>JALMGJ010000004.1:111385297-112041297 GCA_023362775.1 Charina bottae
TTCAGTATTGTGTTGTAACTTAGCTGTCATATCTGCATACAAATAGATAATTATATCAATTTGAAAATTTTGACTGGGCCCAATATAAATTAATCTGTAATCTGTCTGTAGTCCCTGAATTACCCCTTTCTACAAAACTTACTTGTTCAGTCCTTGGGTTTTTCTTTACATCTATTGCCTATCTTGCATTCTTGCTTTAGCAACTTTGTTTTTAATTTCCTATCTCTAATTTGAAGGGGGCGGGTGTGGATCCTCCTCCTCCTCCTCCTCCTCCTCCTCCTCCTCCTCCTCCTCCTCCTCCTCCTCCTGGCCACCCACTCTAAAAGACTCCAGGGCCCATAATAAGTTTAATAAATAATAATAAGAAGAATAAGAATCTTTCTGTGGTCCCCCAGAGATTCCAGAGCCAAAAGTTTCAGCCTTTGGGGGTGGGGGGAAGGGGCAAACCTTCTCCAAAATAGGAAAAATCCGTCTATTAGAGGGGATGGACTTTAAGGGATAAGGGGGTGGCTTAATTATGGCTTAGTTATGGCTTAAGGTACCCATTTTGTCCTTTAAAACATTTTAAAACCCATCCTGTAACGTTAAGCAAACCCTTGGCCCCTTCTGTTCAACTGTCGTGAGTTTCTGGCCCTGTTTTGAAGTCCTTGGTGGCCAAAGAACCAATGAGACTCCGGCTGCAGAAGAGTTGCTTACTTCTGCCCTAAGCCTTTTTCTTACCTTTCCCACAATCCCCTGCTTGTGTGAAGTTTTAATGTCAATTTCTCCTTATCTCACAGAAATTAGGGTGCAGACAAAACAAGGTTTTTTTCAAAATACCTATATGGGAAGTTTCTTCCTGTACACCTGTCTCATATGATCATGGGCCTGCCATGTTTTCAATTTAGTTCCTCAATGGGCTCCTCCAACTTAAAGTGGTCTTCTCCAATGGATGCTCACGGGGTATGTTGGAACAATGAGAATTGTGGAAGTTCTGGTCCCAAAACGTGGAGCGCACCAGGTTGGACACAGGTCACCTACAGTTACAGCACACACACACTCCCTGTCTGCAATTTATATGCTGCTCAGTTCCAAAAGGGCTCTGAGTGGCTTATAATAATAAAATAAAATATAATAAAATATATTATATATATATAAAATATATATAAAAGTAAAGGTAAAGGTTTTCCCCTGCACAGTCGTGTCCGACTCTAGGGGGCGGTGCTCATCTCTGTTTCTTAGCCGAAGAGCCAGCGCTGTCCGAAGATGCTTCCGCGGTCATGTGGCCGGCATGATGCTCGCAGAACGCTGTTACCATCCCATGGAAGTGGTACCTATTTATCTACTCGCATTTGCATGCTTTTGAATTGCTAGGCTGGCAAAGAGCTGGGGCGAGTGCGGGAGCTCACTCCGTCACGCGGCACTCGGGTCTCGAACCACCAACCTTCCGATCAACAAGCCTGGCATCTTAACCTCTGAGCCATCGCGCCCCTTTTATAATAAATAAATAAATAAATAAATAAATAAATAAATAAATAAATAAATAAAAATAAAATAGACAGAATCAAAAGAAAAAAAATAGCCATTCCCCCCACCCAATGACAATCAATTATGCAAATTAGAATATGATTAAATACAGCAAAGTAATTGATTGGATAGAGCAGTACTTCTCAACCTCAGCAACTTTAAGATGTGTGGACTTCAACATGCTGGCTGGGGAATTCTGAGAGCTGAAGTCCACACATTTTAAAGTTGCTGAGGTTGAGAAACACTGGAATAGAGCAAGATTTTATGTATTTAATGAGATCAGATGTGGGGTGAATTCTATGAGATAATGGTTTAAAAAAAACCCAATGGTTTCTGGAGAGACCACAGTATTCTACAAACATAATTACTTTCTAGGGAGTTATATGAGTTTATCTCCTATTGGCCTTGCTTCCCAGAGCCTATATTCACCTCCTAGTATGTTCTCTCAGTTTTATTAATATTCCTGGTGCTGGCTGAGTGTTTACTGGTTGGGCTGATGGGGTTCATTGTTTTCCAACCCCCTGGAACATGATTGGAGAGGGAGATGTTTGCTGATCCTAACCAACACCATATTTTTTGTACACCTCCAGCAGGGAGGGGACCTGCCATACTGTCAACCCCCAAGGCTTTCTGTAATAGTTCGGTCTTGGCAGCTTTCCTGAACATCAACAGGATTGGTGCTGACCTAACTTTGGATGGAGCATTATTCCAAAGGAGAGGGCAATCCCACAAGGATGGGACTCAGTGGTTGCCTTCCCTACTAGGTCTTACAGGATGGGCAGAAACCAATGAGAGAAGATGGTCCCGCAGATATCCTCAGAAGTCCTGAGCCGGGTACTGTATTTATATTGCAGTATATGGAGTATATGCAGTATATGGAGAATGACTGGAGAAGGGTTATCTGCTGTATATTTAGAATTAAGAAAAAAATCAGACATGTTAGAAGGCATATTAGTGGAGTTAAGCTGGTTTAGTCCTGGTCAGTGTTTAACAGCGAGGCTGCCTGTGAACCCTCCATATGCCTTAGTAAAGGTAAAGGTTCCCCCCCGCACATTTGTGCAGTCGTGTCCGACTCTAGGGGCCGGTGCTCATCTCCGTTTGTTAGCCAAAGAGCCAGCGTTGTCCGAAGACGCTTCCGCGGTCATGTGGCTGGCATGACGCGCGCGGAACACTGTTACCTTCCCACCGAAGTGGTACCTATTAATCTACTTGCATTTGCATGCTTTCGAATTGCTAGGTTGGCAAGAGCTGGGGCTAGTGTGGGAGCTCACTCCGCACGCAGGGCTAGGGATTCGAACCTCCGAACTTGCGATCTTCCGATCAACAAGCCTGGCGTCTTAACCGCTGAGCCACCACACCCCTCTCCATATGCCTTAGACTGGATGAATTCCTTTACTGCCATTGATGAAAGTCTACATCCAATCCACTCGTTGTTATGTATGACCCCATCCTCACCACTTGTGTAAATTAAGCAAGTGAAACCTTTCCTTTTGTTCTTTCTTTTATGCCAGAAGCTGTTCAAGATAATGGAACAATCTGAAATGAAAACGTGGCACCTGTTATTGCAGAACGGATCCAGAGAAGGGCCGAGTTGCTGTCCAAATAGCAGGCATAACCACTCGGAAAGCACTTAAATTGGCTTGATTAATGATTTTTAATGGGTTATCCCCCCCAAAACACTTATAATAATATGTGTTCTCTATGAATTGGTTCAGAATATTCAAAGCCAAAAGAACACAGTGTTTTATTCTTTGTAATTGCCAGCGTGGGATTCTGCAGGCAGGCCCAGCAGGTAGGAATGGCCTGCACAGACCCAGAGAACACCCCTGCTGGCAACTCTGTCACAGGCATTTTTTAAAACCCTGGGAGAATAGGAGCATCTTATTCATCCACACAAACAGATCAAGTGCTAAGAGAAGAAAATGTCAAAGGCGAAAAACAAACGCCTTGTGCACCCTGCTGTCGGATCATGTATGACAGGAACTGAATGTGAGTCAGCAATCCCATGCACACTTATCTGAAGTAATTCCCACTGAACTCAGCGGGGAGTCATTGCCATAGGATTAGACTGTACAAGCGATAAACTATTGACTAGATCCACATGTTGTACTAAGCTCTCCGGTGTCCGAGTCTTGCTTTCAGAACCAGTTGTGTCTTACTCATGAAACCACGGTAAAGCAAACCATAGCTCAGTAGGTAGATGAACCCAACCATGAGCCCTCTTTGGCTAGGTTTACGCAACATGCTCAGACCAAACCAATGGTTGTTTGGTGCAGTGTCTGTTGGATAAGCTGTATGGAAAAATCTAGGCAGCCCTTGGCATGGATGTATCTCTCCATGACCTTTGGTGTAGTTAGCTTTAAGGCCCATGCTCTTCCTGCCCTCTCCCCACTTGCCTGTCCCTTCCTTTCTTACTACTGTTCTGCCACCAATTTTCAGCAAGGTCCTCTCCCTGCAAGGCCTCAGGAGAGTATAGTCCTCTCATAGCAGGTTCCAGATGTGTCAAATGCTCTGGCACCATACAGTTGTGAAATAATAGCAAATAGGATCTTGTTTTGTGGGTTGTTTCCACACCCTTTGAAAACCTTACAGAAATGAAAATTGGGCCCACTCCTAATATGGAATAAAGAGAACCAGTGTGATGCAAATAGACTTGATTATCTGTGCCCTTGAATTACATGAATTGGGTGGTCTGTCTCGGCTATGAACCAACAAGGCCTTAAGCAAATTCACTCTCTCATCTTCAAGAACCTCACAGGATTTTTGTGAGGCTAGAATTTTACCTGAAACTACTTGAAGAAAGGATCAGCAGGAATGGACAATTTTGGCTGTTTGAGGCAGTTCCAGTCAAAGATTCTTGTTCAATAAGAGATTGCAATGGCACCCTGCTCCCCACAATTAGTCAGATGAAGCTGATGCAAATGACTCTGTTCCCTATTTTGAGTTTTCTTTGGGTGGGGTGTTTTTCAGAGAACAGCTGAAATGATGATGGCAAATTTTCCAAAGGAAAGTTGTACTTTCTGTCACTAGGAGGGGCAATTAGGACCTGTGGGGTAAGGGTGGGGGCAAAGGATGAAAGTTCCAATGTGATGTCATAATGCAAACCCTGTGACTTATATATTTGCGTTGATACCAGGATACAAGAACAAAAGGCTGTAGTTTACATCATGAAGTCACTACATACGTTCTGTCATTTTTGTGCAGTTTGTAGAGGACATCTTTGATCAGGACTCTCCTTGGTAATGAGCCCAGCTCATCTTTTCCAGTTTCTGCTGTAGCACAGTGAGCTGGCTGGCAAAGGAGCCCAAATGCAGCACTCATGGCTTGCCAGCATCAGTTGTTTTCCAGAGGATAATATAATGCCAGCATGGCAAACACAGAAACACAGAGGAATACCATAAGATTAAATGAAGAGGTTGTCATTAGCCATGAACTGGAGGATAGTGCAAGAAATGCCAGCAGCAGAGTGCTGCTGGACATGTGAAGCCCATTAGGTAAATAGGCCCATTCTCAGAGCACCTTGATTTCTGCAAGGTTAGAACAACCCAGAGCAATATAACTTTAAATTGGAATCAGAAAGAGGTTGAATGAAGAATTTCTTAATCCCTTAACTGCTGTTAGTTCTTTGTTTATCCAATTTTACTTTTAGCCTGTTCTTTTTTACACAGCTTTAAGAGAAAATAACAAAATAACAAAAATAAGCATAACAAATTGTGGCAAGTTCTTGGTGGTATGGGGATACCAAGTCATCTTGTCTGCCTCCTGAGGAATCTGTATAACGACCAAGTAGCAACGGTAAGAACAGAGCACGGAACAACGGACTGGTTTAAGATTGGGAAAGGAGTACGGCAGGGCTGTATACTCTCACCCTACCTATTCAACTTGTACGCAGAACACATCATGGAATCCAAGGTTGGAGTTAAAATCGCTGGAAGAAACATTAACAATCTCAGATATGCAGATGATACCACTTTGATGGCTGAAAGCGAGGAGGAGCTGAAGAGACTTATGAGGAAGGTGAAAGAAGAAAGTGCAAAAGCTGGGTTGCAGTTAAACCTCAAAAAAACCAAGATTATGGCAACCAGCTTGATTGATAACTGGCAAATAGAGGGAGAAAAAGTGGAGGCAGTGACGGACTTTGTATTTCTAGGCGCAAAGATTACTGCAGATGCTGACTGCAGCCAGGAAATCAGATGATGTTTACTTCTTGGGAGGAGAGCAATGACAAATCTCGATAAAATAGTTAAGAGCAGAGACATCACACTGACAACAAAGGTCCGCATAGTTAAAGCAATGGTGTTCCCTGTAGTAACCTATGGCTGCGAGAGCTGGACCATAAGGAAGGCTGAGCAAAGGAAGAGAGATGCTTTTGAACTGTGGTGTTGGAGGAAAATTCTGAGAGTGCCTTGGACTGCAAGAAGATCAAACCAGTCCATACTCCAGGAAATAAACCCAGACTGCTCACTTGAGGGAATGATATTAAAGGCAAAACTGAAGTACTTTGGCCACATAATGAGAAGACAGGATACCCTGGAGAAGATGCTGATGCTAGGGAAAGTGGAAGGCAAAAGTAAGAGGGGCCAACCAAGGGCAAGATGGATGGATGATATTCTGGAGGTGACGGACTCGACCGTGGGGGAGCTGGGGATGGTGACGGCCGACAGGAAGCTCTGGCGTGGGCTGGTCCATGAAGTCACGAAGAGTCGGAAGCGACTGAACGAATAAACAACAAGAGAAAATAAAGCCTGCATTAAAATGTATATGCTTTTTTGCGTCTATTTCCTAAATATGTGTAGTTTGTACATTTTTTTTGCATGTTATGTCAATTTTTTTATGATCCGTACAACCCTTCACATGCCATACAAAGCCTGGTATAACCTTTCAGTGAAGGGAAGTTACAAGCCCATACAATGCAGCCAGAATTGCACAACAAATTGAGGTGTATTTATCCAGACATAAGCCCTACCTTGTTAATTTAGGTTTACTTCCTGGCAAACTATCAGAAGGACTCTGGTTCAGTAGTGCCTTTTCCGACTAACAGATACGTCTGATGAAGTAAGCTGCATCTCATGAAAGCTATGTCTTTTAATAAGATTTGTTAGTTGGAAACGGTGCTACAAGACTCCTTCTGATTTTTTCCCACAGTAGACTAACAAATCTCCTCCTACAATTCCTGGCAAACTGTTTAAGATTATAGCCTAGAATGGGGCTTTCCAAAGTTTTCCCGCGGCGACACACCAACCGCTGTTGGTGTGTCGCTGCGGGAAAACCCGGAAGTGCCGCCGTTGCGGCAGCGTGCAAAAACCTGGAAGCGCTGCTGCCGCTTTCGGTTTTTGTGCGCCGCCGTTGGTGTGTCACCGCGGGAAAACCCGGAAGCGCTGATGATGATCAGCGCTTCTGGGTTGTGTGGCGACACACCAGACTGTGTGTGGCGACACACTTTTGTGTCGCGACACAGTTTGGAAAGCTCTGGCCTAGAATATGCTTCCTTCCAAAGCCACTAACTATGCCCTGGTTTCAACCTTGGTTTCCTAGTGCATCCATGCCCTGTAGGTTCCTCACTTTGTAGTAAGAAACTAGGGACAAGGGAAAACAGTTCAACTGATATGGAGTCCCTCTGTACACCCCATTGAAAGAGGAAAGTGGTTCTTGGTGGATTTTAGTCTAACGACAGAAGCTGGTTTACTTTAATGCTGAGAATAGCACATTAGTAGCAGCCACCCCGTGCTAAAAATAAAATTAATTTATCATAAGAAGTCACTGAAATGACCATGAATAATTTAAGTTGCTGTTCAAAGGCTGTTTATTAAAGCAGGTTTGGACTTGGAGCGCAGTCATTTTCCCTATGGCAATGAGACAATACACCTCTGTGTTTCCCACCTTAATGGCCACTACCCAGCTTCAAAACAAGGTCACTTTTATTCCGTTTAGTGATTCTCCCAGTCCAGTAACACTGTAATAAAAATTCATCGTCAGAGCACATCAAAGGCATCAGAAAGGAAACTTCTTCCTCCACCTGCTTTCCCCTAATTATTATGCTTATGATCAAGATCTTTTCATTTGACTGTACTGTAGACAATTAAGGTGGGGTCAAACAGGATCTTCTGCATTCAGGAATGGGTATGCAAGAAGGACCTCAGTTAAGTCACACCAATAATAAACAGGGCGTTCTTGGGAGGGGACAGCTGGAACTGGCATTTTTTCAGTCGGCAGTGGTGTCTTTACTGTATCTGTGGACCAAGATCCAAACATTGACTTCCCCATCAGATAGATTGGACTTCTTTTTCCATAACTGGCTGGGAATGGTTCGGGAGAAGCTTATTAACAGGTGACATTGGCTTGCTCACACATCACATCATGCCAAAGGCACAAGGTAGCTTGCATGGTTTGGGCTTGGGGGAAAGTACAAACTTAACAACATGAGTCTCTAGGCCAAATAAGCAATGATTTATTGGCTGGGTTTCCAAATTGCACTGCGCTCCAATTTTTTCACCATGGCTCAAGAAAGAAGCCACCATATGCTGTGTTCACATTTCTCATACTAAGCCACCAATCATGATTTATAAACCACAATGGCTGAGTTCACATACTTTTTTTGTTGTTTATTCATTCAGTCGCTTCCGACTTTAAGTCAAAACCTTTTATATGTTTGTGTGTATATTTATATTTATATATATGTAGGTTTCTAGCTGTAAATCACCTGGAGTCGTTTAGGAATTGGGCAGCCTATAAATAAAATAAAAATAAAACCAAAGTGACCATATTATGGCTTAGTACAACTGTAAATCCTGTCACTGTAGCTTAAAGCAATGTGATTTCTGCAGGCATAACGGCAAGCCATGCACTACAGTATTTAACGGTGAGATTTATATCCTGCCTTTCCTCCAGGAGCTCAAGGCTTTAACATGAGATTCCTTCATTTTATCCAGCAACAACTCCGTGAGGTAGGATGAGCTGAGATAGAATAATTGGCCCAAAGTCACTCAGTGAGCTTCTATGGCTGAAACTCTGAGTCTCCTCAGTCCAAGTCCTTCAACACCTTAACCCAGTGTTTCTCAACCTCAGCAACTTTAAGATGTATGGACTTCAATTCCCAGAATTCCCCAGCCAGCATGGCTGGCTGGAGAATTCTGAGAATTAAAGTCCACACATCTTAAAGTTGCTAAGGTTGAGAAACATGCCTTAACCACTTCCAACATATTTAGAGTCAATTTCTAGGCATTCTTTCTGTTGGGAAAGAAAAAGTGCTTGTCAACCTGGCTCTGTTAAGATGCACTTAGGTTATTTATCTGCCTTCACTGCCCTCTGGCTCCCTGGATCTCCCTAACTGTGTTAGCTGCCTTGAGAACCATTGTGGCATCAGTGGACATAAAATTTGCATGAACGTTCAGACATTTCTTTCTGTTGTACCACATCATGGAAAGTTACAGTCCAGGCCAAAAACATCACCTTTCCATCTAGCTGAGAGCAGATGGCACGTGCCATCTTCTGCTCCTGCTGCAAAATTTCCACCGTTGCAGTTTCTGGCAGCAGTTCCCACTTTTCATAGGATACCATTTTGTAGTGACACAGGTAATTGGTTCATCCATCTATATCAAGAACAAACTAATTTTCTGAATTGCCAGTTCTCATTTAGCTAAAGCATCTCATCCCCATATAAGGGGGTGGGGGGATTAACAGGCTTGCAACAGGAGAAAGGTGTTGCAGAGTGGCAGATGGGAATATCCTGAAAGAAACCATGCCTGATTGGCTAGAATGCTGAAGAGGAATGTGCCATAATGCAACAGTGTGTTCCAAGTCTGGCTCGTGTTATATGCCCTCCAAGCTAACAGGAATTTCAAGGTTTCAGATGGAGCTACAGTATATTCCACTTCTGCTTTTCTAGAACATTATTTCCTTTTTAATGAGATACTATGGGCAAGATGAGAGGCAGTTTGGTGTAGTGGTTAAGGCATCAGGCTAGAAACTGGGAGACCGTGAGTTCTAGTCCCGCCTTAGGCATGAAGCCAGCTGGGTGACCTTGGGCCATCACTCTCTCTCTCAGCCCTCGGAAGGAGGCAATGGCAAACCACTTCTGAAAAACCTTGCTGAGAAAACTGCAGGGACTTGATTGAACAGATTAAAAAAAGAATAGGCAAGATGACTTTTGAGATAATGATGGGATTTAATGAGGGAACAGTCCTTTCCTTCCTCCATATTTTAAACCACCTGCATTCTGAGGGATAGGTATAATTTTGGATAACTTCTCTTTTCTGGCAGAGGTCTGGAGGATAGCTATTAGCCAACCATGTGTGTGTATCCATCAGACTATTCTCTTTTGAGAGCAGCAACATTACGCCAGGTGCAGAAAGTAAGAAATAAGTAAGGCCAAAACATTAAAAACGTGAGATAAGAAAAAGAAAAGGAAACATAGCTAAAACTAGTTTACATTAACACCATTCACAATACCCCTCCAGACCTTTCTATACTTGGAAACCATCCATACATATCTGTACATCATACATTGGCTATTGTTCTTTCATTTCAGAAACTCCTCAATTCCTCAACCACAACGTTCTTGGTCTTCCTCTTTTTCCTGACCCACCCTTTCTTCCTTCATCTATTTGTTTTACAGCTCAGTCTTCATTCATTGTCTCTATATCATCAAATTATCCTCACTGCCTTTATACTGGCCACTTTTGTGTTCACTCTGCATTCATTCAGCACCCATTAATCCCTGCCCTTATATCTCCTTGTTTTACCAAGCACACTTCTTAAATACTTCATTCCCATTGTGTTCAACTGACTTTTATATTCCTCTTGACATACTCTCCTCTCCTCTTCATATAACAAAGTGGCAGAAACATTTTTCACTTCACAAGTCATTCTCACTTCTTTGGACAAACATTCAGGGAACAACAAACATTCATTCCTTGCAACAGACTACTGTCCTTCTGCCAGCATTTATAAATCCATATGCCCATCCTACTCAACATGCTACCAAAGGTCACAGCTCATCAACTTACGCTGGTTTCTTACCATTTATGTATAATTTATAAATGTTTGCTCCATTTTCTCTGTCAAATATTACAAACCCTAACCCTAACTTTTGATATTCAATATATTATTTTTCAGATGCTTAGTCCTTGTTGTAACATACAGTCTATCAGATATTCATTACATTCACCCATTGTTTCTTGTCCTGTCTTCTGGAACAAATCTGAACAGTAACCCCGAAAGAGCAATAACTATGGAACAGAAATTGGCATTTTTTTTGGAGATTACTGTACACAAATTAACCAATAAGCGGATATTGTTCTTCACCAGCCTATCAGGGCAATTAGGAAGGCTGTTATCAAGTGTTTGCACCAAGACATGTAAAATGGAAAATTTTCCCTATCAAACAAGAGAATAAATCAACTCTTTTATATTGGGATATTATTAATTTTCCTCTCCATTATTGTAATGATCTAGCTGGCCTTACATAACCATTGCTGTCAGATTTCATTCCAGAGATTACAGTACTATATATCTCTGCTCTCCAGACATTCAGTCCCACATTCTATAACTAGCTAACTACTAAAGCATTACAGATTCACAGACCTGTCTAGACAAGTAGACAAGAAGTCCTATATGCATACAGTAGAAGGTATGTCTGTTACAAAATGCAGAAATCAAGATAGATACACACACGCACACACACACACAACCCTTTTCCTTTTTTTAGGCAACAGAAACTTGGCCAGTCTATTCTTGAACTTGCAAGCACATATGAGTGCTACATAACAGTTATGTCTGTCTTGAGAATTATTGATTCCCATCTCACTGTCTTCAGCTCTTACACTTGAATCGTTAAAGTAGTTAGGCAGTCATCTTTCAGGGATGCTTTAATTTGGATTCCTGGACTGAACAAAAGGGTTCATTCAATGGCCTAAAAGGCTCCGTCCAAATTTTTGATTCTGTGACTCCATAATGACATAGCCTCTTCTTTGTTAAAACTAAATGTTTATTTTCTAAATGAAATAAAGGAGGATAGAAACTTTTTACTCTGAAATTCTATCTCAAGCTTTTCTAATTATTTTGTGTCTAATGAAACTGGGGCTTAGGTTTTGGCATGGGTTGAGATGTAACAGCTGTCTGCCTGCACATACGAGTAAACAGTATTGTCCAGTGCAAGATCAGTGTTCCCCTGCATTCCACCACTGACCTTTGCTGCATCATTCTGCTCAACATTCTCTGCACTCTGTGGCTTTGTCTATTAATCTTTTGTGGTTCTAACTGTTCATGTTGCACAAACTGACCTGGATCAAAATCTTGTGTATGTATGTCAAAATCTGCTGGAGCATTCCAATTTATATTATGCAAGAACAGCATATTTATTGTCTAGAGAGGTTATTTCCCTCTCTAGTGTGAAAGAAAGAATATTGTAGAAAGAATATTACATCCTAGGGAAGCAGGGAAGAGGAATTTATTTATTAATTTATTTATTTATTTATTTATTTATTTATCCAATTTCTATCACCGCCCATCTCCCCCAGAAAGGGGGACTAATAATGAGAAAGTAATAGGTAATAGGTTACAGCACTTGTTCTTGGCATAACAAGCAGAATGTGGTTAATCTGGCAGTTGGGAACCACAAACAAGACAAGAAAGAGCTTGTTTGAATGTCATCTGATCAAATTATAACTGTTCAAGGCAGGCAGAAAGCTACCACAGATTATCTTCTAAGAATAATTTCCAAGAGGTAAAATAACAGATATTGTAGTGATATATGGGACATGGTCATATTGTAAAAAGCTGCAGAGTAAGCAATCAGCCATGTTCTTTTGATGATCTACTGCAGTGGTCAACATAAGCAGACAATAGAGTTTCTTGAAGCATTAAGTTTCACTAACTATATCCTAAATGACAAACTGGTTTGTCGGTGCAATTCATTATCTCAAAGGAAATGGATGGAGAAATTATGGAAGGTAAGGAGGAGAAATTATGGAAGGTAAGGATCAGCTTCAGCTAGCCTTCCTTAACTTGGTACCCTTGGAATGTACTGTGTTTCAAATCCCACAGTTGCCATGATGGCTGAGAATTCTGGGAGGTGCAGTAGCTTGTGGAAAGCTGGCCCAAAAGTACATGCCAATTGAGAGCATTTAGACTACACCGACCCACTTGGTTTCATTTCTGAGCTGAGGTGCCAGAAGACTACTCCATCTCCAACAGAGTCAGTCAGTCAGTCAGTCAGTCAGTCAGTCAGTCAGTCAGTCAGTCAGTCAGTCAGTCAGTCAGTCAGTCTGTCTATCTATCTATCTATCTATCTATCTATCTATCTATCTATCTATCTATCTATCTATCTATCTATCTATCTTTGCTACTCACATTTTATGCTTCTATTTCTTTCATATATTATATATTTACTGGTATGTTAATATTATGTTATGCATGTGGAGAAATCCATGAACTCAGCCATATTTATAGCAGATCCAATGATTATAATAAATATGGTTAAGAAAGCTTCCAGATAAGGCTCTTATTATACAATCATTTATGCAGGTTTCAGATGGCATTAGTTAGGTGAATCAAACTGGACATCTGGTGGCTGCTTGAACAAATGCTCAGCTTCCTGAGTTATCCTCAGCAATAATTTGCACTCCCACTACAAACATTCAGTAATTTCTTTGAGCCTGCTCATCTCTTTGTCTTACCTTCTTTCACTTCTCCCAAGCTTGCCAGAATATTTTTTCTGGTTCATCCTCCATTCACATCATGTGCTCAAATGAGATTAGGTGCTCCTGTATCACCACCTTTTCTGCTTCCAAATTCCTCAAAACAGTTCAAAGCCAACTTTCACAAAAGATCTTCACTTCTGCTGATTTGAAACACAGAGAACACACAGAGATCACAATGTGTCAGACGTCTCATCAGGCACGGCAACAAAGCTTATCTCCCCAGATACCTAACTTGGTAGGCATGATCTTATTTTTAGCACTATGTTTGTAGACACAACACAACAATATGAGTATACAGAAAATCTGCCTCCTGCAGAGCACAGAATCCCTTTCTCTCTCTTTGCCTTTCCCCCCATCTTTTTCAAGTCAATGGAAATTTGGCCATTCTCTTTCTGGCTTTTTGAGTGGAAGCTATATCTGCTCAGTATTTACAAAAGAGTTCTCTCTGGTTTGAAAAATGCTGGTTCCTGCTGCCCAGGCTTCAGTGCTTACCCCATGAACCAATCAGTGGACATCTCCAGTTGATAAGTAAGAAAGTGAAAGGATTGGTATTCTATCCAAAGACTTCGTCCTGAGCTCCTGAGGATCCTTTGTCCCCATTCCATGCAAAATGGAAATAAATATTAAGCTCCTCCTCCCGATCCCTATATATTGTTCATGTTTTGCATATTTAATCAGGGGTTTCTAAGAGGGGGAGCTACAAAACTGCGAAGCCTCTTTTCCTCTTCTGATGAAAGCACAGCATGCTGACCAAATGCCTTTTCTAATAGCTGTAACCACAATTATTATGGGGGCTAGAGTAGAGAAGAAGGGGACTTTCCAGACATAGGAGGCTGAAGCTCAGGGAAGGGGAGGTTATCTTGAGTCCAGAATGAAGCAAGAGTTTCCATTAATGGAAAAAAGAAAAAAAATGTTATTCCAGTTTTAATAGATATAAGGGAACCAGGAGGGAAAAAAATGACTAAGCTCTCAAATCAGCCAATGACGTGTAATCGCACACATTCAGAGCTGGTTCTGAACCAGCACAAAGCCTACAGTTGGTTGTGCACATTGTCTTCCATTTGTAATTCTACTAGAATGCACAAAGTGCCTCCCTACAGTCATTCAAGAAACCCTCTTTGCTGATGACAGTGCACTCCTGGAGCACAAGGACAGTGATCTACTGTTGATGCTGAACACATTCTCAGATGCTGCTATGCTCTTCGGCCTGACCATCAGCCTGAACAAGACTGAAGTACTTTACCAGCCCATGCCAAGAACCAACCCCGTAGAACCAAAAATCACTATTGACGACACCCAGCTGACAAATGTAAACAGCTTCAAATATTTGGGAAGCATCATCTCCAGCGATGGGTCATTGGACAAAGAAATTGACTCCAGGATCAGTAAAGCCAGCCACGCTCTGGGGCGGCTGCGTACTAGAGTGCTCAACCAACACAACACCCATATCTCCACAAAGCTGAAAGTTTACAGAGCTGTGGTTATCCCTTCTCCCTTCTCTCCTATATGGATGTGAGTCCTGGACTCTGTACCAAAGGCACATAAAAAAAACTGGATAAATTTCATATGCGTGCTCTCCACTCCATCCTTGGTATGCGTTGGCAAGACTGTGTCTCCAACCTGGAGGTCTTGGATCGCGCAGAGTCCACTAGCATCGAGTCCCTGACTATCAGAGCCCAGATGCGGTGGGTGGGACATGTCATCAGAATATATGACCACCGTATGCCTCGCCAGTTGCTCTATGGTGTACTGGAGTCTGGGAAGAGACTTCGGGGTTGTCCACGCAAGCGCTACAAAGACGCTGTGAAAGAAACCCTGTGATATTCGGCCAAGGGAACTAGAAGCTGCGGCTGCTGACAGAACCCGCTGGCGAGCCCTGTGCTATGAAGCCTCCACCAGTTTTGAAGACAGGTGCCGCCAAAAACGGATAGAAAACCGTGAGCAGCAGCACAGAATCACACCCACAGCTACTACAACAATGGACTTCCAGGGCCCCCCTTGTGCTAGACTCTGCGCTTCCAGACTGGGACTGCAGAGCCACCTCTGTGTCCACAGATGAAATGCACAACAGCGTGTCTTCTTCGAACCCGAAGGGGGGGGGGGAGAGAGAGAGAGAGAGAGAGATATTCCACCACTGATTCTGGTTTTTTTTTTAATTTTCATGGAAAAAAAGGAAAATATGAATACAATAGCTGGAAAATGTAGTACTAGGGTGTGTCTTTGTGGAAGCATCTAGATTTTGGATCCAAACAACCCATTTTTCTTAAACGCTGAAATGGAACTAATATGGTAACAATTCTGCTATCAATCCAAATACTGTTCCATTCCTGTAATACTTTTCCCAGAATGGCTTGGCTATACTTCCCCTGTAGCTCTATCCCAAAACAGAAAAAAGACAAAACTGTAGTCAATAATATATTTGCTTTCCCAACTCCCAACTCCAACTCCAGCAACTAGGTGTGGTTTTGAACTTCGGACGTAATGGTCGAACTGCAAAGGGGTGCAGTGCTTCTTTGCAGTGTCATACCTGTTGCTTCAAAATGTGATTAGTTCTTCCAGTAGCTCCGGAGCCCTTTTGCTTGTTCTTGCCCGATGATACCCCTCCTGCTTCATTTGACTGTTACAGGAGCTCAGATTTCAGAGTTCTTCAAGTTTCTGAAGAAGAAAAGTAATAATGAATTTCTTTATTACAGCTGCTTGTATATCACTCCAATCCACAAGATTCTGGGAAGTTTCCAATAACATGCAAATATGAAATAAATAAATATACACATATATAATTAACAAAAATGCAGCACTCAATTGCAGCCCTTTCAAAACTGAGTTTTGTAAATATGCTTAAAACCTGGAAGACAAAGTGAATAGGAAAAGTATGTTGGAAAAGTAACTAAGAACACTGGGATGTCGGATAGTAACATTCAGAATTCTTGGATACGGTTATCAGTCATTCAGGTTAACAAGAATTATATCATGCCAGATCAGAAAGAATATTAAGATATGAATTATGTTGGAAAAGGTAAAATTAAATATGACTTTCTAAAATATTCATTCCCAAAACATACAAATATCATTTATGGTTTGTCAGTTCTTGATCAGATCAGATGAGAATGTCTATAATGGACAAATTATATGTAATATTCTGCTTGGGGTATTATTTAACACTTTTAACAAGAAAAATTAAGATGTCAATATTATAACCATCTGGGATTGAGCATAAAACTGATTCTGTAGGCAAAATTAATGAATACAAGAGAGGTCACCCTTTTCAACAAGTGTTAATGGAAAAATAAGTAACAAGGGCTACACATAGGTTCACTTTAAGGTCAGGCTGATCCACATGGAAGCAATACATTTTCCCATGGATATGTGTTTTGTTGAAGTTAACGTATGCTGTACATTCCATTAAATTACAGATGGTATAAAATAACTTTAAAGAATAACGAAAAAGCCCTCCATGAAATGTCAAGGGGCAACCCAATTCTGTGGAATAAACAGCATGTGTTTATAAATAAAAGAGCTTGCCAGACAATCTTGATTACTTATTGTGACAGAGTTTTAATATTCCTGGACAATGGGAATGCCGACAATGAAAGATTCTGTGAGTTCATTAAGATAATTGATACAATCGCACTTCAAAATATTGACATTGGCATGGATACAGACAATATCACATAGACTGAATATTGCCAGAGAAACTATAAACATAAGGTTAGAGCAAATAGTATGCTGTCCAACTGAGCAAGGATCTCAGAGAAGTGCCAGATGACATGGCCTTACTGATCTGTTTCAGATGCAAAGTACCTTTAACAATGTCACAGACTACTTAGCTTCTTAACAGAAACTAAAAAATGGGAAGAGAAGAAAACATGGATAAAGATGAACATTTACAAATGAGGGAAATAAATGGACAATGAAACAAACCTACAGATGTTTTTTTAATGAGCTCTGCTGCAAAGTGGTTCTTTGTTTTGTTGATTAACTCCTGAAGTTCCTGCCATTAGATTCAAAGATGGCCTTCAATGATGGTGGTGAGAGTTTTAAATGGAAGCTGCAGTATAGGCCTGTACTAGTCTGGATCCTTTATACAGTACAGCTTCCTGAATCACAGGCAGAAAACCTTAAAACCAGCTACTGGGGGGCAACAGTGAAAGAGGGTTATTATTTTCCTGTCCACGCTTGGGACCTTCTCAAGTGCACCTGGTCGGTCAGCGTGTAACAGAGAATGCTGAACTTGATGCATCTTTGTCCTGATCCAAAGCTGCAAGGAGATATGCTGGTGTTACTAGTTAATATTCCCTGTGTTTTTTGTAATATTCACAGCTCAGGGAGATGGAGAATACCACCAACGGTTGAATGCAATACAGGGACACTTCTGTCTTCTTGTGCTGTGCTAAGAATACAATAGGCCCCTTATACATCAGCAAATGAGAGAGAGAAAAACAGAAAGAGACAGATCCCAAAGGAGGACAAAGACATAAATATATAAATGCATATGCTAAAAAAAACAACAAATGAAAATTTGGAAACATTTCAAATAGAAATGCAGTACATCTCAGCATATGACAAAGACACCATAGCGTGCAACCTGATGACCTGCGAATGAATTATGTCAGCTGTTCAGATGCTGTTGATGGACATCTTCAATGTTGTGCTCTCAAATTCAGTCAGATCTCAACTAACAACCTTTTCAGTGCAGATTATGATGTGCGAAGTAAGATTTTGGGCCACCCTGGCTGCAAACCATTGCTGAGAAGATGAAGAATGTTGCTCAAAAGCCTTAGCTGGCCTTACTCAACTTGGCATCTTCTAAGGAAGTTGGAACTTTTTGTTGTTGTTCAGTCATTTAGTCGTGTCCGGCTCTTCGTGACCTCATGGACCATAGCACGCCAGGCCTTCCTGTCCTCCACTGTCTCTCGGAGTTTACTCAAATTCATGTTCGTTACATCGGTGATGCTATCTAACCATCTCATCCTCTGCCGTCCCCTTCTCCTTTTGCCTTCCGTCTTTCCCAGCATCAGGGTCTTTTCCAGCGAGTCCTCTCTTCGCATTAGGTGGCCAAAGTATTTGAGCTTCAGCTTCAGCATCTGTCCTTCCAATGAGCAGTCAGGGTTGATTTCCAAGTTGGAACTGCATCACCCCAAATTCCCTGATCCCTAGATGGCTTTGCCAATGCAAATTTACTGAAAAGATACAGAACAAGACTTTTAAGATACCCGCAGTTGTGAAACATCTTTTTATTCAAGTTGATAGAGAGTTTGGCTCAAATGTGTTTTCTGTTTTGATGTGTTAGCTTGAAAGTTTGTGGTCATAGAGAAGGGACACTTGAAGAGGAAGTGCACCTGAGGATTGACTTGACAGATGAAAGAACTGTCCCTTAAAAGCATTCCGATTTTTTTTCAGCATTGCTATGTAATGAGGTAACACAGAAATTATGGCATCCTTCAAAAAGTGGCATTGCAAATATTAAATTCATTACAATGTCTAGAACAAGCCACTTATTCTGAGAAATGGTGTTATTACTGCTGGTTGTAGCCATCCAGCATGGCAGCATTTAGGGCCTGAAAAAACACAGATGATGTCATACTGTAAGACATCAGAATTCCTATAAGATCTGACATACATCTTCACATGTTTAAATTATAGTTCATGGACAATGATTTTTTATTTCTTGACTGCTCAAAATTAGCCCCGTAGGCACAGAACTTGTCCAGAATCCAAAATGCATTAATTTTCCTGTCAGACCTCAAGAGAACATCAATTCCCACTTATTTTTTCAACCATAAGGGAACTCCTGCTGAACAGAATAAAGTAGTAAACCACAAAACAGCAGGCAGAACCAAGATGCTAGTCCTTTGGATATTGTTCCAGGCAACACATGTGGTTTAATTAAAGAACAGATATTTAGGAGATAAGCAAGTCCTTGTAGACCTGTCTGCAGTGATTTTAGTTTAATTACTACCCTGCTGTAATTTTATACCTTTTAAATTGGAATGGTTTCTTCCCAAAGGAATTTGAACTGGATTTTGAGTGAAATGTTAAGAATATTCCCTAGCTCCCCTTTCAGAACTATAGCTCCACTTTTCATGTTTCGTATGTTTCTCTGAAGATGGATGATAATTCAAAACACTCATCTGAATAAGTGGATTGTGCTGAGTCACTGTTCCATGGCTTTAAATGGCTGGGTTTGTTGTTTTCTTTTATGACTTAGCATGTTTTTTAAACTTCTTTAATATGACTGTGTTTGATATGTTTATTATTTTTATACTTTTTTACTGTATGCTGCCCAGAGTCACTTCTTGTGAGATGGGTGGCCATATACATTTGATAAATAAATAAGTGTTGTGTGTACAGTTTTTTTAATAGACAGAATAGGCTTTACATGGCATATGTGCCCATCACATATTCAAAATGAACTATGTTTGAAAACCAAGCAGATTTGTTTTAATGCAGGCATGAATTCTTCTTTCAGACAATAATAACTGTCTTACCTTAACCTTGCCGTCTTGTACAGACAGCACTTTACAAAGTTTTGCAAAGTGCAAGAGGGTGATTTACCTAGCATGGTAAATTTGCAATCTAAAATTCTACACGGGAGAAAAACCACAAAGGAAATAGTAAGAAGTGCAGGAAGGACTAAACTGAGAGGCCAGATGCAACTGTTTACCTTGGTTACAGGTACAGTTTTTGTAATGGCAATTCTCCTATCTGGTGGGTGCTCTTCGGATGTATTGGAATTCAGCTCCCAGAATTCTTGATTGGCATAATCCCAGGGGATGGGAGTGAAAATCTTCCTGGAAAACAGTAACATGAAGTTTGAGAGGGATTTGAAAAAAATAAAAGAGGGCTTGGAAGACTATAAAACAATATTTCTCAACCTTGGCAACAAGATGTGTGGACTTCAACTCCCAGAATTCCTCAGCCACACATCTTAAAGTTGCCAAGGTTGAGAAACCCTGCTATAAAAGAAAAGGTAAGGAGGTTGTGCTGGATTCAAGAATGGCCAGGCTGTCATTATAACAAAGGGAAGAACCCATGACTCTCCAAGTACTGTTGGGCTCCAGTTTTCATCAGCCACAGTAAAATAGCTGGTGGACAGGGATGATGGGAATTGCAGACAAGCAATATCTGGATAGCCATGGGTTCTCCATACAGTTAAGATACGAACCAACATTTTTCCAAGACAACAGAGAGGAACAGCTATATTTTTAAAAGCTGTTTAGGGAGAAGGTACATGAATTGGCAACAGAATGAACTGGAACAAAGATGATGGAAAAACAAAAGCTAAAGTCAAGGCTATATATCTGACATTAAGACATACTTCTGAGTAGACATGGATAGTTTTCAAAATAAAGGTACTTTTATTTTGTACAAAAGGTACAAAGCAATTTTGCTTTGCCAACAAGAAAATATATCAAAGTGTATGTGATCTTGATCATAATATCTGGTATTTAAAGTACCTTTGGTCTCTAAATCTGTTTATTTTAATTGTAAAGACTATATTATTCGTTATTAAGCTGTGCCAGCAGTGTGGTGATTATCATTATAGCATATCTGTCGCTATCTATCTGTTGTCAATCCTGTTTCTTTTAGGTTTGGATTTTGGCAGCTTTTGGATAGCCAGCTTTCACAGCCTAGAGCCCTCCAGATTTCTTGGTACAGTCAATACTCGCTAGGAGTTTTGCAAGTTGCAGTCCCGACACATCTGAAACATGTATTGGGTAATGTTGTTTTAAGCAATAAAGTCAAGAGCAATTTTTAAAAAAAGACAACTCCTCCAGTAAAAGAGATGTATTGACACTTTAATCACGGAATCTCCATTAGCTCCTCCCAGCTCACGTGGAAGAACATTGTATTTTCTTGGAAGGCTTATGATGACATCAGCAGTATGTTCTTAAAGGTATTGATCAGGTGCAAAAGAGGACAAAATTCCTGCATTTTAATAGTTGCATAAATGAGAAAATTTCAAGGAGTGTCGTATCTATGACAACCTAAGCCTACTGAAATTCTGTTGTCTACAACAGTTGAAGATATGGATGCTTTACCTTCTTTTCTAACTTAAAAAAAAAACATGTGTAGAATAGAAAATGGATTGGGGAGAATAGAGTTCAACTTTTGCTTCCATAAATACTTCCTAACACCAGCATGCTAATCTATAACATTGAGATAATAGTGAACTGCTTTACAGTTCTTTGAAGATAAAGAAATTAAATCCCAAAGTGCTTTGTAATTGAGACAAGACATTAATAATGAGAGTTAACTGACAGATGGTGCTATAGTATAGGGGCTGGTCCATGAACCCGAAAGTCCCTGACTAAAATCTCAGCTTGGTCATTAAGTAAGTCATTCAGTCTTAGAGCATATCTTTACCGTGCCCTTAAGCTGCTCCTATCCTGTGCTCCTACCAGCTTGCCAGCTTAAGAAAATCCTGTCAAAGCTGAAATGCTCTGACAACAGTTTGTAAAGTGGGCTACCATACATGTCCTCCCATGGTTAATTCCCCTGTTGCTATGTCCTCCCACCTTTCTGTTCGAGGAAAGCAATTGCTAATTGTATGTCTTCCTCTGGCTGTGTCTTCCTGGATGTATATATCTTACAAATTTGAACTGAGTTTTTATATACAAAGTATCAAAATGCACATGCAGGCAAGCATAACAATCTGCTTTAACATAAAAAAAAGAATCCTTTCTTATTGTCCTGTTGGTCTCTAACGTTGGCAGAAAACATTTTTGATCGCTATTTTCCTTTTCCTCAATTGCCCACTTTTTCCAGGAAAAAAAAAAGTCCTTGAGGTTTTGTTCTGTTTTTTGTTTTAATCTTGCAATGTTTTGAACCAGCAACTTTCTCTTTAAAGAGCAACTGTTATAACTATTGTGCTATTTTAACACTCCTGATAAATATAGAAGACATTAGAGACCATGGTAACTATTGATTGCTAAGGTTAGCTTGGAATGAGGTAAATGCATGCCAGCCCAGACAGGAGTGCTGGAGGTGATATGAGGAAAAGAGTACTTTAAAACCAGAACAGAAAAATGTGTCCAGAAGTAGCAATTGTGGTTTGGGGGTGGGGGATGAGTAGAGAGCTGAATTGCCTATTTGTGGTCTCTAAAAATGGTTGCTGGTCTATTCTGGTGATGGGTCAACTGGGTAGAGCAGATTAGCCCTTAGTCCTTCTGCTGCTCTGCAATATGGGAATGATAATATTGATCTAGGTGGTGGTTTGTTGCAAGGATGATTGAGATAATGACTGGTTACACATTGGATTAAGCCTTAATGTTGTTTGTTTGTTTTTGGCTTAGTGTGATATGTGAATCAGGTCATTCTGGTTTGCTCAAGCAACCAAGTGTTAAAAACCATGGCTTAGTATTATGTGAGAACACAATGATTGCATATAAACGTATCTGAAAGCTCAAAAATTTATAACTAGTTCTATGCATGCTTACTTAAAATCCCTACTTTACTAAAAAGAATTACTCTAGGACAGTATGCATAAGATTAAAAGTGTTTTATTTAAGCAATGTATGTACTGAAGAGTAAACAGCACTGTCAAGGTGTACAAGAGTTAACAAAATGCCAATATTATCATTCAAATCTATGAACAAAACCTTTGCCTTATCCTCATCAAATCATTAAAACAAGCCTCTATCTGAGTTACTTTAGAAACTACATGTTCTCACCCATAATTCATAAACTGCCCTGAGTCGCTGGGAGTCAAGTGGCATATAAAATAATAATAATAATAATAATAATAATAATAATAATAATAATAATAATTTTCATCCAGTCTCCCACCTCCCTTTTTGGGGAAGGTGGTTGAGAAGGTGGTGGTATTGCAGCTCCAGAGGATTCTGGATGAAACGGATTATCTGGACCCCTTTCAGTCAGGTTATGGGACAGAAACTGCATTGGTCGTGCTTTTGGATGACATTTGGTGGGAGAGAGGTGGAGGCAGTGCATCCACTCTCACTCTTCTTGACCTCTCAGCGGCTTTTGATACCGTTGACCACGGTATCCTCCTGGGGCGGCTCAGGGAGTTGGGGGCGAGTTTGCTTCCGGGTCCAATTCAAGGTGTTGGTTATGACCGTTAAAGCCCTACATGGCATGGGACCAGGTTACCTAAGGGACCATCTCATCCCCATTACATTGTCCCGTCCCACCCGGTTATGCAGAGAGGGCTTGCTACGGACCCCATCGGTTAAAGAATTCCATCTAATGGGGTCACGGAAGCGTGCCTTCTCTGCAGTAGCCCCTGCCCTGTGGAACATTCTTCCTCCGGAGATAAGACAGTCCCCCTCGCTCCTGGACTTCCGGAAAAAACACAAGACCTGGTTTTGTCAATTTGCCTGGGGCAGGAAGAAGAGTGTATATTCCTGGGGATGGCTAGCGCCTTAGGGTGGCCTTAAAGGTAAAGGTAAAGGTTCCCCCCGCACAGTTGTGCAGTCGTGTCTGACTCTAGGGGCCGGTGCTTATCTCCGTTTGTTAGCTGAAGAGCCAGCGTTGTCCGAAGACGCTTCCGCGGTCATGTGGCCGCATGACATGCGCGGAACGCTGTTACCTAAGGGATATCTAAGGGTGGCCTTAGAGCACCCTTTTTCCTCAGTTTAAATAAAACTCTGCCACTTGGATTTTATCATATTATATGTATAAGTCTTATTTGAATGTTATTTTAACTTATTTATAGTTGTATTTTAATTAATCATATTTTATTGTAAACCACCCAGAGTCCCCCCTTGGGGGAGTGGGTGCTGATAAATAAAATAAAATAAATTAATTAAATAATTAAATAATTAAATAATTAAATAATAATACAACTTCAGAAGAGGCTGCATTCCCTCCAAACTTGTCTCATATTCTTCCTATACCCCATCATCAAAGAGCTAAGGAATAGGATTTTTTTCCCCCTATTACAAAGCTGAAATTGAAATACTAATGAAAAATATTAATTTTGAACATAGTGTAACACTTTGACAGACCCTGGGCAGACCCTACCTCCAGTCATCTGAAGATGCTATTATAATTTTAGATTTGAAATTATAGCCATAGGTGATAAATGCATCTAGAAATATTCTGGATATCTAAAAGATTCAGCTGCATTGCCAACAATGTATGAGTTATCTATTTAGCTGTCTTCTGATGCTAAGACAAATGTCTCATTAGTACTTTGTTAATCCCAACTCTTATGCAAGACTTTGTTGGGCAACATACTACAATGAGATGTTGAAAAAGCAAAATTTTGCTAAATACTCAGCAAATAGTCTATACCAGCTGTGTGGGGTGAGGGGGGAGAACATTGATCATGCCAATTAGGAGGGGTGTCCACAAAGAGTGTATCAAAATCTGCAGATTTGTTTATACAAAAGGGTCAGGGCTTCAATCATAACATTGTGCCCACCATCATGCAGATTTTGACCCTGTCTCAGCTAGGGACATTTTCTTGTGTAAGATAAAAGATAAAATGGTTGTTCCCCTTCCCACTCCCAAATATAGAAAGCATCCAGACCTACAGTTGTTTCAAACTTTGGCAATGGCTGCCTTTTCTTGGCACCTTTAACCACTAGATAATCACCTTTTACAATAGTGAGTTGCACTGGCTCATCTAATGTGGTGAGTCTATGTTTCCAAATCAGAAAGGAATCAGATCAAGTAAAACATCGCTATATGAATAAGCACCCTGGGTGAAGTATTCTAGTAGCATAGACTATATACTGTAGCACCCAATTGTTTTGTCATCAGGGGTGTCAGGGGGAGGGTCAAAAAGGTCTATGGCATCTACAGCTGTAGGGCTGCTGCAATGCACTCAGGAAACTCGATTGCGTAGTTAGGACCCCATCATGACTTTTTTACACTCTGGTAGGCATGAGCTTGGCTTTTGGGACACCCCCTTGGTTGTCCTATATTCAGCTGCTGTGTTTGTTTGTTTTATTTATTTATTTTCTATCCCACCTTTATTATTTTTATAAATAACTCAAGGCGGCGAACATACCAAATACTCCTTCCTTCTCCTATTTTCCCCACAACAACAACCCTGTGAGGTGAGTTGGGCTGAGAGTGACTGGCCCAAGGTCACCCAGCTGGCTTTCATGCCTAAGGCGGGACTAGAACTCTCAGTCTCCTGGTTTGCCATTGGCTCCTTCCTAGGGCTGAGAGACAGGTACTGGCCCAAGGTCACCCAGCTGGCTTTCATGCCTAAGGCGGGACTAGAACTCACAGTCTCCTGGTTTGCCATTGGCTCCTTCCTAGGGCTGAGAGAATGTGATTGGATCAGGGTCACCCAGCCGGCTTTCATGCCTAAGGTGGGACTAGAACTCTCAGTCTCCTGGTTTGCCATTGGCTCCTTCCTAGGGCTGAGAGAATGTGATTGGCTCAGGGTCACCCAGCCGGCTTTCATGCCTAAGGTGGGACTAGAACTCTCTGTCTCCTGGTTTCTAGCCCAGCACCTTAACCACTAGACCAAACTGGCTCTAACTGGTGTTAGGACAAGTAACTTACATTCACCCAATATTTCAGCTGGAACTAGATTTACCTGGAGCTGCCACATGTTGTGGGCAGAAATGATTTATTCTTTAGTTCCTTCTTTTCTATGTTTAAAGACTGTGCAGTACCAACGCATAACACAGATGGTGCATTGCTTTCCTTATGGTCCTTTAGTCATATCTTAATGTTCTGGTGAGAACATCAAATAGCCATGAATGCTTAGGCTCTGCGGGAAAATCACCTGGGAGATGATGCAGCTACAGGTGGTGACCTGATTTGCAAAGACCCGCCTATCAGCTGGTTTCTGATTCAGTAAAGGATGAATGGTTAATGAGGAGAAAGATCAGAGACTGAAATCAGAAAGAAGTCTTCCAACAGGCAGACATATCACCTTAGTACAGGTTGCTCCACCAGACACACAGTGGATATGTTAGACCAGTGTTTCTCAACCTTAACAACTCCCAGAATTCCATGCTGGCTGGGGAATTCTGGGAGTTGAAGTCCACACATCTTAAAGTTGCCAAGGTTGAGAAACACTGTGTTAGACTATACATCCCAGAATCTGCAAGTAACACACATGTGGAAGGTATGCTTCTTAACACCTAGTTAGCAACCATTTCCCCCTTCTTGGAAGCCCAGCAGTGGGAGCACCTTGGTTTGAAGGATTGGATATTTAAAATCAATAATACAAAATACAATACAATACAATACAATACAATACAATACAATACAATAGACAATAGAATAGGAAGGACAAGAGACCTCTTCCAGAAAATTAGAAACATCGAAGGTAAATTCCAGGCAAAAATGGGTATGATCAAAAACAAAGATGGTAAGGACCTAACAGAAGCAGAAGAGATCAAGAAAAGGTGGCAAGAATATACGGAAGATCTGTATAGGAAGGATAATAATATTGGAGATAGCTTTGACGGTGTGGTCAATGAGTTAGAGCCAGACATCCTGAAGAGTGAGGTTGAATGGGCCTTAAGAAGCATTGCTAATAACAAGGCAGCAGGAGACGACGGTATCCCAGCTGAACTGTTTAAAATCTTGCAAGATGATGCTGTCAAGGTGATGCATGCCATATGCCAGCAAATTTGGAAAACACAAGAATGGCCGTCAGATTGGAAAAAATCAACTTATATCCCCATACCAAAAAAGGGAAGCACTAAAGAATGTTCAAACTATCGAACAGTGGCACTTATTTCACATGCCAGTAAGGTAATGCTCAAGATCCTGCAAGGTAGACTCCAGCAATTCATGGAGCGAGAATTGCCAGATGTACAAGGTGGGTTTAGAAAAGGCAGAGGAACTAGAGACCAAATTGCCAATATCCGCTGGATAATGGAGAAAGCCAGGGAGTTTCAGAAAAACATCTATTTTTGTTTTATTGACTATTCTAAAGCCTTTGACTGTGTGGATCATAACAAATTGTGGCAAGTTCTTGGTGGTATGGGGATACCAAGTCATCTTGTCTGCCTCCTGAGGAATCTGTATAACGACCAAGTAGCAACGGTAAGAACAGAGCACGGAACAACGGACTGGTTTAAGATTGGGAAAGGAGTACGGCAGGGCTGTATACTCTCACCCTACCTATTCAACCTGTACGCAGAACACATCATGCGACATGCTGGGCTTGAGGAATCCAAGGCTGGAGTTAAAATCGCTGGAAGAAACATTAACAATCTTAGATATGCAGATGATACCACTTTGATGGCTGAAAGCGAGGAGGAGTTGAGGAGCCTTATGACGAAGGTGAAAGAAGAAAGTGCAAAAGCTGGATTGCAGTTAAACCTCAAAAAAACCAAGATTATGGCAACCAGCTTGATTGATAACTGGCAAATAGAGGGAGAAAAAGTGGAGGCAGTGACAGACTTTGTATTTCTAGGTGCAAAGATTACTGCAGATGCTGACTGCAGCCAGGAAATCAGAAGACGTCTACTTCTTGGGAGGAGAGCAATGGCAAATCTTGATAAAATACAATAGTTAAGAGCAGAGACATCACACTGACAACAAAGGTCCGCATAGTTAAAGCAATGGTATTCCCGGTAGTAACCTATGGCTGTGAGAGCTGGACCATAAGGAAGGCTGAGCGAAGGAAGATAGATGCTTTTGAACTGTGGTGTTGGAGGAAAATTCTGAGAGTGCCTTGGACTGCAAGAAGATCAAACCAGTCCATACTCCAGGAAATAAAGCCAGACTGCTCACTTGAGGGAATGATATTAAAGGCAAAACTGAAGTACTTTGGCCACATAATGAGGAGACAGGATACCCTGGAGAAGAAGCTGATGCTAGGGAAAGTGGAAGGCAAAAGGAAGAGGGGCCGACCAAGGGCAAGATTTGTTGTTTATTCGTTCAGTCGTTTCCGACTCTTCGTGACTTCATGGACCAGTCCACGCCAGAGCTTTCTGTCGGCCGTCACCATCCCCAGCTCCCCAATGGTTGAGTCCGTCACCTCCAGAATACCATCCATCCATCTTGCCCTTGGTCGGCCCCTCTTCCTTTTGCCTTCCACTTTCCCTAGCATCAGCTTCTTCTCCAGGGTATCCTGTCTTCTCATTATGTGGCCAAAGTACTTCAGTTTTGCCTTTAATATCAAATTAATTAAGGGCAAGATGGATGGATGATATTCTGGAGGTGACAGACTCAACCATGGGGGAGCTGGGGATGGTGACGGCTGACAGGAAGCTCTGGCGTGGGCTGGTTCGTGAAGAGTCACGAAGAGTCGGAAGCGACTGAACGAATAAACAAAACAAAAAAAATTTTAAAATCTACACACATTTACCTGTTTTGCCAGCTTGAAATTGTTACAGCAATTGGTAAGTGCTTATTTGGCACTGTCAGTGAGTTTCTAAAATCCCTGGTCTGCAAGCAGTGATTGATAAACAAACAAACACAGAGACAAAATGTGAAACCGAACTATCAGGTAAATTTGTATTGTATTAAATTTGATTTTAACTGATTCTGTACCTGGGCTTTTTGGAGTTAATTTCTAACTTGGCTAACACAATGAGTAGTGCAGTATTTGTTTCCTGCTGTGCACTTCCATTTCTTGCCTTCCACAAACTCTGAGAGAATATACAGCCCCGTTTAAAAGAAGGGCTGGGTGGGCAGGTAGATGATTGGAACAGCAACATTAGCTCCCCAATAGAAGAGAACATCGATAGCTCAGGGTTGAAGTGTGCAGTCCTTGGTGCTCTCTGAGCCTGGTCGTTTGCTTGCTGACATTTCCTTACCCAACTAGGTAACATCACACTGATGATGCAATGAAACATCTGCAATCTGACAAGCAAGCTCAGCACCAATAACTCCACAGCATTAGCTCTGCTGATTCTCACGTCAACTAAACACCCACTGGGAAAGGGTGCTTCCCCCATCGACTCCCAGATGTATAGCGACAATCTTTCCCTTGGGTGTCTCGTATCCTCCACTTTTGAGTGTATGATTTGACCAGGGAAGAATTAAAGCAGAGCCCCGTTTTGCTATACTTATCTTAGATAGGAGACAGTAAAGGAGTCAACATATTTTTTTGTTTAGGTTTCAGCTTAAAAGAGAACAATCTGCATATACAGTAAGAGGAAGACTGAATCAGGAGCCCCAAAGGATGGAATGAATGGTAAATTCTCAGAGCTTAGATTTGGGCTTCCAGGTTTCTGTTCCACTAGCTACTCATGATTCATACTAAAGCTTTACGAAGTCATGGTTTACATAGTCAGTGTTTGCATGAAAATTTTACAGCATCTAGCTAACTTTGGCAGGGTCAGAACTGGCTACTCCATATTTGGGAAGCCACCGGGAAACTCCAGGACTGTCTGGAAAGCTAAAAGAAGGCAAAGGTAAACCACTTCCATGTGTCACCAGGAGTTTACTTTTGCACCAAGAGGATCAGTGCACTAAAGTGGTTGGAGTGCTGCACTAAGAACCGGGGATCACCTGGATTCCGCCCTCCTACAGCCGTGAAGTCATTAGATAATTTTAGGCCAATCATTCTCACTTAGCCTAGCCTACTTTACAAGAGTGTTCCAACAAGTGTAATGGGAAAGGGCAGCCTCACCGAGTAACTTGGATGAAGGCTGATATGTCATAAATCATTCAAACAAATATACATGCACACATTTCTAAAACAGGGTTAAAAGCATTTTTTCTCCTGCACACTCCACAACTGGCTTTTATGCATGTATAGCTACTTCCGATTTTCATTCCTAACGCCAGCTCAGCTCTTCCTTTTCCTAGACCATGGTGACTCAGTGGTTTGTGGATCTCACACACAAGCAGTGTATTGCATTTGAGTTATTAAGGGGCCTAGCATCGGCAGCTGGTCATCAGTTCCTTGTATAGATTGCATAGGTAGCACTCTCAGAAAATCCAAATGAAAACTAAGTCATTTTCTTAAACTAAATCAAAGTGCAGATAGTGAGTTACGATAGCCAACAGGCACAAATCTTGGCAAAGAAGAACAAGAAAACCATTGGGCTTGGATCTGAGGTAGTTATAGCTTTCCAGACAAAATTTCAAGACTTAATGACTTTGGGTTATATTCAGGATAGTTCAAGACACAGAAAACAATAGGTGTGTCCCAATTAGTGAACAAAAGCCTGGATGAGTTACTTGATTGCATACAAGAAAGAACTAGAGTCTAGAAATAAAAGAGGGTTGTCAGAAGATAACTGTGGCTGTCAAATTGCCATGAACTTTGGTGACCTGGACAGATGTGGTAATGCTTCACAATTGGGTTATTTTTCCAAGAGGGCTCTAAATTGGCCAATGCAAAGGATTGCTTTTGTGGGTTTATTGGCAGGGTGATAGTAATAGTAATTTGATAGGCAATGCACGACTTCACTTCCTGAAATTTAATCAGGCACCTCTTCTTAATCCAATTATTCATGCAAGCAAACAAAGCAATCAAGTCTCTCTTGTTCCTGATTGTCTCTCCAACTTCTCCTGCTGTGCCAACTTTCTCCAAAACAAAATGGAGCCTAAACTGCGGTTTTAAGCCCAAGTCTCTTGGTAATGTGATTCAAAGCATAAGGCACCAAAATATACATGTTCACCAACCCAACACATTTGAGGTCTTCTGTAACAACTCTTAACTGAGGCATTATAACAGCTGGGCATGTTATGTTCTAATGTTCAAACTGAACAAGGAATTTGGTTAAGCAACAATGAAGGCCATGTGCAAGGAAAGGGGGATAACCTCACAGTTGATCTTCTTGAGGAGTTTGGCTACTTTCATCTATTAAAAAATGCTTTTTAGTCTGACAGTGCACAATTTTCTTTTTCACATGGAAGAAACCACCCAAAGGATAGCAATGGCCATATTTTAATATATCCCCCTTCCAAATGTTTCTCTGACTCATTCTTAGGAGCATAGAAATGGTTTTGGGTTGAATTTCATTATATCTAGCTCAGGGGTGACCAATCTGTGGCCCCAGGAGCCCCTATCCTATTTTTAGGCCTTGAAACCTCTTCCAACAGACTGAAGAATTTTGGCGAAGGGATTAGCAAAACGTGGTGCAGTTTCTTGCCTTTCTGAGGCAGGAAACCTATGACAAATGTAGGGTAAGCTGTTAAATAGACTTGACATTCTCTTCGATTGAGACTTAGCATCATTTTAAAGAAAAATCCAAACATCCTTCCCTCCCCTCAAAATAGGAAGACCAAACTCTTTAATGTTAACCATGGTTCCCAAGAACTGTAAGGTTGCCCATCCCTGATCTAGCTCTTCGGCGGCCCAGTGCCCTCCAGAGTTGTTAGGCTACAACTTCTATCACCCTAATGGCCATGGTGGCTGAGAATGGTAAGAACTGAAAGTCCAAGAGATCTGGAAAATGCTAGTCTGCATTGACTGATATTAGCTTTCTGAGCATTTGAGACAAAATCTAATCCCTTATTTATTAGATTTATATCTCGCTTTTTCCATTGGGGAGGGCAGCATACATAGCACTCCTCCCTCCAATTTTTTTCTATGACAACAACTCTGGGACAATGAACGGCTGGCTCGAAATCACCCAGTAAGCTTCTGTGGTTGATGGTGGACTTTGACCTCCCAAGTCCAGCACTTTAACTGCTGCAATACTATACATGGATATCAAGCAAGATGTACCAGTGTAACCCAGAAACTTGGTTTAGTTCTTTTTAACAAACAATCCCTCTCCCCAGATGATGTCAGCACATAAGGGTGCCTTCTGATGAATCAGGCCCTTGGCTCATCTCTAGTATTCTGACTCATGTCGGCTCTCTTACTATAGCTCAGTGTACATGTTTAGCAGCTTTGTGTTGGATTTAATCTCTTCATGGAGCTAAGGGAGGAATATAGAAGATCTAAAGACTCTTTGGGGACTTCCAGCTGGAGTTCTCCTAACACCACCATCCAAAATACATGTTCGTGAGCACAGACACAAATACATGATCAGAAGCAGTAAGGAAACCCAGGGAAGTCAGAAGCAGGATTTGTCTCTTCTAGACTCTCCTTCCAACCTGGATAATAATCAGTAAAAAAGGCAGAGCAATTGCACACTAAAATCTTCACCTGGAAGAACCCCTTGACTGAGAAAGGACAATGTTCTTGACATTATTATTTAAATGATTTCTTTTAAAAATGATTTTTTTTCTATTGAATTAGGGATGCAAATTAGTTCCAGCCAATAATGGTGTAACTCAGTGGATCTGAACTTAATGGGTTTACCAGGAATTGGTGGTTAGGTGATGTTTAATGGCTGCTGGTTATATAACTAAGATTGCAACATCCATATGTAAGAGGTAGGATTCAGGAACTTAAAGGCTCATAACATATATAACAATTTGTTAGCAATCTCCTATCCAAAGGAACAAGAGGAAATGGGGACGACGGGTTTCAGTGAGCATAGAATGAGCCATCTTTTTAAAACCATAGTTTCTTAAGTAAGCCACAATTGGCTGAGTTCACATATTTTTATTTGTTTTATTTATTTAGTCGTCAAATTTATATGGCTGCCCATCTCACAAACAAGTGACTCTGGGTGGCGTACAACAAAGCTAAAAAACAATATTGACAACACAATTATTAATGCTATTAATAAAAGCTTTAACATTGTGAAACATAAAAATAACAGAAAAATAAAAAATAAATGTAAATATTGGGGGAGGAGCAGGTGTTAGTAACAGTGGAGCAGAGGGGCACCCAGATATTGCTTAGCACCCATATTGTGCTAAGTCAATTAACATAACCAAGTAACATAATTAAAACAAAACCATTAAAATACAGTTAAAGTAGTTAAAAACTATAATAACAAAAAGTCAGGGGAGGGAACATTCTAAACTTACATACAATACAGCCATTTAATGGGCTCCACACTTCCATGGCACCCCCAGGTCCGATGGCAGAACCAAGTTTTAAGGGCCTTCCGGAAGGCCAATAGGCTTGGGGCCAATCTCATCGCGGGGGGGGGGGGGGGAAATGATGTTCCAGAGGGCAGGAGCCACGGCAGAAAAGGCTCTTCTCCAGGGTCTCGCCAAACGAAGCTCCTTGGCTGACGCAACATGTCAATCCTGTCACACCTTGGCTTATGATGTTTGGGAACTGAGGCATTATGGCCATTCATTCATTCATTCATTCACCTGTCCCATAATCCCTGGGTTCCCAAACTGGATAAGCCAATAATAACCCAGCAGACAGTTAATGGGTCTGTTTGCAAAGTGTGCTAAGATGCGGCTAATAGACCTGGGCTCCAAAAATGCAGACGGCAACAAAGAAATACAGAAAGCTCCAACTCCAACTCTTTTGCTGCTGCCTAGGGGCTGTCGGGAGTTTTGCTTTATCTTTCCTTAGAAAATATTTCAGATATGGCTTTTACCCCTAATGAATCCTACTGAAGAAGTTGCAGCTACATGGCTTGTCCTTTCCAATGTTGGAAGATAAAATAGCAAAAACAGGACCATACAAACAGACTCTTACAGGGCAACAAGACACATGGTTTGCTAGAAGCCAGTTTCCACTGTCTTTAACAGAGCTTTAAACAGAGCTTTAAATAAGCATGCCCAGGCATTGCAAACCTGTTCAATTAGGAAATGAAAAGCAATGCAGATCTCAAAGGGGGAATTAGCTGGCTAATTTGTATTTGTAAAAAGGATCTTGGCATTTTAATTGATCACAAACTGAACATGTCAGCAATGTGATGTGACGGTAAAAAGAGAAATGCAATTTTAGGCTACATCACTAGAAATATAATTTCCAAATCAAGGGGAGCTATATTGGGCATACATCACCTGAGGTACCTAATCCAGTTCTGGACACTACAGAGGATTAAGATAAAGACAGGCAAAAGATTATCAGTGGAGTGGAAATTAAGTCCTGTAAGGAGAGATTGAAAGAACTGTGTATGTTTAACCTTGAGCAAAGATGACTCAGGAGGTACATAGTAACACTCCTTAAGCATCTGAAGAGTTCATACAAATGTGGGCCATGACTTGTTCATTATTGTTGCAGAGTGCAGGACACAGAATGGTCTTCAGTAATAAAAATGCAGATTCCAGTTGGATATTAGGAATAATATCCTAAAATAAGAGCAGAGCAACAGTGGAACCAATGACCTCAAGCAATTGTTTGGATGTGTTCTGCTGGGGAAACCAGAATTCAATTTATGCAGTAAAGTGAAGGTTGGATTTGATGGCCTCGCTGCAACCTTCTGATTCTCTGATTATAGAGGATTCCCAGGTTTATTATGCATCCTTAAGCACATTGGATAAAGGGTAAGTCCCACTGGATTCAGTGCAACTTATTGCTGAATTAATATGCTTAGGATGACCCTGTCAGGCTGCAATCCTAATTTTATTTACTCAGAAGTAAATTCCAAAGTGTTCATGGGGAAAGACACTTTAGCAAATGTGCTTGTGATTGCAACTTCAGTCAGTTCTGCCTTTAGTGAGTCTGCAGTGGGTGCCAGCATATTGTTATTTTCCCATCCTCATGAATTGAGTGAGAAGAAAAAGCTCAGGAAAGACACCCCCCTCCATACATAAACAGGAATATCAGTCTGCTAGTTTGGAATCCATGTCTTAACCTTTGCTTATTAGACTGTGATCAGGCACATTTATTTACTTAATTTTTATCCCGCCTTTATTATTTTTATAAATAACTCAAGGCGGTGAACATACCTAATACTCCTTCCTCCTCCTATTTTCCCCACAACAACCACCCTGTGAGGTGATATCATATAAATATATCATATAAATGCTTGAAGAACTCAAGCTACAGCCACAAAACCAACCAACATTATTTAAATCCTTAATCTTCTACTGGGACACTCAGTTTGGCTACTATGTTCCATACTGTGCAATTCTTGGCGGCTTCAGCTGGCATGTTTATATCCCACAAGACTCACAGAAGCAAGGTGTGACATTTTCTAATAGGATCTGTCTTTACGCACTTGCAAGATTGCCCTTGTGTTTGTAGTATGTGCATACTGTGTCTATTCTCTCAGCTGACTTGTAAGCACTATACGTTCTGAAATGTCTAGGAAGCACAGTTCATCAAGTCCTTTCCTCTGAGTCATGTCTAGTAGTTGCAGAGCTGCTGAACACAGCATTCTGCTGGCTTTCTTGACTAAAGAGGGAAAGCAATTGACCAGTAAAGGCCAATAAAGATATATAAAAGTGACAACTATTTGATTCCGGTCAGTGGGTAGCATTACACAGTATATTAAACTTATTTCTGTCCTGGGCTCATGAGCTTGGCTGGATTCACATATCACACTATTTTAAATAATGGTTGGGTTCACACAATATCCTAATCCCAAACCAAACAAATGTAGTATGTATACCCATCACTATGATTTATAAACTATAGGCTATGGTTTAGTGTGATTTTAACTCAGGTTATCCTGTCTGAAATTTAACCTAGTTTATTCTGCTTTGTGGCACTACATGAGTAATCCAAATCTATAGTTTCTAGTCTTCTTCCACATAATTGGCAAGGCCTGCATGAAGAGGAATGCCCTTTGAGATGTCACAAAGGATTAACAAATGGGTTGTCTCAGATGAGTGTTCCCAACATGATGTTCTCTAATGTGTAGGAACTACAACTCTCAGAATTCTCCTTTAGCATTTGAAGGGAACCTGTGGGGAAAGACTGTACTTCTTGTAATGGTGACCTACAACATGCAAAATCTGTAGGGCATTGTTAGGTGGGATTGCTGGGAGTTATAGTTCAGTGCTGTATGAAGGGACACAGCTTCCTGTCCCTGTTCTGACAATATAGAGAAGAAGAGGAGAAACTCTGCAATTCTGTCTTTAGCCTGCAGTACCTAGCCAAGTGTGGCTGATCAGACCTGGTTAGTACTTGGTGATATCCATCACCAGGAATTTCTAGGGCTGTAGACTAGACTGGGAAGTTGGGGGGAAAAATTCCACGCATGTACTATTGTCAATGTATTTACCAGATGTTCCTTATTCCATCATAATAGTACATTATAACCTGGATCTCTTCTCTAGCATTAACCAGAATAAAATCTTAAAAGACTTTGTATTATGTAACAGTACGGAACCTAAAGTAATAATAGAATGCTTCACCATCTTTTAAAGATGCACCAATGCATTTTCCCTGAGCGTCCTGTGTAACAGCCACTGATATTATCATCCTCTAATCCCTCATCTAGTCCCTTATATAGAGAAGTGTGCTGTGCTATGCAGGAATAAATTATTACCATAATGAAATAATATCAAAACGGAGCTCTACGTTTCCAGGAGAAGAAAACATAGGGCAAAGAACACTGATTCTGGGCCAACCCAAAAAGCAAAGAAAAAAAAGTGAAAATATATTGCTGTGGGCACACCCTCAAAGTTGAGACCAATCCCAGGAATCTCACAGGGTGTGAGTATGTAGCACCTGGAGCTTGTCATTCACTTACCATGTGTGAATTTCTTACGCATAATGAAGTTTCAGGAGAACATCAAAAGGAATATTTAGTTACCTCTGTTCTCATGGTGTATGACTCTCAGTTCCTCTGGTATTAATTCCAGTGAAGCTTGGAGAAAAGTCAAATATGTGAACTTGGTTTAACTTGTAGCATCTCTATAATTATGCCATGTTTGTTTCACCCTTAAAGGAGCTCCAGCTGTTGAGACTTCCAGGACATTTCTAGAACACAAAAAGTCAGAAAAACCTCCAGTCATTGTCCAAAAACCCAAACTAATTTGGTTTTAAAAAAAACTGATGGTGTCTGTGAATGAAAAAGAAGCAACAAAAGAATAAAGCAAACTTGACTGAGGACCGCTTATTAAGCTTCATAACGTCCAGTTCTATCTCCAATAGGCCTCTGTCTGCTTACACCAATCAAGCACAGTCCTCCACAGGTCTGTAGCTTGCGGAAATAAGCCCCAATATGAGGGTTACACATCATGCTAAGTCATGTTTCTTTAACCATGATTTGAGTACACCACAATGGCTGGATTCACACATGGTAAGTCAAAATGTGGTTTGCTTAGTATATTCTGTGAATCCAGGCAGTATGGTTTACAAATCATGATTTATGATTTAATGTGTTATACAAACCCAGCCAACGGTTGCTTAATAGAATAAAGATAAAACCAGCCATTTCAGCCAAAAAGTCAATCCCATTGTAGAGTGCAGAAATCAAAATTAAAGCATCCCAGTCTGATGACTGTCTAGCCCAGAGCTTTCCAAGATGTGTGTCGCAACACGTTAGTGCAGAGCTTTCCAAACTTTTCATGTTGGCGATACACACCAACGGCAGCGGCGCGGCCTGCGGTGTCCTGGTGTGTCGCGCGCAAACCCGGAAGCGCTGATGGGGGGAACCAGAAGAAGTGGCATCCCCGCCAATCAGCGCGGCGGCGGCGCTGATTGGTGGGGGTGCCGCTTCTTCCAGTTCCCCCATCAGTGCTTCCGGGTTTGCGCGCGACACACCAGGACACCGCAGGCAACACAGTAGTGTGTTGCGACACACACTTTGGAAAGCTATGCGTTAGTGTCGCGGCTGCTGCTGCTGCCTATGAGCCCTGCCAGGATTCCGCGCAGGTCCTAGTGCCTGCCTTGTGCCCTGCTGTAAGAGTGTGTTGCAAAATGATGCCCTGCTGTAAGAGTGTGTTGCAAAATGATGCCCTGCTGTAAGAGTGTGTCACCAACATGAAAAGTTTAGAAAGCTCTGGTCTAGCCACTGCTTCAACAAATCCAATAAAGGGGAGCTCACTATTTCTCTGAGTGATTGCTCCACTGTAAACTAATCTTATTGCTAACAAGCTTTTGTAACATTGAATGTGAATCCACCTTTCTGTATCTTAAATCCTTTATTCCATGTTTACACTCTGGAACAAAAGAGAATGGGTCTGTGACATCCTTTCAAATATCATATCCACCCTTCAGGGGTGTCTATCAGGGTGGGGGAATCAATAAAATCAAGATGGTGGCCAACGCAGCATGACTGAAGCTCCATCCTTTTTTCATGTGCAACCGGTCTGTGATTGCACAATTGCAGCTACTATCTTGATTTTTTGACCACTCTCTCTGGAAGATGCTCCTGCACCTCTGAGTCATATTTTCCAAGGCTAAATCGGTCCGACTCCTTCAAATTTATCTTCACGGGACTTAATTTCTATTCCTTTGATCATCCATGATGCATTCTGTGAATCTGTTAATTAATCTGTTCCAGTTTCTCTGAACCTTTCTTAAAGTACTGAGCCCAGAACTGGACAGAATATTTAAATCAGAGTCTGATTGAATGAAATGAAACAATTACTTTCCATGATTTGGAAAAAAAAACTTCTGTTAATGCATTTTTGGCTACATTTTATTGCAGGCTCATATTTCATTTGCAACTGTTCTGAGTTCTTGTTTTGCCAAGCCAGGTATTCCCCATCTTATACTGGGCATTAAATTTTTGTTTTTTAAGTGAATAAGTGAAGACTTAGTCCATAAACAAACCTTGAATTGGGGTGGATTTGCAAAACACACTAAGCTAATATGCAATTGGCTAGTTTGTCTCAGTCTGTGGTATGGACCCAGCCAATGTGGTTAATTTATGATTCAGTATATATGTGTACCTAACCAAGTAGCTTAATTCATTAAGGTAAATTATGAGTTATTAATACACTGCATAAACTTTGTGGACGAATTAGCACAGTGAACAATGTGCAGTTTATGGAAAGTGGAAGATAATGGATTTCACAGCTCCTTTACTGCTATTCTGCACCTGCCTCTAATTAGTGGCTCAAGCAAATGATAAATTAAGACCCACAAGCTTGATATCTGCCTATTCATGGTGAAAACAAAGCCCTTTTTTTTTTACTTAGCCATGTCAAATTAATCTTATTTTCTGCATTTGCAGCAAATTATGAACACATCATACTGGCTGGTTTTACATAACACCAGAAGCTAAACTATGGTTAGTGGGCTTGTGATTTGGTATGTCACGTGAACATAGTCACAATATCACAGTTAAATCTCATGTAAAATTTCAAACATGTATTTGAGTCTTGTAACCCTTTTTTCCAGAATTGTATAACATGCTGGTCAGTTGCTGTATGTAATAAAGATACTATTCCTAATATTCAACTTTAAAATATGAAGACCATCAATCGCTGTGTTTGTATGACACCTTAAACCACAGTAACAAGCCATCCAAATTTTAGCTTAATATGTTGTTTGAACCCCTTCCATGTGGTTCTTTTTCTGGTTCAATTGCTATGAAAACACACAAATGTTATGGTGGAAAAAAAACACACATTGCCATAGTAGTATTGGGTATGCACTTATATCTAAAATCGGTACAAGACCTATTTTTCCCCACAACAACAACAAACCAATGAGATAGGTTGGGCTGACAGAAAGTCACTGGCACAAAGTCACTCAGTGAATTTCCACAGCTGAGGGTAGACACGAACTTGGGGTCCTTCTCCTAGTAGTCCAACACCTTAACAGCTCCACCACATTGGCTCTCGTGTGCCTTCTTGAACATCTGGACATTTTAATGTGCTTGCATTTTAAAGCCAGGTAATCCCTATTTGAGAAACCATCTGGTGGGTACAAAACACCGTTGATAAGCAGCATAAATTTGCTTATCACAGTAGAAAACACTATGTGTGTACAAAAAACATTATACAGAGGCTGTTAGATATGTGCCACTTGGTTATTCCATTGTCTTTTTACATGATATACAGGAGTGCGCTCTTTGATTTCTGAAAAGTTATGTGAAAAAAATTGAGTTTCTTCCAAGTAGAAAGATAGGATAAAATATACATAATAAGAGTAATAGCAAGGAGTACAAAGGTATACACATGCTGCTTGCTCTCATAGTATGAGAATGTTTAACTTGAAAACTCAGCTAAAAGTTGCTTTAAAATGAGATCTAATATTCCCTTAAATCAGCAATGAGTATGACTATGAGAAAGATAAGACAAACAAGAATATAAACTTAAGATTTCTGGCTCTACTCCTCTTCCTAGTCTCCCACACAGTATTACAGATGTTTCTTATTTTAAATAAGCATTTTCTCCCTCCTCACATCACAAGTCTTTGGGAACTTAACAGATGCCCCTTATTTCTGTAATTCCACAGAATACTGTATCGTGCTGCAAGGCCAAGCCTAACAATCCAACCAAAAATCTTCATACAGCATCAATATGAGCCGCTTTATTTGTTCAAATAGTGTTAATGTGGATTTTTAAAAAAGATGATGGAAATTTAAAATAAAGTATATTCTAATCAATGAGTTTAACATGTTTCAATTAAAAATACCAGAAATGCAAGTCTAGGTTTATTTTACATACTAACACAGAGCTTTCCAAACTGTGTGTCGCGACACAAAAGTGTGTCGCCACACACAGTCTGGTGTGTCGCCACACAACCCGGAAGCGCTGATCATCATCAGCGCTTCCAGGTTTTCCCGTGGCGACACACCAACTGCAGCGCTCAAAACCCGAAAGCAGCAGCAGCGCTTCCGGGTTTTTGCGCGCTGCCGCACTTCCGGGTTTTCCTGCGGCGACACACCAACGCCGGTTGGTGTGTCGCCACGGGAAAAACTTTGGAAAGCCCTGTACTAACATATAGATTCTAATTTGTCATTGGTGAAAGAAACCTTAACGACTTTATTTATTTATTGAAATTTGTTATAGCCACCCAAGTTTGACGGACTCATAATTACAATATGTTTAACCATGGTTTATTGAATAAACCACAATTGGATGAGTTTACCTGACTCACAAGCAAGAAACCATGGCTTGCAAGCCACAATGGCTAGATTCACACAACAAATTTTGTCAGAACAAAATAAATTGCATTATAATGTGTGAATCAGGTCAATATATTTTTCCATTTTATTTCTCACTTTGCTTTTATGGCAGCTTCTTTATTTCACCTTAAACACTGAGTCACTGCATTTTTTGAGACACATGATATCAGGCTATATGTTTTGAGAAATCTCAGAGCTGTAGGCTAGACAGGAAGCGTGTGTGTGTGCACGTATCTCCCAGAATAATCACAAACTTGCTTACCACATTTTGGCACAGCGTGTTGTGCAAATCCATCTAGTTCATTGTTCAATGTGTTCGAGAAACAAAAAATAATTTCATATATCAGTTAAGTCCAGGTGATTCCAGCAGGGTATGGTCAAAACAGTCAAGATGGTGGCTGCAATGGTGTGATCAAATCTCCGCCTGTTTTTTATGTGCACTGCAAAATGGGCAGAAGTTCAATTTCATGTTGTGGGTGACATGGGTACCATCTTGACTTTTTTGACCATCCCCTGAGGACACCCCTGGATTCCAGCCAAATGCTTCCTAGCACCATCAAACTAATGGCTGTGGTTGATTATACTAAGCCATATTATACTACATTATACTAAGCCATACTATAATGTGGCTGTGTTTTAGCCTGTAGACATGGATCTAGCCATTGTGCTTCATAGCTTTAATTTAAAATTAAAAGTAGCTGGCCTGTTCCTTCACCTTCCTTTTTTAAGAAAATGGCAGAACGACTGGTAAGAAAGTATGGGTTACCAAGACACTTGTTCTTTGCATCTCTCATAAAATGCCAAGCACAGAAAGAGTAACATTTATAAAAGCTTTGCTTGTGTTACACATGCTGCTCCCAGGTTCCGCTTATGGTCACACACTCACAGCCTGTTGAGGCACGTGGATTTTGTCAGCCCCCCTGGCTTTCTACCTGGGTTTTCCAGACAGGTGCAGCTTGAGCAGACAAGCCACACAGCCCTGGTCAACAGCCGAGAAATAATTAGGGACACACACAAATAACTTCCAACCAAATACTGAGGCACAACAGGTTCTTTGTAATACATGGAGACTTAAAGTAACAGCAAAACTTTACTGGTTGCAAGGTACATTTGCTCTTTCTCACATGCTAATCCACACTTACCCTCGTCCTACAACTAGGCTGCCAGGCACTAGCCAGAGGGATGGAAGCTGCCAAGTCTAGATCCAAGGACGACTCAAGGAGTGGGCGGGCTTTAAGACCCCTTTTATCCCCAAAAGTCCTTGCTTTGATGATTCACAAGACTGGCAGCTACTCTTGCCTTGTTAAGTTACAAGTCTGGTAGCTCTTGATGGGATGGGGATTTTTTTCCCATGTGCTCAGGCCCAACTTGTCTACCGTGGTAGAGATGGGCGGTGATAAATTTGATTAATAAATAATAATAAAAAAATAAAAACTTCCTCTGTCTGGTTCAGGTGACATTTTTCCTTTGTTTCCTTAACAACTTGCTTCCTTCTTATCTACCTCCCCAAAGGGAACTTATAGACAAGATTCCTGGCTTTTTGTCCTCTCTGCTTGCTTGCTTGCTTGCTTATTTATTTATTTATTTATTAAATTTCTATGACCACCCATCTCCCCCTGAAGGAGGGACTCTGGGCGGTTCACAGCCACAACAACACTATGGTTCACAGCCATAACAACATTAAAATACAATAAAAACAACAATAAAAATATAAATACAATAAAATCCAAGTGGCAGGTGGTTCTTACAGTGAAGCTAAACATGTCCCTGCTTCATCTTTAGGTTATGGCAGCTTCAGCCTAATCTCACATATTCCTTCCCTTGGCATCGAGTTAAACTGGAGATGCCACAAAATGGGGCTCACTCATCACCCACTCAGAGCATTATAGGTTTTTTTTAGGTATTCTTGCCAATAGGTTTGCTGTCCAGTTGACATGGAGATACGATATTTCTGGAAAACAGATTTAACACATTGAAAGATTGAGGAAAAAGACAAATAATACAAGCAGCAAGATTTGAACAATTTTCCTTTTAAGTTGGATTGATGGGCTTCCTTGCATGGGAGGCAGGGTATAGAGAGAGGTCAAGTGCCCAATGGCACAAGGCCCCCCTGAACTGTAGGCTGGGCCATGAGTATGAGCCTCATGCCCACATAACAAAAAGAAACCTTTAGGTAAAAATAAAGGGGTGGAGGCATAGGAGATATTGTAGACCAGAGCTTTCCAAACTGTGTGTCGCGACACAAAAGTGTGTCGCCACACACAGTCTGGTGTGTTGCCACACAACCCGGAAGCGCTGATCATCATCAGCGCTTCCAGGTTTTCCCGCAACGACGCACCAACGGCGGCGCGCAAAAATCTGAAAGCGGCAGCAGCGCTTCTGGGTTTTTGCGCGCTGCCGCAATGGCGGCACTTCCGGGTTTTCCCGCGGCTGACACACCAACGGCGGTTGGTGTGTCACTGTGGGAAAACCTTGGAAAGCCCTGTTGTAGACCTTTTCACAGGTAAAAACAGGAGAGTTGTAGGGCAGTGGGTGTTTAAGATTCCCAAGGATAGTAAAATATATACATTGAGTTGCATTGGTTACCCATAAAAGATTCAGGGTCACTCTCCTCTGGTTTGTCCATGGTTCGGGTTCTGGAGAAGATCCAAAGTGAAAGAACATTCCCTCCCACAAGTCATTAGTGAAATTCTTTAAAGCAGTAACATCTCATAATGTCTCTAGGCTCAAGGGTATTCCAAAGAAATAGATGGATGTGACCCCTCCCACTGTCAGAAGCTACCCTATGCAAAAAGCTGAGCTGTTCATAGCTGTTTGTGCCAATTCTATGAAAAAAAATGTTAGAACTGTGCTGCAGGGCTTCTAGGCATTGTCCCAGGAGGAATATTTGGATGTAGGTCTTCATAGCTTGGATTCTGTGGATAAAATCAAAAGAGAGAGGGAGGGGGGACAAAAGATGGAAGAGTGCCACCCTCGGTTTGTGTCCAGGTACACCAGGTGGGGCAAAATTACATCAAGGACTGAGTGTGGTCCCTTCCATTGTGGTCCCAAGGCTGAAATCTGGAGTGGCAGGCCCCAGTGACAAAAGGCCTGTTGGTACAACAACCTTGCAGTGGTGTCTGCAGTATTATTGCACGTGGGGAAGGCTTCCGCCCATTCAGAAAATCCCTCAATGTAGTCCAGGAAAATTGTGTGCCATGTCCCAATCTGTCTCTGACCATAGAGTAGGACTTGCAACTTGGAGTAGTTCTGGTTTTGAACTTGGCATTCCAGGCTATTAGTGGCAGTGGGCTGAACAATTTGTGGATGATGGGGCAATGTTACAACCTGACATGCCTTTGCCAAGGTTTTCTCTACTCCCTTGTGGGCCATGTTGTGCAAATCCAAGATAATCTGTTCCTTTTCCCCCAATTTTCTTATCACTGCCAAGGTGTGTGCCTGTTGGGCAACATCTAGTCCTGCCTCTTCTGTGCTGTTAGAGTTTGCTAAAAGAGCCCCTAATTTCAAACCTGTGGTAGAAACAGCAGCCCGAGAGGTATATTGGGCCTCCTCCTCCCACCATAAAGCCCCATCAGTAAACCAGATTTCCTGGTCTGGGGTTTGAGAAGCTAATTGGGCATGGAGTTTTGGGTGGCCCAAATTGTGGGCAAGAAGTCATACTGCGTGCTTTGTTCAAGAATGGAGGCAGAAGGCAGATCAGGCCTGGATAAATTCTCTAGCCTGTAAATCCTTTCATCTGATTTCAAAATAGGCCAGAAAGGGCTATTAAAGGGGGTTACTTGTTTATTTAAAGCACCTTCTCTAAATTGCTAATAATCTCTGTGATCCCTGTTTCAGCAGCCTTTGGAAATGGGTTTTGGTTTTGGGGGGTTAGGTAAAGGTAAAGGTTCCCCCCCGCACATTTGTGCAGTCATGTCCGACTCTAGGGGCCGGTGCTCATCTCCGTTTGTTAGCCGAAGAGCCAGCGTTGTCCGAAGACGCTTCCACGGTCATGTGGCCGGCATGATGCACGTGGAACGCTGTTACCTACCCACCGAAGTGGTACCTATTCATCTACTTGCATTTGCATGCTTTCGAATTGCTAGGTTGGCAAGAGCTGGGGCTAGTGCGGGAGCTCACTCCGCACGCAGGGCTAGGGATTCGAACCTCCGAACTTGCGATCTTCCGATCGACAAGCCTGGCGTCTTGCCCGCTGAGCCACCACGCTCAGTTACAGGTTACAGGGGGCCTAGTGATCTCTACCTGTGCACTAACAAGTGTTCCACACTGGCTGCCATCGGCTTGGTTAACCCCTGCAACCAAAGCCTCCCCGTCAGAGATCTGTGAGGCAGAGAGGGCTGTAATGGATACTTGCTTACCTAAAGGACATTGTTTAATAACAGAAGTTTCAGCTCCAGTGTCTAACAGAGCCTGCTTAGGACCACTGCAGGTTAAAACAGATTGGAAGGACAGATACTGAAGCTGAAGCTCAAATACTTTGGCCACCTAATGCGAAGAGAGGACTCCCTGGAAAAGACCCTGATGCTGGGAAAGACTGAAGGCAAAAGGAGAAGGGGATGGCAGAGGATGAGATGGTTAGATAGCATCACCAATGTAATGAACATGAATTTGAGTAAACTCCGGGAGACAGTGGAGGACAGGAAGGCCTGGCGTGCTATGGTCCATCGGGTCACGAAGAATCGGACACGACTAAACGACTGAACAACAAAATTCCTCACGCCTTTAGGGTCTTTCAAAATTTTCCCCTAATACTGCCAGTCAAGACCCACAGGTTTACCTACCACAGCAGCGGGGCAGCCCTAGAAATCAACTAAGGTGGTGGGGTCTGAGACTGCAGTTTCCTTAGGATCTGAGATCGCATTTTCCTCTTCCCCCTTTACAGCTAGGACTGAAACTTTCTTTAAAGCTTCTGTTAATTGTTTCAGTTCCTGCCGGAGCAGCGAAAAAGCCTGCTCTTTCTCCTTAACTTTCCTTTCATTTTCCTCTTCTGATCCATGCCTTCCTTGCTGATTTCTTTGTAATTGCTCCACCTGTTCCTTCAAGCTTCTAGTAGAAGCCCCATCCCACCTCTCCATGTTTTCTCCTAAATCTCTTAGCTTTCGCCACATTTGCACACGCTCATCTCCATTCCCCACTCTTTGCCCCTGATTGCTCCAAAAATTCCTATTCCTGCTGTCCCCCCCACTTTTTTCCCACCTATGTTTTATTACTCGCACCTCTCCCACATTCTTTCCTTGACTTTCCTCTCCAGCAGTTCCAACAGCTTTCCTTGCCTCTCGCAAATCTGTTTCCAAAGTGGCTAAGTCTAATGGGTAAGCTGCATCCACACGCCCAATCCAAGACCGCTCGGGGCACTGCAGCCCACCCAGCACTCCTTTTAGAGGGGTGGGGGGGTGGGGAACCTTTTTTCTGCCAAGGGCCATTTGGATATTTATAACTGGGGACCGGGGGTGGGGGGCGGGGTTTCTGGGATTTCCGCGCACCGGGGGCCGGAGTTTGCGGGCGGGAGCCAATCACAAGCACTGGGGGGCGGGGTTTGCGGGCGGGAGCCAATCACATGGAAGGGGCGGGGTTTGCGGGCAGGAGCCCTGCGGGCCTTAGGCGGGAGCCCCGCAGGCCTTATTCGGCCTGCGGGCCTGACATTGCCCACCCGTTTTAGAGACTGCTCCAAGGGCGTTGCATGATGTCACCCATCGTTTGCCCCTCATCCCTGTTACTAGGGGGCTCTGTTCTGGCTATGAATTGATACCATAAATAGCGATGGCAAAATTCTAAAGGGTCCTCTTTCCCCTGCCAATCCCCAATGGCTTTAAGCTGTAATTGGGTACCAGTCATCAAGTCTTGCACCATGTTTTGGAGCCCCTGTAAGACACTAAGGTGGTCACTAGGATTGGGGGGATTAGGATGTCGCCGGTAGGTGTGCCATTTGGTGCGGAATTCTGGATATGTTAATACGACCCACTCAATCTCTTGGTCAGACAAATTGTACTGGAGGCTGAGTTGATGTAGTCTCCAGGTCCGTTTGAGGGGGTCAGGGCTCAAGGCCCCCAGATCTGTAACCATCTGTTTCAGCTCTCCTCCCGATAAAGGGGTATGAGTGACTACTTGTTCCCACTCTTCCCATTGCTGGTTTTGGGCATTTCTGCGCCTTGTTTGTGCCCGGGTTTCCACTACTGCTATTGAAGCCCTAAGGAGGTTGTTGCTTAATTCCTCAAAAGACTCCTTCCCATCAAAGGGAAAGTCTGGGGTTTCATCAAGGTCTGAGCCTGTTAAGCAGGCAATTTGGTAAAATTGTTGTCTTATTTGTCTGCGCAGTTCCTCCACCTTACTACATTCTCCACACACTGTGTTTATTCCTAGCAGAGGTCTGATCAAGGTCCTTTAAAGGTTCAATTTTTAGTTCTTGCACAGCATGTTTTTGTTGCCACTCCTCTTCCCTTCCTACACTATCCTTCAGTTGAGCCAAGGTCTCTCTTAGTTCCACCATGTGGCTCTTTTGCAGCTGGTAATCAGCCTGCAAAACATGGTGGTTATTTTTGAGTTGTTCCAAGTCTCCTTTTAAGGAGCAGTTCTCTAACCGCAACTGTGGGAGGAGCTGATCCATATGGGACAAGCCAACTCCCAATATTACTGCCAACACTCCAGGTAAATCTTTGTTTCTTTCCTCCTCTTAATTTGTACAGCTTCCCAAATTCTATCCTAACATCCCTCCCTGAATACACTGACTTCATTTTCGCCTGCAAGTCACCAATAGGCAATCCCAACTTCTTAACAAGTTTCTCCATCACTTCACAATATACCAAACCCATTTTCCCCTCCCCAGTATTCTCCAGTGGAGCTGTTGCCTGGGAGGCAGGTGGTGACAAAGCACCCTTTTGTTGGGCATCCCCAAATTTCCACAAAGGCATAATTGATCACTCAAATAATAAATTCAAAGGGTCCAAACTGTGTATCCCACTTCTGACACCAATAAAAATGTTACACAGGCTGCTCCCAGGTTCAGCTTATGGTCACTCACTCACACACTCACAGCCTGTTGAGGCACGTGGATTTTGTCAGCCCCCCTTGCTTTCTACCTGGGTTTTCCAGACAGGTGCAGCTTGAGCAGACAAGACACACAGCCCTGGTCAACAGCCGGGAAATAATTAGGGACACACACAAATAACTTCCAACCAAATACTGAGGCACAACAGGTTCTTTGTAATACATGGAGACTTAAAGTAACAGCAAAACTTTACTGGTTGCAAGGTACATTTGCTCTTTCTCACATGCTAATCCACACTTACCCTCGTCCTACAACTAGGCTGCCAGGCACTAGCCCAGGGCTTTCCAAAGTTTTTCCCGTGGCGACACACCAACCGGCATTGGTGTGTCGCCGCGGGAAAACCCGGAAGTGCCGTCCTTGCGGCAGCGCGCAAAAACCCGGAAGCGCTGCTGCTGCTTTCAGGTTTTGCGCGCTGCAGTTGGTGTGTTGCCGCGGGAAAACCCAGAAGCGCTGATGATGATCAGTGCTTCCGGGTTGTGTGGCGACACACCAGACTGTGTGTGGCGACATACTTTTGTGTCGCGACACACAGTTTGGAAAGCTCTGCACTAGTCAGAGGGATGGAAGCCGCCAAGTCTGGATCCAAGGACGACTCAAGGAGTGGGCGGGCTTTGGGACCCCTTTTATCCCCAAAAGTCCTTGCTTTGTTGATTCACAAGACTGGCAGCTACTCTTGCCTTGTTATTTTACAAGTTTGGTAGCTGTTGATGGGATGGGGGGGTTTCCATGTGCTCAGGCCCAACTTCCTTTGTCTGGTTCAGGTGACATTTTTCCTTTGTTTCCTTAATGACTTGCTTCCTTCTTATCTACCTCCCCGAAGGGATCTTATAGACAAGATTCCTGGCTTTTTGTCCTCTCTGCTTATGTGCCTGCTTCATCTTTAGGTTATGGCAGCTTCAGCCTAGTCTCACACCTGGAAATGGATGACTGAGAACCTTCATAGACGTGTTACAAGGTTGTATGTGTTGGAATCCGGCAAATCAGGCTTGCCTCATTAGCATATGGGTGATTGCTCTAGGAGGCAAACTCTGTGCTTGAGGAAGCTGCTTGTTGCCCCTCCCACTTCCTCTTCTTTCTGATTCTTCCACCATTGAGAAGGAAGCAGCATGTGGCTGTTCCTCTCCATCGAGAGGCCATGCCTAGGCCTCAAGCCCCTTTCTTCCATGCAGTCCTGGCAGCTGATTAGGGCCAGGGGTCCACAAAGTTTAGGAAAAAGGAAATAAAGTGAAACATCATTTTTCTACCGAAAATGGCTGTACCTGGACCGAATAAATGTAAGAACTCTTTTGTACTTACTTTTTGTACCTGCAATGTCTAAGTGTGTGTTTCTTTAAGCTTGGGTGGGCTAAAAGTGTAAGAATAAGAACCTGAATCTCTCTAATGTGCTCACAAGCTGTGTTTTTAAACAATATTCTTTTTCTGCACACGAGTTTACACAACATTAAGCTCTGCTCCATTCACTGGTTCTAACAGGCTGCTGAATGATCTTCAGTATGAATGTGGCAAAGTATCCAGTAAATGCTTTGGCTGGAAGCATCTTTTCTCTCTCCTGTGTCTTGGACTGGAGCCGGATCTTTCTTAGGCTGCGTTTCAAAGCATCCTGCACTTATTTGGGAGCAAGACCCAACGACCTTAGTAAAACTGCCTTCTCAGGAAACTGACACAAGATCTGGCTTGTTCCTGGTTGCCTTCTCGAATTGAGTTTCCCAATCAGGGTTGCCAACGTTTCAGCCAGCCCTTCCCCTCGTGCCCTTAGCAATTTCATGGCGTCTGACTAAATATTTTTACAGTTTTGATTGATTCCAGATGAAACACGATTGAGGTTCCTTCTTAATCAACTCAATCTATGGTACAAGTATATATTAATTTAAAAAACGTGCCCTGTTAGGGAGTGGAGGAGGAAGGGATTATGGGAGAGCGGTTGTTTTAGTAAGATTGAAATGAAATGATAGGAAAAAATAGTTTTTAATTTGCAAAGGGTTTCTGTCTCAGTCCACTGAGTCCAAAGACTCGATAATCAGGGATAAAAATATAATAATAGGAACATTAAAATAACATCCCCTGCGTTTCCTCCGAAAAACAAAACTCAAACCGACGACCGCGCCCACCCCCCACCTCGGAATTCTGCAGTCTCGTTTGTGGGCGGGGCTAGCGGTGTGGATTAAAATGAGAGGCGGGGCTACAAAGCACGCCGGCTGGGCTAGATTCCCCTCCGCAGGGGAAGGGGTGGGGCTTGTGCCTCGGCTTCCATTTCTGGGTGGAGCCTCGCCGCCAAACTTGGGTAGTCTTTGCCTCGGGGTGGGCGGGGCCAGCCGTGCCGCACTCCCGTTGCCTCTCGCTGCGCCGAGCCCGCTTTTGGCGCTGGCCGTTTCCGCGGCGGCGGCGGCGGCGGCGCTGTTTGCGCGTTTCTCCGCTGCGCCGTTGCCTTAATTCTCCATGAGAGCCGTCCGGAGAGGCTCCGGGGAGGGCTGCCGCCTTTTGCCCTGGATCGAGTACGAGCCTGGGATGACCTCGGGCTTGCTTTGGGCTGTTTGAGCGGCGGGGAGGTCAAGGGGAATCTAATGGAAGCGATGTCCCCGCAACAGGACCACATTGGCCAGGGGCGCTCTTCCTCCCTGACCGGGGGGACTCGGCGCTCCGCCGCCTCGGAGGGCAAGAAGGTGAGACCTCCGACGCCGTTCTCTCCCGTGCAAGATCGCCGACCAGGAGGAAGGGAGAGCCGGCTCTTTCCTTAGGCAAATGGGGCGGGGATGCAGGCTTGCGCGGCTTCCTCCCATCCCTCCCTGCCCGACACTTGCAGGTGGATGGTCCTCCGTTCCCACGTTTCCCCGGAAGTCAGTCCAGCTGATTGCAGCCTTCTCCCACTCCCAGGCTGGCCGTCGTGCAGCCCAGAACCTGAAAGCAGGGGCGGGTTTACTTGGGAGCAAGCCCCACCGAGGCCGGCGGGATTCCCTCCAAGATTAAGGATGGCGCTGCCGGAAAGAGCTGGTTTCTTTGGGGTTCCCCAGGTGCTGGTCGCGTCTCCCCTTCTTCCTCCCGCTCTGCCTTCCCTTTGGCTTTCTCTCCCTGCCGCTTAAGCCCGGGCGGTTTATCCCTGTTTTCATTAATGCAGTCGTTTGGCTCCGCATCTCGCAGGGGAAATGAAACGTGCGAACGCGACCCCAGGAAGGTCGCCATCCCGGGTCTGCCCGAGGACCTCTCCCGTAGCCTGCTGTCGGCGTCGCCTCCCGCTACTCGGGGCAGTCTCGCGCTCGGGACCCGGGCTGGACGAGGCTCCTCGGGGGAACGCGCGCAGCGGCCGCGGCGGAGTCCTTTCTCCTCCGGGGACTTTCGGCCGTTGGTCACTGTGGGTCGTGACTCGGAGGAGCGCGCCCGCTTGCTCGCCCACGGCCGAGCCCGGGAGCTCTAGCGCGCTTGTGCTCGCAGCACGCCGCGTCCTTTCAAAGCACCAGGAAACCCCCCGCGTGGTTGGAAGGGGAGGTGCGTTATTCCCCCCCCCCCTTTCTTTCCCGCAGGCGTGTTTGACTTCCCCTGCCCGGGTTCGCTGGCTCACGGGGTGCTTGCACTTGACGGGGGAAGGATGGTGGCGAGCGCGCGGGGTGGCGGTGCGCTCTTGCAGCCGCTCGGGGAGTGCGCCGGCGGCTTGCAAATATCCCCCTTCTGACCGGGGTGCGCGCGTGTGCGTGTGTGTCTGTGGAGAGAGTCCGCGGTCCACAATCTTGAAGATGGCTTCGTCGCAAGGACCGGGTGCTCTGCTGGCGTCGCCTTTGGAATAACAGCAACCCTATCCCTCTGTGCCTTTTCAATGGAAGTGGAGTAAATCGGAGAAAGGTTGGCACCCCATTTCGGTTGGGGCGGTTTCCTCCCCTGAAAGTGCACAGGAGTATCTAATTCTGAGTTTTTTCTTCTAGGCTGCATTCCTGGGTAGGAGCTTGGACGGTGAGACTTAACTGCTGAATTCACAGGCATGGGGTGGTGCTTGTGGGGGGGCTCCCTTCCTCCTACCTTTAAAACAAGTTTACCGAAGGGAGATTAGCGTTGGTATTCCCGAATTAGATTTGGGGGGGGGGGAAGAGACTGGGGTGAGAGCTCTGAGCTCAAGACAACCAATACATGTATCACTGGTGAGTTATTTGGACTTGGGCTGTGTTTGTGTGTGGTGGGTGTCTCTTCTGTACTGCAACCAGATTCCAACAGCCAAGGAAGTGTAGATATCTGGATGATACCTCCTCCTCCTGTGTTTGTCTTCCCCTGATGGCAACTATACTGTGAGACATACTGAACCTGGAACCGCTTTTCAGTTTATTTATTTAATTTATTTAGGAATATGGCATGTTGCATTTCAAAACTGTTTCCCTGGAGTGGCGTCTAGACCAGTGTTTCTCAACCTTAGCAACTGTAAGATGTGTGGACTTCAACTCCCAGAATTCCCCAGCCAGCCATGCTGGCTGGGGAATTCTGGGAGTTGAAGTCCACATATTTTAAAATTTGCCAAAGTTGAGAAACACTGGTCTAGAGAACTGTAACAAAATGTTGTAGTGTTGAACGATCAGGTTCAGGGCTAGCCAGCCAGCCATGCCTTGTTCCAGATATTCCCTTTCTCCCTCTCTTCAGTGGCCATCCAGTGGCATTCTGTGACCATTGGCAATTTTCAGTCCACTCTGGACTGTTCCCACCCACTTATTTCTTATCCTTGTACTTCTATTTCTCTTAAGATTCTCCCAAGCCTTCCACTACAGTATCTTTCTTTTGGGCATGGAAGGTGCTTGTTCTGGCTGCTTAAGGATGCAAACTCAAAGAATGAGTTTCTTCCTAGTATATAGCTTAGTTGCTTGTAGTGGCTTGTGGTTCTGACACTGGGAGGTTGGTCCTTCTTTTGGTTTTTTTCCACATTCTTGCACATGTTCTCACCTTGGCATTCAAGACCATGAACATGTGTCCCTTTCAGTACCTTAGAGACCAGCTCTCTTTCTAGCAGACTTGTGTACTCATTAGTTGCTGCCCACCATTTATGAAATCTGGATGGCTTTTTTTTATAGTCATGAGTAGAAGATGGGTGAGACCACACGTGTTATACAGTCTGCTCTGGAGGATCCTGTCATATTTATTGATTACAGAAACCCTTGCAACAATTGGAATGCAGATACATGAGTTCCCTTTTTGAATTATTTCTGGATCACCAGATTTCTGATTCCCGAGCTGCTCACTCTAGAAGGGGTCCTCTTGAATTCCTGAGACTAGAGGTGGGGTGTACTGTGATCTAATTCAAGGATGGGTCTCATACTAGTGGGATCTAGACAGGTAGAAGCGCTTTGAGTGATTTACAGTAGATTGGAAAAGGTTTCAGACTGTTGCATTGGTCCTACAATAGCAATAGCTAAAAAGTTCAACCTGCCACTGATCATAAATGTGGTTGCCATGACAGAATGCCTCGGGTAGAGTTGGTGATTAATATTAGAGAACCAGGGATGTATTTTTTGTGTGAAAAGACTTGCGGATTTGGTTATGGGACTGGTCCCAAATTTTTGGGCTGAGCATGTTCTTAATTGATAAGTTAGGTCTATCAGTGTGAGCCACGAGCTTGCACTTGGCTTCAGAGCATGAATGTCTCGGTGTCCTCTGAAAAAGAAAAGAAGATTTTGCAAGCCTGAAGTCTACCTGCCTTGTTTTAAGAACTAGAGCTTCAAGCTGCAGGGTGGAGAATCCACACTTACAAAATCGGAGTTCAGAAATTTTCAGCAGGGTGTCTAGGAAAGAAATACAGTACAAGCAAGGGTGAATGACCAGCTTTAGGCAGCAATCTGAGGAAGGCTTCAGTTGATATCTGAATGGTGCAGCCAGATTTAAAAAATAAAGGATTGTAGAATCTAGTGGGAGAAGGAGCATTTGAGTTCCACTTCAGGCAGGGAAATACTGGGTTAAGACGAGATAACCAACATGGTGATCATTGAGTTTTCAGTGGAAACCATCTCTTTGGTAGTTAGGATATTCCAAGTGTCAAGATGGTGTTGTAGTGCTTGTATTCCGTTGTACAAAATTCTTCCCTTTCACTCTTGTGTGTGTGGGCTTGCCACTGTGTGAGAAATCTGGCAGGAGAGAGAGTGTGATTTATGAGTCAGAGATACTTTGGGGGCCCAGAATGCTTCAGCATCTTCCTCCTCCTCCCCAGTTTTTTAAACTGTGTCCCTGCCAGAGACTATTCCAGAATAAATAGAACGAAGAGTAAAGGAGGAACCGAACTAAGAAGGAAATCTCCTATTTGCAGGGTTTGCATTAAAATGTCATTAAATCCCGGCCAGCGCATTCTCCTTAGAGAATTAGTGCAGCAGGCTGCCAGATGCTTACTGGGATTTTGAAGCCTGCCTGGGTTATTATAGAGCACTTCATAAATATTTCCAACCCTGATCACGTTCGGGAAGAGAAAAATGGAAACTCCATATATGTAGTTTCTCTCTTGGATGTCAGCCCTCAAGCCCAATGTAAGACTGTTGTGCTGATAAACAGCTCATTGGAGTCAAGGACATTGAGCAGTTTGGCATTCAATCAAATGTTTGATTTCAGTAAGAAATCATTTTAGTTTATCCTCACAGGAGTAACTATGTTAGTCTGTTGCACTGGGGGATAAAAACACTCAGGATGTCCGAAAGGCTTAACGAATTTGCTGTAGCGTAAGGTTTTGAGGACAAGAATCCTCTTCAACCACTGGAGTGTCTAAACTAAACAAGACTCCTTGCTATCAGAGTGTGTAACTCCCACTAAATTAGCTTCTGCATATGCATAAGTAAGATTGCACAGTAAATATGCTGAGATGATTGCCAACGTGCGTATATATTGTATGCTATAGTCTGTAGCTTGAATCATGTCAACTGGATTTCTATTTTCTCAGTGGAAACGTTTCGCTCCTTATCCAAGGAGCTCAGACTGAAGAAGCTCCTTGGATAAGGAGCGAAACGTTTCCACTGAGAAAATAGAAATCCAGTTGACATGATTCAAGCTACAGACAATTCCACCTGGATGACTGAGAACCTTCATAGACATGTATACTATAGTGTTTTCTGTGTAAAACTCTACTTCCTGGAGAACCCTCCAAAGTCCCTGAAAGCACTTGATTTATTGCATAAAGAAGCAATATTTGTAAAATGGGTTTGCATGATATCTAGCAGTACCTAATGCAGTGTTTCTCAACTTTGGCAAATTTAAGAGGTGTAGACTTCAACTCCCAGAATTCCCCAGCCAGCTTGTCCACACCTCTTAAAGTTGCCAAGGTTGAGAAACACGGACCTAATATATGACCACACTGATTGAGATGATGGATATAAGAGCCTCTGTGATATTGGTTAAAGTGTTGGTGTAGGAGTAGAGTAGATAGACCCAGGTTGTGGTCTGTCCTCAGCCACAAAAGTTTATTAGGTGACTTTAGGCCAGTCTCCCTCTCAGCCCAACCTTTTAATATTTTAATTTTGTTTTATCAAATTTCAAACTGTTTTTCATTGATAAAAACAACGACTTTTGTATCTTAACTATATTTTTTATTAAAAAAAGATAAAAACAAATCTCCAAAAAGGAATATAAGGTATATTTTGTGAAATCTATTATCAGGTAGTACCTAGAGTTGCTTTTCCCGTCCTGATATCCTCTAGATGTTCTGTTCTCATAATCCACTGGCCAGCATGTTAGTTGGGTCACATTGAATTAGGGGAAGAGTTATTGTTTATACCAGCCTCCCTCGACATAGTGCTCTCCAGAGATACCATACTGTACTTTTCAGAATCGTAGGAATGTTGGCTGCAAACTCCATGATTCTTGTGCAAATCCAGCCAACTGTGGAATTGTTTGAGTAGGATAAGTCATAAATCATGATTTATTTGCATTGCGAATCTACAGTGGCTGGATTCACACACCAAGTTGAAGCCAAAAAAACATGTTATGTATGATGCAGTTGTATGACCAAGGTATGGACAGGACAGAGTCTTCTGGTAGCATTTCGGTTTTGTTTTGTTTGTAGTTGCATAGCAGGCAGAAGTTCAAAAGGTGAATAAAAGTTTAATACAGCAACAGATTATTATCTTAAGAACTGCATGAATTTCTGCTTGTCTTGTATCAGGAGTCCTGCCAGAAAAGCTACTTGTGAACATTGCTCTTAGTATGACAAGCTGTTCCTGTTCATAAATCACTTTTTTACATGAAGCTATTGAAGCTAAGAACTCTGTTATAAAATGCTGTTGCCTTTGGGTATCCAGCTCTTGCATCAGGTGACAATGTTGAATGCCTTTAAGTTATATATTGAGCCTTTGCATATTGAATTGTTATATTAGAGAACTACTTATTGGGCCTGGGATTCAGGCTGTTTTCAGTTATCAATATAGGTTGTTAAGGAATGTTACCCCAGCTTTTTACCTAGATTATGTGAATGCTGGAAAAAGGACTGAACAGGTATGATGAGACTGTCACTTTAAAGCTGCACAGTTAAATGTAAGCCCTATTGAACTTAGAAGGTCTTACATGGCTTTATTAGGAAGCTGAAAATGGTTCCAAGAAGAAAGGGTGAAACTAGTTTCCCTCTTCTATCTTCTTCTATTTTTATAATGGTTTTATAAATTTTATTTGTAAGTCGTCCAGTGTCACTTTTATAGTGAGATGGGCTATGTATAAATTTAATAATAATAATATAAATAAACAAACAGACAAACAAACAAACTAGAGCTAGTATATGGAGTCCCTTGAGCTCGTTGATGTTCTTGATCTATTTAAATCATTTTTATCAGTGCTTTTGTTATCCTGACATCATATGGTCATATCTGTCAAAAATGATCATGTAATAGATTATTGCTGAAACATTGGTGTCACATGATCTCCAGCTGGGGACCATAGGCGTTTTAGTCCAACACATCTAAAAGGCATTGGGTTGGGGATGGATGGATGGAGAGGGCTGCTTCCAATAAGCAGTATTATTTTTAAAATAACCATTATGAATTTGTTTCTTTGTTTGACCAGTTCTAGGGACAGCTTAAGGAGTAACCTGAAATTATCACAGACTTTAACAAAACTTGACTTGAATGGCTGCAACTTTTCCCACGAGACTATGTCTAAATATCAAGTTTATGGCTTCAAAATTGTCACTTTTTCATTCTTCTTCTTTGTTGCATTTGCCTTGATAAAGAGTTTGAGAGAATTTGGAAACCTATATCCTTTGTTATAATGTTTTTATTTATTTTATTTATTTTTCGAATTTTGCCACTGTCCATCTCCCCCAAAAAGAGGGACTCTGGGCGGTTTTTGTTGGCCTAAGAAAGCTGATACCCTGTATAGATTTATTATTATTATTATTATTATTATTATTATTATTATTATTTGACCACATGTTCATACGTACCCATCTTGCTATCATCTTTTGGGGAAAGTGGCAATATGCAGTGCAGAAAGGGAGTAAAAAATAGTAAGCCAAAGGAATTAAAGCATGAATTAAGAAATAAAGAAAGGAAATCTAGCTACATCAGCCACATTCCCAACCCACACACCTCTATTCTTACTACAAACATTCTTGCTGTATTAAATAACTAAAGGGACATCGCTCACCCTTATTTTACTTCCTGCTATATGCTGAACCATTTGCTAAGCATTCAGTTTAGTCTCAGGCATTAAATGGAATATTTAGCATGCTTAGATGCTAACATTTATAGCATTTGTTTCAGCTCCCCTCTTCGACATATCACTATCATTCCAACACACTTCTCTAAAATACTTCTTTCAGCATTCTCTCACTTCAGTGTCATCCCAAACTGCTTCATCCCTTTAATTTTTAATTCCATTCAATCTGCAGGATGCTCCTTATGTAGCCCTCTTTACCTACTCTACTTCCACTACATTATTTTTTATTTGTAGCAAAATCGCTATATGTTTTCTCTGCTTTTGTTAATCCCAACTATTTCATTCTCCCTTTGACTATGTACATTCTTTACAATTAACTGTCTGTAGCTTGAATCATGTCAACTGGATTTCTATTTTCTCAGTGGAAACGTTTCGCTCCTTATCCAAGGAGCTTCTTCAGTCTGAAGAAGCTCCTTGGATAAGGAGCGAAACGTTTCCACTGAGAAAATATAAATCCAGTTGACATGATTCAAGCTACAGACAATTCCACCTGGATGACTGAGAACCTTCATAGACTTTTTACAATTAACTGTTTTTCTCTATACTCAATATACAATATCTTTACTTCCTTATTTTTTACAGCAGTCATTCTCCTTGATGCATTTTTTCTTCATCCACTGCCTCTTTACTTCATCATTCCATTGGGCATCCTTTTTTCATTCTTCCTTTGGCATAATTTCACACTCTCTGTACAGTAACATAATTCTTTTAACTGTTCCAGGCAGTTTCCTCGGCCTCTTTCCTTATGTCCACTTTCCACTGATTCTGTTGGGAACAGAAAATAATTTTTTCCTATAACAGCCATTTTGAATTGAATTGAAGGATACTTGCAGTAGGATTTTATTCCTTGATGCTTAAGGCAGCATGTGGTTGGATGATTTTTTCAACTAAATTACCTTCTCAGCTGTTTCTTTCTAACAAACAAGAGTCTTGTATCCAAAGTAGCCTGTCTAAGGCAATTAAATGTATGTAAATTTTACATGAATAATTTGCAGCAGTTTATATCAGTTGCATAATAAAGTTATTATGCAACTGATATAAACTGCTGCAAATTATTAATGTAAATGACATCAGTTATGCCAGTTGTGTCAAGTGACAAATGATGTAATTTGGCATTTAACAGTAATGAACTCCTCCTCCCCCAATTGGTCCATTCAGTTATGGTTTTACTGCACTGCAAAATATATATTGCTAATTCCTGGGTGACACAGAAGTAGATCATATATCATCTAGATGCTGTAGGTTGGACATGGTTATTTGCTGTGATGTGAATGAATCATAGGCCTACTCTAAAGGAAGGATGTTTAGAATTTTGCATCTTTTCTATGCTTCATAGTTATATCCAATAATTAATCCAAAGTCACTCAATTTATTTAGAATTTTATGTTAGGCAAGAAGTTAAATTCAATTTTGTTACAATCTCTATGCCCTTGAGAGTGCTTTGTTGAATAATAGTATCCAAGAGCAAGCTGTTCTGCATATTAATGAGATATCTGAATGGGCATTAGAAATTGGCACATTTTGTGTTGGTTTACCTGCGCAGTAGTGTGCAGTAGTGGCTTGGAACAAGCATAGGACTGTCTAAGACATGTCAATTTTTAAATCCTATTGGACAAGAGGATGGGCAGACTCTGCTAAGTGTTAATCTGCTTGCTTTATTTATGTCCATTTGTGTGCACTCATGTGAGTTCTTAGTTGAAGAACAGCTGGAATTTTTTAAAGAATCTGTGCTGGAATTCTCTAAAGTAATCTTGGCATTAAACCCTACTGGAGGAGATGTTCTTTCCTTTTAAACATACCAAAGTGGTTTTTTTAAAAAAACTATTCTTTGTTTCATACTAGTCTGATGGAATGACAAGTGATATCAAGCTGTAACATATCTATTATTTTATACCTTTACTATAAATCAGGTAGTTCTTTCACTATTTTCACTATCAATTGTCTATACATACCATCAATTTTCATTACATACATGATGTTTTACAGGCCTCCATCTGTTCAAGCTTGGGACAGCTGTGGGAATGAAATCCTTATAATTCAATTTTACATGGAAAAATAAGGCTGATCATGTGTGTCAAATCTCTAGACGTAGGTTTGAACTTCTTTTTATGGCCAAGATTATGCGATCTGTTTGCTTGGCCATACTGAATTTCTTAGAAGGCAGATTTGCCATATACTTGGACTACTGGTTTATTTAACCCTTTACTTTCTCCTTCACATGGGGGAGGTCTTTTTACATTGAAGAGTTGAAATCACAATAGCCCTTAATGCAGTTTAATTTTTCTTTATTTCCTGTATTTCATCCCAGTTTCAGGGCAGACTAATAGATAAACATATTGCCTATCTTCAAGTATTCCAAGAACATGTTTCAAAAACTTTCTTTTGATTGTGATGTCCGAAAGAGAGTTGAGTTACTAAGACTGTACACTCTTTGAACATGATTTGAAAGAAGGGCTTCAGAGCTCTTGCAAGCATGGCACTGCCTGTGATTCATTAAAACCGCCTTCTGTGTGAGGCTGGAAAAAAAGATGCTGCTGCTTTAAGGATTAATTAATTAATTAATTAATTAATGCAACTCTTGCATGGTGGGGAGTTGCAGTGCTTTCATATTGTCAGGACATCATTGCAATTCTTTGAAGGCTTGCAATCCTCCCCATCCCAGCTCTGGTTTGGTTTTGTGTAGTGAATAAAATCTTCTGTTGCAACTCCCACTGGCTTGCTTGAAATAACTTTGAAGAACTCTAGGTGACCAAGGTAGACAGTTTGCACATTGCAAGGTAGCACTGGATTATATTTTAGTGGCTATGATTACTTTAAAGCCGGATTTTGCATCCCAGCAAACAATTCTTGCTTGTGTGTGTTGGGGGAGGGGAGAAATTTATTTATTTATTTATTTATTTATTGACTTGTGTGCCACTTCAAGTGTTTTCCAGTTCTCGTGACTGTGGAGGGAAAAATGGAATGTGTGTTGGGCATTCTTTGCTAAGATTTTAAAGACAAAAGGGAACGTAGGTTCCATTTCTGATAGCTAGTGTATGTTTCTTTTTGTTTTATTTGCATGTCTTTCTAGAACTTAATGTATATGGCAATAGTTAAAAATGGATTGTTAACAACCCCTTTTGTACATTATTTCATTAGGTTTAATTCCTCCCCAGCTATTTCTTTGCTAGTCTACAAGTCCTATAGAGAATTACGGTATAATTATAATATAAATCTATTTTTGGGTAGGGATAAGAAGACTTTCAGTTCATGCAACATGTAAACCTAAATCCCAAGTCGGACATTTCTTAAATAGTTGCAAGGAATGTTGTCTCTTATGACGCTATGAATTTTTTTTTTCATTCAGGAAACAGGAGACAAGAAACTGTTTTGTGACTGAGTCAATAGATCTTGACTAGGCTTGGAGAAATAATAATCTATTTGTCTAAAGATGAAACCTCTTGATTTCTTCTAATCTGTTTCTCTTCCTTGGCAGAAATGCAAGTTGTCCACAAAAATAATGGCAGTTTTAGATTTATAGTACAGCTTTGTATTTCCACCCAGGTACAAGAGGCCGCAGCAAAATGAGTTCATGCTGTAACCTGGAATTTGTGTGTATATGTAAAAATATTGACTTATGTTTAAAATATCTTGTTGATATCAATATAGCCCATCATTCCAATATTGCAGGTAGGACAGGAAGCTTTGGAGACAGTGTAGCATCCAGCAGCCCTGAGGCATATTTTAATATTGAAAATCAATCATGGGCCAATCTGTATTGAAAGAAAGAAAGCATACATCTTTTGCTTTAGATGAAACATATATAAAACTAACTTATCCTTATTCTGGCTCTAAACATTGTGCTTGCCATCTGCAGGTCTTATAAATACTTCTTCTAAAAATAGCTTGTCAATGTTTTTAGTTGACTAGCCAATATAGTGATTCAACATTGCAACCTTGTGCATGGAAATTAGTTTGAGGATGCATTCTTTCTGTGCTTATTTGAGAGTAAGTGCCACAGAAGACACCAGTATTTAGTTTATTATATTAACTTATATCCTGTCTTGAGGTACAAACCATTCAGAGTAGCAACCAAATGTGTTGTATTTGAATTGGAAAATTGGAAAAATTTAACCTGTATTTTACACTTCCCTTGTAATATTTGTCATTTGAGTTTGATTTTTTGAGAAGCTCTTTCAGCTAAAAGCAGTTTGCCGCTTTTGTGAATGGTTATTAAAAGGAACCACAAGTACTCTTGCCTATACTAAAAGACAAGTCCCTAGAACAGTGTTTCTTAACCTTGGCAACTTTAAGATGTGTGGACTTCAACTCCCAGAATTCCCTAGCCAGCATGGAATTCTGGGAGTTGAAGTCCACATGTCTTAAAGTTGCCAAGGTTGAGAAACACTGCCCTAGAGGGACCTTTTTTCAACTGATGAAATACTGCTGCTACAAACCAAAATGTGTGCTGATTCTGTTAATGGTTGAATTGGCTCAAGTATGCAATAGAACTGCCCTTAATTAAATTAAGAGTGAGCCAAGTTATAACAAGCATAATCTTGCTGAGGAAAACTAAAAAAAGTGTGATTTATTATTAATTAAAATAAGTTTAAGTCTAGTTTATTTCTTATATAATATACTATTATATATAAGTAATAAACTAGAATCAAATGCTGTATAAATGAGTATCATCATTTATTTGGTATGTCACCTCCAAACAAGGCTGAAAGTGAAACAATAAAACTGCAAAATGGGAAAATCTAAATTTCGTAAAATCATCATATAAAAACTCATAATAAAAAAAATCTTAGCCATCCTACAGCAGAAGCCAGTCTTGAAACCAGCCACTCCCTGGACATCTGTGCCCTATTCTTTAATACCTTCCCGAAAGGCATCTTGACAGCTCTTCTCAGTGGCAATACTGTAGGGAGGAAACGCCCTTGTCCTTGATTGGCAGGCTGTTCCAGAATGAATGGACCTTGGCTGAGACGGCTTGTCTCTGGAGCTCCAATCCTCTTGTCTTCCTGGGGAGTAGGATCCACAGTATTCCTTTTTGGCCTGTTTGTATTGAATGGATAGATTCTACTTGAGCAGGCAGTCTCGAATATAACCAGGACCATGCCAGAAAGGGTCTTTATACAGCATCTTGAATTGGACCCAGAAGCAGACTGTCTGTGATGGAATGTGAGGGCGACCTTGGGGAACAGAGGGAAGAGATGCTGCCTAGGGAACGATCAGATAAAAGGAAAGGAAGTCCATGAGAGGGTAATGGTCTAAAGAAGAAACTTAGGAAAGACCCGTCCTGACCATTCAAGCGATAAATAGGGAGGGCGGGAGATTTGTACTTTCAGTCTTGCAAGATTCTGTTAGTGTAGCCTTACAATAAACTAGAATTATTTCATCTCATGTTTCCTGTCTGGTTTACCTGGAAGGGCTGACACTGTCAGACAGTGCCGCACCTGCAGTGCTGTAGTTATAAAATGGGTGGGGCAGAACTGAAATTTTGGAGGTTTCCATTTATAAAGGGTAAAATGCAAATGCAACCCCAATTAAAAAAAAAAGCTAACAAGGAACACAATAGGGGTACAGTGGGATACACCTTTTGCTCCTGATCTAAATAATATGTAGTATTCTGAATAATATTCCTCCTATGTTCTTAGGACTGCAAACAGTTTACTGCTTGTCTTCCCTAAGTGATCTTCAGCTGGAACCGACTGACTTTCTATGTTTAGATTTTTCTTCCATTATAACTATTATAAAAAATTCTCATGTTAAATTTTGTCTCGATGTTTCAGCAGAAAATGAAGAGCTTGGCCCAAAGACGTCAGTCAGCACCATCACTGGTTCTCAGCAAAGCGCTGAACAAAGCCAGGACAAGTGCCAGGTAAGATGGAATCTTATTCCTTCTGACTCTATTTTCATCATAGTGTGCTTTCGATGAGTACCATACATGGCTAAACCAGTGCCTGGAGGATGAACTGTAAGCAAACTTCACTATTACCTTTTCAGGATGATGTTTAGTGTCTGAATAGTATGTATGCATGGAGTAAAAAGTTATCAAAACTCAATAAATGAAACTTCTTGCCTAACAAGCAAATCCTTTTTAATATTGATAACTCATTATGATTATGATATTATGATTATGGGCGTGGTGGCTCAGTGGGTAAGACGCCAGGCTTGTCGATCGGAAGATTGCAAGTTCGGAGGTTCGAATCCCTAGCCCCGCATGACGGAGTGAGCTCCTGCACTAGCCCCAGCTCTTGCCAACCTAGCAATTCGAAAGCATGCAAATGCATGTAGATTAATAGGTACCACTTTGGTGGGTAGGTAACAGCGTTCCGTGCGCATCATGCCGGCCACATGACCGTGGAAGCGTCTTCGGACAATGCTGGCTCTTCGGCTAACAAACGGAGATGAGCACTGGCCCCTAGAGTTGGACACGACTGCACAAATGTGCGGGGGGAACCTTTACCTTTACTAACTCATTAAAATATAGTCTCAGCAGGGGGCAGTACATGGTATACCTATTCTGGGCTCAGAAACTAAGTAGGGTCAGATCTGGTTAATTCTTGGACGGGAGATTATTAAGAAATTCGAGGGCTGTAAATTAGACTGGGAACTTGGAAAATATCTCAGAACTATTGCCAAGACCATTGTGTGTTCATGCCCATGAAATTACCAGGAGTTGAGCTCAGTTTGAAAGAGATTTGAGCTTTTAACTGATTAAAAAGAATTAGTAACAACATAGGAATGGGGAATTTGTGGCCCAGCACTTGATATTGGACTGGAGGGAATAAGATATTGGGAATAGCAGTTTAGCAACATCAGGAAGACCTCAAGTTTCCCATCTCAATCTACACATTTACTAATGGTTACTAATTTGAATCAAGATTTTATAAGTCCAATGTTACAGCCATTACACCACATATACCTCACTGAGTAAAGCCTATGTGGTGAAACAACAGGAAGCATGATTATCCGATGAATAATGGAGTGCCCATTATTTCAGAACAGAAATTGTTGTTTCTCTGAAGATAGCTTAGCATATTATGTTTGGACTGTTCTGGAGTATGTGAATAGAATCATCTTTAATTATTTAATTAATAAATAAATAAAGGTATTAATTATTGATTAATATCTTTAATTATTAAATATATAAATTATCTTTAATTATCTTTAATTATTCCACAATAATTATATTGGGGTGTGTTTTGTGTAATTTTTGTTTTTGCTAATTCTAAAAAAAATGACACTTGGTTGTGGTTCTCTGTAAGGATTATAGAGAACTCAAGAATATTTGCTTATTTTCCCTTCTTGACTTTTTTTGGCACTTCTACATGGTGCAACCTTTCTTCTGTTTCTACCCCCTGCCCCTTGGTCACAGTCTGATTTAAATTGGACCCTTCAGTTACTGTAACTTCTGCTGGGTTTCAAATGCTGAGAACAGGGAGCGAAATGCTGAATTGGTTTTCTCTCCGGCTCACCAGGAGGAGAGTTTAAAGAACAGGACTGAAAGAGGGATCTGGTGTCTGAGCTGCCACACTCCAGGTGTAGAAACAAGCAAACCTCCTCGCTTCCACTCTACACACACAGAAGGGAAATTGCTAGGCCACTGTCCCCCTAATCAGTCCACGTTTTCATTACGTGCATGCATTATTCTGGCATTTGCTATATATACAGGTAGGTCTCAATTAGTGCAGTTAATGAATCCCATGAATGGACCCATTATTCAAATTCGCACTATTCGAAGTGATGTTTCTATGGAAAATAGGGTAATTGGTTCCAGCTTGACAGAAATAGGCAATTAAATTTTTTAAACATAAATTCTTGTGTTTATTAATGAAATACTGTATAACAGTAAAAGAGGATAAACCCATATCCAGAGCACACCTGCTGCCTCCTGTATTCTGCTGTAGTTCTTCAGAACGAGCCTCTTCTGTTTTGAGCTTTCCTTCCCTTTCTCCATTTTGCATAAACAATGACTGGCATCTGAAATCCCAGCAGCAACTACGCATGCGCTAGCCTCAACTGCAAGCGTGCTAGCCTTGCACTAACTGAATTTTGGCTTGCATTAAGCCCAACCTAAGAGCCAGTTTGGTGTAGTGATCAGGCTAGAAACTGGGAGTCCGTGAGTTCTAGTCCTGCCTTAGGCACAAAGCCAGCTGGGTGACCTTGGGCCAGTCCCTCCCTCTCAGCCCTAGGAAGGAGGCAATGGCAAACCACTTCTGAAAAGCCTTGCCAAGAAAACTGCAGGGACTTGTCCAGGCAGTCTCCAAGAATCAGACACGACTGAACAGATTAAAAAAAACAACAGGCTGGTATCAATTTATAAATCGCACTAAATCAAATTTTGCATATACACATATACCCATATAATTATGCCATCATGCTGTGAGAGCACCATTCCTTCTATTTCCCTTAAAATCCTCTGCTGACTGTGATGTTGGCGGCATGGATAGCATTGGAGCATTTTTCAACCAGGGGCTTTCTGCAGTGGCACTAGCCGTGAGTGTAGGTTGCAATGTATGTGGGGGAAGTGGGTACACTGGCTTGCTTGGACTTAGAGGCTGGGCAGAGTCAGAATGCAGCAAATAATGCAGGACAGTTTTTATTGGAATTGTGAAAAAAGGTAGAAATTTACTTGAAATATTAAAATTGGTATGTTGATAATATTGCTCATGTTCCTTCGCTAGAAGAGCGTGTTGAGATGCTAAGGAAGGATGTTCTTGCCTTGAGCAACTGGGAGGTGTGGTGAAGAAAGAGCAAAGTTAGTAGAAAAATGTACTGCCCAGAAGCCCTCCTAGCACTGCCCCAAAAAGCCCATCTTTGTTCTAGCCTTAGATAAATTGGCACAGACCCAGAAAAAGGACTCTGTGTCCTGAAGCTCCCTGGTTTGAGAGTGATGCAAAGAGTGCCTGTATTTTGCAAAGTAACAATGAGGTCGGTTTCTTTTCTAGAATTGGCATGATGGGAAATTCCATCCCAAAAAAGACATACTTTGTTTCTGCCAGTAAAGCAGAGTCTGTTACCATGATGGTTTATTTACAGATCCTGGCTTGTTTTAACTATGGTTTTATATCTGAATCTAGAATTCTGGATTACTTCTTAGATAAGCTGTTTTCCAGCAACTATAAATCGGAGGGCTTGGCTGGAAAATAAAGCCTTATTCTTTTTATTCCGTATCAACTCAGATTTCCATAAATGCTTAGATTGTTCGCACACATCGCATGTTGTGAAGATTTTAATAATAACAGTTTCGGTTAAGAAATCTGACGTTGAAATGCTTTGGGTTTAAGCTAAGGGCACCAGAGTTTACTCTATGCTTCATTAATTTCATTCTTAATAATTTTTTTCACCAATGGTTCTAATTTAGGTTGCCTTCTTAGGTGACACTTCTCCTTTCAGAAAAAAGTGTGTATTTTGTTTATTTATTTATTTATATTTCGAATTCAGTCACCACCCATCTCACTCAAAGAGCGATTTTTTATATGTTGTAGACCAGCCTTTCTCAACTTTTTGACCCTGGAGGAACCCTTGAAATATTTTTCAGGCCTTGGGGAACCCCTGCACATTCAGGCTCAAATATAGGCCAGAAGTTACAAAATTATTATGTTTGTTTCATGGGTAGGCCTATATATATGCATGAACAGTGTTCTTAAACTAAAAATAAAGAATGAAGCTTACCTCTTTAATGTGAAGTTGCCCAAATTTGAAATATATTTTTAAATAAATTGTGATCTCCCAGGGAACCCCTAGTGACCTCTCGTGGAACCCTAGGGTTCCACGGAACCCTGGTTGAGAAACCCTGGTATAGACCAATAACAGAAATCTCCATGAATATGTGGGGAAATGATTTATACTATATAGCAAAGTTACTTGTTTAGGAGTAACTTTAGCCAGCATAGCATTTCTCTGCATCTTATGTAGACTATAGCTATAGGTTCAGTTCTCCCAGAATACAGGTCAGGGGGTTTTGACATTAATTTTCAACTGCATGAACCGAATACACCATGGGCGCATCCAGTGTAGTAAGGAAAGATGAATTAGAAAGCTGGTCTGTCCCAAATCTTCAGTGTGAAAATCCCAGAATTCTTTGCAAGCATAGTTTCATTGGAAAATTTGCAAGATGTCGTGCTTGGCATCAACTTCTGTGAAACTACATTTCACTGTAAAGTGGTTAAAGGTAAAGGTTCCCCCCGCACATTTGTGCAGTCATGACCGACTCTAGGGGCCAGTGCTCATCTCCGTTTCTTAGCCGAAGAGCCAGTGCTGTCCGAAGACGCTTCCGCGGTCATGTGACCGGCATGATGCACGCGGAACGCTGTTACCATCCCACTGAAGCGGTGCCTATTAATCTACTTGCATTTGCATGCTTTCAAATTGCTAGGTTGGCAAGAGCTGGGGCTAGTGCGGGAGCTCACTCCGTCATGCTGGACTAGGGATTCAAACCTCCGAACTTGCGTTCTTCCGATCGACAAGCCTGGCGTCTTACCCGCTGAGCCATCACACCCCTTTCGTAAAGTGGTTAACAAATGATAAAATTACTGAGATGTTTGTACAGAAATTTTCTGCCTGCAATGTCTTTCTCCAAGTGCTCTCTGTTAGCTACTTCAAGATTAACAGATTTTTTTTACGTTTTTATGTTTTAATTATTATCCAATAAAGTTCTAAAGCTATTTTTATAACTAATCTCTCCTATTCTTATAATTTATTGAAACTGCAGCTATTTAAGTCATAGGCAAAATCTCATTTAAATCAACATTTGAGGCTCCATTCAGTTGATTCTCTCTCCTCCAAATTGCTTCTCTTCTCTGTTAACAAGAATCATTCCTCTTCATCAATAATCAAACAAATGGTGTTTGGATTTTCTTCTCTGTGTGTTCTGTAAATGATTAACTCTTGTGGATTGCTCCTTTTTATCCCCTGATGGAGCAATGAGTGGCATGACCTCTGGTATGTTTAGCACCTCAAATGTTTTGTTATTAAAGCTATTCACCATTTTGCAAACAAAATACTGAGTTCAAGTTTAAATAGATTATAATTATCTTTTGGTACCAAATGCTAATGTTAAAAGTCCATACACTGTCTTTTCAGTATTTGATTAATGACTAGTAGATCACAAAACTCCTTCCCAGCTTCATCTTATATCTGCAGGGGGTTTATATGAATATCCTGTCTTAGCAGCTGATCCATCTCTGTATTTATTGACCTTAATGAAAGAGTAAGGTCAGGAAATACTTGGAAAAGTTGCCGCATTTATATTTTAATGGCCTTTTATAGCCAATTCTCATGTAGCTTTCTTCTAGATATATGGCAATCACATCAAAATGTAATGTTGGCCATAGCCTTCTGATTTAAAATAGCTAAAACACAGGAAGTAATTTAAAATAATATTTAAATGTTCAGGTAAATGAGAGTTAACATTTCAGATTAGCATTTTTTGGTTTAAAAGTCTTGATGTGTTCAAGAAACTTGGTTTATAATTGGACTTGATGCTGGGCAAAATAAGTCTTGTTGACTTGAGTTGAAAATAACTACTCATTATTGTGAGCCTTTAGTCATTCTACTTTGCTGTGATTTATTTCTGCACAGTTTTTTGTAAATCTAAAGTAGTTTTCAGCTTCATTAAGAAACTTGTATAAAAGTGAAGTCTGTAGTGAGGATGTGACCTCTGTTCAGAAATGATGAAACAATCAAGCTGCTATTGTGCATTTGTATAGAATGATCAACCTGTGATACTCATTAGTTAGCTGTGAACCTCTCAAAACTTGGTTTCGTAATTATTTCTGGAGCAGAGCCAGAGCATTCCATATTGGATATCTCCCTCTCACTTGCTCGAGAAGCAGGGCTAGAAGTTTGTGATGGTGCTTCTTTGCGGAGGTGTTATCTCCCTCCCCTTTTGGCCCTATCCTTCCTTTGTTCCTAGAAGTGTTATTTCTTTGAACTCTCATTCTTGTTTGTCACTGTAAAACAGTTTCCTTGTAAATAAAATGAAAACCTAGTTAAAACCAGATAAATCCTCTTGGCTGAGTACTATGAACCAAGTGATGATGGGAATTTAAAGCACATCAGTTATATCAACCACTCTATCTAAAATTGTACAGGAGGAGAGCTGTGTTAGTCTGTGGTAGACAAACATCAGGAGTCTGGTAGCACTTTTTCAGACTAACAAATGTTATTAATAGGTATATGTGCATCTGATGAAGTGAGCTATAGTTCACAAAGTCATAAGCCTTTTAGTAACATTTGTTAGTATGAAAGGGTGCTAGCAGATTCCTTCTGATTTTTATCTATCCAAGTGTGTTAATCATTATTATTTCAGACTAACTGGATTCATTAATGTTCTTTTATCTACGTATTCCAATATCTAAATCCAATGGCAAGATGAAGCAAAAATAGAACATTAATAACGGTGTCCTATCATTTCCTGTCTCTGGCATTTACAAATCAATGTGATCTCTAAAAAATCCTGTTCTCTATTCTGTTTGTTTATTGTCGTAATTCTATGGATGCAAGATAATTCGGCCAGAGTCCCCTTCGGGGGAGATGGTGCGGTGATAGAAATTGATAAATAAATAAATAAATAAATTCTCCTTTTTCTGTCATAATCTCGCCTATCAGATGATAGTGTTGGCATGGCTTCTTCCATAAATAATACTCCCATTGAAAATGCTGTAACCAAGTTCACACTAGACATGTGTTGAAAACAGCAACATCAAGCAGCATCTGCTTGCTTATGGGTCTGTTTTTTAAAAATGGATCTTGCATTTAACTCCACTAAAAATTTATTGAAGAAGATATTTGTGAATATGGAAAATACAGCTATAATCCACTTGTTTACCTCTGAGATTTTATTGTGTGGGAAGTGTCTCAGTGCTGACTCTTCATGCAGTATTTTAGATCTGTCTGAAACAAAATAATTATATCCTTTTTGCTTCTCTATGGAGAGATATTAATCGAAATCAAGACTAGTTAACAGTTGTATTAGTATGGGCCTAAGAGACCTTTATTTGCATAAATCATGAAACCATATTATATTTCTTTCCACTTCTGAGCAGAGCAGAAGTGTTAAAAATGGGTAAAATTTCTGGCATTCAAGTCCAAAGGGCTAAAGATAGGTACAGCTTTCTGATGGTTCTCTGTGTTGTTTCTAGTAAACGTTGGCTACTAATGGAGAGAGCTCATTTGGTGAAGATGTGGCCGACCAAATTGTGTCCCTGCCCTCCATTGTTATTCAGCTGCCAGAAGCCAAAATTAATCCGATTGGAAGCCCCCACTTGACCCCAAAGCTCTTTTGGTGATTTGGGACCAGTCACACACTGTAATGGAATGTGAGAATGACCTTGGAAGACCCGGGGGTAGGGGGGAGAGATGCTGCCTAGGGAATGATCAGATAAAAGGGGGAGGAGCCTGCAACTGAGTAATGGACAGAGAAGGAAACTTAGAAAGGATCCGTCCTAACTTGGTAGGCGGTAAAAAGGGATGGCTGGAGATTTGTACTTTCAGACTTGCAAGATTCTGTTAATGAAGCCTAACAATAAAGTAAAAGGAGCTCATCTGTTTATGTTTCCTGTCTGGGTTACCTGGGAGGGCTGACACACATTCTCTTAACACAACCCATTTCACTGGGTGGTTGTTGTGGGGATAAAATTAAAGGTGACCCCAAGCCTGGTTATCTGGGAAGAGTTTGAATGTGTGGGCTCTGTTAAATTGGATTAATTTAGGATTCTTGGAACTCTGAGTTCGGCCACTTGTGTTTTAGATCCATGTCCCCCCTAGTTGAGCAAAGTCTCCTGGGAGGTGACATTTGATTGGGTCCATGTGGTGGTGAATACCTCTCTGTGAGAGATAGTGGTTCCACCCGCCTTTGAAGAGGCAGTTGTCTGCCCCCCTCCTCAGGAAGCTATTGCTGGACTCAATGGAACGGGACAATTTTCATCTAGCCTTCAGCCTTCCCCTTTTGGGGAAGGTTGTTAAGAAGGTGATCATCTTACAACTCCTGAAGGCTTGGAGGAAGCGGATTATCTGGACCTTTTATGGTCGGGTTTCAGGCCGGAATATAGTACCAAGATGGCATTTATTACGCTTGTGGATGGCCTCTGGTGGGCTTGGGGTTGGAGTGGTGTATCCATCCTGGCCCTCCTTGATCTCTCAGCAGCTTTCATTACCATCAGTCATGGCATCCTTCTGGACTAGCCCAAGAAATTGGGAGTGGGAGGCATGGTCCTTTCTCCAAGGCCAGTTCCAGTTGGTGTTGGAAGAGGGGGAGGCTGGCGCCCTTGTTTTGTGGGGTTCTTCAGGGCTCTACTCGCTGCCTGTTCCTATTTAACAGCTACATGAAATTAGTGTTCTTTGAACTGTAACCTATTTGCAGGTTTTACATACTTTTGAAAATGGAGATGACAGTCATGAAACTGACAGGGAATATATAGCAATAGGGATTTTGTGTTTTAATAGTCTTGCTTTAAAATCTGTTAGAATCCTATTCATAATTCTAAGTTTAGATTTGCAGGCACATAGGAAAAGATGTGGTTTTAAGGCATTTCTTCCATCCACGATGAACAATACCAAGCTCCATGTTTCGTGGAAATTCTCTTGTCTAAATCACAGTAAATGATTTTGACATGTTATTTTTCAGCTCTGCGCCAAATGCTAAATATTCCTAGATAACAGTGATCACATATGTTATCTGGTAATGCAATCAGTTTAGCTCTACTATGAAAATACAGTGTGTACCTTAAAGAATTGCACAGTGTGTTCTCCAGGGTTTAATTTGGATCATCTGAGTTATGTGACTGAAAGATAGTAGAAGCTTTAGTAAATGTAAATTATCAAAAGACTTTAACTGTCCAATTCCAGTAGACAGGGTTTCATAAAAACATGCCCTATGGGCTGTTTTCTAAAGCAAGAAGACCTTTGGCCTAATCCTCTGCATTCATTTTTATTTTCAATGTGCATAGATTTTTATCTCCACATGGGAGAATGAATAAACATGGCCACTCTTCCATTGTCACCTTTAAGTTTCTAGAGATGTGGCCTTACACTTAACTGCTGTTTAGGTTTACCAGAAGACTCAGATGTGCTTCAATCTGAAAAACCTTTTCTGGTCAGTGCACGGGGTTGCTATTTTCAAGTCAGCAAACCTTTGGTAAATTTTCCCCACAGCTTAACCCTTGGGGGAGATGGGCAGTGATAAATTTGACAAATTAATAAATAAATTCTTGTTTCTTGGGATTAAATGCTACGTTGGGCTAAGGATGCAGCATCAGCTGGGTGGTTGTTTCCCCTTTATTAGAATGTTTAAAACAAACTTAAAATGGATTCAGAAACAGAATGGGCATTGTTTCTTGTCACCAGTGATACAGTTGGTGCTGCTTACCCAAATATACACAGTTACCAGGTTGGGATCACACATCATGCTATGTGTCTGTAGCTTGAATCATGTCAACTGGATTTCTATTTTCTCAGTGGAAACGTTTCGCTCCTTATCCAAGGAGCTTCTTCAGTCTGAGCAAAGTTAGTAAGGGAATCCTAAATATGTTTCTAGGTAGCTGTGTGACCTTACACCTGGGGCTAGGTCATGGTTATATTGAGATGTTATTTTAAGTCCTTTTATCATCTTAAAATAACATCTCAATATAACCATGACCTAGCCCCAGGTGTAAGGTCACACAGCTACCTAGAAACATATTTAGGATTCCCTTACTAACTTTGCTCAGACTGAAGAAGCTCCTTGGATAAGGAGCGAAACGTTTCCACTGAGAAAATAGAAATCCAGTTGACATGATTCAAGCTACAGACAATTCCACCTGGATGACTGAGAACCTTCATAGACATATCATGCTATGTGGTTTGCAAACTCTGGGTTCTAGTCTGGTCTAGTCTAGTCTGGTTCAACACACCAGAGTTAAAACAAACTTTGGATTAGCACAGTGTGAACTTAACAGTCAAGTAAGGGCCGAAGCCGTTTTTTAAAAAAAATATCTAAAGGCAGCTTGTAATTGTTTCTCATCAATGATTGAAACAACGGTGAAAAGTGAATCTGTGTGCAGAGTTGAAGTGGATGTATGTGGATAGGAGACCTCCAGGAATCTGAAGGCTGTAGCTAGCCTGGGAAGTGGAGAAACCATCCCAGAAGATGGCAGGGACAAAACACTGCACTATTGTTGCCAAGAAGATGACTTGGACATACCCATGGAGTCAAACTTGACTGAAGAGAAACTTTGCCTTTATCTATCCGTAACAGATGCTGATCTTTCTCCTCCTGGTGTTAGAGCTTCAAGGGTGGAACTTTGTTCTCAGAGCTCTAAGTAAGCCATCTAAAAAGTGCTTTTGAGTGTCTTGATTGCATTAGGGATCAGGAAAGCAGGGCATTGTTACTTATCTTAAAGATCTTGTATCCCTGGCATATATTATACATCCTTGATTGACTGCTTGTTCTAGTACAGAGCTTTCCAAACTTTTCATGTTGGTGACACACTTTTTAGACATGCATCATTTTGCGACACACTCTTACAGCAGGGCACAAGGCAGGCACTAGGACCTGTGCGGAAACACAGCAGGTTTGGAGGCAGCAAGGCACAAGGCAGGCATTAGGACCTGCGCAGAATCCTGGCAGGGCAGGTTTGGAGGCAGCAAAGCACAAGGCAGGCACTAGGACCTGTGTGGAATCCTGGCAGGGCTCGGAGGCAGCAGCATCCGCGACACACCCAGACACTGCAGCCGACACACTAACGTGTCCCAACACACAGTTTGGAAAGCTCTGTTCTAGTACCTCATATTTCAGCTTAGTCTACCCTTCTCAAATAAAACTGAGAATGTAAGGGGCGTGGTGGCTCAGTGGGTAAGATGCCAGGCTTGTCGATCAGAAGATCGCAAGTTCGGAGGTTCGAATCCCTAGCCCTGCGTGCGGAGTGAGCTCCCGCACTAGCTCCAGCTCTTGCCAACCTAGCAATTCGAAAGCATGCAAATGCAAGTAGATGAATAGGTACCTCTTTGGTGGGTAGGTAGCAGCGTTCCGCGCGCGTCATGCCAGCCACATAACCGTGGAAGCGTCTTCGGACAACGCTGGCTCTTCGGCTAACAAACGGAGATGAGCACCGGCCCCTAGAGTTGGACACGACTGCACAAATGTGCGGGGGGAACCTTTACCTTTACCTTAAGGTGTGTAGAATCTGAGCTCCTTTATAACAACTGTATGCAAAGAGATGAGATTGAGTACTTCTTCACTTCTAAAAATTTGCAAGACCAGCACTCGTATTACAGTTCAGAATTTGAAGCTTTGAAAATGTATCAGTGCCCTACAACTGTTTTGCAAGCAGTTGAATGTGTAACATTATCACACTGAGTAATTGTGCTATTGTATCTTCAGCTGCAAGTCATGGATAGACCCTGCAGAGCATTCTACCGAGGGAGAATTAAAACCATCTAACCTTATAGTTATGAGGGCAAACACTGTTGCTATTATGGAGCAGTCCCAGGATAAACAAGGATATGACCTGCACACCTGAGAAAACACCTTCTTTCATCCCTGCACTGCTCTCTATATGGAGGACTAGATAATGTAAAGCTCTTTTGCCATTTAGTGATCAGGCAAACGGTCTACTCTTCCCTGTTAGTATGTCGATGAAGGTTCTCAGTCATCCAGGTGGAACAGTCTGTGGCTTGAATCATGAGATTCAATCATCTGATTGAATCACTGAGAAAATAGAAATCCAGTTGACATGATTCAAGCCACAGACTTCCCTGTTAGATGCTTATCATTCAGCCCAAAGTGGAGAGAGAGGTGTACACATTTTTCAGGCATGGAGAAGTGAAAAAGCTTTTTAAAAAGTGCATTCCTTTGTCATTCACGTGTTTTAAGAAAATATAAGCTGTGTTTCCTTGTTTTGAGGTACTGAGCTGTAGCATTGAGGTAGCCTTTACTTTTCATTTTTCCTACTGTGTTTATCCACTCGTAGCCTCCCTTCCATATTTCTTCTATTCATGTCACTTGGTACAAACCTCAAAATTTCCTTTTTGGCTCTCTCAGCCACAGCCTGGAATGTGTCGCTGACCTAGGAAACCGGCCATATGCAAAGCACATGTCCTCGTTGCTTTTGATCCCAGTTGGTAGGAGGGTCAGGACATGCAAGAGTATTTGGTGCTGTCATCCTGTGTGATTTGAATTTTGGATGCTTCTATCCCATACATCCAAATATCCTGCACATAGAACACTAGCATTCAAGGCAGAAAATGAACACTGCTTGTTGAAATGCTATAGTCCAGGAAGGATTGTGTCATAAGATGTTTCTCAATAGATAGATTTTTCCTGTAACATTGCTGTGAATTGAAATTGGCCTCAAATGTTGTCTCAAAACTGGTGAGACTGAAGTGGCTGCCACTTCAGAAGGCAGAATCAAAGTACTGATTTTGAAACTGCGTTTAAAAGCTTCAGGATGAGGTACAGGGAACTGGGGCGTGGTGGCTCAGCAGGTAAGACGCCAGGCTTGTCGATCGGAAGATCACAAGTTCGGAGCTTTGAATCCCTAGTCCAGGGCTTTCCGAAGTGCTGCTGCTGGCGACACACCAGTGGCAGCGGCGGAGCGCGCACGGCGACGGCGCGGGGGGGCCTGCGGCGGCACGCACGGCGATGGCATGGGGGGGTGCGGCGGCGCGTGCGCGCACGGTGGTGGCGCGGGGGGCGTGTGGCGGCGCGCCGCCGCTTCCGGGTGGTGTGGCGACACACTTTCGTGTCGCGACACACAGTTTGGAGCTCTGCCCTAGTCCCACGTGACGGAGTGAGCTCCCGCACTCGCCCCAGCTCTTGCCAACCTAGCAATTTGAAAGCATGCAAATGCAAGTAGATTAATAGGTACCACTTCGTTGGGGTGGTAACAGCGTTCCGCGTGCGTCATGCCAGCCACATGACCATGGAAGCATCTTCGGACAGCGCTGGCTCTTCGGCTAACAAACAGAGATGAGCACCGGCCCCTAGAGTCGGACACGACTGCACAAATGTGCGGGGGGAACCTTTACCTTAAGGTACAGGGAATTGGGCCTTCTTCTTGTTCTGCTCATTTACTCAAGCTGTCTTCAGAAGTCCTTCTCTGGATACTTCTTTGGAAGCTAACTGGATGGTGATTAGGGATAAGCAATGGCGCCATGCCTTTTGGAATGTCTTCTCTGGGAAGTCTCTCCTGGCACCTAGTCGTATGACTTTCCAGCCCTAGGAGAAGAAGAGGTCTTGTTTTCCATAGCCTTTTAAAATTTGATCTTGGAGTTTATTCTGCTGTCGAATATTATTCTGGGTTTCCTCCACCCTCCAACTTCTTACTTGCCTTGGAAATAGCAATAGTTGAAGGTGCATATTTGTTGAATGAATGAACGAATAGGTCAATTCTAAAATAATAGTATTTATGAATGGAAATGGCCTTTGCCTTGCCTGAGACAGAAAGCACAGAATGTAATGCGTAAATTTCCCTGCTTCATATACAAGAATAGTTTCAAATATTTTGCAAGAGAGCATACAACACATTTCACAATGTGCCTACCATCCCAGAAAGCTTGGGACTGTATCTTCTAGTGCAGAGCTTTCCAAACTGTGTGTCGCGACACAAAAGTGTGTCGCCACACACAGTCTGGTGTGTCGCCATACAACCCGGAAGCACTGATCATCATCAGCGCTTCCGGGTTTTCCCGCGGCGACACACCAAAGCGGCAGCAGCGCTTCCGGGTTTTTGCGCGCTGCCGCAATGGCGGCACTTCCGGGTTTTCCCGCAGCGATACACCAACGGCGGTTGGTGTGTCGCCACGGGAAAACTTTGGAAAGCCCTGTTCTAGTGTCTGATGTCTGCTTCAACTCAGAAGCTGAGTGGGCTCATGCCTGTTTAGCAATTGGATGGGAGAACTCTGAGAAATCTCAGGGCTGTGGGCTAGATAGGGAAATCCAAAAACATCCCAGAAGCAGCAGTTGCAAACTGCTTCTGTACTGTTTTCATGAAAACACTAAGGACATGCCTGTGAAGTCATCTGGAATCAAGCTTGATTCAAAAGAGTCTTTACCTTATTTTTTATTTATTTGGGGCGCGGTGGCTCAGCGGGTTAAACCACTGAGCCGTTAGACTGCCGACCATAAGGTTGGCAGTTCGAAACCGCGTGACGAGGTGAGCTCTCATCACTAGCCCTAGCTCTCTGTCAACCCAGCGATTCGAAAGCTAATATAGCAAGTAGATAAATGGGTACCACTCATGTGGGGCAATTTGCGGGCGTCCATCGGAGGGTCGTCCTCGATCCAAGAAAGACCTGGAGAGCGGTGATGACGGCGGAGGACGACGGATCCGGAAATACCAGCTTCTGGACGTCAGCAGCCGGCGCGGAGCGAGGCATTCTGGGACATGCAGTCCAATGCCTGCAGCTGAAGAGCCGGTTCCCTTCCTCTCTCCCTATCGCGCGGTAAAAAATTGTAATGATGATGTATAATTGGATAATTGATATGTAATGTTGTAAGCCGCCTAGAGTCCTCCAGTAGGGAGGGGATAGGCGGGGTATAAATAAGACAAATAAATAAATAAATAAAAAACATGCCTGTGAAGTCATCTGGAATCAAGCTTGATTCAAAAGAGTCTTTACCTTATGCCTTTTAATGATTTGGCTGTAATTATTTTTTTCCTTTTTCAACTTGAGGGTTTTTTTTTTTTAGTAATAATAGTTCAAGGTGATAATAAATAAAGGCTTGTTAATAAAGAGCAACATGGACTTATGAGGGCTTTTCTTAAAAGTTGTGCGTCAAATGAGTAAGGAAGTGCTTAGAGGAAAATGGCAACCAGTTTGAACAATGCAATTTATATAATAAACTGTGCACGAGGCCTGACTTTTGGTACACCCCATATATTAATGAAGTGCAGTGCAGAATTATATGGTCTAGCTTGAGCAAAAATACTTTAATTAAAAAAAAAACAATTGTGCCTCTCAATAAAAATAGTAGCAAAGTTCTTCTGTAGCCTATCTGCAAATTGTCCTCTTTCATGAGGCCGGATACTGGCATGCTAGCATGCCTGAAAGGGACAAAGTTGGACATTTAAAAATTGCAGTGCATCAGAATTAGGCAGTGTGATTTCCAGAGGAGTCTTCTCAATGTTTGCAGACTTTATAGAGTGGTTTGAAAGGAGAACTAAACATAAATCTCAAGAAATGCAAATTACAATTGGGATTTTGTATTATTTAAAACATTATGTCCTAATTAATATACATCCAATTAGTGACTGACTTTATCATTTTGTAAACAGGATGTGGTTTATATTTCTAGAGCTCTTAACTGAGTTAATATGATTCATCATGGTCTAGTGTACCCTGATGCACTTCTCACTCCAAATATTATCTTCTTTATTCAATACAGTGAACTGGTGAATTTCTACAAGGGTGCTTCTAGTTACATGGGACTTATTTTCTAGTAAAGAAAATAATTCCACAGCCAAAATTCCCATAATTTTATTGTGCAAAAGACAGAATTACTGCCTGTCCTACTTTCTCAGTGGTTGAAAATAGTGAGCAAACTGCCCATCATGTGAAAAGAAACTGCTGTTAAATCTTGTAGATATTTTTTCTCCTAGCCTACAGAAGATCACTCTGGAAATTCTGAAGAATTAACTGAAATAATTTCTAACATCTCAAAAACCTATAAATACTAAGAAACTAAACATACCCTGAGGAGCAAAAATTGGATGCATGTAGTTAAAATCTCTTGTGACCCTTACTCTTGGTTAAAACAATGAAGTGATGCATAAAATTGATGTGATTAATATTGATAAAGCCGGGTATTGCATTTCACTGGATGTGCAAGCTGTGCAACAAAGACTTGTGATTAGGGAATCACTGGCTAAATTTGCTTATCTCTGGTAGCTTTTGCAGGTCCATAAGGTATTGTGAAGAGATTACCTCAAGTCTTGATTATTTGTTTGGACGAATGAAGCATCCTACACAGCACCATAAAAGCAAGCATTGCGTAACTAAAAACTGATCATACTTCTTGCTTACCTTTTGCCATATTCACTATAACGGTTTGGCAGTAGTTTCAGATCATTTCCAAAATATGAGATAATGTCATCTAGTGTACTCTTCTTCTCAATGCCTTGAAGCTGGTTTATCTAGTAATTTAATCTTTAGAGATACTAAAGGTGAGTAATGTGCCTCTTTTTGTCTCATGGCATTCATGAGATGGGTTTGCTACAATAGTTTTCCCTCAGATGAGGGTTGAGCAGAGTTTAGGTTTTGCCTTAATATAAATATTAATATAAAATTATCTTCTGATGCAGGGATGGGGATCCTACAGCATTCCAGATTTTGCTGAGCTATAATTCTCAGTATTCCTCAGCATTGACTATATTGCTTGCAGGCTTTTGAGAGTTGCTCTTTAGCAACATTTGGAACACCAGAAGTTCCCCACTTTTAGCAGAAATGACTTATATAAATAATCTGTATTGAATGAAAGATGACAGAAGTAAATGAGTCTATAGTGATTTATCACTTTTGAATGTTTTGAAATAAAATATCTCTCTTGAATCAGATCAAAAGCTGATAACAGTCCAGCTTTCTGTTTCACAGTGGCCTGTCATGTACTCATTGGAAGAAGGACATTTTAATAATCCCAGTCAGGTCCAAACTTGTTTTCAGAAGCATATTGCCTACCATGCTAACTATTGTATAGTTAGTAGCCATGAATAGCCTTATCCTCTATTGAAAGCCTGGCTTTCATCATCAGGCTTTCATCAGATGAATAGGAGGACATTAATGGATTTAGAGCAGTGGAGAATACAGCTGTGGCTACCACATAGTCTCCAATCGAAATAGATTCTGACCATGATGCTTAGCAAAGTGGAGGGCCTGCCCTTTGAGTGAACAATGTGATGCTTATAGAAGATAATGTCAACTGCATTTATCAATCTACTGTGCTGGTTTAGGTGGAATTTGAGTCCTTGTGCATGTACTGTACTTTTGTCGCAGCTATCAAATTCAGAAGAATAAACAAAAAGATTAAACTGTGGAGGTTAATTTCTGTACAGTGGGACAATCAAAATGTAATTCAAAGTTCTAAATGCAAATCAAGATCATGCTCTTAAATTAGCTCTGGTTGCTTGATTTGATCTTCTGGTAGCTATCCGGTGTTTTAGCATTTCAATTTGAGGTTTAGTTTGACCTCCAATAACTAGGCCACAGCTTTATCTTAAACAGATACCCAGGAAATTTATATTTTATTTGTGGAATGTGGAACTTAGCCTGACGTGTGGAATCTATTAGCTTGAAAAGTTCAAGCAGTTGCATAATTACCTGGAGGTGCTTAAGCGTTTACAGTGTTGAAAATACTACTTTTAAACACCAAGCTGGCAAAGAAGGGAATAGTCTGGTCTACTCCTGCCTGGCTGATATCCAATCTCATTGAACCCGTGAAACTTGCCAGATCCAGAAAAGGCCATCCAAGCCACTGTAAAGAACCTTGTCCTTTAACATGCTCTCCCCACAATGCCAAATGAGCTCATATGTTATGGATTTGATTAGGCTGCTGTTGAAGTGGAGTTACTGGTACACTCTTCTGTTGATGGAAGGGTTCTAGTTATGTGTAGATCCTGTTAACTGCACTCCCAAAGTGTGAACATCATTCTGCACAAAATATTTTTTAAAAGTTGTGAAACTGGTTCTGCCATTTAAGATTCAAGATGGTGGTTCATGCGTCAATGTAGAGGTGAGCAACTTTTTTTTGGCCTGGGGCTGCATTTTCTCCACATGCTCTGTTTGGAATTCACAGGTGGGTATGGCTGGTGATGTAAAAATGTAAACAAGAGTAGGGAATGTATTGTCGAAGGCTTTCACGGCCGGAGTTCAATGGCTGTTGTGGGTCTTCCGGGCTGTGTGGCCGTGTTCTGGAAGTTGTGGTTCCTAACGTTTCGCCAGCATCTGTGGCCAGCATCTTCAGAGGGCACGAAGATGCTGGCCACAGATGCTGGCGAAACGTTAGGAACCACAACTTCCAGAACACGGCCACACAGCCCGGAAGACCCACAACAGCCAAGAGTAGGGAAGGTTAACATTTTTGGATATTTTTTCCTTTGCACCATAATACCCCCAACAGGGCAAATCAGCCCAATTTGGGGGAGGGAAGATTAATGGGTGCTGGGGGTATCTTCAGCTTCTGTAAAACAGACTGAAAAAAAGTCTGAAACTTTTGGCCCAACCCGTTGTTGGGGCTCTGGAATGGGCACTACATGTGATCCATAGATTATCTCCCCATTATGATGGGAGAAGAAACCATTCAAAATTTGCAAACCATCCAAAACCTTTATTGTGTTTTCCTCCTTTCTGAACTTGGATTGTAAACTTTTGATAAGGTTTAATCCCTAGGGATTTTTAGCAACATATGAAATGTTTTGCTTGTTTCGCCCTGTGGAGCTAAACCAGTCACAAGTTGCCAAATAATCTCTCGTCTTCTTGATTTTGAAGCTGATAAGATGGTGGGAACTGCCATGAAAGTGCTTGGACATCCCACCAGTCTTAGTAAGTTTCAGGGCCTGGAGAAAAACTCTCTACTTTCTTTGTCAAAGGGAGGTGCAACATTCCCCACTGTCTTGTTGAAGGCTGGTTTCCATTTGGTATTTCTGTACAAGAGAAACATCTGTGTGCTTCCATGGCTGAGGGTGAACTTGAACCTCGGTGTCTCTGCTCCTAACCTAACCTCTTAACCCAGTGTTTCTCAACCTTGGCAACTTTAAGATTTGTGGACTGGGGAATTCTGGGAGTTGAGGCCACATATCTTAAAGTTGCTAAGGTTGAGAAACACTGCCTTAACCATTACATTAACCCATGTGCATATCCAGTAATGGGACCTGGATGGGGGGCCACAAGAGAAAAATAAGGTTGGAAGATGGGCACGGGTGAAAAAAGGTTGAGAAACATTGGGTTAGACTGTGCATCAGCAGAAGACCTGTGACTAGTGTTCTGTGATAAAGCAGGTGACTTAAGTGGCTGGATCCATATTAAAATATTGTAATTTACGCTTTATTAGCAAATGTTTTAATGTAATAGAGAATTTATTTTGGCAATCCTCAAAACAAAGAACCCAGATTTTTGATGTTACGGTGATGGCAGAAGAAACAACTTGGTGATCTTTTAATTGCTGCCATGGAAGGCAGGAGTTGAAATGAGTTTTTATTTATGACTGAATTTTAAAACACCATTGAATCAATTATATTTTAGGTTATGTTGAAATGCTGAAGTGTTAATTTTCTAATGTAGTAGGGCAGGGGTCGGCAAACTTTTTATGCCGGGAGCCATTTTGACATGCTCGTGCACATTTTGAAATGCTAGAGAGCCAGGGGGCGGGGTTTGCGGGCGGGGGCCAATCACGTGGAAGGGGGCGGGGTTTGCGGGCGGGGACCATTCGCATGGAAGGGGGCGAGGTTTGCGGGCGGGGGCCAATCACGTGGAAGGGGGCGGGGTTTGCGGGCGGGAGAGGGCGTCCACCCGGCCCAGCTGCCCGGGGTCTAGGGAGATCAGCTCCGGCGGGATCTGTGGCGAAGAGCGGCCGTGGGGGGGGGGGGGCGGCGACGACAAACGACACGCTTCAGGCTTTCAGCGCTGGAAGGAGGCCGCCTTCCAGCGCTGAAAGCCTGAAGCGCGCCGCTTGTCGTCGCCGCCTGCCCCCCCCCACGGCCGCTCTTCGCCCGCACGCGTTGAACAAAGAAGACGATGGAGGGTGGGAAACGAGGCCTGCCCGCTTACCTGCCTGCTTGCCTCCCTCCGCGAGGCCCCCCGCTGCCTTCCCAGGGTCCAAGCCGGATCGGGGGCCTCGCGGAGAGAAGCAGGCAGGCAGGTAAGCGGGCAGCCCTGGCCTCCGCCGCCGGGCCCGCCCCCCTCGGCCGCTTCCGCCCGCCCGCGTGGAAGAAAGAAGACGATGGAGGGTGGGAAACGAGGCCTGCCCGCTTACCTGCCTGCTTGCCTCCCTCCGCGAGGCCCCCCGCTGCCTTCCCAGGGTCCAAGCCGGATCGGGGGCCTCGCGGAGAGAAGCAGGCAGGCAGCTAAGCGGGCAGCCCTGGCCTCCGCCGCCGGGCCCGCCCCCCTCGGCTGCTTCCGCCCGCCCGCGTTGAGCGAAGATGATGATGGGGGCGGGAAACGAGGCCTGCCCGCTTATCTGCCTGCTTGCCTCTCTCCGCGCAGGGGCTGCTGCGGCTGGAGATGGCGCTGCCTCCGTGCCGCGCCGGGCCTCGCTCAGTGCGAGAGCCAGGGGGCGGGATTTGCGGGCGGGGGCCTATCACGTGGAAGGGGCGGGGGTGAGTTCAGCTGCGGAAGAGCCACACTCAAGGGGCCAAAGAGCCGCATCTGGCTCGCGAGCCGCCATTTCCGACCCTTGTAGTAGGGGAAATTATTTCACAGTTAACATTAAGAATAGGAACAAGTAAAAGTCTGAATTTAACTGGCAGCAGAAGTTGGCTTTAACTGGGCCATTCAGGAAAGTAGCTCTTTGGAAAGCTTTTGCTCAGAACAGTAGCTTCCTTGACATTTTTCTAACAAGCACATTTAAAAAAAGGAAAAATAGAGAACTATCCATTATAGTCCTGGGACATGAATTGGCAATACATTTAGAGAATAGAAAGGCACCATTTAACATAACAATTTTATTGCATAATTTTTGTGAGACATTTGATGATAAACTCTGATTTCCAATCCTCTGTATGGTTCTAATCTTTTCCAGGTGCTTCTGTTGAGGATGTTGGGTTTTAGGTTCTTATTTTAGGCCCTGGGATATTTTACACATTTTTACACAACTGAAGCATGGTGGCCTTCAGATGCATTAAGACATCAGATATGTGCTTCAGTGATTAATAGAAAGGCCTTTGATTGTGTCAATCATGTCAAGCTACAGAATGTGCTTAGAAAAATGGGAATCCCAGAATCTCATTGTCCTCGTGTGAAACATGTACCTGGGACAGGAAGCCGGAGTCTGGGTGGAACATGGCGAAACAGACTGGCTCCAGGTTGGCAAAAGAGTGCGGCAAGGCTATACACGGTCCCCTTACTTATTCAACCAAGACCAACTTATGACAACAGGTATAGCAACCAGCCTTAGAATTGACAATGAATATATTGAAGTAGAGCAGAGCTTTCCAAACTGTGTGTCGCGACACAAAAGTGTGTCGCCACACACAGTCTGGTGTGTCGCCACACAACCCGGAAGTGCTGATCATCATCAGCGCTTCCGGGGTTTTCCCGCGGCGACACACCAATGGCGGCGTGCAAAAACCCAAAAGCGGCAGCAGCGCTTCCGGGTTTTTGCGCGCTGCCGCAATGGCGGTACTTCCGGGTTTTCCCGCGGCAACACACCAACAGTGGTTGGTGTGTCGCCGCGGGAAAACTTTGGAAAGCCCTGAAGTATAGGATAGCTTCTGCCTTTTAGGATCATCTATCTACAATGAAGGAAACAGCAGTCAAGAAATATGCTACAGACTAGTACTTGGTAAAGTAGCCGTGAAGGCTTGAAAAGATATTCAAATGCCATGATGTGTCTATATCTACAATTATCAGAATCGTGCAAGCAGTGGTATTCCCTGTGATACTCTATGAAAGCAGAAGTTGGATTTTGAAGAAGCAAGATAGAGTGTTGACACTTTTGAACTTTGGTGAAGGAAAAGACTCATGAGAATACCATGGACAGCCCAAAATAATGGATCATTGAACAAATTAACCCAAAGTTCTCACTCAAGACAAAAATGACCAGGCTCACTTGATCATACTTTGGACACATTATTTGAAGACCTAGCTCTCTGGAGAAATCTGTAATGCTGGGAAAGATGGAAGGGAAGAGAAGAAGAGGGTGACCAGTAGCAAGGTAGATGGACTCAATTACAGCAGTGATGTGTGCAGCTTTGAAGTTCCTGAAGGTCCAGTTTGGGGACATATTGCCTTGGAGAAAATCTACCTTTGTGGATGCTAAGAGTCAAGACTGGCTTGATGGCACATAATCAGTCAATCAATAAGATACACTAGAATTACAAGACTCAGAATCCCCAGCCAGGGGGAATTGTGGGAGTTGTGACATACTGGAGGGTAGACACGAGGTTGGGGAAGGCTATTCTGTTGCAACACCAGCAAACTAATGATGACAAAAATCTCAGCTTTAAACTATTGATGGGTTTTTGTCTGATTGTAGTAGATAGGTGTTATAGAAAGTACAATAATCTTTTCTGTAACATTTTTGAAGGATGATTAAGTTGCCTCTTTTATTTAAAAAGAAACTGAGAGTCTGTGATTTAGATCTGCAGGAGGGAATAACCAATACTTTTAAGAGAACAAATAATTCTCTGTGTGTGTGTCTGTTCGTATATGTGTTTAAGAGAGATGTGATTTGAATCAGAAATATGTTCTGGATAAGGGCCCTACAGCTGTCCCCCCCCCCCCCCCGGTAAATAAACTTGAAACTCATTAATAAAGTAACATTATGTTTGATACGCATGTTCACAAAACATCTGCTTTTCCCCCCTCAAATTCAGAGAATACTTGAACTATTAAAAGATTTTCCATTGTTAACAGAATGTCTTCATTCTTGGAATCGGGCTGTCATAGCAATTGAAGAGATCCTGCTGATGAAAAAATTTCAAAAGGTTGCCTATCCTTAAAAGAGCGAAAGTTTGGTTACTTTTTCTTTATCTGTGTATTTTCTATTGACTGTTATATGAGTATAATATATGAGTATTTATTTTATTTATTTATTTATTAAAGTTTTACCACCGCCCATCTCCCCCAAAGGAGGGACTCTGGGCAGAGTATAGTTTTTTTACCTTCGCTGAACATTTGGAAAGTTTCTTTTGCAACTTTTTTTGCAACTTTTCAAAGGAACATAACACAAACCAGGGTGTGTTTGTTTATCTGGAAATCTCATTGGTTGCAAGGTGCTTATTATTTTTTACCCCACATACATCATTGAATTAAATTGACATTTTTGAATAGATGCATTAGAATCTGCCAGATGTGTTCCCTCATTTGTATAGGCTGCTTTATTTTTCATAATTATTGCCTGAACATTTTGGCTTAAAGTTCCCACTGCATCTTGGAAAAGGAAACCAAAAAAAGAGAAGTTTATGGTAGAAAAGGCTATTAATTGTTACTATTTATGTACGTTCTTCTTGATTGAATTTAAAAGATTATATTCTATTGTGTTTAGGGAGTTTTCCGAAAAGATTCCAGTCTGTGACAAATGGCTATTTGATTGCAGGGCTCTGCCGTGCTAGTAAACTCAGAAAAAAACCCCTTTGCTTTAGCCAATCCAAAGCCCTTGCAGGAAAAAAATAGTCCTAAAATTGTCACTGTCCTAACAGGTTAAACACTTAGAGGCCATGGCTACATCTTCTTATTTTTAAGAGTTTCTTTAGCTAAATCAAGCAGTTTAGAAGCTCTCTGAGATTTCTTTTCATTGCTGAGGTAGTAACTAGTTGCTTTGTTCTGATTCCTCAGGAGAACGGACCTTAACATTTATAAGCTTTGCCTGAAAGCCTATAATTGTTCTTGAATCCAGGCACCTCTCTTGTCCCTTCCATCTCAAGTTTGGTGCCGACTTTTTCCAGTTTCACAGACTCTTGACCATATCATGTGATTCTTCTCTAACATTATCCTAGTGCCCAATACCAATTTTCAGGCCCAAAATCCTTCATTTCTTTGCTTGATTAAATTTGTTTCTGTCCCAGAGATAATGATCAACTGATTCCAAGGCCTGGCTCCATATCTAGCGTTTTTTAAAATCATTCATTTATTTAATTGCTGTGCCTGTGTGGTATAACAATATAACATTCTCTTCGATTGATAACAATACAAGTTTATCAGTTATCTGTCAATTATACAATAAAAACACAAAAATATGATTGGCCAAAATTCAGGTTTTAAGGATTTAAAAAGCACCCATTAGCAATAGTTAATAAGAATAATAAAGAGTCACTCTTTGGGTGAGATAGGCGGTGACTAAATTCGAAATATAAATAAATAGTTTAACAAATTGCAATTAAAATCGAGGGAAGTTAATTTACCTAGGGAGTGGAGAATATCTTTACATTGCTGAGCTGCTTCATGGGCAAAAGCTGCCAGATGCCAGAAAATGGACAAGATGGGTTTCACCCAAGAAACATAGGTGTGCAATAGGGGTACATTCCCCAATGGAGTTCTGGATTGGATCACAGCTTCTACGTTCCATAGCCAGCAAGCTGATGGCTGGGCTGGCTGGGAATTTTGCTACTTTCTGTGTAGATTTGGATAGTTATGGTCAATAAGGAATCAAAAGTGCATTGGGTTACGTCATGCTTCCATGAAGGTTAGAGTGGTGTGAGGTGGGCTGAGCCAAATGGATAAGAAAGCAAGACTTGGCAAGGGAAGCCAACTCAACAATTGTATGATTCTAGCACTGGAGATACCTAGAATCAAGTTCCTAGAATCAAGTTCAAGTCCATCCTCAGCATAGAAGCTCACTGGGTGACTTTGGGCCCATCGCACACTCTCAGCCCAACCTATTTCACAGAGTGGTGGTTGTGGGGAAAATGGGAGGAGGGACCACTGTATACACTGCCTTGAGCTTCTGAATGAAAGGCGTGTGTGATTATAAATCTGATAAATTAATACTTCCTCACTTTTATTGCTTCAGTTTTCATTTGTTCTTTCTTGCACTTTGAAGGACTTCAGCCTTCCTCGTGTGTTTCTCTCCCCCACCCAAAGTCTGTGAACTTCTCCTTTTTAAATCTCATTTCAAGGATGGCTTCTTCTGATCTGCCAACCTTTCAAAGCCAGTTACTCTTCCTTTCTGGTTCCCAACTACTTTTGATTCAGAGCTAGTGGGGACCATATATTTCTATACTTAAACTGTGTCATCTGATGGGACCCAGGAAGTGGGCCTTCTCTGTAACAGTGCCTGCCCCCTGGAACAGCATCCCCCCAGAGATCTGTAGGGCCTCTACTTTGACCTTGTTCAAAGGAGATCTTAAAACCTGGTTTTTCCCCCAAGTGGGTGGGTGGCTCCTTTGGGGAATGTTTTGAGTAAGAGAGCGTGTTGCTTTACTCAACCTGGATGCTCCCAATTTTATTTTTCTGTTTTTTTCTTGTTCTAGTTTGTATTTTAATATTGCACGCTGCCCAGAGTCATACAAAGGCAGCTTTACAACACTGATAAATATTCCATATAGAAAGAGAAGAAACAGTATGTCAACCAAAGTATCAGCAGAAATACACTTTCTATGATTCAAGCATGCTGCTCACAATATATGGCAAAGAAAGAAGGTCTATCTAGGTGCCCTTTTGAAGTGTATACACACAGAGAGATGGCAAAAGTTGGTTCCATGATGTCCTCTTTGCCATCCTTTGTTCATGCCCTCTTTGTGCAGAAAGTATCCTTAGACAGAAACTTGTCTTGTTTTTAAAATATGTTTTAAAAAATTAAAGTCATAGTTGCACAGATGCAAGTTAGTAATGCCCAAGAAGTGTTTCAAGAATTTCAGTGCTGAACCAAGTGCATATGGTAATATTTGTGCAATATTAGGTGAAATATAATTTATATCTTTGGTGAAATTTGATTTTATATTCTTGCAGCATTGAGTGCTATATAAATAAAGGCAGTAAGTACTTTTGATACATTCTACTGTCCTTGTTATCTCAGGGTGGGCAAGCCTCTTTGAATTGTTCAGAACAATATAAGGCTCTTAATGCAAATGATCTAGACAGATGGCATTGACTAATCAGCACTTTGAAGTCCACTAATAATGAGAACTCAGTTTGGTTGCTAAGATCCAGTTAGTTACATGTATAAGTCACATTTCTTCAAACAAATCTTGAATTAATCATGTTCAGAAGGTTTCTTCTTAGAGGAATTGTTCTGTGAATCTGAAAATTAGGCAATGAAATAACAAAGTGAAGGCAGCCATCTGCTTGACAGAATAATCTCTTTTTTCAAAATGAATTTGGCTTTGTCATCTTAGTATAATGGCTACTAAAAGAAAATCACACAGCACTATATGCAGGATATAAAATGTTTAATACAGATAGTTTAATTAGAGAACTGAACCAATACTAAAACTAATAAAGGTGGAATGGGTTGTTCATTCAGTCCTTGAATTCAACTTTAGCTTCTGTGATAAGATTATGGTTATATAGATTGGCTTGTGATGGATCCCCTATATCAGGGGTGGGGAACCTTTTTTCTGCCAAGGGCCATTTGGATATTTATAACCAGGGACCGGGGTAGGTGGGGGGTGGGGTTTCTGGGATTTCCGCGGACCGGGGGCCAGAGTTTGCGGGCGGGAGCCAATCACAAGCACTGGGGGGCGGGGTTTGTGGGCGGGAGCCAATCACGTGGAAGGGGCGGGGTTTGCTGGCGGGAGCCCCACGGGCCTTAGGTGGGAGCCCCGCGGGCCTTAGGCAGGAGCCCCGCGGGCCTTATACGGCCCGTGGGCCTGACGTTGCCCACCCCTGCCCTATATAATGTTTATAAATTCAAAGAGGAAGAGCAAGTTGAGAAAACCAAAGAGCCAAATATCATGATGTAACAAAATTTGGTTATTCATAGAGTAGTATTGATATGGAATTTTTATTTATTTATTTATTTATTTATTTGTCATATTTATATCCCGCCCATCTTCCCCACAAGGAGGGACCCTGGGCGGTTCACAATAAGAGTTTAAAATCAGTAAAAACCATAAATAACAATAATAATCAATACAACTATCTAATACAAATGTTAGCTTTTAATGATTTCAGTTGAAGTCTTGTTCTAACATAATATTTTCATGGTTAGACCATGGGGAAAAGTAGATGGATGTTTCTAGTCATAGTTCAAGATTTTTGAAAGAATCATCTCCCCCCCCCCCTTTACACATATGCCATAACTTGCACAGCTCACAGCTGTTAAGGATTCACATTAATATATCAGGAAAAACAGAATACATTACAGATGTTCAATCATAAGTGGGTCGTAACCATCCAGTTCGTGGATTTGCAAATGTGCATGACTTGTCCAGATTGTATCCTTAATATCTGATGCATAACTTAACAGGTTCAGTTTAAGCAGGATCTATTGCCAGGGCTTGGGGACGAGAGTTTCAAAGACCAAGGGAGAAACAGTCTTAGGGTAGAATGTATAGTATATAGAGGATATACAGGAATGCAAGCACAATTTTTTTCATATTCTTTTTCCTTGCTGCTGTGGTAACTGTGACTTAAAGTTATGAATTAGATGTTGCTTTGAATTTAGGAGGCCAGTGCTGAGAAAGCAGACATTTTCCATCTGTATCGCCTAGGTTTTTTCTAGTCCCTGGTTCTTATTCCTGATTCCTTGGGTGAAAGCCAACACATGATGTGATTGCCACCTACCAGTTTGTTTCCTATTGTTAGTTAATTGCCTGAGTTGATAAGAGGAGTGATCCCTGGTGACTCACCCCTGATTATATTAGCTTCACACATTCAAGTAATGGACCGCAGTCTTCAAACAAAACTAGTCAACTCACCTCTTTGCTGGCATTGTTTCTCCAAATATTAAAATATAGTTGCCATTCAGGGAAAGTTTAAAAATATTCTAAAATGAAGCAAAGTCCATTCCTCCAATTCATTCTACAGGTTTTGACATTTTTATTTTGTCCAAATAGATGTAGGTATACTTATTGTATTTATTTATTTATTTCCTCTTTTGCTTATCTTCATCTTTTTTCTTCCCGTCACAGTTTTTCCGCTGTCAAAAAGAAATGTGCTCTTTTTTTTTTGAACAGGAGGTTCAGTTGGCAACTCTTCACTCTCAAAAGCTTCTAGAAATGTTTTGACTCCTTTGAGACTTCTCAAGTTTCTAACAGTATAGTACACCTGCTGTTCCCTTTGATATCATAGGGATCCTAAAAATACAAATATGTTCACTAAATAGCTGCCTGAAATGTATTGAGTTAGAAAGGGTATATAAGTGGTGTAAACAAAATAAATTCATATATTCTCTTTCAGAGTTTAGTTAAGATGTGTGCATGGAGCCCTTAGAAAGTAGAATTTGTATTTTGGTAAGGTGGTCTCCAAAGTGGGAGTCAGGTTTCCATGTTCCTTTAAAATAATGATTACTTTGGCATGTGGCTGGTTACTGAGAACCTCTAAATCCAACCAGGACATACAAGCAGCAACCCTTTCTTTTCTCTAGTTTTTGTCTCCAGCACATCCTATGGAATTTAGAAGCTTATAAATAGCTACTTGCTTAGAGCAACTAAAATTGTCTTTAGGAGAACAAATAGTAAGATCCATGTATGCTAATAGCAGTTTGCCTGCCTGCTTACCTGCCTGCCTGTTGTTACATGTCGGGAACTGGCTGATATTGGTAGGTGGTTAGTTTTGTAGGCTTGCTTCCAAGACTGAAAACCTGTTGCTGAATATGGAGGATTACTGATGTACAGAATAGAAAGCCTTATTATAGAGAACACTTTGGGTTTGAGGAGATTCACTATTTCCTATGCAGTGGTCCCCAACCTTTTTTGGCACCAGGGACTGGTCGTGGAAGACAATTTTTCCATGGACCGGGGGTACAGGATTTGCAGGCGGGAGCCAATCGTGTGCACCGGGGGCGGGGTTTGCAGGTGGGAGCCAATCGCATGCACCAGGGGCAGGGTTTGCAGGCAGGAGCCAATTGTACACACCGGGGGGCGGGGTTTGCAGGTGGGAGCCCTGCGGCCCACTTCCTAACAGGCCGCGGCCCACTAGTGGGCCATGGCCCACAGGTTGGGGACCCCTGTCCTATAGGAAATAGTGAATTAGCTGCATCGGGCTACACATTCGCTAGCAGCCAATATGGCAAATGGCCCAGGCATGGTTGTCGGAGGTGAAATTTATTTGTTCTGTTTTCGTAGTCATAAGCCACGGAAGGGACTTATTTCTTGTAAGAAAGACTCCTAAGTTGTATCCCAGGCTTTGACAAAATCATCTGTCTAGTGAAATGAAAGTTCACTGTGCAAACACCTTCAGAATCAGTCATGAAATGCTCTTTTGTGCTGACTTGTCCAGTACAAAACCTGCCTTTTTCATTAACTGGAGCCTAAAGCTGTGCATTAGGATACTGTTTTATTATCATTTGCTTGTGAGCAGTGGAAATAAAAGTAGTACTGAGGCAAGTTCTTGGAATTGTTGATGGAGTATGGTTTCTCTAAGAGTAAGAAAATGTTTTGTTTTACCTCAAATGGTTAAAAATCCATGGTTTTTTTCATGAATATGCATTTCTTTCCTGATTTAAAACGATCATACACCAAGACGTAGAGTAGTATGGCCCAGCTCGTTCCATATTTTTGCTTGCTGGTTTAGACTCTCCTTGTCCTTCCTGTATCAGATGCTTGATATACAGTATTTGTCCTCTGATTGTAGCCATTGTGTACAGTGTCCCTTATCTGGCTGTTGTGGGTCTTCCGGGCTGTGTGGCCGTGTTCTGGAAGTTGTGGTTCCTAACATTTCGCCAGCATCTGTGGCCAGCATCTTCAGAGGGCAGGAGGACAGATAGAAGCAAAATCTCTGTGCCCAGGTAGAGTGGCAATGTTCTATTTATAGAGCTAAATTATAGGAGATTAGGTGGGGTTTTTTGTTGTGTTGAAATGTTAACGAGTGGCTGATGAGCGTGATTAGCATGTTCATTGTGAGAAGTATTCCCATGTCCTGGTGGTTGGATTGAGTTCGTTGACCTTTTGCAGGCTGTGTTTTTCAGGACTGGTAGCCAGGTTTTGCTAATTTTTAAACTTTCTTCTTTTTTATTGTAACTGTGCTGGTGTTTGTGAATTTCAATGGCTTCTCTGTATAATCTGGTGTAGTGGCTTTTGGTGTTGTCCAGTATTTCTGTGTTTTCAAATAGGATTTTGTGTCCCGTTTGCTTGAGAGCATGTTCAGCTACTGAAGATTTTTCTGGTTGCTGTAGTCTGCAGTGTCTTTCATGTTCTTTTATCCTGGTGTGAATGCTTCGTTTTGTGGTTCCGATGTATACTTGTCCACAGCTGCATGGTATGCGGTATACTCCTGCAGCGGTGCAGGGGTCCCTTTTGTCTTTTGCTGATTTTAGCATTTGTTGTATTTTTCTGGTGGGTCTGAAGACTGTTTGAAAGTTGTGTTTTTCCATCAGTTTTCCCATGTGGTCAGTGACTCCTTTGATGTAGGGCAGGAATACTTTGTTTGTGGGGGGCTGTTTTTCTTCAGTTGGATGTTGTTTTCTTGGTTTGATGGCTCTTTTTATTTCATTCTTGGAATAGCCATTTGCCTGTAGGACCCAATTCAGATGGTTAAGTTCATTGGCTGTTGTGGGTCTTCCAGGCTGTGTGGCCGTGTTCTGGAAGTTGTGGAACCACAACTTCCAGAACACGGCCACACAGCCCGGAAGACCCACAACAGCCATTGAACTCCGGCCGTGAAAGCCTTCGACAATACGTTAAGTTCATTGTTGAGAAATTGGGTTTCACAGTTTCGATTAGCACGATCCACCAAGGTTTTGATCATGCCTCTCTTTTGTCGTGGGTGGTGATTGGAATTTTTGTGTAGATATCGGTCCGTATGGGTGGGTTTTCTGTATACTTTGTGTCCTAGTTTGAGGTCCGGATTGCGTATGACCAGCGTATCTAAAAATGGAAGTTTGCCATCAGTTTCTTTTTCCATAGTGAATTGTATATTGGGGTGGATGCCGTTTAGGTGGTCCAGAAATTTCTCCAGTTCTTCTTCAGTATGACTCCAAATTGCGAAGGTGTCATCCACGAACCGGAACCAGACTGTTGGTGTAATGGGTGCCGATTCCAAAGCCTGTTTTTCAAAGTGTTCCATGTAAAAGGTTGCTATGACTGGGCTCAGGGGGCTTCCCATGGCAACGCCATCCATCTGTTCGTAGAACTCATTCTCCCATTGAAAGTAACTAGTTGTTAGGCAGTGTTGAAATAAAGCTGTAATGTCTTCTGGGAAGATTTGCTTGATGAGTGCCAGGGTGTCCCTTACTGGCACCTTGGTAAACAGGGAGACCACATCAAAGCTGACCAGTTTGTCCGTGTGGTTGAGTTTTAGGGTGCTGATTTTGTTGATGAAGTGTCCTGAGTCTTTGATGTGGGATGGAGTCTGTCCGATGTGGGTCTGTAAAAGGGTTGCCAAATGTTTGGATAATTCATATGTCGGGGAGCCAATGGCACTTACAATGGGTCTGAGTGGGATCGAGTCTTTGTGGATTTTGGGGAGTCCGTATAGTCTAGGTGAGAGAGCTTCTGTGTTGCAAATACGTTGTAGTACGTTGGGATGCAGGGAGGAGCTCTTTATCAGTGTGTTGGTTTGCTTCATGATTTTGCTGGTCGGATCCCGTCTTATTGTTCTGTATGTGGTGGGGTCTAGTAATTCTCTGATTTTGTCTTTGTATTCATCTATGTTCATAATTACCGTGGCATTGCCTTTGTCCGCTGGAAGGATGATGATGTCTGGGTCCGAATTGAGGGTCTCTATGGCGTTTCTCTCCTTCTTAGTAATGTTGCTGGTGGGGGGCTTTGCTTTCCTTAGGATTCTTGCCACTTCACCCCTTATTTCTTCTGCTTCTTCCTCTGGACGTTGGTGAATGGCTGATTCCACATTGGCAATGATATCTTCCACTGGAATTCTGGTGGGTGTAATTGCAAAGTTTCCTCCTTTGCTTAGGATGGAGGTTTCAATGGGAGAATGAGTTCTACGAACAGATGGATGGCGTTGCCATGGGAAGCCCCCTGAGCCCAGTCATAGCAAACTTTTACATGGAACACTTTGAAAAACAGGCTTTGGAATCGGCACCCATTACACCAACAGTCTGGTTCCGGTTCGTGGATGACACCTTCGCAATTTGGGGTCATACTGAAGAAGAACTGGAGAAATTTCTGGACCACCTAAACGGCATCCACACCAATATACAATTCACTATGGAAAAAGAAACTGATGGCAAACTTCCATTTTTAGATACGCTGGTTATACGCAATCCAGACCTCAAACTAGGACACAAAGTATACAGAAAACCCACCCATACGGACCGATATCTACACAAAAATTCCAATCACCACCCACGACAAAAGAGAGGCATGTTCAAAACCTTGGTGGATCGTGCTAATCGAAACTGTGAAACCCAATTTCTCAACAATGAACTTAACCATCTGAATTGGGTCCTACAGGCAAATGGCTATTCCAAGAATGAAATAAAAAGAGCCATCAAACCAAGAAAACAACATCCAACTGAAGAAAAACAGCCCCTCACAAACAAAGTATTCGTGCCCTACATCAAAGGAGTCACTGACCGCATGGGAAAACTGATGGAAAAACACAACTTTCAAACAGTCTTCAGACCCACCAGAAAAATACAACAAATGCTAAAATCAGCAAAAGACAAAAGGGACCCCTGCACCGCTGCAGGAGTATACCGCATACCATGCAGCTGTGGACAAGTATACATCGGAACCACAAAACGAAGCATTCACACCAGGATAAAAGAACATGAAAGACACTGCAGACTACAGCAACCAGAAAAATCTTCAGTAGCTGAACATGCTCTCAAGCAAACGGGACACAAAATCCTATTTGAAAACACAGAAATACTGGACAACACCAAAAGCCACTACACCAGATTATACAGAGAAGCCATTGAAATTCACAAACACCAGCACAGTTACAATAAAAAAGAAGAAAGTTTAAAAATTAGCAAAACCTGGCTACCAGTCCTGAAAAACACAGCCTGCAAAAGGTCAACGAACTCAGTCCAACCACCAGGACATGGGAATACTTCTCACAATGAACATGCTAATCACGCTCATCAGCCACTCGTTAACATTTCAACACAACAAAAAACCCCACCTAATCTCCTATAATTTAGCTCTATAAATAGAACATTGCCACTCTACCTGGGCACAGAGATTTTGCTTCTATCTGTGCTCCTGCCCTCTGAAGATGCTGGCCACAGATGCTGGCGAAACGTTAGGAACCACAACTTCCAGAACACGGCCACACAGCCCGGAAGACCCACAACAGCCATTGAACTCCGGCCGTGAAAGCCTTCGACAATACATTGTCCCTTATCTGTTTGCTTGTGTGCTGGGCTTCATTCCTGATCTTCTGTGTGGGTGAGGTGTCTGCCTTGATGAAACCATCAGCAAATATATCATCTTTATATTTGATTGACTGACCAAACTGCACCTCTTCATACAAAAGCTTTCTGATTAATGCCAAGATCTTGCAAACATGAGAGATTTAGTTTCTCTTCTTTACGAAACACTGAGCTTTTGTGTGTTTACTGATGTTACTCGCTTCCTTATTTCTGAAAGTTTATGGAGGAAATGAAGATCTTCCTAAAGGACACTTTCAAAGGCTGCATGATAGCCAGCATTTTTTTTTTTAAAAAAAGAGCTGCTTCAAACGTCGTAAGTGTGTTATGGATTGCAAGTGTTCCTAATGCTTTCCTTAGTTTATTCTAGTGTTCTTTAAGAGAGTCCTCCTTTTTTTTTAAAAAAAAAAAAGTTGGTGGTGATGGCAATATTACACCAGTATATTGAGGGAGAAGAAGCAGGTCATAGAATAATGACTTTCTTAAGGTTATTTAGTTATATTTTTATTTACTATATGGAAATAACAGTCACATTTTTATCTGCTGTACAGAAGTAATATTATTGCCAAACACTTCAGGTTAGTCATTAACCATCCTTCCTTCTTCTAAAAATGCCGTGATAGCCAATCCAGATTAAGTCTTGTCTTGTTCCTGTTCCTCTTTCTGTCAGTTCCTTTTGTTCCATTTCACTGCACTATTCTCCATTCTTTGTGGATTGTAAACCCAACTTGCAGGAGGCCAGTAGTTTTACATAGGTGGGTGTAGATCTACCCTTGATGCTTCGGTTTAGCATTGCGTCATTAGATTACTAACATGATCATTTCTTGGTATTGGTCCATCTAGTGGTAGATATTAAAATCCCAGGATGAAAATAAACATATTAATGCACAGCTCACATCATAAAAACATGGGATTTATTTAGAAACATTAGAAATATTGCACAATTGGTTTCTATTTTAATTTCCTTGAGCAGGTGACATCACAGTGTTTATTCTCACTCCAGACACAGCACGGACTTTCTTTGCTGTTTAGTGCTTCCATTATAATGACTTCTAGGAGAAGTCATTATAATGGAAGCACTAAACAGCAGAGAAAGTCCGTGCTGTGTCTGGAGTGAGAATAAACACCTTTTTGAATTTTTCTTTTATTTTTTAATATTTTCTTTTAGATTTTTAATACTGACCACAGAGCAACTAATTCTTGGAATTGCACACCAGCTGAGAATACTCTTTCAGGGTAACTTAAATAACCAGGTAATCAAGTCAGAGGTCAGGATATTGCATAACAACAAGACTGCAAAGGAATGAATTTAGTCAGAATGACTGCTTTACCATGAAGCTGCATTGTATGGAAATCCTTGTTCTTTGCAAGACTTAAAATTCTTAGTGTGTATAGCTGTATTTTAAGAAGACATGAAGGGAAACCAATATGTACATGGACAACTCCCTCAACTACCCATTTTTTTAATTTTTTTAAACAATTACTTAATTAGGAAACAAAGTTGTCATGCTGTAAAGCACCTTTATTTCTAAGAAGGCTCCTGAACTCCATAAGCTTTCTTAGAAAAATAAAAATGGATGGCAATTGCTTTTCTTTGTGAATGTGCTCAAAGGAGCATTCTGCTGGGTGAGCAGATAGAAGGATGGCAAGGGACATTTTTATATATTGGTGCTTTATGACTGTTTCTTGTGAATGGCCATCTCATGCTCTCTAAATTCTAAACGGTCCTACCAGATTGACTTAATCCCAGAAATTAGGAAGAAGTCATATTTAAGGCCAAAATTATTGGTAAAAACAATGACATCATACAATCTGGTTTCTCTGAGTAATTTTTTATTGGCTGAATGCCATGTTGCTGTGGAATCAAATTGTGTGCCTGGATTCTGGGTTAATTCCAGGTGCTGCAGTAAACTTTCAAGTGGTAAGGTATCCTTGGTTCAGTTTCAAGCCTCAGCTGCTGTTGAAAAATATAACCTAGCAGTTGCAGACTTATTTCAATTTTAGAATTGGCTCATCCAAAGGTGATCATTTATTAATTCAAACTCCTTGTTTACGGCCAGTGCTCTTCATTTTTCCACAATTAATTCCTTTAATGAGGTGTTTTGTTTGTAATTCACTAATAATCATGGAGTGGCTTAAAGGGTTTGCATCCAATTTTGCTCCCTATCTGGGTGCGTTTAATACTTTGCAGAAGAAGATTGACTTCCTTTTTAAGGGGTCAATTTCAGTTATTTCTGCTGCTTCTCTGTATCTCCCATGGACCAGATGAAGCTGAATAAGAATCTGTTTCTACTTGGGCTTCTTCTACTCCTCCTGAGTTTATAGTATTCAGGGTTCTTCCAGACAGTGAGACTGTCTCCCAACCGTTCTGAATCTGGTTTAAAAAGTACCCAAGATTGAGGGGGCTGTTTTGACTACTTTCAGATCCATGAACACAGCCATTTTTATTTTGTGGAGAACTCCCAGAGAACCACCAGTCAATCAGTACTTGACCGTCCTGGCCTATGGCTGATACCCTCATCCTGCCTTCTCCAAACTGTGCCTAAACATGTATTCCCTTTCCTCCTACACAAAAATAAAAGAAAATAAGTGCCGGGTTTCTCGGCAAGAGCTGTACTGCTTTCCAAGCTCTTAATGCAATTCGGCATTTGGACTCCTTTACCTAATCATGTGGGCACACTGCCATAAATGGATCCCAGAATCCCTTCCATTAAGATAATAGGCCACGCCTTCAGGCACAAAACATTGCCGCATTCATGACCTTGAGATGGCATTTCCCCACTCATCAGTGATATTTTGAAAGTGCTCAGAATTAGGATGTCACATGATCCATTGGGTGGTCATCTTGCTCCGCTACCAAGGTTGCATCTTCATCTGTGAGACCTAAAAGGTTAAGCATTTCTTCTCTTGGAGAGAGTATATGATAGCAGAAGATACGATGTGGTTTTTTAATTGTTTGAATTGCATTCCTTGTTTTCTATGCTTGTTCTTCCTTTATTTTCCTTCTATCCCTGTGACCAAATTAGAGGAAAATAGTCTTTTACACGTAGGTTTAGGCTTAATAATGGAAACTGGCAGTTCCAGTTCCAAAACTTTGTCTTCTGTATTCTCACAGTAAAATAGTTTACTTGGCAGAATGGTTTGGATGGGAACAACAGCAGTGGATTACATCAAAAGCTGCAGCATATGTCCATCTTTAATTTTGGAATTCAGATGCTAATTATTGCAATAGCATGAGAACTGCCAGTTGCGCAAATAATAAATGAGAGAGCAGGGATGAATTAAAGTGTAGGAAAGGGAGGTTTTGGTCGTTAAGACCATTAATACTACTGACTTAATTTGGCTGAGCTGATAGGTGAGAATTGTTGCAATGATTTTAGTGCTTCTCTCTCTCTCTTTTTTAAAGTGTGCAGATACTTGACTGGTAAATATGTTCTCTGTACATGCTGAATAGTTTGGCTTTATTTTAAGCAAGTATGCTCTTTTTTAAGTATGGGTCCATCTCAATCCCCCTTTTCCATTATTTATTTGGGAAATGTTTTTAAAAATGGTTTTATGTTTACATATCAGTAACATTTGAAGATGGGGGATTTCTACATGGCATTCCTCCATTTATTATTTATTATGATTTCTTATTTAAGTTCAATGCAAACATCAACAGCCGTAGAACTTCTGAACGTGTACCATAACCCTAGACCAAGGGTCGGCAAACTTTTTGAGCCGAGAGCCATTTTGGTATGCTCGTGCACATTTTTAAGTGCTCGAGAGCCAGGGGGCGGGGTTTGCGGGCGGGGGCCAATCGCGTGGAAGGGGGCGGGGTTTGCGGGCGGGGACCAATCGCGTGGAAGGGGGCGAGGTTTGCAGGCGGGGGCCAATCACGTGGAAGGGGGCGGGGTTTGCGGGCGGGAGACAGCGTCCACCCGGCCCAGCTGCCCGGGGTCCAGGGAGATCAGCTCCGGCGGGATCTGGCGAAGAGCGGCCGTGGGGGGGGGCGGGTGGCCCCCCCCCCACGGCCGCTCTTCGCCAGATCCCGCCGGAGCTGATCTCCTTGGACCCCGGACAGCTGGGCTTGCCTCCCTCTGCGAGGCCCAGGCGCGCTGGAAGCCGGCCCAGGCCTCCTCCTCCTCCTCCGCCGGCGCTTCAGGCTTTCAGCGTGCCGCTTGTCGTCGCCGCCCCCCCCCCCACGGCCGCTCTTCGCCAGATCCCGCCGGAGCTGATCTCCTTGGACCCCGGGCAGCTGGGCTTGCCTACCTCCGCGAGGCCCAGGCGCGCTGGAAGCCGGCCCGGGCCTCCTCTTCCTCCGCCGGCGCTTCAGGCTTCCAGCGCGCCTGGGCCTCGTGGAGGGAGGCAAGCCCAGCTGCCCGGGGTCCAGGGAAATCAGCTCCGGCGGGATCTGTGGCGAAGAGCGGCCGTGGGGGGGGGCGGCGACGACAAGCGGCGCGCTTCAGGCTTTCAGCGTGCCGCTTGTCGTCGCCGCCCCCCCCCCACGGCCGCTCTTCGCCACAGATCCCGCCGGAGCTGATCTCCTTGGACCCCGGACAGCTGGGCTTGCCTCCCTCTGCGAGGCCCAGGCGCGCTGGAAGCCGGCCCGGGCCTCCTCCTCCTCCTCCGCTGGCGCTTCAGGCTTTCAGCGCGCCGCTTGTCGTCGCCGCCCCCCCCCCCCCCACGGCCGCTCTTCGCCACAGATCCCGCCGGAGCTGATCTCCTTGGACCCCGGACAGCTGGGCTTGCCTCCCTCTGCGAGGCCCAGGCGCGCTGGAAGCCGGCCCGGGCCGCCTCCTCCTCCTCCGCCGGCGCTTCAGGCTTTCAGCGCGCCGCTTGTCGCCGCCCCCCCCCCCCCCCCCACGGCCGCTCTTCGCCAGATCCCGCCGGAGCTGATCTCCTTGGACCCCGGACAGCTGGGCTTGCCTCCCTCTGCAAGGCCCAGGCGCGCTGGAAGCCGGCCCAGGCCTCCTCCTCCTCCTCCGCCGGCGCTTCAGGCTTTCAGCGCGCCGCTTGTCGTCGCCGCCCCCCCCCACGGCCGCTCTTCGCCAGATCCCGCCGGAGCTGATCTCCTTGGACCCCGGACAGCTGGGCTTGCCTCCCTCCGCGAGGCCCAGGCGCGCTGGAAGCCGGCCCGGGCCTCCTCCTCCTCCTCTGGCCTCCGCCGCCGGGCCCGCCCCCCTCGGCCGCTTCCGCCCACCCGCGTTGAGCGAAGATGATGATGGGGGGCGGGAAACGAGGCCTGCCCGCTTACGTCCCTCCGCGAGGCCCCCCGCTGCCTTCCCGGGATCCAAGCTGGATTGGGGCCTCGCGGAGGGAGGCAAGCAGGCGCCCGCCCGCCCCCCTCGGCGCCTGTGCGGCTCCCCCGCGCCCTCCCACCCACCCCAATAAGCCACGGCAGGGAGGCGCTGCTGGCCCGGGACGCGGCACTGTCAGAGGCGGCGCAGGAGCGGCTGCAGGGGCTGCTGCGGCTGGAGATGGCACTGCCTCCCTGCTGCGCCGGGCCTCGCTCAGTGCGAGAGCCAGGGGGCGGGGTTTGCGGGCGGGGGCCTATCACGTGGAAGGGGCGGGGGTGAGTTCAGCTGCGGAAGAGCCACACTCAAGGGGCCAAAGAGCCGCATCTGGCTCGCGAGCCGCCATTTCCGACCCTTGCCCTAGACAATATAAGCTATCATTTAAAGTTTTAATGGTCTAGGAATTTAGTATGTTACTGCCTAGTTTAGAAACTCCACCTTTTGCCTTTGTTTCTTCCTCGTCTTTAAAATGTATTTCTGGTTTTTTTTAAAATAAAATTTGCTCATGCATCTTCTAAGATTGCTCAATAAAGCATAATGTTTTAATCCAGCCTTTCTCAACTTTTTGACCCTGGAGGAACCCTTGAAATATTTTTCAGGCCTCGGGGAACCCCTGCACATTCAGGCTCAAATATAGATCAGAAGTTACAAAATTATTATATTCGTTTCATGTGTAGGCCTGTATATAAGCATTAACAGTGTTCTTAAACTAAAAATAAAGAATGAAATGTACCTCTTTAATGTGAAGTTGCCCGGATTTGAAATATTTTTTTTTAATAAATTGTGATCTCCCAGGGAACCCCTAGTGACCTCTCGCAGAACCTAGGGTTCCATGGAACCCTGGTTGAGAAACCCTGTTTTAATCTATACATCTCTTCATATGCATCACAGCTTGTCATTGCACACATGGCATTAAACCTCCCTACAGCCTTCAGCCTTCCTATTCCATCAAGAACTTAAATACATGTTCAAAATCTGTTGTTCAAAATTTATGATCCTGCAGGTGTTATAGTAATCTAGGTATCCTAAGCTGCCTATTGGTTTTTTACAAAACAATTGGTTTACAAAATTGTGTCTCTAGCCTCAATTGCTGTCAGGGAGATAACTGGCGAAGAAGGAGGGGGCTCCCTCCAGGGGGCGAAACGCATGCGTAGTACTGAATCGCTTTGCTTTCCTCCCAAGAGGCTAAAGAAGGCCCCGCCCTGATTTCTTGGACCCTTTCTCTGAGCATTACTAGTTCATTTTAGTTTAGCTGGATTCTGTCTAGCAGAATAGAACAATAAAACACTAGAGCCTGTACACCAAGTCTCAGCGTAGTGTTTTCCTTCACTCGAAGTCAGGACAATTGCCTCCTTCTCGAGCTGTCTTACCTTCTTCTGCCATAATGTGTGAAATTTGAATGCTTATGTATAGGCTGACCATATGTCCCGTTTTGAACGGGACTGTCCCATTATTTCACCATTTCTGGAGCATCCCATCGTTATAGTAAAAATCTCAATTTTGTCCCGTTTTTGAAAGTTTCCCGGCGAAGCGCGCATGTGCACGCCACGCCCCCCCTGCATGCACGTACGCCCCCCGCGCGTGCACCCACATGCCCACTTTGTCCGGCGACGTTTTTGCCTCAAGGAAATATGGTCAGCCTACTTATGTATTAATGTATTACAAACTGGAAGAGGGAATAATTTAAAATCTCTCTAGCAGAACCCTTTTTCCAGCGATTCTCCAATAAAAGATAATTACAATAGACTGCCATCAGGCTGAAACTCCTGGCACCCTTTAGTCTATTCAGCTAGGGAGTTCTTGGTCCTTCTATTTAGGACTTCTCTCTTCAGCCCAGCTGTGTGGGGTGGAGAGAAAAAAAGGAAGGTTCTTCCAGCCCAAAGCCCAGAAATACAGAACTTAAGTAATCTTCTGCCAATCCTGAAAGGGGTAGTTATATCTTGAACATGGGTATGGTTTTCATGAAAAAATCCCTTCTAAAATCAATGAAGCCAAATGTTTAGGTATGATAAAGAAGATTATTAGTAAAAGAGTAATATAGGGCTAACAAAGGCAGGGAACAATCACACCCACAGAATTTCAGATAAAACCCATGTATTCAACCTTGCTAAACTAGTTACTTTTGGAAAAGATATTCAGTTACTGTGATGAGTCTATACCAACAAATATCAGAAAAGTGCAAGCCATGGGATTCCCTGTGATACTCTATGGAAGCAAAAGTTTGGACTTTGAGAAGCAGGATAGGAAGAATATTGATGCTTTTGAACTCTGGTGTTGAGAATACTGTGGACAGTCAAGAAACTAAAGAGATGGACATTGAACAAATCAAGCCAGAGTTCTCACTCGAGGCACAAATGACAAGGCTCAGATTATTCTACTTCAGATACATTATGCAAAGAGCTCTGGAAAAGGCTTTGATGCTGGGAAAGGCAGAAGGAAAGAGAATAAGAGAATGACTCAGCAAGGTGGATGGTTACAGTGGCGATAAATGCACCATTGGAAGACCAGGTTAGGGGCAGATCGTAATGGAGAAAATCTATCTATGTGGTCACTAAGAATCGACAGTGACTTGACGGCACATAATCAATTAATCAAACTAGTTACTCATCTCCTTGGTTACACTCTTGGGTTTCAACATGGATTCATTGTAGAAAGGATGGTTAAAAAGGTAAAGGTTCCCCCTGCACAGTTGTGCAGTCGTGTCCGACTCTAGGGGCCGGTGCTCATCTCCGTTAGCCGAAGAGCCAGCGCTGTCCGAAGACACTTCCGTGGTCATGTGGCCAGCATGATGCAGAACGCTGTTACCTACCCACGGAAGTGGTACCTATTCATCTGCATGCTTTCAAATTGCTAGGTTGGCAAGAGCTGGGGCGAGTGCGGGAGCTCACTCCGTCACGCGGGGCTAGGGATTCGAACCTCCGAACTTGCGATCTTCCGATCGACAAGCCTGGCGTCTTACCCGCTGAGCCACCGCACCCCTAGAAAGGATGGTTAGAGAGAGGTATTTTTAGGGCATTGTGGTTGGATGTTCATATTTTCTTTCATATTTGTCCTGCGTTGTTCATTTCTTCTGAGTGCTTATCCTTGGTTTTATTGAAAGCCTTGGAAAGACTGGTTGTTGCTTTGCCCAGTCAAGAACAGGACTCCATCTATGATGTCCTAGGTCCAGCCAACAAATCAGAAATTATCTAGGCTGAGCCCACCTCTCTATTGCTTCTTGATGGAGTTATGAAGGTGCAAGTCTGATTTTCTCCTCTTCTCCCTTTGCATAAAGGGGATTATATGGGAGAGGCTGTTTGGGGGCGGAAGGGTAGGGTCTCAATGCCATCTTCTTGAGCCTTTCAGCATGGGGTCTATTTATCACATGCCCATTAAGGGCTTGTCACAATTTATAACTTTGGCTTATTGGAAGGAAGAATTTGTCAAGCAAAGTCTGAAAATATTTAAATATATTGAATAACTAAGAAGAGTGCAGTAAAAAGAATCGTGAATACTTTTTCATAAATCTTGATTTTAATAATCTGAACTGAATGCCCTGATACAACACAAATGAAGCAGTAGACATGTGCATGTACTTAAAAAAGATAGAAGCCATAATAAAGGTAATTTAAGGATACTTCCTGTTTCTGAAGTAAGAAGCTGCTTGTTCTCAAAAGAAGTCAGTGGGACTATTTGACAATGATTAGTGTTAGTACTATTTAGTACTTATTTTTGTTTGGTGAATAATCTGTGTCAAAAAGCCAGTGTTTTGTGAACAACATACCTGAGTGTGGTGATGGCCACACCCTTTTTCTGAACGATGAATGGAATTTGGATTCTGGCTAGATGGCATCAATTCAAAGTACAGCACTGGAATTAGTTTTAAGTCTAGAATGTCCTTAGCTGTCACACAAAGTGAGATCCTAACTCTAAACAAAATGGATGGATGGATGGATGGATGGAGACAGAGACAGAGACAGAGACAGAGACAGAGACAGAGACAGAGACAGAGACAGAGACAGACAAGGGCACTAATGTAAGATTTGGCTTAAGGACCCCTAACCCAGAATAAACATAAATTTTGTATGTGTATAATGGGAATAAAATTATATAAGAAGCAGTTTATATGGGGATGGGGGTAAGAGTATTTTAACATTGATTCTAGCAGTAATAGAGGATAGCGTTTCAGATTGACACTTTCAGTTTTCTACGGCACATTTTGAACTACAGGATTCAAGCAAGACTCTGCCTTCAGGCTGGTTGGAAAAAAAATGACATTTTCAGATTCAATTGGCTTGTAATGGGCTATGCCCATTAGTGTGGTCCTTAGCCACCCAGAGTCGTTGAGAGTTGGGTGGCATACAAGTTTAATAAATTAAATTAAATACAAGTTCAATAAATCAAATTACTGCCATCCTTGTAAATAGAACAGATGTCTAGGTCAGGAATGCTTTTGAATCTAGTAGGAAGATTTTGCACTGTGAACAGCAGAGGGCAGGACTAATTGGAAAAGCCCTGATAATATATGCTGATTCAAAATGTGGACTTCACTTCTGAATAGGGCCTCGTTCTGCCAAGGAATCCTTAAAGGTCTGTGATGGAACTCTGGAGCCTTGCAGAGGATTCTGTGGCGTGATCTAAGGCTGCAGGATCCTGTCCAAGCCTGCTAGGCCTCCTTATTGACCCATGTAAACTATAACCTAGAGCAGGGCTTTCCAAACTTTTGCCGTTGGCGACACACCAATGGCTGGGGCGCAAAAACCCGGAAGTGCCGGCGGCATCCTGGAACCCGGAAGCGCTGATGGCCCACCACTGCCCCTTCGAAAGGGCAGGCTCCGGGGACACCGAAAATGCCCTCGGTTCCAGCAGGGAGGTGAAAAGCCTCACCGCACGCGCGCACACTGCCCAGCCGCTTCCTGCCACACAGCTGATCGGCACGGAGAATTTCCACACACACACCCCCCGCGCTGATCAGCTGTGCAGCAGGGAAGTGACCCGGCAGCGTGCACACGCAATTTTCGCCTCCCTGCCGGAACCAAGGGCATTTTCATCAGCGCTTCCGGGTTGTCACGCAACACACTTGGGGCCCCCAGGCGACGCAGTATTGTGTCGCGACACACAGTTTGGAAAGCCCTGACCTAGAGCAAACTTTACATACCCTTATAGCTGCATATAGTAGGGGAGTGTCGTGATGAGCAAATTGTTTTTCAAGGGAAAAAAAACATTATTGGCGTCAATGTGATGCAGTAGTTAAGGTTTTGGACTGGGATTGGGGAGATTTGGGTTCAAATCCCCATTAAACCTGTAGTTTACTGATCCTCTGGGCTAGATATTTCAGAAGTTCTCAAGTTCTTAGTATAGGTTGTTTCAGCCACACTTTCTTGTTGAAATGTATGGGCCACTTTTTTGTTTTGCCTAAGCAAATTCTAATCCATAATAATTGTCTCTGCTCTTATTTCATGTTATGATCTTGAGAAGAGTCAAATCAAATACTATTGGCAGTACTTATTCTCTACTTGAAGGAAGCTAGAAAGGATTGATAGCATGTAGAGGGCAGGATCACATCCACACTTAGCAATTCTTAGAAATGCCAGATTGCATCCAAATCAAACTTTAATAAGTGCGCTTTCAATACAAATCTGATTATTTTACTTAATTTCCGTATCTAATGTGGAAGATAGATATCAATCTAGTATCTCTCAGTCATTTATTTCCACTTGTTTATTAGTGGAAACAGCCAGTAGTTAATTGAACATTTGTAACAGAATTGTGAAATAATAATAATGCACTGTGTTCTTTACGAAGCAGAGACATAAGATGATAAGTCTGGATTGTTGCTGACTTGCAAGGCCGCTGCAGATAGCTGCCTTTCTGCCAGTGGATGTGAATCATCCTCATGCTGAAGTTCATGTCCTTCCAGCGCCAGCTGTCAGGGTTTCCCAAGTCAGCAATATTGTTAGACCCCCTGAATACTCCAGCTGCACTCAGCAAGGGTTGTAACAAACACTGAGATGGCGCAGCTAGGAAGCAGCCAAACGCAGCGAGAGGCTCTCTGCCCAGATCCCGAAAGGTTCTTTGGGTGGCCAGCTGTTCCCGTTGCTGTCATTCCAGCAAGCAGGAGCGAGCAAGGGAGCTTTAAGGGGTCTGCAAGCAATGTGCAATAGCCGGATGCAAGAGAAGAAAAGGAGAGGAAAGCTACAGTATGTGCGAAACTGGCTTGTTCCAATGATAACACTTGATTTCGTGTGCCCTATTGTAGCAATAGCTAAATCAAAGTTTGATTAGAATCTGGCTGGCTTTGAGGAAGCTTTTCTTGATAACTTTGGGGAAGGGAAAAACTGGAAGAAATTAGTGGAATCCAAACTGCCAGCTTTCACCTCCAGCAAATGTTAATATATAGAGTGCAAACCTTTGGTTAGATTTCAAGTTTTTCATTTGTGCATCGGTACTTTGTAACAGCATGGACTGGTTGGAATTGGGTTTACAGTTAATTCTCAGTTTAATGGACTCCGGTTTAGCAAACATGAAGCCTGTACATTGCCATTTGATGCATGCATAAAAATCCCATTTGCCATTTCACACATATGTAAAATATCCATGTGTAAAATCCTATTCATATTTAACAGATATTTTGTTTTAATGGAGCTCCCCCTGTTAGTCTGTCAAATTAAGGATTGACTGTAATCTTTATACCTATAAATTATAAATGCTGGTAATTTAGATTAATGCATGTGAATTAATGAAGTACTGTAGAAAACCAAAATGGATAAGAGCATCATATTCTAAGAAGTCAGTCTTCAGCTTGACTCACAGTATCTTCCTTTTGATTTTGTAACAGGGAAGGCTGCTTCTCCCCAATCAGTCCAGAGACATGTCCACTGGTACAGTCCTTCCTTTCTCCAGCTCGAGTGTTCCTTTTGGATGGGCATGTACAACTGAAGACAGGCCTGCAGACTCAGGAACGACACCTGTTCCTCTTTACTGATATCCTTGTGGTTGCTAAACCCAAGTAAGTTCTTTTGCGGAATAGCTCCTCTTGATAACAGTCAACATCTCTTACTGTATTTTATATCATGGAGTTGGTGAGAGGTTCAAAATTCCTTTGCTTTGCTTACTGACATTTAGTCTCCTTTTAATTATACAACAGGACGTTAGATGTAAGCAGAAGATCATCGTTGGATGCTCAGCTTGGGTGGTTGGGAGGCTAGTTAGCAAAAGTTAACAGCCTTTGTTATTCTGTGTGGGTTTTCATTACTAGGCAATATACTCTTCATCTGAAAAAGAAAGAGATGTGCCCCGCTTGCTTTGTGATGGGGGCAGAAGGATTGAGTGAATGCTGTGAAATGTTTTTGCTTCTTCACAGGGTAATATCAAGCAATGTGAAATTCTGCATCATTAGCTTGCATGGGATTGGGAGCTCAGAGGATTCCAGCGGCTGTCATCATTCTGCTTCCCTCTGCTTTCTTTGGCTTTGAAATAAAATGATGCTAGTGCTATTAAGTAGTTGAATGTGGAGCTTCAAAAAGCCCCTTCATTTATCTGTGTCTAACATGACCTTTGAGAATGCTTCTTCAGAGCTAGTAACTACTATAAATTGAGGCTTAATGAAAAAAACAATTCTTCTGTTGCTGTTGTATGGCCTTATACAGTCTTAAGTTACTGGAAATGGAAATATCCTTTTATGGTTTGCAAAGAAAGTGAGTCTAGCTATGTTCTGCTAAGAATTTAGATTCTGAATTTATCTGTACAATTACAAATGTTTTCAGGGCTTCAGAAAAGCTGTCCATTGGTAACTTTAGGTTACATGCATAACTGTGATTAAGAGGTCAGGTATCATTTGGAGCACTGCTTGCTCAAATTTCCTCCATATCTTTTCAGATAAGACCCCCCCCACAGCAGTATTATAAAGGGTAACCAGCTACTCACTAAACAGATTATTAGATTAACTGAGAAACCCAAGTAGCCTTAACATCTACGCTGACCGTCCACCATTGAAACCAGAGAGGAAGATATCGAGAAAGGGAAGGAATGCTTCTTTTCTCTTGACTTTTTTTGTCAATTGAGATTGTCACTGGAAAACTACACATCGAATGTTCTTACATACAATTAAATATGATGGAGGGGTTATGTGTATGGCTTGTCCCCCATGTTCTCATGGTACGCTCAATTCTCATTCAGCCGACTTAAGAAAATAAGAATTGCGTTGTTGGATCAATTCAAGAGTCTGTCTAGTCCTGCTTTTTTTTTTTCAACAGTGGCCATCCAGATGTTTTTATGAAGCTTACAAGTTGATTACTGAGAGGATAGCTTATCTCCCAAATAATCATGGAAAGAATATATCTATTCTGACTGTCCCCAGCTGTCTGCGTAATTACTTTTTCATAGAGAAGAATGCATGGCCACAAGCTCAAGATACACGTTCAACCCATCACTTCTGATTCTTTGATAAAGAAGGATTTTCATTATGGCTTTTCCTTCATAGTTTTTTTTTAATGCATAATTGCATATGAATTGTGGCTCAGGTTTGTCTGTAGCTATAAACACTACAGTACAATGAAGTTGATATGTCAGAGTTCCAGTTTGTAAGTTTGATTTAATTGTGAATGGTCAAATGAATAATCTAAGATCAGTGTCAAGCCTGATTGCACACAAACAGCTTACTCAGGCTCTGTTCCGTTTAGGAACATCTTCCAAACACTTTCTGTTAATTCAGAAAGACGAGGAAGACAAAACGTTATGTACATGCTTACAAAAACACTGCACTTCCAAGAAACCTGTTCCTGAGATAGTATCGGTGTAAGGGCCAAGGGTTTTTTTTTTTCAGACTAAGAACTGATTTATATATTTGCTCACTTTGCCTGTCCCAGTGTTAATTTTCCATAGGTGAACCCCAATGTCATTTGAACAGAGGTCTTTTTATTCCACTGCTATTCCTAAAGCTGCTTTTCCCTAGGAAAAGAAAATCAGCCACTGATGTTTTATGGCGGGTACTTATGTCCCAAAGTACATAACTAGTTATATCTCATGCAGTACTAAGCATAAGGGTATAACCGCCCAGGGTCCCTCCTTGTGGGGGAGATGGGTGGGATATAAATGTAATAAATAAATAAGTAAGTAAGTAAGAGCCCTGTCCCTTCACATGCTTGGCTATCGAAGTACTAATAAATTAGTTTGTGAAAAAAATATTGTTATGTTAGCAGAACTGGGTGATTGTTCCAGTGCAGACATTTTTGGTCTTCACAGTTCTTATTTTAAGAACTGGTATTTTCTCTGATTTGCATGCTAACAAACATCCTTCTCTTGCCTTTTTTTTCCCCTTGGAACTTTTACAGTAGTATTAAGGTTCCTTCTTTAGGTGAACCCACTTTCACATCAGATCTTCCAGTCCTGAGCAGTAGTCCATTTACTAGGTGAGACATTCTGCAGCAGCCCTGCCCAGAAGACAAAGCTTTGTTAGAAGCAAACTAAGTTAGAATGCCAGACATGGGAACAGACTCATTCCATCATCACCAGTTTGGAAGATATGAAGGCCATATATTTGGACCAAGGCTTTCCTGTGCCTTTCAACACACAAATCATCTGTGCAGCCTCCAAGAGGGGATAGACAATCAGTTCTGCTTTCTGTCCCTTACTACCTTTAAGTAAATATACTTAAAATAGTTAAAGCAATGGTATTCCCCGTAGTAACCTATGGCTGCGAGAGCTGGACCATAACGAAGGCTGAGCGAAGGAAGAGAGATGCTTTTGAACTGTGGTGTTGGAGGAAAATTCTGAGAGTGCCTTGGACTGCAAGAAGATCAAACCAGTCCATACTCCAGGAAATAAAGCCAGACTGCTCACTTGAGGGAATGATATTAAAGGCAAAACTGAAGTACTTTGGCCACATAATGAGAAGACAGGATACCCTGGAGAAGATGCTGATGCTGGGGAAAGTGGAAGGCCAAAGGAAGAGGGGCCAACCAAGGGCAAGATGGATGGATGATATTCTGGAGGTGACGGACTCGACCGTGGGGATGCTGGGGGTGGCAACGGCTGACAAGAAGCTTTGGCGTGGGCTGGTCCATGAAGTCACTAAGAGTCGGAAGCGACTGAACGAATTAACAACAACAAACAACAACAACTACCTTTAAGGGCTAATGAGCCTCCCTTGGCCTTGTGGTTGTGGAAGTGGAAGAATACAAGATGTCACCAATGTACTAATTAATAGGTATCAGACTTCATGGAGGCATAGCTTCATAATTCTCCAGATATTTGACCCTGCACTCAGTAACTGGCTAATAGTTATTGCAGTAGTCATATCTATACAGTAGATCAGTGACTACAGAATATAGAAATCCATGGATATATGAATGTGTTGGTGCTCAGAGTTTAAATCCTAAGTCTCTCTCTTTCTATTTTGTGGAAATGGACCTTTTGGCTGCTAATTTCCGGGGCTTAAATGCAGAGGACATCCATCCCATGCTTCCATAATGGTCTTCTCTGGTCTTTACCTCCAACCTTGCTAGCCTCAGCTCTCATAATAAGCCAGTGTGAAGCCTCAGGTGGTGTTCTTTAATCAAGGCTTCGACAAAGCTCCCTTTTAATGCAGCTTCATGAAGCAAGAGCCCACTTCTTGGTTCTGCACTAGAGCTGCCATGTTGTATGAACTGATCACTGTGAGTTGTGGTATTAATAGTAACAATAACATTGAAAAGCATGAACAAAAATCTAAAAATCAACAATAAACAGTTTATATATTTGTTTTGATGCATGATGGCTTTCCATCAGGGTGGAAAGTATGTTTGTCCTATTTGTATATTTTCAGAAGGGTTTGAGATCCTGCAGAAAGACACCTGGACGTATTCTTCAGCACTGGAAACATAAAATGTGTGGCCCCTACTTTCCAGTGGTCTGCTGCATTGATGTTGTTAGCAACTTACAAATGAATTACTTATCAATGTAGACTAGTTGTGGATGATACTGAAATATGGCTACTGTTCACTGAAATGCTTTGTAGGACTTTTAATGTTTGTGTGTGTGTGCGCGTGTGCATGTGAATATATGCCCTGTATATTTTTGTTTCTTACAGTTTTCTATAAGGACATAGAAAGCTCTCTTGTTATTACTCCCTGCTATTTCCTTAGTCAGTATTATACAGTATCTGGCAGTAAACTGAGGAAGTGTATGTATGTATATGTTTTTTATTATGATTCCTAAACTAATATTTGTAGGCTGCTTTTCCACCAAAGATTTGAATGCAGCTTACAGAATCAAATAAATACATAAAAGAGACTTTACAAAATTCTGTGGCATTTTATTATAACTTTTTCATGACCCTACTTTCTACTTTTTCAAGAAGTTGCTTTTAAATTAACTACTGTTTCCCCTGCCTGCCCCCCCCCCCATCTTAGATTGCAGTGTTTGGTGAGATTTTGTTTGATAAAACCAGATTCTCCAAGCAAGTACTTTTTTTTTCATGGTTTAACTGTTCAGGCTTTCGGTTGCAACTCCTATTTGCAAAGGCAGAGTTAGTACCGATTGGTGGTCTCCCATGAGATATCATGGCTTTTTTTTTTTAATTGCAGGTCCCAGTTGCATTTCAAACTGAAGAGCCAGGCACGCCTCTCTGAAATGTGGACGGCATCTTGCATGGAAGAGGTCTGTGAGGGCAGCACTAATGCGGACCGATCTTTTGTTTTGGGATGGCCCACAACCAACTGTGTGGCTAGTTTCAGGTACGAGAGATTTTTTTCATTGGTTGCTCTACTGTTGCGTTTATCCAACTGAGTCCGTGCTCAAGAATTACCTTGGGTGTCAAAACTATATTCTGAAGCAATTAATATTCAACTACTGAATTTAAAGGAAAGTGGATCCATACCCCTCATCGTACAAATGAAAATTTGGAATGAGGATCAGGGTTTGCACCCAGTTGTGGCTTACTTTTAGCAGAACACAGTTATACCGATTCAAATTATTAATTTTGAAACCTAATTTTGCCACATTCCCGGCTCTTTTTAGCTTCTTTTATCCTCCCAGACTATTTGTGATGGGTGGATGGGAGCAGATAATTTGAGACACAATATGTGCAGGTGAACAGTAGATAGAAGAGATCAGTGAAAATTGGATGTCCCTATTTATAAACAAATAGAAGTTGTCATAGAAGCTATTTTTGGGGTTTCAACGCCTGAAAAGGCAATCAAGTAGTGAAGAGGCTGAGAGAGCATTTCTTGGGAGGCTGTTTTAGATCTTGGATGTCATAGCTGAAAACAGGCTCTTTCAGGGATCTAATAATTTGTGAAGGCAGTAGAACGTCAGAGTATGAGTGAAGTTCTAGGGCAATTTATGGTTCAGAAGAAGGTGCTTTTTGGAGGTATTCCGGTCTCATAACATTTAGGATTTTAACAACCAAGACACATATTGAAATAAATTGGTAGTCAGGCAAGTAGATTTATGTGTGACTATATTAGTACTTACAAAGAACATTCTATGTGACCTACTATGTCTGTTCCTTTTTCCATGCAATCTACAATCCATTTACACTAAGGAGTTTCACTGAGTTCAACTTCACAGTTTGAGAAAATAGATATTGATTTATGATAATTTTGTTATTATTATTTGAACTTCTGTATGAATTAAGAAATACGTTTTAATAGATATTCTTGTTTGGAGTCTCTGTCAAAAGGAAATTCTAGATGTGGCACAACCAATGCGGAATATAGAGGAAAAATTATTATATACTATAGAAGTTAATTAGATTCTCCAAAGTATCCAGTCAATATACAATATAATTTGGTTCTTTGTAGTTTTCAGCTTGTTGGGTATAGGGATCAATTACAAACAAATACCAGTTTTAAAAACTACTGTATATTCCACTTGCGAAGTACTTTGTGTAAGCTGTAGTGGCATTTCAGTAGCAGAACAAGTTTCTGTTCTAGATGGAAACCCAGAGAAGGGACTTTTTATATAAATTAAATTGCAGTCTGGGTTCCCTGCTATTTTTTTTCTTTTGTTGTCTTTCATTTTCAGAGATTTTGTCTGTTGACCTCCCTGCTTTGCAGATTTGCATATTCTACTCTGATAGTTTATTTGCTACTCCATCCAAATATTCTGAACTCTTATCTAAGTTGGCTTATACTTAAAGAGATTCCATTTGGAACTGATTTGCTAAAGTTTAAAAACATGTTCTTAATTATTTCAGTTCCGTCGAGCAAAAAGAGAAGTGGTTTACTTCCCTTCAAAGGTACTTTGCTTTTTCTGTATTTGTATTAGGAAGACAGTGCAAAGTAGCCAGGTGCAAAATTTGTATTTGAAAAGGTTCAAGCGCAAAATATCCAGATTTAAATTTGAAACAGCTGTTTTTAACTTACTGGAAGTATTCTGACACCGTTCTAACATTCTAGTTCAGAACACTTCCAGCAAGGTCAGAACAAACCTGTTTGAACTCAAAACAGCTGTTGCAAAATCTTGTCTATCTAATTTAGATCAAACTTTAGACAGTCTCTTGTTTTAGTGGGTCTAGTTCAGCGATATCCAGTTTATTTTTGAGCTAGTGGGCACATTTGAAATTTTGAGAGTATGTGAATGTTCTTGCTGAACAGATTTGGAGAGGGCACATCCGGGCAAAGTACAGCCAGTTATAAAGGACTGGTTTAACATAATGCTTCTTGCCACCAACTCTGTTGGAATGCTCTGTACTACCCTAGGTTACTTTCTTTTTCCAGGCAGATGAGCACATTTCTTCAAAAAAAAAAAAAAGAAAAAGAAAAAAAAGCTTTGAGATGTACTTCCCATTATTTTTATTTTGGAAGAGAGTTTATGGAGTACATTTTTAAAAATGCTCATTCTTAGAAATGAAGTTGATGCTTGAGGATAGTGTTTTGCGTTGTATTATGCCAGCTTCTATATTTTTGAAAAATATCAGAAGTCTGGTGAGGCAAAGAGTCTGATAGGTGTTGAGAAATGTGTCTGTGGTTACATTGTCCCTAAGTTTAGTCTAAATGAGGTTATTTTATGGTCTTCAGAAATGCAGTCATCAAGCCAAATGAGAAAGACTGATAGACGACGAGGGTGACTGAATTTGATTGAATCCTTATTTAATATAATTTTGTTAAATGTCTTGAAAAATTATCTATTTAAAGGAAGTAATCTTTTTTTAAGGAAAGATCCTACAAGCTTCTTTGGCTACCTTTGCTAAAGATGAAATCTTCCCTTAATGTTTATAGCAATTAATGAATGCATTGTCCCTTCTGTTTTGGGGGATTTACTTATAAAGGTTAATTTGATTTCTGCTTGCTTTGACAGTCGAATCAAAGAAGAGAAAGCAAAAGACTATCCCAAGAGTATTCCATTGAAGATTCTTGCAAAGGATATTGGAAATTGTGCATATGTAAGTGTTTCTAACTCCCAGTTTGAATGAGGGGTGTGTCCAATGCAAATGTTACATCTGCTCCTTCAGAAGCAGCTGTGAAGAATCGGGTGATTGTTGCCCTTTTGAGTTGTACACAGAATTCACAATCTTCTCTATTTGTTTGGCCACTGTGTCTGGTTCCTCAGACTTTGGTTCACTACTGTGGCTAATAGTCAGTGGTAGCACTCTTTCCTAATCAAGAGATACGCTTGTTTAAGGCCAACAGAACCAAGGTTGGCTAAATGCTTGAGAATTGCATCTGTCCATCCTGAATACTTAGCAGTTACATGGTAGTACAGAACTTTACCACAAAGCCACATATTTCTCTCCAGGACTGGTCATCCTCAAAATGCTATATAATAGCACCAGAAATACTAGTGAGGCGGCTATAGAGTGGCTTTCTAAAAAGTGTTTGTGCATTTTCTGTGGATTTCTTCTTTTTCAGCTAGAACAGCAGGACATCTCAGGGGATCAGCTTCATTTTATGTGCAAATTGGGGCTAAGTGGAAGAGGAGATGGCATAGGCAACCCAAATTAGTTTATCATATTCTCACCAAAGACAAGCTACTGTATATGCAAATCTGCTGACCTACTCCTGGATGCCAGAAATCACTGCTTTGCAGAACTGTTAGCTATGTTTTATGGCAGGGCTTTCCAAAGTGCCGCCGCTGGCGACACACCAGTGGTGGCGGTGGCGGCGCGGGGGGTGCACATGCACGGTGGCAGCGCGGGGGGGCGTGCGGCGGCGTGCGCATGGCGGCAGCCTCCGCTAAAACGCAGAAGCACTGATGCCGCTGCTGCCGTGCACGTGCGTGCCGCTTCCGGGTGGTGTGGCGACACACCACGCTGTGTGTGGCGACACACAGTTTGGAAAGCTCTGTTTTATGGTATAATTATTCAGGTGCACCCTGGAGCAAAAATAAACTGAGTTCATACTGCTTTAGTTTACCTTCTGTGGCAGCATACTATATAATTTTCTGCATCTCTGTGGCAGAAGGCTCTTTTGAACCTTTGGTGGAAAGGAAACTCACAGAGTTTTGGGAATTGGAAGTTACGTGGCTTGTTTTAAACTTCCAATTATTAAACATTTCACAGTGAAGTTTAAAATCAGCCACAGAACTGAACAGAATGATCTTCTGAGTAAAGTATGGAAATTTAAATCCAACTTTAATTAATCACTCTGTCTTCTCAGTGCCAGTCCTAACAATGATACCTGTTATCATTTTCTGATATTATAAGTACCAGCTTTGTATAGGTAGGAAAAAAAATAAGGATTTACACTTATTTAAAAGAGGAAATCCTTCTCCCAAAAGAACGTTTCTGACTTATATAATCCTCTTAAAGAGCTCCTGATTAAGTTTTTGCACTCATTGGAGATCCTTTTTGAGAGGGATTGAAATTATGGATTGGTATTCATGGTATTCCAGATCTCCTATCAGATGGGTTTACAAGATACACCTAGCTGCAAGAATCACCTCCACCCATATAACTTAGAGAAGTTCAGAATCAAGTTCTAATTAAGTAGGGCTTCTTGTGTCATACAAACTAGGAACTAGGCTTAATATTATGGCTAAATCCTGGAATAATGTTGGTTTTTTGGAAGTAAAACATTGGAGCTCACCACATTTTGTCACAGTAGATCAGTGTTTCTCAACTTCAGCAACTTTAAGAGGTATGGACCTCAACTCCCAAAATTCCCCAGCCGGAATTCTGGGAGTTGAAGTCCACACCTCTTAAAGTTGCTGAGGCTAAGAAACACGGTAGTAGACTGTACAACAAACTTCATTGAAGGGAAGGTAAAAGTTAAAGCTTCCGTGTTCCTTATTTTTTCTGAAAAGAGAGTGGAAGAAGTCTACAAGCCTCAAACCCGCTGTTGCTAATACAATTTGCACTGAAATGCAATATAGTGTGATGTGCAACTATAGCCAGTGTGTAAAATAAATCCCTTGTTATTTAAAATCTCAACATAAGACAGGCTAAGAAAAATCCTTTGCCAAGACATTTCATGCAGATCTAGTTTACATACAGTTAGAGTATCTAAGGGTTTTTTTTCCTCATCATTTTGAACTTACATATAGTAAAGGTAAAGGTTTTCCCCTGTACAGTCGTGTCTGACTCTAGGGGGCGGTGCTCATCTCTGTTTCTTAGCCTAAGAGCCAGCGCTGTCCGAAGACACTTCCGCAGTCATGTGGCTGGCATGATGCACGCGGAACGCTGTTACCATCCCACGGAAGTGGTACCTATTTATCTACTTGCATTTGCATGCTTTCGAATTGCTAGGTTGGCAAGAGCTGGGGCGAGTGCGGGAGCTCACTCCGTCACACGGTGCTCGGGTCTCGAACCGCCGACCTTCTGATAGACAAGCCTGGCGTCTTAACCACTGAGCCATCGCGCCCCCACTTACATATAGTCATACCCAAATTCTGGCTGACATTTTCAGCTGTTGTTCTCTTGAGCGATAGTGCAGGTTCTAATGTTTCCGTTTCTTCTTCACAGTCAAAAACCTTAACCGTCACTAACCTGGACACAGCAAATGATGTGATTCTCCTGGCCCTGCAGCAGCTTGGAATTAATGTGAGATTGATTATTTATTTGTTTGTTTACATTGGCAGATAATGATACTGTTTGCAATATTATCAAGTAATCCTGATGCCTGAAAAACGTATTTTGCACTATACAAATTGGGCCACCTTAAAAAATAATTACTGGGGAAAAGAAAGTACTTAGTTCAGAGGAGGAAATATATTGCTTGAATTCAGTTTTTTTCCCTTCCCTCCTCTGTTAAGCAGAGAGCACAAACCAGTCATTGCTTTGAAGCATCCTTGAATGGGACTGTAGTAGGTCAATTCCTCCAATTAGCATTCACATTTTTAGCTTCACTTGACCCAGAGCTATTCCTTGTCTGTTGCTCTTTGGTTCTTTCCGATAACAGCCTACACTTTAAAAAATGACACGTTAGATTACATCATTGTAGTTGAAGTCCCACTTCTTTTGAACATGCACACAAAGGGGCAGGGCTTTGATTGCAATGCCATGACTGCCACCTTGCCTCTTTTGACACCCCCCCACCCCCAACGTCCAGCAGTATACAGCATAATGCCTTCAGCTGCATGAAGCTGCAATAATACTTCTATTTTGGGAACACCCATCCAAAAATTATCAGGAATTCTCCATTCCAAACAAGTAACCAATTTTTCAAAGGACATTTTTATCCAATGCTTAAAAATGCTTAAATAGTGTAGCTTGTGTCACCCTGGATCCTGGAAATAATGATGCTGTGACATGATAAGAAACAGTGGATCTTTCTTGTATGGAGAAAAAAAAAGACTCCAGATCATTCCGAATGGATGGTTCACCATCTCTGGACCATTTCTGTGGGGCCAAACGGAGGTTTTGTGATCCAAAGAGGCCAGGTCTCCCTTTGGCAGCTAGTCTGTCAGTGCACTGCTTCAAATGTGAGACTGGCTGAAGAGCTTTCCCATAGTGATTGAGCACCAAACACTCGAATCCCTATTCCCATCAGCATTTCTTGAAAACATGAAGCGGAAGTGTCCCACTTTTTATTTTCCATCCCCGTTATTCTGTTTTGCCCGGGATGTACGTAAAGGAAATATGCTTAATTTTCTGTCTGCAATCTCCTATTCTTTTAGCTTGGAACTATTTTGGAGTAGAATGGTATAGAAATACCAGTAATAAAAATAAATTAAACATTGCCGGTTGTTGGCACTGGGTATGTGGCTATTCCAGGTAGGTTTGGTTGGTTGGTTTTCAGTGTAACTTTGTATTATCTTGCGGTTCTTGCCTCAGGTAGCTTAGTGAATCTGCAAGGCACCCCATATTCAGTCCCTTTTTGGTTGTTCAGTTGTGGCTTTGTGAAAATACTGTTTTTAGAAAAGAGCTTTCTGACATGTTCCATCTTAAGTGAAAATCTTTGCAAAGGAGAGTTGGGAGCATGAAATCAATTGGAATGGAAATAAATTACAAGATGGAAGAAATGCCATGTTTTCCTCTCCTTTCCCCTTTAATTTCCTTCCTTTTCAGTTCACAGTCACACTATGTCACCACAGTCTGTGGAGTTCCATATGTGGAAACAGCAGCTGCAGTTGAGCCCTATCCATTGCACTTAGATTGCATACAATTGTCACGCCTGGTCAAAATACAGCCTTTAGTATTTTACCCATTGCAAATGTATAGGGAGCCTGTCAAAAGCTCTGTCAGGGCGCATATTATAACAGATGTGCAAATAGTGTAAATATTTAAGTGTTCTGCTATTTGATTTCTGTCAAAAGTAGGTGACCTCTGCTGTAGTCTAGAACAGCTGGGTTAAGGACACATGTTTTAATTTATAATTTTAAATAAATCAGCTTCCTGTTCATTCTAACAGCTGTAGGATTGTATTTTTAAAGGGCTCTGAGAAGGATTATCAGCTGTGGGTTAATTCTGGGAAAGAAGATGCCCCCTACCCCCTTATTGGTAAGTATCTGGGAAGGGTACACTAATGTTGTGGCATTTGCTTTGTATTATGTTCCTTCAAGGGTTTCAGGGTCAATATTAAAAACTACTCATGATTTCCTTATTCAAAGACAGCCTAAATAAGGATATTTTTCAAGTCTTCTGGAAAGTCTTTACTATGAGCATTTTATAAGTAGACAACCAGAATGAATATATTTTAAACTAATTAATAGACTGCAACAAGAGTGGGGAATTTCCTTCTGTTATGGGGCTAAAGTTTCTGTAACCTCTGGCTTTCTGTTGGATTGATGGGAATTGGAGCCTATTAATATCAGGAAGGCAGATGCTCATCAGGAATTTAATTCCATATTTGAGAAATTGAGACTGGCTTCACTTACTGCATGAAGCCATTATATGGTTAGATTTTGGCTGTGTTGTAAGTATATCCAGCCACTGTGGTTTATAAAATGTGATAAATGGGTTCAGATGTGCAAACCAGCAACACCACCTGTGGACAAATCATGGTTTATCACAGTATATAAAAAGCAACACAGAGTTGCTCCAAATGGGATTCTTATCTACAATTGCTCTTGGCACACTTACTGAAGATAAGATGACATATTCTTGGCTGATTTTGTCAAATATGTTTTTCTTTAAAAGAATGCCACAAGTTCAGAAAACCTACTATAACATCCCACTTTTACTTCCTTTTTTTAATGTTTTGTGGTTTTGGCACATTGAGGTAGTTAAGTTAGGGTAAAGGAAAGGGTACTGTTGCTGAATGTGGAATTTTTATGACGACTTTTGTTTGGTATTTTAAACCAGAAACATTACAGATCACTGTTGGGATTATATCATTCTCAGAAAAAATTATCCGCTGCCTTTGACGTTTTCTTGGGAGCGTGTGTGTATGTGCGTGCCTGCCTGTGGCTAGTTGTGGCAGTAGATTTAGATGTGGCCCCAGACTACTGAAAACTGCATTTCTAACTCTGACCTGCAGAACATCTTATTTTGTTATGCTCAAGAAGATAGGTATGGGTGAATGGCTGGCTTTCATAAACCACTAATTGAAAATAATTATCCAGTGTACTTACAAGCTGTATTTCCATCTGGTTTGGAGGCTGTAGGGCCTCAGATAGAAAGTCTGTGCAGAGAGTGGTAAGGGCAGCAGAAAAGATAATTGGGGTATCTCTGCCCCTCATCCAAGATTTAGCACATGCACGCTGTTTGTCCAGAGCTCGAAAGATCATCAGTGATGCCTCCCATCCTCATCATGGTTTGTTTTCTTTGTTACCCTCTGGGAAGAGGTTCCGCTGTATCCGATGTAGAACAGCCAGATTGGGAAACAGCTTTGTCCCCCAGGCTATTGGATTTTTGAATGCCAAATAGGTTCTTTATAGTAATTATGATTTTTTATTATTATCATTAGTATTTTATTGCTTGAGTGAATTTGTGAGCCAACTGCAACGAAATTTCATTCTATTGTGCACTTGTATAGTGTATAATGGGATGACAATAAAGTTATTATTCTATTCTATTCTATTCTATTCTATTCTATTCTATTCATGACTATTACAGATCGCTAGTAATCTGGCTATTTTTGTAAGAAAAGGCTAGACCCCCTTCCATTTAAATTAGTTTTTTTTTTTTGCATACTTGTTCATAAGATTTTGACAGCCTTGTAAAGCAGATGGAAGAATGTTTGAGTTTACAAAGCCTCCTCCCCTGCAAGTATGGAACATAATTTTCTCTTACCGAAACCCATATTGAGCACTAAAGCACGATGCAACATCTTGTGATATGCTCCTGTGAACTTAATGAAGGAGGCCAAGGGTCCTGTTCCCAACTCCGTCTGATCAGCAGTGGGAGTTCCACAGATGCACATCGAAAGGCAAATGGTTGCTTTTTGGCTTTGTTCCTTGTCTGCCATTACTCCCACGGACAGACTTACAGTAGTACATTTTTTAACGTTTTAGCCTTTGCAGTGCTTCACTGAAGCAAGTAGGCATGCAGTAGATTATTCTAAGACAAGACAAATATGGATTTGAATTTAATGTTCAAATACCTCCTTTTTCTTTAGTGTCGTAAAGTTCCTTAGCCGTGGTCATATTTGTTGTGATCTAAAAGGCAGTTGTAATTGGAATATTACAGTACTTCTGAGAGTCAGGCCAACTGTCCATGTGATTTTAGAACACTGTCTCCAACAGTGGCCAACGAGATGCTTCTAGGAGCAGTCAAGCCAAATCACAGCCATCCCTTCTTATTAGCATGGCCGTCCATTGGAGCTATCGTAGCTTGGCAGTGGGCAAAATATTCTGTGTGGATATTGGGGAAAAAAAAATCAGAGGACCAATCCTAACTTATTAAACCATCTAAGGTAATGACAGTCTCCACTTTCTGGATCTGTGATTTTTCATATTGGAGCTCTATTTGACATGTGCTGTGAACAGGTGGCAGAACCTTTTCAACCATGTCTGAACTGAGAAGGTACACAAGTTGAGCCTCCTTAGTATTTGAATGGGAGAACACCAAGGAATCCCAGGCTGTAAGCTCAGTTGGGAAGTCGCAACACACACCAAAAGAAGTCAAGTGACAAACCACATTTGTGCTGTTTCCATACAATTCCATAAATTGTATCCATGTAGTCCCCGGGAGTCAATCTGGACTGAGGGAGCCATCTGGTCAGTGAGATACATTTGAGAGTAGGACAAATAAAGCTGGAAGTTTGGACGGCTATTTTTAAAAGCAAAATATTTATTTAATTTTTTGTTAGGAAAAAACCCTAAAATTGGGCTACTGGAAACTATTAAAAAGCTATTTATTTTTTAGTGAATTAAGATGCAAAATAGATATGTTAAGCTTCTGCTTGACTTAACAAATCTGTTTAACTTAAAAATAAAGCCCTATGCTCACTGCAAGGGACAGAATCCCATTTAGTGATATTTTCATGTTATTTGCCATGTACTTGCAGCTTTTACTTTTGTTTTGAAATATGGCCTCTGGCTATGAAATGTTGTTGATGCTTTACTTAGAGGTGCAGGTGATGATATGTTGGTAGATCTTTGGATGATTTGCAAAAGGTTAGCAAGAATTTTTGAGTTCTAATTGTTTAGTGATTACAACAGCAAAATTAGCAGCTCCTAAATTAGCTGTTGACATGAAGAGAGTGGTTTTTTAAATCTTTATTTAAAAGCAAACATATTACAAATATCCAAGAACAAATCAAGATTCCAACAACAAGGAATCTAAACCAGGCTAGCTTAACCAGGAAAGTGTTGTGTGGAAAGACTGTGGACTTAGTTCAGTTCTGCTACTGAATATAGATGGCTTCTGGAGTAGAGTTATTTTGTACTTTAATTCTAAATACTTGTCCCTTGTAGCTGACTCAGGTTGATGGATCTTGGAAGTTCTAGTAAAAGACCAAGATAGAGCCAACCAATCTGAAGTGTACTTACTGCTGGCTGTATGTGAGAAAAGATTCAAATAACATGTGCATGTTTTCCTTCAAGAAAGGAAGCTAACATAAAGACTTCAAATATTTCAACTTTTTTTTTCTTTTTACCTGGTTAAAATGCTAATAAGTTGAACGCAGAGATAGAGTTCCCCATGCAGAGGTTTGACCTTGAAGTGATTTGATCTGCCTTCCTCTCCTGATATCCTCTTCCAATCACCTGGTTCACCATAAGGACTTCTCAGACTTACACTGAAAACAATGAGACTTGCTATGAATGCCAGAGTAACAAAAGTTGGCTTCCTTAAGCAATCTAAATCCCTCCATTGTAGGGATACACACTAACTTATCCTACGCTGTGGGATATACTGCTTATCAAGGAAAAAGAAGGGGAGGAAAAGAATAACATGTTTTCATATGGTATCCAGATGTCGTTTTGCAAGCCTGAGGCTACAAACTCAGAAATCTCTGTTATTTCTGTTCATTTGAGATATACAAAAGCCTAGGCTTTCAATGCCCAGTGGTGACTTGACTGACACATAATACTTTGCATTTGCCCTGTGTAGGAGAAATGATAGTGGCTGTTCTAAGAAAAATAGTGGATTAAAGTCCACTGGATGTGTCAGTCCTTCACTTTGGCTGGCCTGTGCCCACATGTCTGGCACTGTCAGTAAGCATGGCACACCATAAAGCCTCCATTTTTAGCAGGCAGAATCTGAAATTGGGCTAGAAAGTAAAGGAAGACAGAAAGGATTTTGAAAATCCCGAGTACAAAATAATTGAGCATAAAGATAAGAACATAGTGTAAGTCAAGTGAATAGGATACATTTACTCTAGGGAATAAAGTCTATTTTTAAAGGATAAACATTACTGTGATATTCCTAGCAGGTCCTGTTATATTACCTGTTCTTCACATATGCAAATTAAATTCTCTTCTTCTCTGCAAAGGGCATGAACATCCTTTTGGAATTAAAATGAGCCACATTCGTGACACTTTGCCCCAGACACAGGAATCAAAGGATGGAGACTGCCCTCTGGATCTTCAGGGAGCCTTCCTAATAGAACAGCTGCCCCGGGAGCTTCAGTGCCAGTTCATTCTCAAGCCAAGTCGCCTGGCCACTGGGCATCAGTTGAATGGTGAGTCTTTCCACTTACAGAAGGCTTTGTCTAGCAAGTGTCCCCCAGCCCAACCGGTAGTGTTGTCATACGGAATGCCTGTTGAGCTTCATGATCAATTCCTGTGACAAGTGGATTCCCGGTTGTACATTGCAGAGGAAGGTAGGTTGTCATATTCTAGAACGGTAGAATACTAGAGAAGCTTTCACTGAAATTCAAAGCTCGCCAGTGGTCATGTAATACTGGGGTTCTTGATTTTAAGGAAAACTAAAATGGAGCATACTTTTACTAATACCTTGGACTTCAAAGAAACAAATTTTAATGAACACAACTCAATGGTAAATAGGTTCTTCTGGCAGGAGAATCTGGGTGCAACAGGAGCTCAAGATGTGTGGGAACTCCTAAGGAAGGAGATGCTAAAAGCACAGTTGCAAACGAGTCCAGTAAGAAACTGTCAGAAGAATCCATGTAGGTACACATAAAGCTTAGTGAAAACCTGAAGACAAAAAAGGTCATATAAAGGAAATGGAAACAGGGCCAGGTTGCAAAGGAAGAATATGGAAAGCTAGCTTAGAACTGTAGAGCTGGCATCAGGAAAGGGAAAGCTCAGAATGAGCTGAGGTTAGGAACAGGTGCTAAGAATAAGAAAAGCTCCTTTAAATGGGTTCAAAAGAAAAAAGGGAAAAAAGAAGAATTGTGCAAGCTACTGAGTGAAGGTAACAAAATGCTAACAGATAACAATGAAAAAGCAGAGCTACTTAGCTTCTATTTTGGTTCCGTTTTCATCAACAAAAAAGTGTATGTTCCACCAGGACATTTTGGAGAATAGGATAACGGGGCAGGATTGAAGCTTGAGATTGATAATAATATAATTGGGGAATATCTTTGAATGAGACTAAATCTCCAGGACCAAGTAGATAGCTGATGGTCTGCCAGAACTCTTATATGTTATCCTTGAGTAGTTTTGGAACACTAATGAAAGGCCAGATAACTGGAGGAGAGCAAAAGTTATCTGTCTCAAAAACAGGGAAAAGGAAGATAAGCAAATTACAAACCAGATATCCAGGAAGATTCTATAGCAAATCATAAAGAAGTACTTTATCAGTTGTTTTGCTGAAATCAAGATATATGATGCCTAGAGAATTCCCACAATCTACTAAGAAAGCTACCCAATTAAAATTTCAGATAAACCTGACAAGAGTTGTTCGGTGACTTCTGGTAATTACTATATTGTTTTCAAGATGCTTACAGATAGACTTCTTTATGATGTGCTGATTAGCAAGCTAGTTAAGTGTGGACTGGATGGTATGACAATTAAGTGCATACTTAGATAGCTCAAAAACAATACTAAAACAGTGCTCATCAATGGTTCCTCCTCAGATTGAAGGAGGTATTGAGTGGGCTACCACAAGGCCACAAGAGTGGGTCCTCTAATATTTTTTATTAATAGTTTGGGTCAATAGGTAGAAGAAACACTTGCCAAATTTGCAGATGTCATAAAGGCAAAGTTCAGAACAGCCTTAATTGGGTAGAGAAATGGGCTGCAAGTTAATACAATTAAATTTAACAGAGTAGAAAATTTTTAACTTTAAAAAACAAAAATCAAATGTGCAGGTATAGGATGCAAGATAACTAATTTGTTAATTGTGTTTTCAAAAAAGATATTGAACCATAGTTGATTGCAGAGTGAATGTGAGCCAGCAGTGTGATGCAGCTGCAAAAATGCAAATGCAGTTTAGTCTACCTCAACAGCAGTATAATTTCCAAATTATGGAGAATAATCAGTCCGCCTTATTCTGCTTTGATCAGATTTCATCTTCAGTACTATGCCCACTTTAAAGATTCAAGCAAATTGGAACAGAGAAAGGCCATTAGGATGGTCAGGGAATTAGACACAAAGTCCTGTGAATAGAGATTGAAGGAGCTGGATATGCTTAGCCTTAAGAAAAGACAGCTGAATGGGGATACAATACTACCTGAATGGATGCCACATCAGAAGAAAATCAAGACCCGTTCTCATTCTGGAATGCAGGATGTGGAATACTGGATTCAAGCTGCTTGAAGGCAGATCCCACTGAATGAGAAAAAAGTTCCTACAGAACAGATTGACAGTGGAAACCACGGAGGTTGTGAGCTCCCTTTCATTGGATATGTTCAATCAGAAGCAAACAGACGTCTGTCTGGGATGCTTTAATTTGAATTTTTGCACTAAACAGGGAGGTTGGATTGAATAGCCTAAATGCCCCCTTCTAACTACATGATTCTGTGATCAGATCCTAAATTTTGCATATTCAGGCTTTGTGTAAGTCGTCTCCAGTCTTCTAAGATTCATGTTCCATCCTGAGTCTGCCCCTCCATAGCTTCCTAATACCATGCCCCTTTACTACCTCATCCTTTCTACCTGCTCCTGTACCCCCTTGCCAGCTACATGAGGAAGGTAGATCCTATTCTTCTGCTTTTATCAGAAGTCTATTCTAAGTGTTTCCGTATATGGTTTTTCAAAGCACCTCATTCTGGCAACTTGATGCTACAGGAAGAAGCAGTGCTTGGATATTGTCCATTTCTACATTTCAGTTTTTTTTTTGTTGGTATAACAAAATGGTTAGAAATTTAAGAACTCAGAACTCGAACGTTTCCTTTATGCACTTGAACACTGGGGATTTTTACTCCATGAGCCAGCTACAGGTCTCTGCTATTCATGACCCTCCCCTTGGCGGAAACCATGGTAATCCAAGTTTGAAAAGTACGGTGAATAGTCTGGATGATGCTGCATCATAGCTGGAGCTAAGCAGATAATAATCATATCTAAAACTTCAATGGCAGATAAGCAGGTTGTTCACTGAGGAGTGGGACATCATAATCTCAACTTTTTCACTTGTCAGGATATGTAAATGTAATTATTTTGTCACACCGTTTGTGTTTTTCTACCTGCTGAGATGCTGTAATTCAGCTTGTCCAGATTCTCCTCAAATTCACCAGCAACAGGTGATTTGCTTGTATCAGAAATAAATTGACAAATAGTTTCAGAATAGCAGCACATTTCTTGGCAGTGCAAGAAATGGCTCCTGCTCTGTTTCTTTTAACATCATTGATTAGTCAAGTTGTAATTTAACAGCAAAAGTATGTCAACATAAAGTGTTCTGTCCCATTCTGAAGAGGGGCTTCTTCACATGCTGACAGACGCATCTGCAATGTTCATTTCTTGGGGTTTGAAACGTTAATATCCTAGTAGTACAAAAAACACTTGCTGTTGTCATATATTTCAACTCAAAACTTGTCCACCTATCTCTAAATAAGCTTTGTAATTTGGGTTGGAGGCAGCTGTTTTTGTTCACAGAATATAAATGTAAGTCATGCCCTGCTGGAACGAACCCCTAGGCCATCTAGTCCAGCCGTCTGTCCTCACAGTGGCCAACCAACTGCACGAGGAAGCCCACTAGTCTCCCAGCAGATGGCCTTCAGGGACAGTCACGCTGCCATCAAGGCTGATAGCCATTGATCCCCAGGACTTCCATGAATTGGTCCAACCCTTTTTTTGAAGCCAGCCAAGCTGGTAGCCTGCATAAATATGAACATGATTCTGAATAGTTGATATCAACATGCAAAGAAAGGCAGTAATCTGGATTATTTTTATTATTTATTTGTTTGTTTGTTTGTTTGTTTTCTATAGCCGCCCATCTCAGCAAGGGACTCTGGGCATAATTCTCTCTGTAGAGATGGAATTCAGCTATTGCTAAGTACAGTTCCGGGGATGTCCTCTTATTTAAGTATGCACAGTGTGGGCTCCAAGGGAAAGAGGTGGACTTTAACCATAGGAGCCAGTTGTGGCCTTTCCCCCATTTCTTGAACCTCTGTGACAAGTAAGAGGGTGTGATATTGATCTGTCTTGTTTATTTATTTGAGTGATATCCCATCTTTCATTCAAGAGGTCAGCAGCAACAACTCGGTGAGATGGGTTGGGCTGAGAGAGAGTGACTGGCCCAAAGTCACCCAGTGAGCTTCCATGGCTGAGGGTGGATTAGACCTGAGATCTCGCTGCTCCCTCATCCAACACCTTAACCACAAACCACACTGGCTTTCCACAGCAAAAATAGCCTTCTCTTCTAAAACAAACAAAAAGCAAAACTTACTTTCTTCCTTCCTGCCTTTCTTTAGAGTTAAGCCAAAAGCCGTTTAAAAGGAAAAGATCAATTATAAACTGGGCCTTCTGGCGAGAAACAGGCGCTCCAGTGGACCATTTAGTGCCATCTCCAATATCTTCCAGATCAGGGAAGCTGTTCGGCCTTTCCCTCCCATCCATCTGCGAGAATGATAACCTGCCCAAACCAATCTTGGTAAGTCTCTTTTACATTCAGAGCAGATGATGGAACTTGGTGGCATCTCTCTAGGCGAAAGGTGCGCACGAGCAGTCCTGGGACACCTTTGGACTACTGAGAATATGTAATAGCCGTGCTCCTCATTGAGAGAGTATTTGCCATTGTGGGCATGGCCAGTCACGAAACTAGATTTGGGAAATCTAGTTTGCAAGTGGCATATTAGGTCTTTCAAATGCTCTACCACCTCTTGTGGGACCTTTGTATGGCTCAAGAGTGTTCTTAATAGTAAATATGTGACATGCCAATTTTTTTAAAAAAAATTAGGTGGGACAGAGAGTAAGGTGAACGTCAAGGGAACTGCTTACAGACACACTGGCACCCTCAGGCAATAGGTTCCTACTCCTGTTCTAGGCAGGGAATAAGAAGATTTTTGGATTTTTGTACTTTATGGCAGGGAGAGCAAAGGAAAAATCACATTTGGAGTCTTGCTCAGGTCCCTCTTCTGGTGAAACCAATTAAGTTGCAATTCAAATTGCAAATGGGCAGTTTTGCATCATCATTTGTACTACTGCATCTCCTGTCATAAGATTATAATGGAGTAAACATTTCCCTATTTCTCACTCCATATTTGTATCAAATAACAAACAGTATCTGATTTCCAGGAGGTTAGAGTTTCTAGAGTGAAACTGTGTTGTGGTTTTGGTGGGGAGGGGGGGAGGTTGGCATCAAAAATAGAACTAACAAACTTATTATCACATTAATTGTGGATCACAGTTCATTTCATCAAATCATGGAGTCATTGTTAGTAATCCTATGAATGTGTGGACATTGCTGTGATCTTGGAGCATGTAAGGTACTTGGTGCTTGTGCATAGTATTTTGGACCATAACAAGAGAATATGTGCTGTTAGTTATGAGGAGTACTATAATATGAGCAGTATAAGGCCTGACTATCAGCTTAATAAGCAGCCAATGTTAGGACTTCCTCCTCTGTTATTTGGGATTTCTCTTGAGATAATTAATGCTAAAGCACAAGTTGGAATGTATCTGCCAAACATAATTTGCAAACCAGGAGCCCTTTTCCTTCCCTTTAGAGTGACTTTGCTCGTTTTTCTTCTTCATACTAAATGTGATGTCTGTCTTATTTGTGTGTCAGAGTTGATACTGCTTTTCTTGAAGCCATGGTTTGTAAAATTTCAAACTGTGGTTTCAAACCATGGTTGCAGAAGAAACGTTCACCATTTGCCATGCAGGTTTTGATGTATGCATAGATCTCTCAAACGAAGACGTACCATTGCGGGTGTGTGTGTGTGTGTGTGTGTAGTCAAACCTGGGGACGGTTAGCGCCCTAAAGTGGCTCCCATGTACTTATGAATTTGAATTAGAACTTTTAATAATGCCATCCTGGATTCTATTTTATATTTATATTCTTATTTAAGATATCTTGTTTTTATTGTATTTTAATCTCTTTTTAGCTTTCCTGTAAACCACCCAGAGTCCCTCTTTTGAGGGAGATGGGCGGTGACGAAATTTGATAAATAAAAATAAAATAAATTTGGTGTTGCTTCATACAAATTGGAAATATATGCATTGTGCTTATCTTCCCCTGAAGGGTACAGGAATCTGTGCATAAACCACAACTCCTACAGTTACCATATTTGGAAATACGACATGCCTAGACATATGGTTCCTTCCAAAATACCAAGTTTAAAGCTTTTTTGAAACAACTTTGTGCCTTATAACTCTGATAGGTTTAACTAAAAATGTGATAATAAAGTCTGGCTTTGGTTGTTGCATTGCAAGATTTGATCGGTATAAAGAATAATTTCAGAGTAGCCAAATCCCAAATACTTAAAAGAAAATCGAAATCTCAACACAAATAGCAAAATATGGATGATAAACAGATGAAGTAGGAAAGAGACAGGCTGAAAGTTTCAGAAGTCTCTGGAACATTCCCCTAAGGCAGGGGTGGGCAACGTCAGGCCCGCGGGCCGTATAAGGCCCGCGGGGCTCCCGCCCGCAAACCCTGACCCTTCCACGCGATTGGCTCCTGCCCGCAAACCCCGCCCCCCAGTGTTTGTGATTGGCTCCCGTCCGCAAACTCCGGCCCCCGGTCCACGGAAATCCCAGAAACCCCGCCCCCCAGTCCCCAGTTATAAATATCCAAATGGCCCTTGGCAGAAAAAAGGTTCCCCACCCCTGCCCTAAGGTGTTTGATGTATTTGCATAGCTGAGCTTCAAGAGCGCTTACCCAGGAGTCCAAAAGATACTGCATCCTAGCTTCATTGACAGTAATTCAATCTGTAAAGAAATTTAGAGCTGACTTTGGGGATGGAGATGGAATGAGCAAACCATTAAAGGGGGGACTTTCAGAAAAGATTACAGAGTTCTGAGAAAGGGGGAAGTGTGAGAAAGAAACTGAAAATAACCCCGCCTTGATTTTATTTAATGCAAGATGGGACAGAGAGGAACCTGGACAGGTTAAGTAGCCAGAGACAAACCTGACTGCCCACCCCATCCCACCCCTCTAAATCGTTCCTGAAAGAAGAACCGTTATTAAGTGAATTTAAGCAGGATTGACACTTGGAAGGAGTGGGAACCTAAGAGAGGGTTAGGGAGCACCTGGTTACCATGAATCAGTTTAGTTTCCAAGACCAGACTGAATGGAAATGGAAATTACACCTGAGAACCTTGAAGGAGTTTGCAGGTGTCGTCTTGAAGCCCCTTCTATGATCTTTGAGAAATCCTGGAAGATAGGTGTAGTACCAGAGGATTAGAGAAGGATAAATATGCCTGTCTTTAAAAAAAATGTGTGTGGGGGAGAACTCCGCTCAGACCAGTTGATGTTGATACAGGGGAAAACTCTGAAAGAGATTATAAAGCGATTTGGGTCAGAAAACTTAAAGGAATTAGTATGGCTAGCAGTTCATGTGAAAAGGACCTGGATATGTTGGTGGATCACAAGCTGAACATGAGCCATCAGTGCAATGTAGGTACCAAAGAAAAAGGCAAATGCAATCCTAGGCTGCATGAACAGAAATGCAGTGTCAAGATCAAGAGAAGTCATATTTCCTTCTCTGGAGGCCAGAGGTAGTGGGTGCATGGGCTAAGCTGGGAAGATGAAGATATAGCAGGAAGTGTAGGGTGAGAATGCAGAAGGAGACGATACCAATTGGTTTGGAGATGACTAAGATGTCTTGGGAGGATAGTAGATAAGTGGCTGCTGGGCAAGTGGTTGTTTGGGGGGAATTGTGGACAGAGAGCACTGTTAGTCTGGTGGCAAAAAATCTGAAAGTCTGGTAGCACCTTTTCTGACTAACATTTTATTAAAAGGCATAAGCTTTTGTGAGTGCTACCAGACTTCTTCCGATTGTTTGGGAGGTAGTAACTCTGGAATTGTGGGAGTGTTGCAGTGATGGAAGACTTTTTCTGTCGGCCACACGCACGTGTTTTCCCGGTTTTGTAAAGGATTGCTGAAATCACTTATGCAAAAGGGAAAATCTGTTATGTAAACCATAGCACAATTTTCAAGTTTTCTGCCATTTCTCTGATAGATAATATAAATTCAAAACTTTTTTCTCAAGAAGTCTGATTTTTCTGTCAGTGTTCAGCCAGATTCAGCACTCAAAACCCCCTAATGTGAAGTCTATCACTCTTGTCTGACCCATGTTCCTCCATATTGGGGCACAGGCAAAACGACAGTTCTGGTCTCACTGCAAACACAACAGAGCTCTTGGGTGTTTTTCCCCAAAGCATCTCAGCTGTTGAGGTTAAGGGAAGGACTCTGTCCAAACCTTCTCTGTGAGTAGAATAGTGCAGAGAACATGGCTGTTGCTAGGTCTTTTTTCAGAATATGGCATCTGCTAAAAATCAGTTGCCAGCTCAGGCTTCATGTATTGATTATATATTTCTTTTATAGGATATGCTTTGCTTTCTCTATCAAGAGGGGCCTTTTACTCGGGGTATTTTCAGACGTTCAGCAAATGCAAAATCCTGCAGAGAGCTGAAAGAGAAGCTTGACTCGGGTGAAGATGTACACCTACTTTGCGAGTCCGTCTTTGTGATAGCCTCTGTGTTTAAGGTAGATGAGAATCTCTCTAATATTCTGTGTAAGAGTTACTTGACCATTGAGATGACCTGTCTCTAATTTAGGATGTGAAGATTACCTTTTTTTCTTTTTCTTTTCAACTGACCCAGAACTCTGTTCAGTGAAGATTAATTCAAGGAACCTGTAGACATCTCTGTAAGAAAGTTTCCCCGAACCCTACTACCTGAAATTGAGACTTAAGACAACATTAACAAAACTTCTGAGACCTAGTACATGCAACATGTGTAGTTGTCTAGTGCTGAGATATTTCTATAACCTACTGATCTCCCCAATCATAGAATCCTCCAAGTTTTTCATTTGAAACATCTCTTGGGAATTCAGTGAAAGATTAGGGCTCCATTCTGCATATAATTGATTGAACAGCTGGGCTCTCAAATTTTAAGCTTTCTTAAGAACATTTTTTTAAGTCCGTAGAAACCAGGACTGGTGCCATTTGTGCATGAAAAGGGAAAGGAAGAGGCATCTGGTGAAGTGGGAGAGGCCAGATTCACAGGAAGTTCTAAAGGCTTGCTTTTGGATATCTTCAAAATTAAATTGGAGAAAAGTAATTGCTTTGTGCTTGTTTTTATCAAAGCATTTTTTGTTCTTTCATGTCTTCAATAACCAAAGAGAACGAGGAGTCTTAAAGAATCCTGTGTGACCTGAAATCCAGCAGGAGAAGAATTATACATTTCCCTGTCCCTTATGTGGCAACTTTTATGTTCATTCCCACTCAAGATAGTTTCTAGGGTGTCATGTTGTGTTGCCCTGCTCTTTGTATACTGAAGAGTAAAGCTTTCCTCAGGCAGCCCTTTTCCTTGGTATATCTGCTCTGCAAGGCCCCCCACCTTTAATTCTTTGGCTTACAATTGGAGCTGTGGCAGAGAGCTTTCTTTTCTCAACTGTACAGGCCTTTTCACAGTACAGGGCAGAAGGTGAGAATGGTAAAAGTGATGCCCCTGGAGCTCCAGTCCAATAGAGAACTTAGTAAAGAGAAAAACAGTAACCTAAATTCTGAGAAGGTTGCACATTATAGGGCATATTGTAAAGAAGGGGTCCCCCAATTTTGGGTGGTCTAGTGAGCATATTTAGAATTTGGAGAATATGTCACAGTTACCGATACAAAAAGGCTGCGATAGAGACTGTGGCCCCATTTACCAGAATGTGAACTGACCACGTTTTTCACTGACATCCACTTTCAGGGTGCAGCCATTGTTTTTATTTTCTGAGAATGCTTCTAGAGCAGTATTTCTCAACTGTGGCAACGTTCAGATGTGTGGACTTCAACTCCCAGAATTCCCCAATGGCTGGCTGGCTGGGGAATTCTGGAAGTTGAAGTCCACACATCTGAAAGTTGCCACGGTTGAGAATCACTGTTCTAGAGTCGTTGTAGGATCCAGAAGCATTCTTGGAAGTAAGTATGTAGCCTGAAGCTTTGCCGATGTTGGTTACTGCTTTGTTTATTGCATGCTAGCTTCTCATTTTAAAACAGCACATCCAGGGGAGCTATGTTGGAAACTCGGGTTATAGTGTCTAGAAGAAACTTTAATTTGAAGAAACTCCAAACTTGCCACTGAATTGTAATTTTTAAGGTGACCGAAGAGGGGAAATTACTACTGTAAATACGCGGGGAATTATATTAATTTAGCTAAATTTTAATTTAACTAATCTAAATTTAATTTTGTACCAGCCCTGCTTGCTTCTTTGAATAGTCGCCAACCACTTTTGTGAGCGTGACCCCTGACTTTCAGTTCAATCCACCAATAGTTGGGCATCCTGATGTAGAGCTATCCTAAAATAGATTATGTAGTAGTGTCTGGATAAATAATAAGTGTTGATAAATAATATAAGCTATTGGAAAGTGATAACTGAGAAGTGGAATAGCAAAGCTTCCAAATCAAAAGTTTCACTACCAACTTTTTTGTCAGTGAAGTAAATATTCTATTGACTGTTTACTTCTTATATGGGACCCTGTCTTTATTCCAGTGAGGTCAAGACTGCTTATCCAGGTGTAGCTGAATCATGTTGAGAAGGCTGAGCTCAGAGGTGATAACTTGAACAAGGCTCCTCGGTAACTTTGTGGGATATGAATCCAAGTCTTCCCCTGTTTTCTGCACCAAATTGGTTGATGACAATATAATACTAGACTTCTTGTTTATCATAACATTAATTATTTGGTTAATGGGAAATTCTTCAGATCCATACAGAGATAGAAATGGTTCAGAGAGAACACAGAGTTGATTGCAGTCTCAAAGAGATCTGGAGGCTGTTGGATTTGCTGGGCTAAAAAATACAAAATACAAGTTGGTCTCATAATTAAATGTATTCTTGAAATGGTTGCTCATGTATACTGTTTCCCTTCTCTTTCAATAAGGATTTCCTTCGTAACATCCCAGGGAGCATCTTCTCATCCGAGCTCTGTGATCAGTGGGTTTCCTTAATGGATGAAGGGAACCAGGAAGAGAAAATAAAAAGCATCCACGGGTAACACTGCTTGTATAATTTCCTGTGCCAGTTTTTCAGAAAATATTGGGGGTGGGGGGAGGAAGCAGAGCTGTGAAATGTGTAGGTCCTCGTATATAAAAAAAAATGATGATGGTGTGTCTCATACACCGTGATATTTTGGTTTCCCCCAGTAATCTTTCACTTAGTGAGAAATATGTTTCAAACTGAGAGGACAGATTAGGAAGGAACAAGGGGATGGAAGAATTTTGAGGGTCAGTTGTGGGGCCCTTTCTTGTGCTTAAACAGATTGATTTTGTGTTTCTAGATTAATGGAACAGCTTCCAAGAGCCAATGTGGTGCTGTTGCGTTACCTCTTTGGAGTATTACACAGCATACAAAAGCAGTCTGAAGACAACCAGATGACTGCATTCAATTTAGCAGTGTGCATTGCACCCAGCTTGCTCTGGCCTCCAGCTGCTGCAAACCCCGGGACTGAGGGAGAATTCACCAAGAAGGTAAACTGAGCAGTGGTTCTTCAGGTTCTTCGCTTGGAGCCACTTCAGATGTTCCAAGGAAGCAGCACAAGAGGAAGAATGAGTGAAGTGTCCGTCATCTTCTCATTCTTCTGGAACTTGTCTAAAGAGGGGAGATAGGATAGGTATTGCCCACTTTGAAAAAGAGTTGGGAATGTGAAGATTTACTCATGCTTCTCTGCTTCCTTGGGAGATAATCCACTTCTGAATGGGCCTGGATCCCTTCCGTGACACTTTAGAACAGGGTTTCTCAACCTTGGCAAATTGAAGATGTGTGGTCTACAACTTCCAGAATTCTGGGAGTTAAAGTCCACACATCTTCAAGCTGCCAAGGTTGAGAAACCCTGCTTTAGAAAGGTCAGTACACAGTTAAAGGTAATATGGGATGTGGCTCCAAAGTGTCTCTTGCTATAAAGGGCTTACTTTTTTCTACCATCCAACGTCGCACTGTCCTGTCTTCCCAGCAAGCATTAGTGCATGTTAAGAAGCAGATACTTTCCTGTATTAAGCATCCAACCTGAAGTGGTTTAAGGGGGTAGCCTTCCCCATATTCCTCTGCTTGAATATTTAAGCTTGCCTCAAGCTGGTGATGTACCTATTTTTCCCCACATAAATTAATATATGGTTGCTAATGTAGAGGCATTCATGGACAAGAATCAGATCAAGAGCAGCCATCTTCCTGTAGTTCTCCTCTTTTTCTAATAGTAATAAATGATCAGTAATCATTGTAGAACATTTTCACATTCCAACCCTGTGTTGGGAGGCAGCCTAGAACAAACAGGTTGCAATAGGAGGATTTGTGTGGGAGGACAAGAACTGGCATAGAAATGAGGGAGCATATAATTGACAGGAGATAACAAGGGAAATGTTCTAATACTGAGCTGAAGAAGGATCTGTGGAAAGAGACTGTTCTATGCCAAGAGAACAGCGGGACTAGAAGGAAGCCTCACTTGTTGTTGTTTTTTGAAAGAACATGTTTTATATATAGGATGATATATGTTATTAAAGGGCATTCAATAAGGAGAGGTTTACATAACTGCATATTTCTTCATAACACACAATGCCAGTACTGAAAAGGATGTGACATCAATTTAAGGAGTAAAAGTAAAAACAGAAGTTAAAAATGAAACTTCCACCTGGTGGGCCAGGCAAGTTCGAGTCTTGTAATGAACCCTTTGACTTCAGATTTATCTTAAATTCCATGGTGACCTTCACGCCTTAAAAAAAATCTCATTATCTTTGTTCGTTCTCAGGTTTCTGTCCTTGTACAGTTTCTCATCGAAAATTGCTGCAGGATCTTTGGAGAGGAAATTACTTCTGTCTTTGCAGATATTGTGCCCAAAAATGATAACCGGGAAGATGGTTCAGGTAACATAAATTAAGGAAAAAAGTAGAAAAGTGGGGTGGGAGGCGAGGGGAGGCAAGTGTAATATTCTAGCCTTTTAACTTAGTCTCCACAAGTTGTTGTTTTGGCACCTTTTCTGTGAGGATTGTAACATGCGCATCAGGTCACACTATGGGGCTGGTCAATGTGTGGTCTAAATACAAGAGACTCCTAAGAACAAGCTGCATGAAGCTGACTGAATGTGGCCTTCAGCAAAGCTATCAGTCTGCTGAACTGTATCTCAGAATGCCTCTGAGAATAGATAAAGTTAGATTAAGAACTGAGTAGCATATTGACCTCTGAAAAATAGTAAATAAACCTGCTGTTGTTTTATTCAGCACTGTTGCTCCTGACTGAGCTGATGATACCTCAAGGTTTGGTAACACCTATTTTCATATTCTTGCAGATCTCTCTTCTTTTCATCTGAATGACTCCTCCTACGATAGTTTGGAAAATGAATTAAATGACTGCACAGACCCCACCTTTAACAATCTTTTTAAAAAGCGAGGGAAAGAGAACAGGAGTAGAGACTCTGTTTTGACTTTGAGCGACTGTGACTTGGACCCACCCGAAGCGGGAGATGCTCAGATTAAATTACCGATCAAGTCTCAGCCAGTATCCATTTCTGTTGGCTTCCATCACAAATCCTCATCACGGGAGCACTCTGAGAACGAGTCTCTGTGTTCCATCACATCAGGTTATTCATCAACAGCCATCTCAGATGTTCTGAAAAGTTCAAGAAGACATAGGCGCTGTTCTGAGCCCACTATTGGTCTTCTTGACTCCAAGTTTACACCACTTAGTGGGTTTCATGAAAGTGCTGTGCGCAAAGCCAGCTGTGATGCTGTTCTGTCCCACACAAATGAAGACTATCTCGAGCAGTTTCGTTCTCTCCAGGTGGAAGGCCAGAAACTTATAAATCAGAGTTTGGTTATGGGGATAGAAGTAAGCAGCAAGGATGGTCCTGAAAGTCACACCAGTGAAAAGAAAGATGTTTCTAACCGTCTTCTCCTGCCGCCACCACTTAGGTTAAATATTTGCTCAAGGACTAGCTGTTCTAGCCTCTCATCACCGGGTACTTCCCCTTCAGGGTCTTCAATGAGCTCTCTTGATAGTGCTTTTTCCCAGTTTTCGGACTATTCAGTGTTTACCCCAACCGAGACTTCCTCTCCTCTAGACTGCGCATTTCAGCCACAGAGGAAGTTTGGAGAAGTTTCTCCCGATTTTAATCCTTTTTCAGGAGTCCACCTTGGATCTGGAGTTAGCTCTTTTCCTAACCAAGCCAACAATAACCAAACCAGCAGCTTGGTGTCTCTTAAGAAAGAGAGCCTGGAATGGCTTCCTCATAAAAACCCAGTCACTCTCCATCCCAGCACATGGTTGAAAAGTGGTGCTTCTACCATGAAAAACTGGACTCTGCGGAAAAGGGAAAGAGCCTCCAGGCAGGATGAGAAAAAGAACAGTTCTGTGAAAATAACTCTGGAGTCACAAACATGTCCTCCTGAGAGTAGTTTAGCTCAGGGGCAACAAGAAATGGGCAAGGCTTGTGCAACAGATGTTAATTCGGTAACGGGGGACCTGGGGAGCGGATCTTCTCAGGACGTTGGGCAGCTCAGCAGCCTTCCTTTCTGTCCCGTGGAAGCCCAGGAGAAGCGGCTGAAGGCCTTGGAGCTTTTGGCAGAGCAAAGCAAGGAAGAGGAAGAAGAGGAAAATTCTACATTGTTTCTTTCTTACAAACAACGACCGTCCCATCTTAATCCACAATCTCAAGATAAACCCAAGCCAGATGCCGATTTGGGGGCTGAACGTCAGTGGGTCATTGAGGGAAAGTTAAATGAAACCGCACATTTCACAGGGGTTACAATCCAGCAAGCAGCAGATTCCAAAAACGATAAATCTTCATTGAGCAGAGAGTCCAAAGATGCTGATGTCGACTTAGAACAGGAATGTTGTGCCTCTTCAAACTTGGCCAGGGCCGAGGATGAATGTTCATTTCAAGCCGCTTCAAATAGTAGCTTCCCCAAATCACCAGAAGGGACTGATGTTAGTAAAATGGAATGGCTGAAAAAGTTGTGCAGTGATCCCAAATTCAAGGATACAGACCAGAAATTTTTCACAGAGGAATCCTATGTTTGAGCAGCTGATATCAAAGAATGTGATTTCAATATCAGTTGGTGTTGCTTTAATATCCATGGGGGTATAGTCTCATCAGGGATTTGAGGGAACTTGTGCTGTTTGAGGGATGAGTGGAATGACTCTCTTAGCTATAGTCTTTGTGATTTTAAAGACATTTCCTGGTATCTGGGAAGGCCACATGAAATGTTTTAAGAGAAACACTTGATTGTATAACATTAGCAAACACTTGTGTATGTGCTTGCTATGTAACTTTTTTAAAATAACTTGTATATGTTCTGGTCATTGTAAATTTATGTTTTGTGTCCATGGTGATTTGGCTGTAGTGTAAGATTGGCCTGGCCTCCATAGCTTTGGTGTTGTATTGCTCTTTTGAAGCCAGTGGTCCATTTCGTTGCTCTCCAGCAAAAGATGTCTTAAAGTTTTATGAGGTGTCTGATCAGTAGTTGCAGTCACTTTCCTCCCTTACCAAAAGAAAAAGATTTTAAATAAAGGATACTTTTTGACCTTTTTGTAACTTAAAACTCCAAGTTACGTGTATATCACCATCCTGTGTTCCATTTGGGTATTAATTTCTGTTTGTTTCATTTTTGTTTCACGATGATGCTCTCCAATGGCATTACGCTTTGCTGGTGGTGGTGGTGATGGCATTGCAGGCAGAGCTTACATAATTATTCAAGGCATCTTTATTATAATATATTGAAAGTAATGCATTATCTTCAAAAGGCTTTGAGATTGTATAATATATCTTGGTAAATTTTTTGCTATTGTATATGTTCTGAAATAAATGTGTATTTTTGTACTTGTGGAAAATACTAACTTTTTGAGTGGTTGGGGCCCTGTCGGGGATGTGTAACCATTCACTGGCTTGAAATATAGGTAGTCCTCGCTTAACAACCACAATTGGGACCAGAAACTCTGTTGCTAAGTGTTGCAGTCGTTAAGTGAGACATGTGACTGCAACGGACTTACAACCTCACTTCTGCCGCAGCCGTTAAGCGAGACATCACATGACTGTGATTTGCGATTACACTGCCGGTTTCTCCATTGATTCAGCTTGTTGGAAGCTGGCTGTGAAGCGTGCAAATGGTGATCACGTGACCATGGGATGCTGTGATGGTCATAAATGCCTGCTGGTTGAGAAGTGCCCAAGTGTTGATCACGTGACCACGGGGATGCTGCAACAGTCGTAAGTGTGAGGACCAGTTGTAAACTTTTTCAGGGCCGTCGTAACTTCAAACGGTCACTAAACAAGGCAGTCATTAAGTGAGGAATACCTGTAATTTTCTTGTAACATCCCAACAGCTGATGAAATGAGAACTACTGGCAAAACATTCTACTTGGAGATTTTGGGGTTTTACTTATTCCATCCAAACATAACAGTGGGCTCTGCAAGCCTTGGTTGCATGCCAGCTTTTGGGAGGGTGTGAATTAAAACAGGAGTGAGCAGGGGTTTTTTGGCTGTGAGGGATGTGTATATATATGTGTGTGTGTGTGTGTGTGTGTGTGTATACACACACACACACACACGCGCACACACACACACACACGTTCAATCATGTCTGATTCTCGGAGACTGCCTGGACAAGTCCCTGCAGTTTTCTTGGCAAGGCTTTTCAGAAGTGGTTTGCCATTGGCTCTTTCCTAGGGCTGAGAGAGCATGACTGGCCCAAGGTCACCCAGCTGGCTTTGTGCCTTAGGTAGGACTAGAACTCACGGTCTCCCAGTTTCTTGCCTGATGCCTTAACCACCACACCAAACTGGCGCGCTCTCTATATTTAATGGCACTCTTGCCCAATTTTTGGAGTGCAGTGCTTTGTGTGCTATTAAATATATATGGCACACATTGAATATATATTTAATGGCACACAAAACACTGCACTCCAAAAAGTGGGCAAGACCAGGTCAAACCACTAAATTTAAATTAAATTTAATTAAAGTTAATGTTGCAACTCATTTAAAAATTCTTTTTTTTTTTGTCACATTAAAACTACAAGTTGGCAGCATATTTTGGAATGACTATTGAGTAAGGAGTGTTTGCTGGTTGTATATATAAATGGATCATCAATCTGAATTATTGCAACACCGTGGTGTCTTCTTTTTGCAACCCCCAGTTCCCTTCAGTACAGCTATTGATCTCTTGCCTTGAACTGCTTGAACGGAGGATTCAATTGATGAGGCAGGACATCAGCCAGTAAAACAACTTCTTTTCAGCTGGTTTTCTTTTTTTAAGTCATGCTAAAGACTAAAGCTCTGGTGTGGAAGTTGGGAAGCTGTAATTCTGGCTCCTGTTGCTCTGCCGTTTTGTTGAAAAGAAAAAGAACTCATAAATGTAGTCTTCAGGCCACTGAGAACTGCAGCCTAATTAGAACGCCTCAGCCAAGAAGAAGTGCTGCCTTGTGGGTTCAGGGCTGCCCACATGCCATGTGTTTTCTCACCCATCAGCTATATGAGCATATGGAGGAGCGTGTGCAAGGAACTTCTATTGATCCGTTCATAATAGAACATGCTGGGTAATGTCAAAATTTGATGAGCGATTGAAAAGTAATCACGACTCTTCAGAGGATAGTCCCTACAATCTGGGATTTTAAATTATTTTGCTTTTAAATTGACTCTAAGCCACTGTTTATTTCCTTTGAACCAGATGGCTTTAGGAAGGTGGTATCTACAGTACATTCTTTCCTCTTAAAAGCCTGTGATTCACTAAAGCATCCAGTGCAAGAGGGGGCCTGAGGCAACTGAGCTATTTACCCATTGCATCTGAGATGCTCAGAGGATTTGTATGTGGCAGGAACAAAATGCCTACATACTCTAGATCACACATTGCAACAGCCTGGAGGTAGGCATTATCTTTGTTTTCTTATACTGTAGGCACTATAAAAGAATAACCCCTATTAGTAAATCTCAAGCTTACTTATTTAGAAAAGTGATATGGCCATCCATCTTACGTACAAACTCTGAGCAGCTAACAACAATCAACAAAAAGCAATATAATAACATTTTCACATGTCGTAAGCTGCTTTCATTTCAGTAGGGAATTCAACAAACGTAGGCTGGATCCTTTGTGAATTTATATTCTCCCCAAAATAATTCGAAGACAAAAAGCATTGAAAACTCTACAAAATATTTCCACAGAATGGAAATCCAAAAATAATCATCTATCTTCTTCCATTTTTGATGAATTAAGGAAAAGGAGGACTTCATTCAGAAAGCAGTCTATATAGAGTGTTGTTCAAGAACTTCATATTATTGTATTACCAGAGATTAATTGCTTCTTCACCTTTATGTTAATGTACCAATACTAGAACCTCAGAAGGAATTCAGGAAGCCTGTGAGAGACTTCTAAATGTATGGGTTCCATTATGTCACGAAAGCCACACTTTCTTGCTACTTTGCTTGTACTTCCAGTAACTCCCGGATATGTCAGGATGTCTGTCAGAGTCCTTAAATTACAGTTTGAATTTTAGACTTTGACTTCTTACAGAGAGAAGGCTTAGTCCTAGGAATCAAAAGACACCATACAACTGTTTCCTCTCTTCCACTTTAATATATTTTTCTAGATGGAAAATGGAAGGAAGTGACAGGAGGGTTACAAATAAAGGACATGATCATCTCTGTACCCGTCATAAAATTCCTTGAATGGAATATGATGACACAATAAAAGCCTCATTTGGAATTAATTAACAGGATTCTTTACAGTTTCAAGAACCCCAATTCATCTTGAATCCAGCCATAGAGAATCTATGACATTTTAAATGATGCCAATTGAGAAGGACTGGGTTGATACATTGTGCTAAGCCATAATTTAACTAGAGTTTTATGAATAAATCATAACTGCTGCAGTGCAACATGTTACCCCATACTACAGAGCTTTCCAAACTGTGTCGGGACACGTTAGTGTGTCGGCTGCAGTGTCTGGGTGTGTCATGGCTGCTGCTGCCTCCGAGCCCTGCCAGGATCCCACACAGGTCCCAGTGCCTGCCTTGTGCCTTGCTGCCTCCAAACCTGCTCTGATTCCACGCAGGTCTTAGTGCCTGCCTTGTGCCCTGCTGTAAGAGTGTGTCGTGAAATGATGCATGTCTAAAAAGTGTGTCACCAACATGAAAAGTTTGGAAAGCTCTGCCATACTACATTATAGCTTGACATATATAGACAATATACGTAGGTGGGTAGGTAGCTGAGCCATCATTTCTCAGGAGACATCTGAGAGGTTTTCTTTCACCCACACAATGCCTATGGGCAGTGAATTCTATAACCTCATGAACTGCAACTGGCAGATGTTCTGAATCAACAAAAAATTGCTGAAACTTGCCATGAGGAATTTTACAACCCCACAGATCATCAAACAAACCTCAATCCTTGGTTTTAAACATAGATATCCAAAGGGAGGCAAGTGATTGAATGCATATAATGACACTGCAATGCAAACTCTGCCCTTTGCATGTGATGTCACAATGCAAATATGAAAGGGCAGAGTGTGTGTCATGACATCACAAGACGTTTCATCATTTTGGCACCATTATGGTTAGGAACAGACAGCTATGTCACTGCCCAAAATGAGGTGCTGGCCCTCTGAGTTAGCAGCTTTTTAAGAGCAGTCTTTCTCAGTCTGGAGCCCATCGTAGGTGTCGGACTAGTATACTTATGATCTTTAGCTCTAATTTACAGAGCATTAAAGCAAATTTACTGACAGAGGTGCTGGCAGTTGTAAGCCAACAGGTTCTGGAGGACAGTTTCTCAGAAGTTATCAGCTAGAATACAATTGAATTCCAATTACTTGGTGGCTACAAGGGGGGAAAGGGAACAGTTGCCTTCCCACTTTGACCCCAGGCACTTCTGATTTCCCTTTGTGGGAGAGAATGATCTGCCAAGACTTATACATACTTCTTTATGATTCTTATTCACAATTTCATTCAGGAGAAACATCTCTTACATTCAGAAATTGCCTAGTGCCATTATTACAGATGGATTCCATGATCTGCCACAGTAAATTTCATTTGTGCCAAGCTTTGTCAGAAACCTTGCGAAATCAGAGCAATGATTTAAAAGATGTCATCATTTGACTGGTGATATAACCTGCTTTAAAAGTTACATACTGTACATTTATTTATTTATTTATTTATTTATTTATATTTCTAACTTATATCACCGCCCATCTCCCCCCATTCCGGAGGGGACTCTGGGCGGTTTACACCAAGCCAGCAATTAAAACATATAAAAATTTATAAAATAGAATACATAATATAATTAATATATAAAATCCAAGAGGCTCTGATGTTAGGCTTTAAAGAACCCTATGGAGCAAGCCAACCCCAAGAGGAGCTATTACTCCCCCCATCCCAAGCGAGGTGGCAGAGCCAGGTCTTCAGTTGTTTCCGGAAGGTCATAAGTGTGGGGGCTAGCCTCACCTCCAGGGGCAGAATATTCCAGAGGGCGGGTGCCACTGCCGAGAAAGCCCGCCTCCTGGACCCCGTCAGATGGAATTCTCTTATAGACGGGGTCCGAAGTAAGCCCTCTCTGCATAGCCGGGTGGAACGGGTCGATGTTCTGGGGATGAGGCGGTCCTTTAGGTAACCTGGTCCCATGCCATGTAGGGCTTTAAAGGTGACAACCAACACCTTGAATTGGACCCGGAAGCAAACCGGTAACCAATGCAGCTCGCGCAGCAGAGGTGTCACATGTGCCGACCTTGGGGCACCCATAACTGCACGCGCAGCCGCATTCTGGACCAGTTGAAGCTTCCGGATACTCTTCAAGGGTAGCCCCATGTAGAGCGCATTGCAATAGTCTATGTGGGAGATGACCAGGGCATGAGTGACTGTACGGAGGGCCTCCCAATCCAGGAAAGGGTGTAGCTGGCACACAACTCGAAGTTGTACAAATGCCCTTCTGGCCACGGCTGCCACCTGCTCTTCAAGCAGGAGTCGTGAGTCCAGAAGGACACCCAGGTTCCGCACTTTGTCTGAACGGGGTAGTGCCACCCCATCCAGATCTAAAGATGACAACTCCCTGGATCTCGAGGCACCATCAATCCACAGCCACTCCGTCTTACCAGGGTTCAGCTGAAGCCTGTTGTTCCCCATCCAGGCCCCCACAGCCTTCAGACACTGAGAAAGGGCAGCCACTGCATCACTTAACTCACCCGGGATGGAGATATATAATTGAGTATCATCAGCATATTGATGATACCTCATCCCGTGTTGGTGGATGATCTCACCCAGCGGTTTCATGTAGATATTAAATAGGAGAGGGGAGAGAACCGAACCCTGTGGCACCCCACAAAGTAGGGGCCAAGGGTCGGACCTCTCATCTCCTATAACCACCGATTGGGATCGGCCCTGGAGGAAGGAGTTGAACCAGCGTAAAACCACGCCACCAATCCCCAACCCCCCAAGCCGTCCCAAAAGGATACCATGGTCGATGGTATCGAAAGCCGCTGAGAGGTCAGGAAGGGCTAGGATGGATGCATCCCATACAGCTAGGGCAAACATGGCATGAATTATCTATTCCCTGGGAATACATTCATTTATATATACCTAACACATTTTGTATGCTGCCTCATCCAAGATTTAAGGAGGTTCTTAACTAAATAAAACAATCAAATGCAGTATTTCTTTTTTTAAAAAAACAACCTTATAGTAAATCATATCTCAGCCATCAACCAACAGAGAAACCAGTATAATCCTTGATATCCCATGGCCTACTATCCTCAAATCTCCAGCAAAGGAGATTGTTACCTTGTCATGCTGCTGGAGCTTGAGCACCTCAACGACGCCATGAGCTAAATCATGAAGGGACACCCAAGACGGGAAGGTCATGGAAGAGAGGTCAGACTAAATACGTTCCCTGGGGAAGGTAACGGCAACCCACCCCAGTATTCTTGCCGTGAAAACTAAATGGATCAGTACAACCAGAGTAGCCTTCATAATTAATAATAAAGTGGTTAAAGCACTTTAATGTGCTTTTGGATACAATCCAAAAAACGATAGAATGGTCTCAATTCGAATTCAGGGTAAGCCATTTAACATCACAGTGATCCAAATATACACCCCAACCACAGATGCTGAAGAAGGAGAAGTAGATCAGTTCTATAAGGATCTGCAGCACCTACTGGATAATATGCCAAAAAGAGATGTTATTTTCATTACGGGAGACTGGAATGCTAAGGTGCGTAGTCAAACGACACCTGGAATTACAGGCAAGCATGGTCTGGGAGAACAAACTGAAGCGGGACATAGGCTGATAGAATTTTGCCAAGACAATTCACTGTGCATAACACACACTCTCTTCCAGCATCCTAAAATACCACTTTATACATGGACTTCACCAGATGGTTGACACTGAAATTAGATTGACTACATCCTTTGTAGCCAAAGGTGGCGGACATTTATACAGTCGGTAAAAACAAGACCTGGAGCGGACTGTAGTTCAGATCACGAACTTCTAATCGCTGGAAGAAAAAGAAAACCAAGAAGGCAAGATGGCTGTCTGCTGAGACACTGGAAGTAGCCCAAGAAAGAAGGAAAGCAAAAGGCAACAGTGATAGGGGGAGATATGCCCAATTCAATGAAAAATTCCAGAGGTTAGCCAGAAGAGATAAGGAATTATTTTTAAACAAGCAATGCATGGAAGTGGAAGAAGACAATAGAATAGGAAGGACAAGAGACCTCTTCCAGAAAATTAGAAACATCAGAGGTAAATTCCAGGCAAAAATGGGTATGATCAAAAACAAAGATGGTAAGGACCTAACAGAAGCAGAAGAGATCAAGAAAAGGTGGCAAGAATATACAGAAGATCTGTATAGGAAGGATAATAATATTGGAGATAGCTTTGACGGTGTGGTCAGTGAGTTAGAGCCAGACATCCTGAAGAGTGAGGTTGAATGGGCCTTAAGAAGCATTGCTAATAACAAGGCAGCAAGAGACGACGGTATCCCAGCTGAATCTGTGGCTTGAATCATGTCAACTGGATTTCTATTTTCTTAGTGGAAACGTTTCACTCCTTATCCAAGGAGCTTCTTCAGTCTGAGTAAAGTTAGTAAGGGAATCCTTAAATATGTTTCTAGGCTGGCTGTGTGACCTTGCACCTGGGGCTAGGTCATGGTTATTTTTGAGATGTTTGTTTCTAAGTCCCTTTATCATCTAAAGGAGGATCGTTAAGATTACCCTGCTGCTGTTGAGCTTGTGAAATGGTCTTAATCTTCCTAGGCACAGAAGACAAAGCAGGAAGGAAGATAGGGGAAAGGTTATGCCTGAGGCCCCCACCTCTATTCAAGGAAGGATTTTCCAAGTTGGCATGAATGGATTCCTTGACCCCATCCATTCATGCCAACTTGGAAAATCCTTCCACTAAGAAAATAGAAATCCAGTTGACATGATTCAAGCCACAGACTGTTCCACCTGGATGACTGAGAACCTTCATAGACATATCCCAGCTGAACTGTTTAAAATCTTGCAAGATGATGCTGTCAAGGTGATGCATGCCATATGCCAGCAAATTTGGAAAACACAAGAATGGCCATCAGATTGGAAAAAATCAACTTATATCCCCATACCAAAAAAAGGAAACACTAAAGAATGTTCAAACTATCGAACAGTGGCACTTATTTCACATGCCAGTAAAGTAATGCTCAAGATCCTGCAAGGTAGACTCTTTACTCCGCTGGATAATGGAGAAAGCCAGGGAGTTTCAGAAAAACATCCATTTCTGTTTTATTGACTATTCTAAAGCCTTTGATTGTGTGGATCATAACAAATTGTGGCAAGTTCTACTTGGTATGGGGATACCAAGTCATCTTGTCTGCCTCCTGAGGAATCTGTATAACGACCAAGTAGCAACGGTAAGAACAGACCACAGAACAACAGACTGGTTTAAGATTGGGAAAGGAGTACGGCAGGGTTGTATACTCTCACCCTACCTATTCAACCTGTACGCAGAACACATCATGCGACGTGCTGGGCTTGAGGAATCCAAGGCTGGAGTTAAAATCGCTGGAAGAAACATTAACAATCTCAGATATGCAGATGATACCACTTTGATGGCTGAAAGCGAGGAGGAGCTGAAGAGACTTATGACGAAGGTGAAAGAAGAAAGTGCAAAAGCTGGGTTGCAGTTAAACCTAAAAAAAACCCCAAGATTATGGCAACCAGCTTGATTGATAACTGGCAAATAGAGGGAGAAAAAGTGGAGGCAGTGACAGACTTCGTATTTCTAGGCGCAAAGATTACTGCAGACGCTGACTGCATCCAGGAAATCAGAAGACATCTACTTCTTGGGAGGAGAGCAATGACAAATCTCGATAAAATAGTTAAGAGCAGAGACATCACACTGACAACAAAGGTCTGCATAGTTAAAGCAATGGTATTCCCCGTAGTAACCTATGGCTGCGAGAGCTGGACCATAAGGAAGGCTGAGCGAAGGAAGATAGATGCTTTTGAACTGTGGTGTTGGAGGAAAATTCTGAGAGTGCCTTGGACTGCAGGAAGATCAAACCAGTCTATACTCCAGGAAATAAAGCCAGACTGCTCACTTGAGGGAATGATATTAAAAGCAAAACTGAAGTACTTTGGCCACATAATGAGAAGACAGGATACCCTGGAGAAGATGCTGATGCTAGGAAAAGTGGAAGGCAAAAGGAAGAGGGGCCGACCAAGGGCAAGATGGATGGATGGTATTCTGGAGGTGACGGACTCGACCTTGGGGGAGCTGGGGGTGGCGACGGCTGACAGGAAGGTCTGGTGTGGGCTGGTCCATGAACTCACGAAGAGTCAGAAGTGACTGAACGAATAAACAACAACAACAAACTATCCTCAAGTACTCAGCACCTTCTGCTGCAAAAGGTCTTGACAGCCTTTCTTAGTTCAGTAGGTGGGGGCTGACCAGGTGGCCAGCTGTTCTGGAGCAACAGGCTGCAACCAAAAAAAATGGGCTTTTACCCTTCATCCGTCATGGGGATATCCACAGCATCTCCTCTCACCCTACTCATATTGGACATGCAAATTCTATCTACAGCCATCACAAATGTAACCAAAACTCAACCCATAAAAGACATTATGCCAATGCAGCTTCTATAGTATAGATGTTATCCTGCTATACAGTAATGGCTGTCATCTATCAGCAAGCAGGTTGTTGCATTTTGCTCCAGCTGTAGCTTTCAAGTCATCCTCAAGGGCAGCTCCATGTACAGGAAATTGCAATAGTCCAAATGTGAAATGATAATGGCATGAGTCACGGTTGCTAGAACCTCCCATCCCATCACCGCCTCCTTTAAGAATGATGGCATTCTTAATGTGAGCCCCTCTCACATTACTTCTAAAACTCATCCCTTCCCTAGCAGCTCCAATAAGCCAGGAGAAGTCAGACAACATCCCACAAGAAACCTCAGAGACCAGAGATTCAAATGCTAGAATATGTCTCCTGCTGTGAGCCTATGAGATATAAATCAGGTGGGCGTTTGCTTTGCAAAAAGCAATATGCAGTTTCTCCCTTTAAGCAATCTTATTATTTATTTTTATTTTATTATTAGATGAATCTATACCCTGCCCTTCAACAGAAAACCATTTTCCGTCATTTTTCAAAAAGCAGCATTCTTACAAAACAGAGAATGGATGTCGTTACCAATAGTGTATCCTCAAATTGAAAGAGGTGTAACAGTTCATCAAGATTACAGTTCTGAACTAGCAGTTTCTCTGTTTACTTTTGATTTACAGGGTGTAGAAATCATTAAGTCTTCCAACAGTTTATCATCTAAATGCTGAGAAAATGCACTGAACATTTTGGACTCAAAGTCCAAAACAGGCACAGTTCATTTCAGAAAGGATTAGGAAACAATATAGAGTTTTTAAAATATTTTTTTTAAAAATAATTGCTTGGTGTGCTAAGACCCATCAAACACAGCTAGAATGTACAGCATTACTTTATCTATTTTTGCTTCAGTCATTTCATTTTCCTTGCTAATGCCAGACTGATATTGGGCCCGTAACATGACATGATAGTAAATAAACATAAAATGCATTATTTCTGAAATAATGCACATTCTTTTTGGGTACTCTTTGTCTGCATTTATCAGCATTAACTTTAGCAACATGTTATTGTTTAACATATAGTTCTAATTTCAGGTGTAAGCACTAGGGCTGTGCAGCATTCTGGATTAGACAGAAAAAGGTGATTTGGAGCATGTGTGAGCAACACTTCAAGTCAACACTTCTGTTGACAACTCCCTAAAGAAATTGTGTCTTTTCCTGAGATGACACAACACAGTGCAATCATAGGAAAAGTTGTGTTTAGTTTAAAAAGTTATCAACAGGTGCTTATGCTTTGAATTTATGCTATGAATTTAGATTCAGGATTTTTTTGTGTTTGTATGTGTGTGTGCACCTTCAAGTCAGTTTTTGACTCCTGGCAACTGCCTGGACAAGTCCCTTAAGGTTTTTTGGCAAGGTTTTTCAGAAGTGGTTTGCCATTGCCTGGGGCTGACAGAGAGTGACCCAGCTGGCTTCAGGTCTTGAAGATCATTCAGTGGCCTGTTAGAACCAGTGAATGGAGCAGAGCTTAATGTTGTGTAAACTTGTGCATAGAAAAAGGAATATTGTTTAAAAACACAGCCTGTGAGCATGTTAGAGAGATTCAGGTTCTTATTCTTACACTTTTAGCCCACCCAAGCATAAAGAAACACACACTTAGACATTGCAGGTACAAAAAGTAAGTACAAAATTGTTCTCACATTTATTCGGTCCAGGTACAGCCATTTCAGTAGAAAATTGGTTTCAGCTCTTCTTTCTGTTCCCTAAACTGCATACCTCTGGCCCTGTTTGCTGCCAGAGGCTGCGTGGAGAAAGGGGGGAAAATCTCCTAGGCCCATCCATGTGGCCAAGATGGAGGGAGAGCAGCTTGCATGCTTCTTCTCTGTCGGTGAAAGGAGCAGAGAGAGAGAAGAGGAAGTGGGAGGGGCAACAAGCAGCTTCCTCTAGAACAGAGTTTGCCTCCTAGAGCAATCACCCATATGCTAATGAGGCATGCTTGATTTGCTGAATTCCAACAGGACTAAGGAGGGACTACAACTCACATTCTCCTGGCTTCTAGCCTGAAGCCTTTAACCACTATACCAAACTAGCTCTTAAACAGAGAATAGAATCTAGCTATACTATACTTTGATTGAAACAATGTAAAGTGTACTCTGGAACCTGTGAAAGTGATAAATTAACAGGTGAGCCACGGTGTTCATCATCCTCAGGCTCTGATGAAATAGATGCAACTGGGTTGAGTGTTTTGACAAGCAAAGTAGTTCTTACTGCTAAAATATTTCAGGATTCTTTGGGTGTTTTTTTTTTTTGCTTTAGCCCTTGATGCTTGTTTAGTTCAATGGTTCTGCAAAGAACATTAATCTAGATTCTGAGAACTAAAAGAATTTTGCATGTAAGATCATAAGTCTGATCAAGCCTAAATCACAAGTGAATCATAAGCTACTCTCCGGATAAGGCCAACTACTTACTTACTTACTTACTTACTTACTTACTTACTTACTTACTTATTTTACTGTATGTGGTCTAGCCACAACTGGTACATCCCTCTAAGTCAAGGCACATAACATGGTTAGATTTTTTGAACACTGTGATAGAGCATCAGCTAAGCCAGAGCTTTCCAAACTGTGTGTTGCCACACAACCCGGAAGCGCTGATCATCATCATCAGCGCTTCCGGGTTTTCCCGCAGCAACACACCAACGGCAGTGCGCAAAACCCAAAAGCGGCAGCAGCGCTTCCGGGTTTTTGCACGCTGCCGCAATGGCGGCACTTCCGGGTTTTCCCGCGGCGACACACCAACGGCGGTTGGTGTGTCGCCGCAGGAAAACTTTGGAAAGCCCTGAGCTAAGCACATCTCCCCCTTTCAGGAAATAATTACACCATGTACTCCCAGTTGGCTGCTTAATAGAAGGGGCATCTCTGTGCCAGATAAATGTCAGGAAATGGAAACCAACAGCCTGGAAATCAGAACCAAGAGACACTCAAAAGCCAAGACTTCATGTTCATGAAAAATCCTGGCTCAAGGAGAACATCTTTTGTAGATCTTCCTGTCTATAAAGGCTTGAGTGTTGGGGGCAGCTCAGAGTATGGAAATGCCAAAATCACATTTATTCCAGGCTGTACAACATGGGACTACCACCTAGAATGATCACCTGTGCCCTTATTAACTGAGGATAGTCCTCTATTTCCATCACCCTTCTTTAGCTGGTCTAACTTGATGTGTTCAGGGTGTGTCACACTGTAGTTTCTTTAATTTCCAGTAGGTCACACTGTCTAGAAATTATGGGAGTCGTGGTCCAACGGATGTGGAAAGGTCCAAATGGGGAAGGCTGCTCTCTTTGAAGGACTGTCCTGTTCATATCTCTAGCCCAGACAGCACCTGCTGAAGCCCCAACCAAGAATAAAATGGGTTACTCAAGTTTAGTCTTTATGGAAACAATCAGCTTGAAAAAGGAGGTTTAAGGGATTTAAGAACATCCTTCTTTACTTAATTTCCTTGCCTTGTTTGCAGTTAGTTTTTTCCTAATCAGCAATTTCTTCCTCTTGTAGCACCACCAGTCAGGGAGATAATTCTGGCAATTGCTTTAAAAATTCACTGAATATATCCTATTGCTATTTTAGTTCACACAAATGTATGCACCCATAGGAACAGTTAATGCATGAGCATTTCTACTCACTGCCATTTTCCTATTCTTCATAATAATATATGCAGATTAGAAATCCAGTATGATTTCCTCTGGATGTCTTGGGAACCATGCAGGTTGGGAATGCTAGTAATTGCAATTCCCAATACATCTGCAACTGTAGATATGAAACGTTTGTCATAGTGGCAGAACAATAGGGTTCTGTCAAGCTGAGATATAACCTTTTTTCTGTGTATGTTAATATTCATTCATTCATTGACTGTACAGGGCTCTGTACAAGGTTCTCGTCACCTATCCTATACATGATCAGCATCAGTCAATTGTTAGGTAGGGTGAGGGTGTCAGATTTCTTATTGGGTTATATGAAATTGGAAATTGGGTTTCTCTACAAAGCAAAAGTGTTTTGGCAAATTGCATCTTTTACAAAGCACAGCGTTCTCATGGTGACGTGAAGTGCAGGTGCAAGATAGCAACGGTCACGTGTGTATTGTTATGACTAGTGCCCACACAAGCACTGGATCTTCCCATGGGAACTAATCCTCCTGATTACCTTCTGTGGGAAGCCCTGCCCAGGCCACCCTGAGCAAGGAGGAGGGGGGAACTCATGCTATGTGTTTTAGGCCTAATGCTTTGAGGCCTAGTGTGTGTCACAGCTAACTTCCAGCCAATCAGAATGCTAGAAGAACTGAATATACAACCATGCAAAATGGTGTTCTATGTCTTCTTGATTTCTAGTGTCTCTTAGCCATGTAGTTCTTCACGTGTTCACTTCCCATGGACTGGGCAGAGTGAGCTATGCCTGGCTTTGGGTATAGGCCATGGCAGGAACTCTGGCCCTGGGATCAATACATGGAACTCTGCTTATAAGTTTGTTTTGTTTTTCCTTTTACAATGATGTATCATGTATATTCTAACGACCAAGTAGCAACGGTAAGAACAGAGCACGGAACAACGGACTGGTTTAAGATTGGGAAAGGAGTACGGCAGGGTTGTATACTCTCACCCTACCTATTCAACCTGTACGCAGAACACATCATGCGACATGCTGGGCTTGAGGAATCCAAGGCTGGAGTTAAAATCGCTGGAAGAAACATTAACAATCTCAGATATGCAGATGATACCACTTTGATGGCTGAAAGCGAGGAGGAGTTGAGGAGCCTTATGACGAAGGTGAAAGAAGAAAGTGCAAAAGCTGGGTTGCAGTTAAACCTCAAAAAAACCAAGATTATGGCAACGAGCTTGATTGATGACTGGCAAATAGAGGGAGAAAAAGTGGAGGCAGTGACAGACTTTGTATTTCTAGGCGCAAAGATTACTGCAGACGCTGACTGCAGCCAGGAAATCAGAAGACGTCTACTTCTTGGGAGGAGAGCAATGGCAAATCTTGATAAAATAGTTAAGAGCAGAGACATCACACTGACAACAAAGGTCCGTATAGTTAAAGCTATGGTTTTTCCAGTAGCAATGTATGGCTGTGAGAGTTGGACCATAAGGAAGGCTGAGCGCCGAAGAATTGATGCTTTCGAGCTGTGGTGCTGGAGAAGACTCTTGAGAGTCCCTTGGACTGCAAGGAGGTCAAACCAGTCAATCCTAAAGGAAATCAACCCTGACTGCTCATTGGAAGGACAGATGCTGAAGCTGAAGCTGAAATACTTTGGCCACCTAATGAGAAGAGAGGACTCACTGGAAAAGACCCTGATGCTGGGAAAGACTGAGGGCAAAAGGAGAAGGGGACGGCAGAGGATGAGATGGTTAGATAGCATCACCGATGTAATGAACATGAATTTGAGTAAACTCCGAGAGACAGTGGAGGACAGGAAGGCCTGGCGTGCTATGGTCCATGAGGTCACGAAGAGTCGGACACGACTGAACGACTGAACAACAACAACAACAACAATTCCCTGTAGTAACCTATGGCTGCGAGAGCTGGACCATAAGGAAGGCTGAGCGAAGGAAGATCGATGCTTTTGAACTGTGGTGTTGGAGGAAAATTCTGAGAGTGCCTTGGACTGCAAGAAGATCAAACCAGTCCATACTCCAGGAAATAAAGCCAGACTGCTCACTTGAGGGAATGATATTAAAGGCAAAACTGAAGTACTTTGGCCACATAATGAGAAGACAGGATACCCTGGAGAAGAAGCTGATGCTAGGGAAAGTGGAAGGCAAAAGGAAGAGGGGCCGACCAAGGGCAAGATGGATGGATGGTATTCTGGAGGTGACGGACTCAACCATTGGGGAGCTGGGGATGGTGACGGCCGACAGAAAGCTCTGGCGTGGACTGGTCCATGAAGTCACGAAGAGTCGGAAACAACTGAACAAATAAACAACAACAATCATGTATATTCATCTTTTTTTCATTTTTGCGATAATGTGATTGTATCTGCATTATTGCCTTATGCTATCAGTAAACACTGTTGGCCCTAACAAGCTGCATTCTTGTCTGTTTATTCTCAAGCCTCGGTTTTTCCCCTTTAAGCCAGCATATATCCCATCAGGTTACGGGCCCAGAGAGAAATTTGCGTTTTCTTTGCTGCGTTGGACCTGGCTGTGGAAGGGAGTTTTTTTTTAGAGGCTGTTTTCAGAGTAAACATGTTTTCTTTGAGTGGTCAGCAATGGCTGAACAGTGTCTGGTCAGTCTGCCATTTGAGGCTTTAGATGGCACAAACTATCTGACCTGGTGTGTGGAGATGGAATCATTCTTTTTGCAAGAAGAAGATTTGTGGCAGTAAGTGGAACTCTGTTGCCCTTGGTGGTCTATTAAGACAGCTTTATGGTTTGAAGCTGCAACTGGTGAGACTGTGATGACCCACCTTGGTGAGTTCAAGACTTTGTTTGCTGCATTTGAACAAGGCGGCTTGTTTTTCTGGCACTGTGAAAAAGCGTGCGTGATTTTTGTCAAGCCTGGAGCTACAAGCTACTTCCAGGAGCCGTCTGTTGCTGTTGCCTAACAGAGTGTTCCAGCTGAAGTAAGACCTGGTATGGAATCTACATTTGCCGTGGTTTGCTGTGATTCTACAAGGCTCTTCCCTGCTATTGTCCAGCGGATGCTGTTAGTGCACAAGAGGCCTGATTTACGAAGGGAGGGGACACCAGAAGCCAGATGCCAGCTAACCAACAAATCCAAGTTTTCTACTCTGCCGAGCTGCTGTTTGTAAGCATTTCTCTACAGAGACTCTGTTGGTGAATTCGGCTTCAAGCCTTGAGTTCAGCAAGTAATTTTAGCTGATATTTCTGTGATAAAAAATGTGTATGTGTACACTTGTTGTTTTTCTCTCCTCAGTGTTCCAGCCCTGGTCAAGTCTGAGTGTACTTGGTGCTGAATGTTTCATTGCGATATGAAACTTCTTGTGTTGAGGTTGAGTGTGTTAGAGAAAAACCTGTAACATCAAGTGTGTGAGATGCTGTGGAGATTGTGTGGATAGGACATTGTGTGTTTAATGTTCCCCACATCATAAATGCATCCATAAAGTGTTCACAAAGTACTGGGGTATCCCGGGATGGGAAAGTGTGTCTCAGATAGCCAAATGCATTCTGAGTTAGAACCCAGGAAATGTGCAAAAGTTTCTTGATTGTGCTGTGTGTAAACAATCTAAAATCAGGACTGTGTCTGTTACTAGGCAAAGTGACAGAGTGTTAACTAGACCATTTCAGTTGGTTCATAGAGATCTAGTTAGCCCCCATGTCCCAAGTAATGGTGGGGTGCGAGTTTCATTTTCCTTCTGGTTGATGATCATACCTGCTTGTGTTGTTGCTACTTGTTGAAGTCTAAAGCGAAGGTCTGTGCTCGCTTTGAAGTGTATGTAGCAAGAGTAGGATGCAAATATGGTCAGTTCCAGTCAGATTGTAGTGGAGTGTTCCTGAGCCATGTGTTCCAGAATTGGCTTTGCAGGAAAGTATTCTCCCAAAGACTTGCCAATGTTGGAATTCTAGCTGAGTGTTGGTGTTGTGAATACCATTAAGAATAGCCTGCTGTTAGTTGCTCAGGTGCCATCCCATGTCTGGGGAGAGGCTGCCTTGATTGCAGTGTGTGTTTTCTAACTAACAGGGTGTAGAATTCAACTGTAAAAAAGAAGTTCATTATTTTTCTTTGGTATGGCAAGCGCCCTTCACTGAAGTGCCTGCAAGTCTGTGAAACATTTGCGTGTGTTCACAACCCCAGGTCACAGAGAAGGAAGAACCAAGGAAGCAGAGTGCTTCAGGTTGTTGGTTGTTGGTTGTTAATAAAATCCAAGGCTTATTGGTGTTTCATTAGGCCATGGTCAAATCCAAATCTCCAGAAGTGCTTTATGTTTAAGCAGCCTACTGGTTGGGAAAGGTTGTATACTAAGGTTGCAGAAATGTTGCTGCATTGCTAGTGTAAACCCACTGTCCATAGTTCAGTAGATGGGCAAAAACCAGTTCAGGTTTCTTCTGTTCCCCAGTCTCCGAGTGTGAAAGGGCCCCTCAGGTGAAGGAGTGGAAATTTCACCTGAGCAGTTGCAGGGCCTGGAGGGGGAGTCAGGTGGAAGGAAAGAAGACGGTGATGAGGAAAGCACAGTGGTCATTCCTCATGGGTCCTCTTATTCCAGGGTGTGAAGCCTGACAGATTTGTGATTTAGCAGGTGACAGTGTGTCAAGTTACCTGAGAAAACCCAGTCTTTGCTAGATGTGTTGCTCCTGCCTTTGAGAGGCAAGAAGAACATTGGAACACAGCTGTGGATAGTCAGTTTGAGTTTTGGTGAAGTGTTAAAAGTAACCAACCTATCCTTTTGTTTTAGTAAGCTGTAGGTTCCAGATGAGTGTTCAGAAAGCCATTTCTTTCTGATAATACTCTGCAGTGTAAAGCCAGTGTTGCCCAGGGATTTGTTGCACAAAAGGAGTTTGTGAACTGTGGATCTAGTGTATGCACCCACAGCTAGGCCAGAATATTTACGTGTGGTGCGTTTTCTGGTTGCGTAGCGTGAAACAGGTGTCCATTTACATATTGTGATGTTGGCACAGCATATTTGAATATAGGTCTCCCTGAAACAGTGTGTGTAAGGCAAGCGTTTTGGCTGTACATGTGTGGCAGTTCCCAAACAATTCATTGACTTAACAGGGTGCTTTATGGATTTTAAAGCAGGCCAGTCATTGATAGCATGGTGCAGATGCAAACTGGGATGTGTAGAACGTGCTGTTTTCTATGGGTACATAAGAAAGTGTAGAAGTTTGTGTAGAACTTCTTACTTATGTGAGTTGTTTTCTGCTTAGAAACTGAGGTTTTCCACCTTGTATAAGAATTTGTCAGTCAGCTGAAATAGAATTGCCAGCTGAAGAAGTAAGGCACAAATTCGAACATTTATTTTGGTGTTGAAGTTACAAAAGCCCAGAATAGAGAATCCTATGGTTCTTGGGAGTGTCAAATGACAGAGTGTTACAGAGTGTCATTTGTGTAAAAGGAAAGCTTATCCTTAATTTGTTGTACAGTATATCACTCTGCAGTAACGCAGTGGACATGCCCTGAATTAGTTTTGCCCAGGTAGGGTACCAAGTTTGCAAAATGGTTTAGCCCTCTATGCGAGCTTGCAAAGGGGTGAAAAGAAAGCCCTGCGATTTTCTTAAAATCAAAACAAACCTTTGCCTCAAAAAATCAGCTAACAGCATGCAACAGGATTGGAATTCCTGCATACCAGCTGCAATTTTCGCAAAGGAGGGGACAGGACGTTTGAGGGCAATGTTTTTCTGTTTCTCTGTATTGTTTCTGTTCCTGCATAAGTTGTATTATTTGATGTATTTGTATGTACTGTATCTGAATAAAACATTGCATGAAGTGTATATTGTGCATTATACATATGTATAACAAGTGTTTTTAAACCATTTTCTAGTGTTGATACTATTGGTTGTAAAAACTGTAACTTGAATAGTATGATTATTACATGTATTAATCATTGTTGTTTTTTTGTTTCTGTATTTTGCTGCTTTGAACAACTTCCATCATTGTTTGCTATGTGTCGAAACCCAATTTGAAGGGGTGTCAGATTTCTTATTGGGTTATATGAAATTGGAAATTGGGTTTCTCTACAAAGCAAAAGTGTTTTGGCAAATTGCATCTTTTACAAAGCACAGCGTTCTCATGGTGACGTAAAGTGCAGGTGCAAGATAGCAACGGTCACGTGTGTATTGTTATGACTAGTGCCCACACAAGCACTGGATCTTCCCATGGGAACTAATCCTCCTGATTACCTTCTGTGGGAAGCCCTGCCCAGGCCACCCTGAGCAAGGAGGAGGGGGGAACTCATGCTATGTGTTTTAGGCCTAATGCTTTGAGGCCTAGTGTGTGTCACAGCTAACTTCCAGCCAATCAGAATGCTAGAAGAACTGAATATACAACCATGCAAAATGGTGTTCTATGTCTTCTTGATTTCTAGTGTCTCTTAGCCATGTAGTTCTTCACGTGTTCACTTCCCGTGGACTGGGCAGAGTGAGCTATGCCTGGCTTTGGGTATAGGCCATGGCAGGAACTCTGGCCCTGGGATCAATACACGGAACTCTGCTTATAAGTTTGTTTTGTTTTTCCTTTTACAATGATGTATCATGTATGTTCATCTTTTTTTCATTTTTGCGATAATGTGATTGTATCTGCATTATTGCCTTATGCTATCAGTAAACACTGTTGGCCCTAACAAGCTGCATTCTTGTCTGTTTATTCTCAAGCCTCGGTTTTTCCCCTTTATGCCAGCATATATCCCATCAGAGGGATGCTGCTTATTTCTCCCTAAAAGATTTTTTTAAAAAATAAAAGATTATAAAATCTTTTAAAATAAGAAATAAAAGATTATTTCTCCCTAAAAGATTATTGGCATTGTTAGTGTTGATCATATCACCCAAACCACACTAGCTGTGCTTCCTCTATTCAGGCTATAGTTTGGTACAAGCCCCCCTTTCCCACCATATCACTATGGTGATATCACAATATGCTGGCGTCCTGTCGGGGGTCGGTATCCACCGGACGGAAGACGGAAGATCTCTTCGAATGGCGGCGGTTACGGCTGATCCCGGAAGCAACAACATCTACAGGACGTCAGCAGCCGGCTCCGACGCAAGGCACTCTGGGACATGTAGTCCGGAAGCCAGGAAGAGTCGGTTCCCTTACCCCCTCCCCTTGCTTGCGGATTAGGAAAAAACATTGTATAATTTGAAATGTATAACGATGTATGTAAGCCGCCCAGAGTCCTCCGTTAGGGAGGAAATGGGCAGGGTATAAATACAAGTATAAATAAAAAATCACTGCGTAGTGCTTCAGAGACCTCCTGTGTCTATCTGAATTACCTCTTAACTGGCAAATCTAAAGGGCGTGTGCAGGAGGGTCAAAAAAGATGGCAAGATGGCAGCCACAACCACACAACTGAAGCTGCTATTTTGACTCGTTTGAGTCTCCTTGCAGATGCCCCTGCAAGTCTACCTTTTGATTACTAGCAATGGCAATACTGCATTAAATTTCACAATTTTCCATCTCACTTTGTGTGCCTTTTTAAAGGAATTGTACCTAATAGATCAGAGCTTTCCAAACTGTGTGTCGGGACACATTAGTGTGTCGGCTGCAGTGTCTGGGTGTGTCGCGGCTGCTGCTGCCTCCAAACCTGCTGTGATTCCGCGCAGGTCCTCGTGCCTGCCTTGTGCCCTGCTGGAAGAGTGTGTCGCGAAATGATGCATGTCTAAAAAGTGTGTCACCAACATGAAAAGTTTGGAAAGCTCTGTAATAGATGTTTAATATTCAATTTCTGTATGAAACACATGAAGTTTTTTTTAAGGAGGAGAGAATATAAATTATAAAAATACCTGGCAACATTCAAATTCTGCTAATATTATTTACAACCAGAAGAGGCATATTATAGGATACAACACCACACACACACACACACACACACACACACACACAGAGTGTAAGCATATACACTTTTTTTTTGGCCAAATATTTTTATTACTGCCACTTTTTTTTTTTACGGTGTAGACCACACATATGTCTTTGACTGGAAATTAGATCCATATGTGCAGACTTTTCAATTTAGCAAATGAAAACATTTAAAGACAAGAAGGCTGCATTTCCAGATGAATTAGGATGCAGGGTTAAAATAAATGGCAAACTCACCTAATTTAGAGGTGATTATTCAATTTTTTATCTAGATAAAACTTTTTCCCTTTGTACTATTTGCCTTATGGAAAATGATTTATACCATATGGCATTCCAGTGACACCAGTGATAGATTTGGGATGATATTCCTTAAATTTCTTGATCAGGAATATTGGAAGATGCCACACCAGGTCAGAATATTGGTCCATCCAGCCCAGAATTGTGTTAATTAGCAAAAACTGTCCAGGGGTTGGGGAGATGGTGGCAGGAACTGGGCCTGCAATCTTTGGGCCATGTTCTCGCAACGTAACTGACCACATCATCCATGACTTGCTCTGAGGAATAGAAAAATAGAGGGCATTTTCCCTCATCACTACAAGCACCAGAAAGGAGGCTGGGAGGGTGCTACTTCTGGGTGTTTTCTGCTTTCCGCCTGGAGCAAAAAATAGTTGCTGTCAGCATCACCCCAGATGTAGTTGGGATGTCACATCCACACCCCAGGTGCCCACAAGGTGGAGGGCATAAAAAGAACACAGAGGTGGAGTGACTCCATACAACTTCATCTGTGTTTCTGCAGCTGGACAGGAGAATTAACCCCCATCAAGCCTCTTGTGACTGTTTGCATGGCTCCTTGTTTCTGACCAGGGCAAAATGAGTAACCAGCTCCCCTTAACCCCCCAGTCCCATTAATTATACTTGTTTACATGCTAACTCCCCATACCATTTTGATCCAATTAAACATGTGCTGTGTGAACGGGGCTAGTATACAGAAATCCTATACTTTGCCTCTGGCCAGTCCTGAATATTATGCTTCCTTAACATAATAGCCAGGGTGCAGTGAATGACTGCTAGCATGATGTCAGAGTGCTTTGGACTATGCTTGCACAACACAGTAGCCAAGTGTGTTGTGCGAACACAGCCAGTGTAGTTATTTACTGTTTAGTGGGCTGTGTGAACATAAAAAATTGGATTCATTGAATAAACCATGGGAAGTAAACTATGGGAAAGTAACTATGGGAAGACATGCCATGAAAGCAGAGCCTTCTGAAATGCCATTTAAATTTCCTACAGTGTTTCAATGTTTTTACACCTGCTGCTCATCCCTGGTCCACTTTCTATTTTTTTTTCAATTTCTCCTTGCAATGGCACCACATTGTTAATGTTAATTCACAGTTATTAATCTATGGGTAATTAAATGCATATATTATCCTAGTATATATTCAGTAAGTCCTAATATTGAGTTTTTAAGATTTAACAGTACTGTATTTCACAACTAGTCAGCCTTCTGGTTTTATGCATGACTTTTATACATAGCGATTGCACAGCAGGGGAACAGAAATTCTAGCTGAAGGAGGAAAATTTATCTCCTAAGCACTTAGAAATCCCTACTTAGAGTGCAATTATTCCAACCCAGCTGGAGCTGAAATGAGGCAGAAGAGTATGCATTTCTGTAACTGCCTGTAGATCTTGCCTTGTGTTGTATTGTCACAAAGTTCTATTGTTCCACATTGCTGGTTGCCAAGTGTGCCAGATGAAGAAATGTGAAATAGTATGAAATCATGTAATATTATGAAATAAAACTTACATGTTAACCACTGGGAGGGGGCATAAATACACTGGTGGGCATTTTTGGTCATAGCAGATGTTTACAGCTACAGTACATCTAGTTCTGCCTGCAGTGAATACTTGAAACAAGCATGATTTTTTAAAAAACTTATTTGGTTGCAAATGCAATTCTTTTTCATGCTGGCTGGGGAATTCTGGGAGTTGAAGTCCACACATCTTAAAGTTGCCAAGGTTGAGAAATCCTGCTCTACACCGTCATAAGTAATGTTGATAGATTAGATCAGAGCTTTCCAAACTGTGTGTCAGGACACGTTAGTGTGTCGGCTGCAGTGTCTGGGTGTGTCACGGCTGCTGCTGCCTCCGAGCCCTGCCAGGATTCCGTGCAGGTCCTAGTGCCTGCCTTGTGCCTGGCTGCCTCCAAACCTGCTGTGATTCCACACAGGTCCTAGTGCCTGCCTTGTGCCCTGCTGTAAGAGTGTGTCGCAAAATGATGCATGTCTAAAAAGTGTGTCACCAACAAGAAAAGGTTGGAAAGCTCTGGATTAGATCTTCCAAGGAAGACTGGTGGGTGAGGACTGTTACAGGTAAGTCAAACAGTAGAGAAGGGGAAAAAATAATAAGGGCTTAATGATTATATCAAGACAAGTAAAAAATAAAACTATTGAAAGAATCTCAGAAGGAAGGGCTATTTGCAAAAATGCAATCTAAACATGAGTATAAAAAACAACAGCTTTAAAGATTAGAAAATTGGAAACCAAAGCAAAGAAAAATTGTACAACAGCAGAACATTGCAGCAGCTTGAGAATGGTTCATTAAAAGAGGAAATAGAAGGAATGTTTTTTTTTTATTGACCAAGAACAAGCACTATCACAAACATTATCAAAGGTGAAATAGAAGAGACCAGTTTGGATAATAAATGCCAATTGTGCTGAGATAAGGTTGAAATAGTTGATCATAAAACTTGAGGCAGGAAAATTACACAGGCACAGAATGCAGAAAAAAGCATGATTGAATTGGGAAGCTATTACACTGGTATTTACATAAACGATATGGATTCACAGTCGATAAGAATTACTGGAACCATGAAATCACAAAGTCACTGAAAATTTTATGGGATTTTAAAATTCAGAGTGAACACACCAGACATTACTGTCACTGAAAAGAATTGTGTTTGGTTTATTGATGCAGCTATTCCAAGAGACAGTAATGTTGAAAACAAAGAATTGGAAAAGATTACAAAAAGGATTACAAAATACTGAGATTTGGAAATAAGAAATTGCAAAAAATTGGAAGTAATTGACATTGGTGTCAATGGTTGTTGGGGCACTAGGTACAATACCACACAACCTTCACAGAAAAAGGCTCTAATCCAATGGCATGGATACCATGACGATTGGTGACCTCTTGTCTGCTGCAGCCTTCACACCGATCTCCACACATAAAACAAATTCACGCACAGGCGTCTTCCAACCACACCAAACCCAAAACAACCAAAAGTCCCATGGCGATTGCCCACCCGGAAACCTATGCCCTCATTGTGGGAGGTTGTGCGGATCCAGAATTGGCCTTTATAGCCACTTGCGGATCCACCGTTAAAATTTTACCTTTGGAAGACAATCTTACTCGGCTACGAGTGATCGCCAATGACAATACCACAAGGACTTAGAAAGAATTTGGACTGTCTAAATTTGGAACAACTCATGACAGCCCAGCTACAAACAACAGCACTGTTGGGCACCTCATATATAATTAGACATTGACTTTATGATTCCCAAGTCCTTGGGTAGGGTTTGAATCCCAAAGAAGAAAAGAGGCCATCAGCTGTGATGCATGGTTAGTGGAACTGGAATCAAATGCAACCTTGAGATGTCAACTTTTTGTCAGACTGAATTTTTTCCAGACTGAAGCAGAGAACATGAATGATGTTGCATTATTTATTTAATTATTGCCTGTTAATAGATAGAAGATTGCATTTCTGTAACATGTTCCAAACTGTTGCTTTTCTATTCTCTGCTTTCCTGAGAAATTGAAACCAGATTATTCTCCCCCTCCAGCTCCAGTTTGCTTAAATCAAATCTGGCAACTGTTGCCAGCAAATCTACCCCCCCCCCATCAATCATCTGCAAAGAGCCATAATGAACAAGAGACAGCAAGCAAGCAGGAACATCACAGAAAACGACAACAGAGAGCATTTTGAATATTAACTGGATATGCAAATGAGCCGGACCATATGCTGCAGGAAAAAGGAAATGTCCCCAGGGTCACAACAGCAATTGTTGTTGTTTCATTGCACCCACTTTGGGATCTTTTTAATAAAACATGAGCTGAATTTTTAAGTCAGTATTAATAATAATGATTGATTCATGACATTTCTGCATAGAAGGAAGCTTTTGCAAAGCGTAGGAGCCCTGCATGTCCCATAACAGTTCAGAAATCTTTAGGCTCTGATCCTAGTTGCTATGAATGGAATACGTAGAATCTTTGTAAAGCAGGACTGCACCCTCAGGAAATTGATACCCTCCGGATTTGTTGGTCTGCACCTCACCTTATTCTCTTGCCATTTTCTGTTGTAGAAGCCACTGATCTCCACCAAGGAGTTAATGCTTTGTTCTTACCTGGAAGGGAGAGAGAGAAGGACCTGGCCTGAAAGTGGTTGACTCCTTAGGACAGGGGTGGGGAACCTTTTTTATGCCAAGGGCCATTTTGATATTTATAACATCACTCGAGGGCTGGGGGGCGGGGTTTGCAGGCGGGAGACAATTGCGCAGAAGGGGGCGGGGTTTGTGGGCGGGAGCCAATTGTGCAGAAGGGGGCGGGTTTGCGGGCAGGAACCAATCGCGCGGAGACTGGGGGGCCGCCACGCCGGGGGCCGCCACGCCCGCCACCGCTACGCCTGCTGCAGCGCCCGCCGCCACCGCGCCCGCCGCTGCCACGCCCACCATGCCCGCCGCCGCGTCTGCCCCCACGTCCGCCACTACACCCACCGCTGGCACGCCCCCTGCCACGCCCCCTGCCACGCCCCCCACCACGCCTGCTGCCGTGCCACCACGCCCACTGCCGTGCCCACCATTGTGCCTGCCGCCACCCCACCTGCCATGCCCGCCACCACCCCACCCGCCGCCACGCCCACCACGCCACACCACTCCTGCCCCCTCCACATCCGCCGCTCTGCCTGCCACCACACCCGCCCCTACTGCCGCGGGCCAGACCAATTGCTTTCGCGGGCCTTATACGGCCCCCGGGCCTGACGTTGCCCACCCCTGCCTTAGGATGTGTGTGGGGATGAGGGTAGTAAGCAGTTGGCTATCTGGTTGGTTGATGGTTTGGAAGGAGACAAAAAGGCAGGAGTCAATCTGCTGTACAGGGAAAAATATTTTTTTAAAACTCAATAAGGGGTTCCTCATGCCATGTTAAAATTCCATAATTATAGAGACAGTATTTGCTGGTAGGACCACGCTCACCGACAAGCTTTAACAATCTCTCTTCTGAGCTATTTATTTCAATAATTATTTTTCCAGGCTCTGAAGCTAACTCTATAGCCAGGAAATCTGATTCAATCCCAGTATATTTTGGTATGACTTAAGTTGATCTGTAATTCTCTAATGGACAGTTCATCACACTTCCTAAATGTCATACATGACACAGCTTTCCATATAGAGGTCTCCAGATATTAGCATCTAATTTGCATAGCCTCCTCCCTGCTTTTGTTTATAAGTTTTTGAATAAACAATCTGTTATATGGAAGAAAGCTCTAGATGAATCATATGCCATGGTAAATTAATATTCGAACAGAATATAATTTACAGGAATAAGAAAAATTAAGTTGCATGCAAGAAAAATTATGCTTAAAAAGTAGATTAAAGTAATAAATTAAAATATAGATGATTAGAAAGTTGGCTGGGTAGCAATTCAAATGCCTGATGAGAATATTTACAGCTGGTGAAATATAAACCTCTCCAGAACAGTTATGGCACCCTTGGGCACTAAGGTGCCCGCAGATGTCTTCTCCTATCAACTTTATTTTTAATTTTCTAATTGTTAAAAAAGTAAATCCGAAGCTAGCTGCCATGCTGCAGAGCAGCACGCTGCCTCTAGCATTGTATTTGCGAAGGCCTTTGGGCCTTGTATGGGACATAAGTCTTTTTGAGTATAAAAATAGAGGATACCCACAACTCAGTATTTTTGGTATGTGTGCAAATTTGTTATCCAGATGCACAAAGGTACGTGTGGGTGGTAGAGTCCTTTCTATAGTGATGCACAGAAGATGGCTAGGAAACACTTCAACGCTTAGCACTACCATATCTGGGCAGCAAAACTCTGAACTACCACTAGATGGCAGCAAAGGCATATAGTGTTTTCTGTATCTTGCCACATGCCCCCAGTAGGACCCAGCGATGTGCCTATCTTTCAGAACCTTCCAGACATGCTGACCATACTCAAAAGGTAGGGATTCCTGCACCACAAAATTTGAATGAGAATTCCTTGGGCAAAGATCTCATGAATGTTTCTATTTCCCATACGTATTTCCCATGAATGTTAGTCCTAATTGTGGGAGAAAACAGGTGAGATTCTGGCTGCATCAAATCTGTTAGCTTACCACAGCACTGAGTACCCCATTTGCCCCTATAATAAACACTTTTCTTCCACTAAAAATAGAGTGAACATTGCATATGGTGGAGGGCCTATACTTCCTTGCTCCACGATACATTTCTGCAACCTTTTTGTGTGTGGTATCTGTTTGCTCATTTTATATGCTGGAAAAGTTGACCATTCTCTGAAATAAAGCTTTTGTCAGAAGGATCTCCCTTCTAGTTCTATTGCTCATTTGGGAACAGTGCTTCTTCTGGATGCAGAACATACAGGTAGTCCTCGCTTAATGACCACAATTGGGACCAGAATTTCAGTTGCTAAGTGAAACGGTCATTAAGCAAATCTGACCCAATTTTATGACCTTTTTTGCAGCAGTTGTTAAGCAAATCACCACAGGTGTTAAGCAAACCACGTGGTCATTAAGTGAATCATCTGGCTCCCCATTGAATTTGCTTGCCAGAAGCTGGCTGGGAAGGTCGAAAATGGCAATCACGTGACCACAGGATGTTGCAATGGTCATAAATGCAAACTGGTTGCCAAGCGCCCAAATTATGATTACGTGACCCTGGGGATGCTGCAACGGTTGTAAGTGTGAGAACCAGTCATATGTCGTTTTTTTTCAGTGCTGTCGTAAGTCCGAACTGTCACTAAGCGAATGGTTGTTAAGTGAGGACTACCCGTATTCCTGTGTCAAGCAGAAGGCAGGCAAGTCAGATCTTTATCAGTTCTAGTGACTGACTCTTAAAGTCTGATTTAGCTGCATTTACATTTACATATTAACAAATACGATGTGGACCCTGGTGTGTAAATTGTTGACCAAGAACTTCCCAAGTGTGACACCATCCTGCTCACACAGGCAGGAGGAGATTCCCCCAGCCCAATTGCATTTCTAGTGACATGCCCCTCCCTTTGGAACAGCTGATCCTCTGAAGTCAGGCTGGTCCTTGTCTTTGATTCTTTAGAAACTGGGCTAAAATCATCCTCATCCATAGAGGGTTTGGGTTAGAATTAGAATTAGGGTTACAGAATGAATGAAGCTGACAGTTAACTATGTTAATATTTTCTTGATTCTCATGGATGTTATAAATGTAAACAGGCTGTAAGCTGCCTAGAGTTGTTTGAGTAGGTGGCCTACAAGTAATTGTAATAAATAAATAACGAACCCCTCCCTATTCAGGTAAGAAAAAGCAGGACTGCAGGGACATTGCAGTGAGGATGACAAGGTGGGAACCAGTGGGTCTTACCATCTCCCCTCAGTCTCAGATTTAAGCTTGCAACTTCCAGAAAACTAAAAAGCAAGTACCAGTAAAACTGAATCAGGAAGGAGCTTCAAATTCAAAAGAACTGTTACTTGGGTACACAGAGGTGTAAATGTCTACTCGAGACTGCGCTATGCTTGTTCTTTATTTCCTGTGCTGCTTATACAGTAATCTTCTATTTCCCTCTGTAACAATTGTGATCAAAGTTTATTGTATTTGTGCCAGCTCAGGTTTTCTGCATTTGCTACCCTTTGGGCTCTTTGCATAGCAGATTCCCCACCACCGCCTTGGATCTGCCCCAAGTGCATATTCTACCCAACACCTTTTTATGGAAGATTCCTTTAGGATGCTGGTTGTGATTTTATCAGCACCGTAGTCCTTATTTCATCCACCCTTAATTGTTTTTGCATGTGACTGCCTGAAGTTAAAATGGAAGCTTTGTGTATTTTTTAAATTTTTAATAAAGTGTATTTTATATCCTAAGCTATTGATCTAACTCCCCAAAGGAAAGGTGGGGGGAGCTAATTTCCCTAGCTGCATGCCTCAAAGCTATGAGGGCCAAGAAGTGTCTTAACATTTCAGTTTTAGCATTTTTTTCACTTTTTGGTTACAAGTCAGGCCATAGGCTGTGGAGAACTCTTCCCTTGCAACAGGTTTAAGGGGTGAGATGCCAGGTAAAGGCACCCCCAAAGCAGATAGGTGGTGTCAGTGGAAACTACCAAGCAGCTACACCACTGTTTTTCAAACTTGGCAACCTTAAGATGTGTGGACTTCAACTCTCAAAATTTTGGCTTCACACCTTAAAGTTGCTGAGACTGAGAACCACTGCCTTAGAGCAGTGTTTCTCAACCTCAGCAACTTTTAAGATGTGTGGACTTCAACTCCCGGAACTCCCCAACCAGCCATTCCCCAGAAGGGCAGAAGATGGTGTCAGGGTGTGAAAAAAAATCAAAAGACCCTTGGGAGTGAAAGGTTGAAGGCTCTCCTCTTTTATTCAGCCCTGTCTTCACAACTGTCCAGGTCAACTGCTGGGCATCTTTACTGGCTTTTTAAACACTTGATTTTCTAGAAGAACCTCTCTGTTCAAATTGGTTTTGACCATCTTTCTTATTTTGCCTTGGTCTTTCACCAAGGATACATTTTGATATGTTTATCCCACGAGGTACCTCCTTCTTCCATGACTTCGATAAATAGGATTCGTAGCACACCCTGACACTAACTTGACTTTGTCTCTCTGGGAGAGCTTTTCCAGGAGGAGCAGTTCACTTATTTGGGGAAAAGACCTCAAAGCAGGGGTTCTTACTCTTTTTGGGGCCGTGGCCCCCTTTGAGAATCTAATGAAAGCCACGGACCCCTTCTCCGAAAAATGCATTTAAATGCATAAAATATGTAGATACAAATTGTGTAACAAAGAAAATCAATTATGCTCAAATACAATTATCAAAATATTACTGGCTTGTATGGATATTTAGGTACAAAAGAACCTTGGAAAGACAAATTGTGTTGACCATTATCAGTTACATGGTTTTGGAGAAAAGGGTACTGCACACAATAAAACTTTTTTGTTAGGGCATAATAATTTTAGATAGTGAGATTTATTGAAATTAACACTCATTTTTCGAGTCTGGAGGCCATAAATTACTTTGTTGCCTACATTATTATTGAATGAAAACCTAAATTAAAGCTAAATTTCAGTCAGAGGTTGGTGAAAATAAAGTTGTAATTTTATATCCCATCCAAGTTCACGGACCCCCTGAAAACTATCCACAGACCCTCGGGTTAAGGACCCCCTGCACTAGTGGAAGTATAAAAAGCTTCAGAAGTCACTTCCATGACCCAGCACAGGAAATCTCCCAATAAACCCTTTCTTTTTATCTAGAGATCTGGCTTTATTCATTCTGGAAGGGAATTTTTCATTAAAACCTCCCCAAGACGGCATGGTTTCATGGTTTTGAGTTTTAGGACAGGCACAATAATTTCTGTATTTGGGGCTTTAGGCAGAAAGATCCAAAGCACCTCCCTTTCTATTTTCCTAGAGTTGGGCTGAAGGGAGATGTCCTGGGTCACAGGCTAAGAACTTTCCAGCTGGACAGACCAGGGAGCGTCAGGAATCACCGCTCCCTTTTCCTGGGAAACTCCTGCAAGAAGGGATCTGCCAGAGAGGATTTATGTTATCACCATATTTTACAGTACATATAAAAAGAATTATTATTGGTGATACAGGTTAGTGTGTCTTCTCTTGCAGGAACAGCCCAGGATCTTGGGAGAAATTTCTAAACACAAGAGAACTGCACTCATCAGGAACCACCTGGGACTGAAAGCAGCTGGAAAGAGAAAAAATAACTTACTCCCTTTTGGAGGACTTACACCCCGTTTGCAACCCCCCCCCCCAAAAAAAAAAAACACAGAAGAAAGGAGAATTGAGAAAGAGCCGTTCAAAGTTATTATCTCAGTACCAAGTATAACAATGTTCCCCAGCTGAATATGCTGTAGGTATTTTAGCTGCAATTCTCTTCATTCCCTGCAGGATAACAGGAGCTGTAGTCAAAGGCATTTTTAAAGTGAAAGGTTAGATTATTTCTCTGTTTTGGCAAAAGTGGCAAAGTTCAACAGATCTTACAGCATGGAGCTATCACTAAGGAATTATTCTAGAAGTTATATACACTTTTATTAATAACCCTGCCATTCTTGGTACACAGCCCAATCTGATTTGAAGAGGGAAACAGAATTTTCTTATCAATACCGCAGGCTTCAAGAGAACACCGAGATTTCATGCAGTCCTTTCAAACAGAAATCCCAGATGAGCCTTTACTCTGTAAGAGATAAGCCTGTTAGAAACAAAATGAAAATCACTGCGCTCTGAGAACAGAAAGTAACTTATTCTCCTTTCCAGCACACACGATAATCTTCAAGATCTGAAATTCCTAAGATGAAAAAAGCCGGTTATTTTTTAAAAAAACCTGCTTTGAAAACAAGAGATATTTAATTCTTCTTTTAAAAAAGAAACTTCCTTTCCAGAACAAGCTTTTCACTAGATTGTAATTACTGGAAACTGCAACCAAATATTGCAGTTTGTGGAATGCGCTTCAGAGTGCCAGCTAGCAAGGCGCTCAGAGAATGGGCTCAGTTAATGACTGTGTTTGCACAACCCAATTAGTCAACTGCATTTAATCAAGTGTTGTTGTTAACCTAATGAGGTCACTGAACTGTTCTCAAAAGACCAAATTTATTATGGATCTATCCAGTTGTTAAGGTCTTCAGAAGAGGCCCTTTTGAAGATGACCCCACTGTCAAAGGCCAATCTTTCTGGCATAGAGGAGAGAACCATCTCCTGTGTTGTTCCCAGTATGCACCCTCTTTGGAGAGTTTGGCAAATCTCGGCATCTCTTTCGCCAGTCTTTTGTGAGGTGATTTTAGTATTTTAGTATATTTTAATTGTTTAAATACTAACTGTGTTCAGTGCTCACCAAAGCGGAAGGTGGAGTATTAATTAAATAAATGCTTAAATCTTTCTTGGTCTGAAACAAGTTGGGCAATCCCTGCAAAACCAACCAAGAGTAACTTCCTGGACTTGCTACCAGCCAGGCTTGACAACTGATACACATTTCAGTATTTGAACCTGCTCAAGCTAATACACTTTGTTCTTCTAGTACATTGGAGTTGTGATGCTTCAAATTATGCACCTGTAACAAACTAATTCAATAGAAAATGGTCAAAGCAGGGAGCATCATTAATTAAAAATCATGGGAATCCACCAAAGCAGCTACTGATTGATATATAAAATGTGATGCAGATTTGGCAGATAGAGTATCTTTTATCAGAAACAGTATTCTTTGCTCAAACACTCGATTTTAAAACAAATGTTTCTTCTGATCATTCAAATGGCAATTCTCCAAAGCCTCCCACTGTTCCCAGAATTAGATGCAATGGCCTTTGGCAACCGCCAGAGTCTAAAAAATAGATGGAGTAACTCTTCAGGTTCCAAACTATCATCACAGTACACAGAACAAGCAGGCATTAGAAATGAAACGCTATTCATTTCTATCTCCCACCTCATACTGGTAAAATTATCAGTGATGGAAAATGTTCTAAGCTGCCCTATGGACTCTTGCATGTGTTAGTGAATTTTTCTTCCACTTTAAACCCAGAGTTGATAAAAGAAATATAAAGCACGGCCAAGAGTCCAGGAATGCAGCTTTGGCTTTTCTATTAAAGCCAGATGTACTAAGCTGTGGTACAGGACACAATAGTGCTCTCAAATCTCTTTTGCAAAGACTTCACAACTGGGAAAGCAAAGCACACTCACCAAAATTTTTTTTAACACAGTTGAGTGATGGTCCCCCTCTGCCAGTTCCTCTCAGTCCAGAAGTTTTCCACTCCAGTGTAACCAAGGAGGAATGGAACACAACTTTATTGTGTGGGGAAGGGCTATCATAAAGCGTTTATTTTTTATTGTTCAAATGTCACGGATCAAAACAAGTTCATTTCAAATACAGACGACTAGGACTAGGGCTGGACTAGCTGTCAGCCATGAAAGCTCTTTGGGTGATTTTGGACCAACCATTCTCTCTCAACACCACCTTTCTCAGAGGATTATTATGATGGGGGAAAATAAAACCCCCAAGGGTATGGCAGATGTTCATTGCTTTAACCATTTATATTTGTTTTAAGAGAACTCTTTCTCCTGGTTAAAGATTTCCTGATGATTGCTAATATTCAGAAAATGAAAGACATCTGCTCACAAGGAAGCAGCTTAGAAAAATAGAGACAAGGTTTATTTTCAGATTCTTAAAACAACTGAAAAATACTAAGTACTTCTTCAGCAGTTTAAATAATCAATATTAATAAGCTAGGTACAAAACTGAAACTAAGTATTGATACTACTTGTTTACATTAGTTTAGATTTTCATACCAACAATTTCAAGAAACATTTTCTTTTTAAAGGAAGCACAGATCAACTTGACAGTAAAGTTTGTTTGCGTTGGTCATTTCATAACCACTGTTGTTTTGGTTGATGAAGATAAATCAAAATATCCAGTATCCATAAAGATTTTTTTTCAATAACATCTGAAACATTTACGTAATATTAATTTCTTCCCCACTTGCAAAATACAGACAAAGGAACAGAGGACTGAAAGCATTACTATCCCTCCCTCTCTCTCTTCCTCCTCCAATTTCCAAATGGACTCATTGTAATCTATGTGACTGTTTCGCTCTTATGGACTGACAGAGGAAGATGGAAGTGTTTATTTTTTCCTTAGCTCATTTCAATTTTAATGGCTTGGTGCATACTGGAAATAACCTAATCATATTATTTTATATAACATGCCATACAATACAAATTAATATCCTATGTAATCTAGAAGGCTCATGCCTCAGCGTGTACAAAAGGCTTCAGGAAGATGGAAGAGACCCAAAAGATCTATGTAAGAAATATCATGGCTTTGGTATTTCTACGTAAGAAATTTCCTACACGGCTTTGGACCAGGATACCCAAAGGAATGCCTGTTGCATTTCCCAGCTGTCTATGTGCTGAGACAATCTGAGTCCCTCATTCAGGTGCCTGCGCCATCAGATGTGAGATGGGTGAGAAAAGCCCCTTCTCAGTTTCTGATGTTCTCTCACCCGCGAAGCTTATTTATTTATTTAATTTATAGTACTGCCCATCTTCCCCCAAAGGGGGAAGCTTGCCTGATTGTTGCTATTTGTACCAGAAGACGACAATTTTATTTTAAAATTTTAACTGTGGTGACTATATTGCTGCCAGTTTTAATCTGTGGATAGAAGAGGAAGTGGGTTAGAAGTTGGACATTTGATATAAAGCCCCCATGGCAATGCAATATACGTCAGTGACATTTTGGGAATAAGACATCTGTTCATGAACTGAAACTTACTACAAAAACAGAAATTCTTCCCCAAAAACTTCCCCAAAATAGTATGGTACTTACTGTATGCAGTATTCCTAATAAAAAACATTTTAAAATGCTTCTGACATGTTGGCCACAACATGGCATACAGCTATGCATATTGAACTCCTGAGTCTCAACAGGACTTTGTACAATTACACAATCGTACAATTAATTTGTGCCAAAATTGATCAGCTGATTGTGACAAGTATCACTAGTATTTCACTCTCTGGTAAATGTACTTTCAGTGCCTCAGTATGAAAAATATAATTTAAAAGGGGACTTTTATTTTGAGCTAGTCTAAACCCAGCATGTAATTATTACCTCAGGAAAACATGAATGCAGCAGCAGTAATGATGCATTATTAAATGGAAATAAAAGGAGCTATTTCCTTAAAAGGAAAGTGCCTGCTCTTTAACTGTATTTTATCACGTGTCTATCTTTCCACAGGTCCCTTCTAAATATCTTCTTGTTTTATCCTCTCAAAATAAGGCTGACTGTAATTTTTGAAAATTCATACTGATGAGTATTTGCAAATTTCATTAAAAATTAGAAATAAGTGGTGAAATATTTTTAATATCATGAAACACACCCTAAACATTATTTTAAGGGTTTTTGCTCATATCTATATTTTGTCGGGCATCGGCAACAGCTTCAGGCACTCGGACAGTCATATTGTTCATACTTTTCTTCAAGCAAATTTGACAACCCAAACGTGATCTATAGAAGGGAAAAAGCATATTGCATCAAAGATAATATTATAACATTGTAGTACTGTAATATTTCAATTATAATATTACAAGTACAATATTACAAACACAGCTTGTAAGAATATATTGATGAAGGATAAGAAGCTAAAGCCTATTCAGTATTACGTGTAAGGACAAAAACTGAAAAGAAACACTTAGTTTCTATAAACACTTAGCCTTAAACTAACCTTTCCCAACCTGGAACCCTCCAGTTGTAGAGACTTCAACTCCCAAAATTCTCAGCACTGACCATGTTGGCTTTGCAATTCTGGGAGCTGTAGTCTCTACATCTGGAAAGTGCCTTGACTGGGGAAGCCTGCTTTAGACTGTTCAATTTGCTTTGCATATTCACTTCTTGTAATTCACACATTTTCTAGCTAAGGTAGAAAGGGTAAACTTTAAATTTCCTATATCCAATCTGTACAACATATATTGTGATTAACTCTTTATTCCTTTAACTTTTTGATATAAGATCACAAGAAAGGATAATGCCAGAAATACTTCCTTTTAAGTTACACAAACAGAATATGGCAAAGAAAATGATTTGCAAAGGTAATGAAAGCTCCATGGAAGAGTAACTTAAATAAATGAATTTGCTTTTTTCTGTGAAGATCTAACATTGTTTTAGATATTAATTCTGAGAAGACACTAAGCAAACCTTAGAAAGGTAAAGAAAATAGGGATTTACAAACAAACAAATACCTTGGACCAGAAACTTAACATTCCATCTTTTTAAGGGTCAAAGTTCAGAGCCTAAGTCTGAACAACAAAAGCCAACTTTGCGATTAGGTTTGGATTAAACTGGTAAGCCACCGTTAACCAAAAGCTGAAGCAAAAATGTTCAATCCTCTCCTGACTTGATAACTGATAATACATTGCAGATAAAAAGTAGATAGTATAATCCAAAGCAGGGATAAGCAAACACACTAACTAGTGAGTACATTTGGAATTCTGAAAGTAGTAGCGAACATTCTACCAAAATGTCCATTAATGGCAGCCACAGTGGCTATGTTCAATCACAAAGTATTAATGAAGTTAATTCATACACCCTACATCACTCCTCCCTCCGCTTCCTATTGTCCTAGGGCATCTTTGTTTTCTGAGCAGGTGAGCACACTTCCAACAGAACTCTGGACTGCAGCTATACACCATTCTCTAAGAATGCTTATAGGGCCTATGTGCAGTGCAGAAATATCTTAATAAATAAAATGATCCCATCTCTCCTTTTAAAATCTAAAAAATAACATTAGAGGACAAGTGGAAAAGGGAGCATGATGTCTGTCAAGAGTCTTTTCCATGGACAGATAGGTACTGCCTGTCCTTGACCTAAGCAGCACGTGGTCAATTGAATGACAACTGTGAAGATATTCTCATAGCTTTTATGTTGATACCACCTTACCTTTCTGTCAAGCCATAGGCAAGATCCAGCATATCCATTTCTTCATCTGTAATTGCATCTAATTTTTCAAATATGTGGTTTTCAAAGATTAAGTGACACGTAGAGCAGGCAAGTGTTCCTTCACATGCACCTAAAAATGAAACAATTAAGCACACACTTAAGAGCTCTCCATTACATTTCAACATCATTGAGTGTTCATCATTCAACATCAACAATATAGTCCCCATACATTAACGCGAGACAACCACGTTCAAACAGAACCTTTGCATTTCATGGATATTAAGTGTATGATTTTCGGGGGGGGGGGGGCGGAATGGAAGGACTTATGCTGTCTCCTCCTGACAATTAACATTTCACAGGCAGTTTGGCAAAATAAATGTATGAAATAAGCTTAAAGAACCATGAAAGTTGCAACACAAGTTAGCTCATTAACCAGGAAGCAATAGTTCACAGTTTTCAGCAAAGTCACTCACCCCAGATGTATTGGACTAAATCTCCCACAATTCATAGCCACTTTCTGCACAATTTAATTCAACACATCTGAGGACACCAAGTTGAAGAAGGCACAGTTACAATATTGGTTCCTCTCTCCAGTATTTCAAATATAGTTTAAAGATACAGTAAGAAGCATCAAGGCAACATCTATTAATAGTGACAAATCAGGATAATGTATGCATAAGTACATCTACTTATGCCTATAATATAAAAAACTACAGATATAAAGCCAAAATAATTAAAGATAAAACATGAATATTTGTGTTGTAACTGCAACAGAACCCTTTAAGTGAAAAAAAGTCATGCTAAACAAGAGAAGGATTTAATCAAGCAGGCAAATATTCAAAACATTAAATATCAACATGTTATTTGTGTGCCTGCTATGCCCCCTAGTGATATTTAAAAAGTTGGAACAGAGAAAATTTTTCTTTTTCAGGCATTATCATTGTAATTGGTAATTGTTTAGAAGATTGAGAATTTCAAATCTGGACAGTATTTTTAAACTTCCCAATTTACCTTTCTGTATCTGGAATATTAAAAAGTGTGAAGTTACTTTTAAGATGCCATATGATTCCAAATTAGTCTTTGAGGCTAATTTTTTGTTTTCTGGGAAATACTAAAATGGCTACCCTTCTGGAAATCTGTTACTATTTCTTGACATTTTTAGCTCTGTTAATCACAATTGATCTACCTTTTAAAATGCTTGTTATTATACTGTCTATGTTTGTAAGCTTCCATAAACTCACTGAAAAAAGGCTGTGTTAAAATGGTTTTGAATAAATACATTTAATAAAGTGGTACTGGACTCAGTGCAGTGCATTGGAGAACCTTGGTGAGGTAAAGCATCAAAGAACCCAAAACCAGGAAAGATCACATGTCTGAGTCCAAAGAAGAAGGCAGGATAATTGTTGTAGCAAATACAGCAATATAAACAGAAAAGCAGCTGGTCATTAGCTATATATGATTCAGAAGAACTCACATATTTTATTTAACCCATAATGCAATTTGTTTGCTTTTCGCTTAGCGTTACCTGGATCCTATCATTACATCTGTAAATGTTTGCTGATGGGTTAAGGTTAATTTGAACTTTGCTGCCATGTCTCCTCCAAAAGATCAGGGTTAGAACATGGTTTAACACAATGTACAAATCCAGCCTTGGGTGTCCAAATTCAGCGGTATAACTAAGATTCCCCCATTATATATAGAGGACTCTTTCAAACTGAGAGTAGAGTTGACTTCAACTGGACAGATGATATAGAAGGATAAACTACAATTCACTCATGATGACTGATGTCAGAATAAACACATACTTGTTGAAGTATTACACAAACCAACAATATTAGGGTATTCTTTTTCCTAATTTTAGTAAAAAAATACACTTATACCAGTGATGCTTAGAAGTGGTTAACTTTGAATCAAAAGTTATGAAGTTTCAATTTTTTAAATGAATTTAAATTCCTTATAGGAAATACATTTACTTACCAAATCCATCTATGTCTAGATTGTTATCTATCACAACATCTAGAAGTGAATCTCCAACCTTCCCTTTGGCTGTTAGTTTATCACCATCACGATTTATAAAGTGCACTGTAACTTTTTCTTCTGAGCTGAAAAAAAGAAAACAATTCAGTATCTTATTATTCTGTTTTAATTCAATTTTTCACAAAATTGTTTCTCAATACAGTCCATATCAGTTTACAGAGGTTTATTTATTTGGAAAACTTATATGGCCACCTAACTTATACATGATAATCCTAGGTGACTCTCAATGACATTCAATAAAAACAGAATAAATATAACCAACCAAATCCCACAATACCATAATGGACCTGTCCTCAGGCTTAGATATCATCAACAACAACAAAACCCAACTCCAAACCCAACCTAATTCAAACCCTCATATAAGAGGAACTGGAAGGAGATCAGTTCATCTTGATGTTTTGAAAATAGTTGAAGACAAAGTTGTTTCAGACAGCCTTCCCGATTTTATGATGCTATCTTTAAGCCAAAATAATTAAAGATAAAACATGAATTTTATCTTTAAAATAAAAGATCTCTCTCCCCCATATTTTTTTCTTTTTATTGTTGTCATTTGTTAAGTTCTTATGTGGTTTTATATGCTTTTTTGTTTGTTGTTTATTCGTTCAGTCACTTCCGACTCTTCGTGACTTCATGGACCAGCCCACGCCAGAGCTTCCTGTCGGCCGTCACCATCCCCAGCTCCCCCAAGGTCGAGTCCGTCACCTCCAGAATATCATCCACCGATCTTGCCCTTGGTCGGCCCCTCTTCCTTTTGCCTTCCACTTTCCCTAGCATCAGCTTCTTCTCCAGGGTATCCTGTCTTCTCATTATGTGGCCAAAGTACTTCAGTTTTGCCTTTAATATCATTCCCTCAAGTGAGCAGTCTGGCTTTATTTCCTGGAGTATGGACTGGTTTGATCTTCTTGCAGTCCAAGGCACTCTCAGAATTTTCCTCCAACACCACAGTTCAAAAGCATCGATCTTCCTTCGCTCAGCCTTCCTTATGGTCCAGCTCTCGCAGCCATAGGTTACTATGGGGAATACCATTGCTTTAACTATGCAGACCTTTGTTGTCAGCGTAATGCAGTGCTTTCCAATCTGCTGCCGTTGGCGACACACCAACGGCGGCAGCGGCGGTGTGGGGGCGCGCATGGGGGCAGGGGCGGGCAGGCGGCAGCAGCAGCGGCGGCCTTCACTAAAACGCGGAAGCGTTGATGGCGCGCCGCTGCCGCCGCCGTGCACACCCCTGCTGCCACTTCCGGGTTGTGTGGCGACACACCAAACTCTGTGTTGCAACACACAGTTTGGAAAGCTGTGGTGTAATGTCTCTGCTCTTAACTATTTTATCAGGATTTGTCATTGCTCTCCTCCCAAGAAGTAGATGTCTTCTGATTTTATATGCTACTATGAATGTTTTAAATTCTTCTATTATATTCTACGTAAGCTGCTGAGAGTCTTTTTGATTGCAGTGGGGTAGAAAGGGCCAATTCAAGGTGCTGGTTTTTACCTTAAAGCCCTAAAAGACTTGGTGCCTGAGTACTTGCAGGACCATCTTGCCCAACCAGAATTAGCCTGCCTTGTATATTCATTCTTAGAGAGGATGCTCTGGAACACCAATTAAAGACAAAATTGCATATATTCCTATGCAATATATATAGACTCCTTGCTTGTGTAACTAAGATGGCAATCATAATAGCCAAGATAGCACTTCATAATTAATCTTATCACAATAACAACAAATATAATTTATGTTATGTATTGTCAGCCCTCCCAGGCAAACCAGACAGGAAACACGATGAGATGAGTGAATTCTACTTTATGGTAAGGTGGGTCCTTCCTAAGTTTCTTTCTCTGTCCATTACTCTGTTGCGGCTCCTTTCTCTTTCATCTGATTGTTCCCTAGACAGCATCTCTTGCCCCACCCCTTCCAAGGTCACCCTCACATTCCATCACAGATAAAGACTGGTATACACTATGACCATTTAGAGTGGTGAAGAAATCCCAAGAGTCATAAATCTGTATGTATTCTATAGGTGGACTAAGTTGAAGAAACAACAAGGCAGAATAATTAAAATTAAAGTATCACAACTACAGACAGTTTAAATGCTTTACTTACTCCAATTCTGCTCCAACCTCCATCAGAAAAACCACTCAGCTCAGAGTTTAGGGACTGAGCATTTCCATAGCACCTATAATTATTTATTTTTCACATTTCTATCTCACAGCAATCAAAGACTCTTAGCAGTTTATATAATATAAAAACCAATTAAAACATCCATGGTACAAACTTCCATAAAACAATAAAAACAGCATAAACCAGACATAATAAAACAATAAAAAACAGAAGTTAAAAGATGTCATGATAAAATTAGGGGGAGGCTATTTGAAATTTTTAATAACTTCCAGAACATCAGTAAGGTTATTTTTAGTAACTTCCAGAACATCAATAAGGAGGGGGCTAGCCTGATCATTACTGGGAGGTTGTTCAACAGAGTCAGTGCTGTCACTGAAAAGCTGGGTCTTCTTGCTTCAGCCCTTGAATCTCCTGAAAATGTGGGATCAATTAAGAGTTTCTATTTGATCTAACTGGTTTGGCCAGTACTGGTTGGAATATTTATTTTATCCTTTTGCTCAGCTTCCATTTCTGGATATTCTGGATTCAGACCATGGAGGGCCTGGATAGACAACTTTTTTTTTTTTGCTCATAGAAGGTTGAAGAACCTATCTGACCATGTTGGCTCATCTTGAAAAAGGTAAGGCAGGTTAAAGCTGGATACTACTTGAATGGGAAATCAGGAAACCTCAGGGATGAAGACTAAACCATGAAATTAAAAAAAAAATCTAGAAGGCGGCAATAGCAAATCACTTCCATGTTGTTTCCAAGAACACCACAGAGACACACCTACACAGTTACCAAGACTCAAGCTTGACTTGAAGGATACTTTATTTTACTTAGCCTTTCTGATCCCAAATGTGACATTCAAGTGCACACAAACACATATGCTGATAGATGTTTAATTTATTATTTCAATGTATATGGATATCCATCTCAAATTCATGACTGGACAAATAATCCCCCATCATCTTCCTTCTTTCCAGATCATTATTAGTGGCAGAGGAACAGCAGTCATTGGTGGATTGTCAAATTGTGAATAGTGTAATCTCAGCATCATGCCAGCCAGCTGATTGAATAGCTACCTAACTAGGGGAACTAAAGCCCCCTGGGGTGTATGTCCTTTACTTCTCATTCCTGTTTGGGGGCTTTAAACAGTCAAACAGCTGATGTTGAACATCCACTGTAAAACTGGAATTGTAGTCTACCACAATTCAATTTTGTACCACAAGTACAAAATACGCACCATTGTATCAACATGGGTGGAGTCCAATATGCAGAACTTGCATGGGGTTTTCCTCTCATGTACATAGTACCGGGGGATCCTCCAGAGCAGATCTGGAATGCTTAGAGAAACTTATGTTTTCCTCTACTTTGCAAAAAAATGTGCAACTGCCAGAGAGGGATTAGACTCTAGCCTATGTTCAGGACAGTGGTTATCCTGCAATAGTGGCGAGTTCTCACTTGGTCTTCTCTTCCCCCGTTTGAACTCCCATTTCAGCAACCCACTTTAAAATAACAAGATTAACTTAATGGATCCTGTGCCTGTATAAGCACAGAACTGCTGGGCTTGCTCCATATTGTGTGTGGGGGTTATATTTGTTGACTGAATTGTGTTTACATGGAGAAACCATGGACTGCTTACACCTCTCCTTTAACTCTCAAAAATCAATGGATAGCATATCTTGTCTTAACACATCTAATTATTTTGTTTACACCATCCAGCTTTTACATGTGGAACACAAGCTGGGCACTTCATAAGATGAAACTAGACACCTATGAAACTTTAGGCCACGGCATACTTAATTGTGGCTTACTGAAAAGCAAAGTTAGTAGGTATTATACAATACGCTTATATAATTTGTTAAGTCATAAACCGTGGTGTACAAATCAAAGTAAAAAGTATGTTATGCAAACCCAAAGTCACAAACAAGTAGATCCCCTTCTGGATTAGAGTGTTGTATGAACACCTTTACCAATGGTTAACAGAACCATGGTTTATCCATTTTTCTGGGCTCGCACAACACACTGAACTATAAATTGACCTCAGGGGCCGCATTCGCACGTTTTTGCAACCCGGCTACGGTAGTGCTACACAATATTGCGCTCGATGGGGAAAGCACACCACAGCTGGCATTTTCTGTGACCTCCGAGCTGACCTATCCAAGGTACTGCCCTGAGATGAGCACTACGCCCTTCTTCCTCGCGCCAACCCCGCGATTCTCCCTCACTTGGAGCCGCTAACTCCCTAGGAGCAAGAGAGAGGAGAGGAGCGCGAGCGGAGCTACCCGTCCGCCGCACCTCGAACTGAGGCCGGGAAGGGTGATTTGGCAAAGAGAGGATGGAGCTCCTCCGTCCCCGCTTACCTGAGCCCCGCCGCGGCGTGGAAGGGCCGGCAAGTGCCTAGGCGGGCTGCGCTACTCCAGCCACTGCTGGTCCGGAGAGGAGCCGCCAGGAGCCGCCAGCAGGAAGACGGCGCGGCTCGGAAGAGAAGACGGAAGCTGTTTGAGATGGCCATGCTGCAACGGCAGGCGAGAGCGAATCCACGAAGACGGCGGAAGAAGCACCGCGAGCGACTTCCGTTTACTTACTAGTTGCTGAAATCCAAAGGTCGGCCTGTTTATCCAACAGAATCCACTGCGGCTATTCTCGTAGGCTTTTACGTTGCCGACGTCAGAGGTACCGCAAAATGCTTAGGACTCTCCTGCATGGGAGACGGATTACGGGAATTACGGAAATGAAGCGCTCGGGCGCGTGCGTGCTACAAAGAATGCGCAGAGTTCGTCGGCGGGAGCGCTTGGGTTGGGAATCGCGTCCAGTTGCCTGCCTTGGCTTCCCAGGCTCGCCCTCTGCTTACGCGGCTCCCTTTTCGTTTAGGGATTTGGGGAATGTGTAACAATACAGTAGTGGCCAGAACGGGAGGTTGTTGCTGTTGCACCAGATGGGAGCCAGACACCCGAGATGTGCAGCAGTTGAAGCTCTCCACCTGGAGCGAGGTGGCGGCGACGGCAGAAGCAGCCGGTTTAGCAGCCTACCATGCAGAGCTAGCTTGGGGATTGTCGACTGAGCAGCTAGAAGTCAGATGACCATTAAACGGCAGCAAAGAAATACAAAAACCTAACATTTTGCTGCCGTTTAGAGAGAGTTCCCAGTTTTGCAGCCCGGGATTGGTAACCCGATATGGCTGAGCAGTAGCTGTCAGAGAAGCAGAGAAGGGAAGTTGCCCCCTTCCTGATTTCACTGTCAGAAATAGTTCGTACCTAGGAAAGCATAGTTCCCTGAACCATTTTGTAAAATATACCTTAAGATATTGGCTGGATTTATATGTTTCACTAGATCACAGGATACTTTCTTTGGTTTTGACTTGATATTTGTGAACCTAGCAACTGTAGCTTCTAAATCGTGATCTGTTGCTTAGCCAATAGTCCTAGCTAGTTGTGGTTTGTTCTGTAAAGCATATTTAAACAAACCATTGCTAACCATGTCTTAAAGGTGTAACTTAGGTACTTAATGGAATTTATAAGCTTTTTTGTTCTTTCTGGAAGTGGTCAAAGTATAATGACTGACAGATTTGCATTTCCATTCCACAGATCCACTGCTTTGTATTTTTGTACAATTTAATTACTTACCTTAATGCTCTGATCTTTTCATTTTGTAATCACAGCTAAGTTAGCATATGCAATCTTACACCAGTAGGGGGCAGAGCAAATCAAGGAAGAGAGCAACATTAGGTGGGTTGTGAATGTGTAAGTCAGAGCTTTCCAAACTTTTCATGTTGGTGACACACTTTTTAGACATGCATCATTTCGCGACACACAGCAGGGCATCATTTCGTGACACACTCTTACAGCAGGGCACAAGGCAGGCACTAGGACCTGCACGGAATCACAGCAGGTTTGGAGGCAGCAAGGAAGGCACAAGGCAGGCACTAGGACCTGCGTGGAATCACAGCAGGTTTGGACGCAGCAGCAGCAGCCGTGACACACCCAGACACTGCAGCTGACACACTAACGTGTCCCGACACACAGTTTGGAAAGCTCTGGTGTAAGTGTATGCATAATACTTAATGTAAAATGCTCGTGCTTCAGCGTTTGTCATATAAAAATAGAGACCTTTCCAACACATTGCCCCAACAATCCCTTCTCCCATTCAGTGAATTCAGTGAATTTTGCTAACACAAAATTACCATTACCTTATTTACTGCCCCAATGTCTCCATAAAAATGAAAGGATGGCAAGTTCCAATTTAATACTGGAGACCATATGAGATTTGACAGAAAGAAAAAATCCTCATGCACAACCTGATATATGTGTAAAAAGCTCAGGTACAATTACTAAGCTTGGACAGAGAAAGAATATTAGATTTGCACAACACACAAAAAAATAAATCCCATAACTAACACAAATTCCTGGCTAGGCCTTTACCTATCTCTACAAAGATAAAGGACTCTTAAATAGTTGGTTGTTGTGGGTCTTCCGGGCTGTGTGGCCATGTTCTGGAAGTTGTGGTTCCTAACGTTTCGCCAGCATCTGTGGCCAGCATCTTCAGAGGGCAGGAGCACAGACAGAAGCGAAATCTCTGTGCTCAGGTAGAATGGCAATGTTTGGCAATGTTTGTTTTCTATTTATAGAGCTAAGTTATAGGAGATTAGGTGGAGTTTTTTGTTGTGTTGAAATGTTAACGAGTGGCTGATGAGCGTGATTAGCATGTTCATTGTGAGAAGTATTCCCATGTCCTGGTGGTTGGACTGAGAAAACAGCTTGCAAAAGGTCAACAAACTCAGTCCAACCACCAGGACATGGGAATACTTCTCACAATGAACATGCTAATCACGCTCATCAGCCACTCGTTAACATTTCAACACAACAAAAAACCACCTAATCTCCTATAACTTAGCTCTATAAATAGAAAACAAACAAAACATTGCCACTCTACCTGGGCACAGAGATTTCGCTTCTGTCTGTGCTCCTGCCCTCTGAAGATGCTGGCCACAGATGCTGGCGAAACGTTAGGAACCACAACTTCCAGAAACATGGCCACACAGCCCGGAAGACCCACAACAACCATCAAACTCCGGCCATGAAAGCCTTTGACAATACATTGACTCTTAAATAGATGCTCCCTCTGCTTTTTACATTACTCAGACTTCCCCACAGAATCCTGAAGATTCCAGCTATGTATCAGAGACTGGGGAGATAATAGTCCATACTTATTTTCCAGTCTCCTTCCAGCAATTTCTGCTTGGTTTTTAAAGTATTTTAATTTCCCTGTTTTCAGCAAAGGAGGAGGAGCTATGGGTATCTCTCTGCATCTGAGATTTTCCTTACGTTTATTGAGGGTGTATGAGATCTATGAATGTCTATAGCTGCCGACTGGCAAGGAGGGTACATTCAGAACACCTGTCTTCAGGATCAATATATCCTGGATTAGTGCCATTGCTACTATGGAAGGGGAAACTTTTTAACCTGTGGTCAGGAACCCCACTACAATAAAAGAATGCTTCTATAGAAGATGCAACTATGGCATGAATTGAGACCTCTGATGAAAACGCAGATCAGCCAGCCAACACAGTAACCTATCCCAAAGACTGCTTTTTGGAATTGGAGAACAGGATTTTGGAAACCCCATTGTTTCCCTCTTCAGATCCATGTACAAACAATTAGTTCATGGGCTTCCTTTCTGAAGATAATAAATCATAGATAGAATAATTACTGGAAACGGTAAACACTGACAATATTCAGCAGACGTCTTACTTAGTGGATGATCCAATTTTTCTGGTAATGCTCAAGGATGCCTATGAACCATTGACTTGACTAGTGCTCCTAACTCAGCCTAAGCCAGCTAAAGATTTATTGCAAAAATTGGCTTTAGACATTGTACAAGCTTCAACAGGAAGGGTGTCAAATTCTATTTTAATATCCTATCCCGAATTCTTTAAGGGGCGTGGTGGCTCAGCGGGTAAGACGTCAGGCTTGTCGATCACAAGTTCGGAGGTTCGAATCCCTAGCCCTGCATGCGGAGTGAGCTCCCGCACTAGCTCCAGCTCTTGCCAACCTAGCAATTCGAAAGCATGCAAATGCAAGTAGATTAATAGGTACCACTTCGGTGGGTAGGTAACAGCGTTTCACATGCGTCATGCGGCCACATGACCGTGGAAGCGTCTTCGGACAACGCTGGCTCTTCGGCTAACAAACGGAGATGAGCACCGGCCCCTAGAGTCGGACACGACTGCACAAATGTGCGGGGGGAAACTTTACCTTTACTATCCCGAATTCTATGGTAAGAGAGGCAACCAAGGAAAATCTAATGTATGGCTTCATATAATCCAGTAGCTAGAGGATTAAAACACTGATATGATGGCCACTGTTCATATTTACAGTGCTTCTCAGGACTGTCAACAACCGAACTTGCTTGTTGGGCCACTTCCAGGGGTTTCTGTAAGAGTAGGTAGCCACACTTCCAACTCAATCTCAGACAACGAAAGGATTTTGGCTGTTTTCTTAGTGGAGGCATCCTGCTTCTCCAAGTAGCAGAAAATATCTCTGACTATAACTCCATGGCAATATCAGATGTGACTGCCCTATGTTGTTATGCTTGACTTCAAAGTTCCAGTCTTTGGTGGTGGTTTGAATCTGGACTGGTGTACCATTGATGAGGAGAGTCTGTTTAGCCAGTACATGATGGCACATGGGAATGAATCCTGGTACTACAACAATAGCAGTTTTCTCAAACTTGCCTTTGATAGCAAAGTTCAGGTTTTACCCAGACTCAGTGCAACATACCATCATGGTTTGTAAAACAACCCACAAATCCCACTAGAAGAATCCTTACGAGAAGATATATGGGATTGATTCAGAATATTGCCTTTTACTGTCCTCAAATTCCAGAAGTCATTCCTTTCCATTCTGTTTGGCTCATTACTTCAGACCATGAGAATCCATGACCAAAGGTACTTGAGTGCTGACAGTAGTATACAATAGTGTTCCATTTGGTACTACAGTACCATTGCATTATGTCTTCCATGCAATGCAACTGTTGTTATACAAGGTATCTGTGATTCCTAGGCAAATGTTGCCCAACATTTAAGTGTTTTGCTGCAAACCAAACAACTGTTGGATGGGAGAGCCTGTTTAGATCTCTAAAAAGTGGTCATGCAGCACCGGGCATGACAATGTACAGCTCTATTAAAATCCCAAGGAAGAGACAGATGTGCTGGTGTGTGTGTGTGTGTGTGTGTGTGATGGCTTGGAAATGCTAATCACTTCTGACAGCTTGGTACTGTTGCAACTACAATGACCTTCCTAGAATGGGTTTTGATTGCTGATGTGTCTAAAGAACACAGGCTTTAAGAATCTTTTTATTGCTGTGAAAGCTCAGCAAGTTGAAATGACCTAGAAAGATGTTATCCTCCACAATGTATGTTACTGAAAGGATCCTATTCTGTGTCTTCTGTCAATCATAACTTGCAGGACATGGTTATATTTCTGTGAACTGACATTATTTCTACATGTAAGGGGAAAACAAATATAATTTAAAATCCATAGAGGCAGTACTAGACTAATTGAAGTTTTACAAAAAGTTGCAAGCTTTTAAGTTTTAATAACAGGTTTCTAAGAACGGTGGCTAATCTTTGAGTCTTGCTTGTGCCAGACCACATTCTTAAACTCCATTCTCAAAGGGAGTGAGGGAGACCTTCAGAGATGCAAATATAGCCTTATCAGTTAAGAGTGGTATTAGGATATACGAAAAAACTCTCCCAAAGCTTGTTGAGAAAAAGAAACATGCAAATACTTGTTAACATTTTTGAAATACAATTTCCAGCTGTTAAGATAAAATATGGGAAATATAGATACTGCAGTCCTGATAAAGTCTTCTGCCCTGCACATCTTTACATTGTTGATGAATGATCATCACATGTTCTGCTTAATTGAGGACAGTCCTCTGTTAGTGGCAGCATGTGTTTAAAAAGCAGTTCAGTCCAAGTCTGGTTTAAAGATAAAGAACAGTTGCTCATCCAAATTTGGAAAACAAACTGAACAGGTTATCTGGTAACAATCTTTCCCACTCTGACAGCAAGTATTGTATTTCTTTTAATTTACATGAACATTTAGCAACAATTCCAGATGTTGTGCTGCAATTCCCATTATCCCTCACAATAAATCAGGCTATCTAGGCTAGTAAGAGTTGGAGTTCAGCAAAATTCTTGCCCATTACTGAACTATGGCAAGAACTTCTAGTTTGCATCTATGCACATAATTTATATGCACGTTCTCTACCTTATTTTAGGGGGCGTGGTGGCTCAGTGGGTAAGACGCCAGGCTTGTCGATCGATCGGAAGATTGCAAGTTCAGAGGTTCGAATCCCTAGCCCTGCGTGCGGAGTGAGCTCCCGCACTAGCTCCAGCACTTGCCAACCTAGCAATTCAAAAGCATGCAAATGCAAGTAGATTAATAGGTACCACTTCGGTGGGTAGGTAACAGCGTTCCGCGTGTGTCATGCGGCCACATGACCGTGGAAGTGTCTTCGGACAACGCTGGCTCTTTGGCTAACAAACGGAGATGAGCACCGGCCCCTAGAGTCGGACACGACTGCACAAATGTGCGGGGGGTACCTTTACCTACCTTATTTTATTTTGGAGGGGGGTATCCGCCTTCCTTCCATCCATCCATGTCTAACTTGGCAGCTATTGTGCTGAATACCCCTACAACTATTAATTACCAAACAAATGGGAAGACATCAGCCCAGCAGCAGTGCAAGAACTCTCCTTTTCAAATAGAGATATCTGGAGGGCTTGCTTGAACATTCCAGTGCATTTGCTATAGTCCTCTAACTTCGCCTGAGCCTGCAGAGCAGAGCATGTGTGTGTCCTTTGCTTCTATTTGCGGTTTTCCTGTTGACTTGAAGTATGTGTAATAAAATCCTTGATACATATTCAAATAATAAAACGCAAGAGCTAATCAGTAGTAGGCTGATATGTTTAGATAACCACATCTTAACTTTGTTTGTGCAAGGAAGGTCCATTCATCAGTTGGCTTCTCTTTCTTATCAGCTCATTCTTTTGCAAGAACTTCTATTATGTATAGTGTGATTACAAAAGCAACTTTATTTATTTGTATTTATTAAATTTTGCCACCGCCCATCTCCCCCCAAAGGAGGGACTCTGGGCGGTTTACAATAGTGATAAAAGCCTAAAATAACATAAACATAAATAAATATCGAATACAATACAATATAAAGCATAAATATAGTATAAAATCCAGATGACGATGATAATTACAGCACCGCTCGTGTATATCTAAAGGGCACCAGCCATCTCCAGGAGCGATTACTTCCCTCCCCACCCCAGGCAAGGTGGCAAAACCAGGTCTTTAGCCGCTTTCAAAATCACAAGAGATGGAATCTGTCATACTTCTGGAGGAAGGGTGTTCCAGAGGGCAGGAGCCACTGCAGAGAAGGCCTGCTTCCTGGACCCCGCCAGATGGAATTCTCTTAAAGACGGAGTCCGTAACATGCCCTCTCTGCTTGATCGGGTGGGACGGGTTGATGTGATGGGGATGAGACGGTCCCTCAGGTACCTTGGACCCATGCCATGTAGGGCTTTAAAGGTGATAACCAACACCTTGAATTGCACCCAGAAGCAGACTGGTACCCAATGCAGCTCACAAAGCAACGGTGTAACATGTGCCGATCTAGGGGCACCAATAATTGCCCACACAGCCGCATTTTGGACCAGCTGTAGCTTCCAGATACTCTTCAAGGGTATCCCCATGTAGAGTGCATTGCAATAGTCTATATGGGAGATGACCAGGGCATGAGTGTGAAGGGCATCCTGGTCCAGGAAAAGGTGTAACTGGTGTACAACACGATTTGTGCAAAGTCCCTCCTGGCCACGACTGCCACCTGCTCTTCGAACAGGAGTCGTGAGTCCAGGAGGACCCCCAGATTATGCACCGGGTCTGTCTGGGGCAGTGCAACCCCATCCAGCACTAAAGATGTTAAGTTTCCGGATACCAAGGAGCCCCCCACCCACAGCCACTCCGTCTTACCAGGGTTCAGCTGAAGCCTGTTGTTCCCCATCCAGACCCCCACAGCCCCCAGGCACCACGAGAGGGCGGTCACAGCATCACTTACTTCACCCGGGACGGAGATGTATAATTGAGTATCATCAGCATATTGATGATACCTCATCCCGTGATGACGGATGATCTCACCCAGCGGTTTCATGTAGATGTTAAAAAGGAGCGGAGAGAGTACTGAGCCCTGCGGCACCCCACAAAGGAGAGGCCGTGGGCCAGATCTCTTGCTATCAACACCGATTGGGACCGGCCCTGGAGGAAGGTGAACCAGCGCAGAACACCACCCACCCCCAACTCCCTGAGCCAACCCAAAAGGATACCATGGTCGATGGTATCGAAAGCCACTGAGAGGTCAAGAAGAGTCAGGATGTATGCACTGCCCCCATCCCGCTCCCGCCAGAGATCATCCATAAGAGCGACCAAAGCTATTTCCATTCCATAAACCTGACTGAAAAGGGTCCAGATAATCCATTTCATCCAGAAACCTCTGGAGCTGCAGCGCCACCACTTTCTCAACCACCTTCCCCAAGAAGGGGAGGTGGGAGACTGGGCGAAAATTGTCCAGTACAGTGGGGTCCAGCAATGGTTTCTTGAGGAGGGGATGCACCAGCGCCTCCCTAAAGGCCGCCGGAAACCCCCTCTCTCAAGGATGAATTTACCATTGCTTGGACCCAACCACATGTCACCTCCCGAGCTGCTTTCACTAGCCAGGAGGGGCAAGGGTCTAGTTGACAGGTGGTGTTTACAGTCCGGAGGATCCTGGCCACTTCCTCAGGCCTAACAGGGTCAAACTGCTCTCAGATAACAGGGTAAGCCCGTTCCCTCGGCATCTCCACAGACCCTGCCTCACGCTTGGAGTCCAACTTAAAACAGATCCGAGTGATTTTATCCTGCAGATGCTCAGAAAACTCCTCAGCACGGCCCTGAAGATAGGTCACCAGGCCACCCTTTCCCAGAAGGGACTGAGTGACCCTGAACAGGGTCTCTGGACGGCATTCTGCAGATGCAATAAGAGTGGAGAAATATTGATGTTTCACTGCTCTTACCGCCACAAGGTAGGCCTTAATAGCGGCTCTAGCTTGTGTTCGGTGGGGTTCAGACCTTGTTTCTCTCCAGCGGAGCTCTAGACGTCTCTTAATCCTCTTCAGAACCCTTAACTCCTCCGCAAACCACAGGGAGTGCTGGGTTCGGTGGGACAAGAGAGGCCGCACAGGTGCAATCCTGTCCAAGGCCCCAGCCACCTCCCTATTCCAGCCAGCGGCCAGGGCCTCCGCTGGACCATACGGCAGATAACTTAGTCTCTGACTAGCTGCTAGAACCACTGCACTCTGCTATGCAGATTTGGAATTAGGTTGTTTACCCTCATTCAGGTTATGAGCTTGGCTAGGCTAAGTTTTTAGTGCTACATTTTCATACAGTTTTATCCAACAACTGCATATGACGCTTGTGGGGCATGCAGGTCATGTTTAAGAACTGTATGCTTATGGGCATCAATGTGCCTAAGTCACCTTCATGGGCACCTACCCAATTATAATTTTTAAAGATTCTTTTAAAAACAAACAAATAGGTCGCACCTTATCTTGTTTACTCTACCTTCCACAAGACAAAGATAGGTTGGGGTGATAACATCCTGGAGGGATTAGCTAGGAAAGACCCCATATTTTACTTTCTGGTAAAATATTTTGTGACTGGCCACACACTGGTAATTACTTGGAAACTGGACCTCTGAATTCCGATGGAGACATGGCAGACTGAACAGCTGTGCCCGCAGGCTCAGTGGGCAGAACTGACAACGCGTCAGTTTTTTCGGGCTCAGGCAGGTTTTTCCTGAAGCCCAGGAGTGTTCTTCCGGAAAAAGGAAAACACCTGGAATCACCCCATCTGTCCTCCGGACGGCTGCTTGCAGCCAGAAGATTGCAAACAGCGTTTACATTCGACTGGTAAGAGCTAGCCGGGAGGCTGGGACGTCACCATTTCCAAGCTGCGCTGTAGCCTTAAAGGGACACTAAGACCAGGCACCCCATTTCTAAATCACCCAATTTATATTTCTTTTAAGTACGTGTACCCTAAGAGAGGCTTTCTACAGCAAGGAGAAGCAGGTTCTCTTGGTGCTTATCATTATTTTTGGGATCAATTTTTTTAAAAAAAATCTTTTTAAGTTTTGGACTTTGTTTTCCCTCCAAATATTAAGGAGGACTGAGAGTAAATAATTGTCTTCCTGTTACTATTTTTATACTAAATTTGAAGATATTACCATTTTCCTATATGTTGAATCGGCTGCTTTGAACTTTCAGTTTTCTGCTTCTACTTTTCCTGGGGAACTGTCTGCATATCTCACTTTCACTTATGTAAACACATTCCAGAATTCTTTCATATCTTCGACTTTCGCTGGTTAAGCTCCTAGGGGCCGCCATAATCTACTGTGTGAGACATGGAGGATTTTAAACAGACTTTCTCCGACTTCCACCAAGATTTTAAACAGATTCTTTCTGATTCCTACCAAGTTTTTATGCAAGGCATTCAGGACATTGTAGAAAATATGAGGTCTAAAATGTGTCCTCTGGTTGGGGATGTCGTGGATTAAACTGAGGAATTTAACAGCAACAGAAATGTCTCTTCTAAGAGTGAGATCAGGACTTCTGCTGAAATGCTGGATGAAGATCGGATAGTTGAGTTGGAGAAATTTAAGGGAGAGATTGAGTTGCAAGCCATATGTGAAATTGATCTTCTGGTGGAATGCCATGGAAATGAAGGGGTTATTATGTATGGGAGGTCTCCTGAAGAGAAGTCGGAGTTTTTGAGGGGGGCAGTTGGGCTGTTTGATTTTTTAAAGAAAAAAGCTCTGTGCGCATTGTGGAGATATGTAAATGCTCTGGTTTATTTTGAAGTGGGATAAGGGTTTAAGAATATTTATCTGGATTACTTTTAGGGTTTGGCTGATTTCATTTATCTTTAACGATTTGGATTAAGATTATTAAGGTATAATAAAAATAATAAATGTCTATCTGGATGGTTTTGGGTTTAATAATGATTACAATTATTAAAATTTTTGTATTATCAAGTACAATGGCAGACAATTTATATATTTTTTAGTTTGATCTTTATTAAAGTAGACGGGAATGTATATAGTAGTAGGAAGGAAATAATTAAATAAATGTTATCTTTGGGGGGGAAGTTGATTAGGAGGTTTATATAATTTTTTTCCTTTTAATATAAGGGGAGGGAGTAACTGTATTTAGTGGTCTTTATAATGTGCCAATGGAATGATTTATAGCAGGGGTGGGCAATGTCAGGCCCACGGGGCTCCTGCCTAAGGCCCGTGGGGCTCCCGCTCACAAACTCCGCCCCTTCCACACGATTGGCTCCTGCCCACAAGCCCCGCCCCCCAGTGCTTGTGATTGGCTTCCGTCCGCAAACTCCGGCCCCCAGTCTGCGGAAATCCCAGAAACCCCGCCCCCCACCCCCCGGTTATAAATATCCAAATGGCCCTTGGCAGAAAAAAGGTTCCCCACCCGATTCATAGAAATAATGTGATTTTGGTTTAATATAGAGTAAGGGATTGGTTATGGAAAATTTTTGTATATCCTTGCTGTTAAAAGTCGGAAGTCACCTCTTTTTGTAATTTTGAAAAAAAATTCTCTTGTGTTTCTACACTTTAGTTTTTTTTTCTTTGTAGTTTTTTGTTTTTCTGTAGCTTTTATCTTTGCTTGAAACTTAATAAAATTCTTATTAAAAAAAAGGAAATTGGACCTCCAAGTGAAAGCCATTTTGTGGCAGCACTCACAAAATGGTCAAAACTCAAAATATACCCATCAGTTCAATAAATTCACTTCTAACTAACAACCTGAGAAAAGTCTCATTGGATCTGTCCAAAAGGCCAGCTTAGGGCAGTTTGTTTCACAATCAACTGCCAAAGGAAAACCCACAAACATAAAACAGGGCCACCACTCTTCAACAACTGCTATTTGGAGCTATGTTGCCTTTTATCCTGGAGGCAGCCTATAGCCATTATGATTGTTAGCTAATGAGAGCCTCATTTTTCTTCGGCCCACTGCTGATTTACACTGATTTAAAGAATGCCACATGACCATGGAAGCGTCTTCGGACAACACTGGCTCTTCGGCTAACAAACGGAGATGAGCACCGGCCCCTAGAGTCGGACACGACTGCACAAATGTGCGGGGGGAACCTTTACCTTTTTAAAGAATGCCTGACTCCAGACAACTCTGGGCATCCTCAGCCAAGATATGTAAGCAGGCAAGCAAATGAAGCAAGGCCAGGAAAACTGAAAATAGATTGACCCAAGGCCATATTGATGGAAGTGGAGTCCAGACTGGCCCTCAGTTATCCATTTAACAGAGACAATACAAATAGAATAGAAACAGAAACAAATAACACAAAACAAGTTTATCTTCTGTTTGAAAACTGGCAGTTTTGATTTGTGTTCATATATTGCACAAAGCCAGTCTTCCCCAATCTGGCACTCACTAAATATATTGGGACTAGCAGTCGTACAATTCTCCAGCTTGTTAAGGCTACTGGAAAAATTGTGCTAAGCTATAATGCAGTTTCTTTGGTTTGGACTTAATATAATGTGTGACCTCAGCCAGTGTGACTTGTAAACTGCAGTTAATTCCATGACTTAGTCAAAATCCAAGATTAATAAAAACTGAGACTTAGGGTAACATATGAACCCAGCTGCTGACCTGCAAGGGCCTCATTATGTTAATTTTGAGATTTTTGTTGGAAAAATTAACATCAGTGCCTGTTGGCCAAATGGTTTGCATGTGAGCAATTGCATTTCAGATCCATGTGTGCAGTGACAAATCATGCATTCAAATTGCAGTTCAAAGTCATGAAATAGGCAACAAATGCCATAATAAATAAGTCATTCAGAAGATAAAGTAATGAAGGTAGTATGCAAAAGTTACTCCTAACCTGAGCTACCATTTCTCTTATGCCATATAAACAAAGTCCCTTCCCTAACCCAGTAAGAACATTAAATCCAGAATCTTCAATAGATGTTTTTCACTCAAGGACACAGGCAAAGGTGACAGATTCCTTATTTTAGGATTTCACCCAGCTTCTGACTCAGGCATCCACATCAACCGATAAGAATGAACTTTTAGTCACATGCCTATTATTAGCATTCAGTTTTGTAACCAAAATATGGGATTATTCAACTATATTTACAGTGTGAGGCTGCAAGCTTATATACTTTCTCAGGAATAATGCCCACTAAACCCCATGAGGCTTACTGTTAAACAGATATGTATTGAACTGCATTGTGTGTGTTTGTGTGTGAATTAATTTAATATGAAAATTTTTAATTTATTAAAAATAAATTAAATAGGTTTGAATGACAATAACTGCCTCATAAACCACACACTTAATTTAATATGAAAATTTACTCTCTTACTTAAATAGAGGAAGTAAATGCTAAATCACTTAAGGTAAACTATATACCATCACAGTGCTTTATTATACAAAGAATCATGGATTTCATTCACACATGCTATGGCTTTATTTTTATTTTTCTATTACCTATGGCAGAGCTTTCCAAACTGTGTGTCACGACACAAAAGTGTGTCGCCACACACAGTCTGGTGTGTCACCACACAACCCAGAAGCGCTGATCATCAGCGCTTCCGGGTTTTCCCGCGGCGACACACCAACTGCAGTGCGCAAAACCCGAAAGCGGCAGCAGCGCTTCCGGGTTTTTGCGCGCTGCCGCAAGGATGGCACTTCCGGGTTTTCCCGCGGCGACACACCAACGCTGGTTGGTGTGTCGCCACGGGAAAAACTTTGGAAAGCCCTGACCTATGGTTTATTGAATCAACTGCAATTGTCTGATTTCACACAGGACACAAAATCATGGTTTATAAACCACAGTTGCTAGGGTAAACAATATGCTAGGCAAAAATCAGTAAGTCAAAAATCAGCAAGTCTTAACATTTGTATACTTATTTATTTATTTATATTTATTTGAATTGATATTACCACCCATCTCCCCCGTTGGGGGACTCTATACCTAGCTTTAGAGCTGGAAGGGACTTTAAAGGTCATCTAGTCCAAGCCAGTGTCTTTGCAGAAAATCCATTACTAGAGTATCTTGATAGTTGAATATTCTGCCTCTGCTAAAAAGCTTTTTTTTCCAACCTAAGTATAAAGGTAACGGTTCCCCCCGCACATTTGTGCAGTCGTGTCCGACTCTAGGGGCCGGTGCTCATCTCTGTTTGTTAGCCAAAGAGCCAGCGTTGTCTGAAGACGCTTCCACGGTCATGTGGCTGAATGACGCGTGCGGAACGCTGTTACCTATCCACCGAAGTGGTACCTATTAATCTACTTGCATTTGCATGCTTTCGAATTGCTAGGTTGGCAAGAGCTGGAGCTAGTGCGGGAGCTCATTCCGCACGCAGGGCTAGGGATTTGAACCTCCGAACTTGTGATCTTCCGATCGACAAGCCTGGCGTCTTACCCGCTGAGCCACCACACCCCTTAAGTATACCCAGTTCCTAAAACCCTTTCTCATAGGACTAGTGTCAAGGCTCCTCATTGTTTTGTGTTGCCCTCAAGGCCAGGACAGAAATACTAGTCAGGCTCTCTAGGTCTTGCTACACCTGGGTCAATATATTCCTTAATAGTGGACTACAGAACTGGACACAATATTCCTGGGATTGTTTAAATACTGAGGTTCCTATCAATTTGAGAGATCATATACTGTATATGACAAGATAAAAGGGGTTAAAAGGGCAAAGGGAATCATGATAGTGATCTCTGATATCTGAAGGGCAGGCTTATTCTTTGTTGTTCTAGAGCACACATTTAAAATCAAAGTGTAGGAATGAGATACAGTTAAAACATATAAAACATCACAAACAATTTAAAAGTAAGAGTTGGATGGACTTGTTGAGTGTTAAGTCAATTTGTAACCATGATTTATTAAATAAACCATAATTGGCTGGGTTTGCACAACACATTGAAAAGATACTAATTAATAATATTTAATTAAATGTAAATTATATTACAATAAAATTTGGTTCATTTTTTTCCCTTGCTTGACCCACTACTTCTTGGAGTATGGGGCCAAATGTGACCCTAGGGAAAGCTGTACACCCCACCATAAATCATTGTAAATAAACCATAATAGCTGAGTTTCTACAATACACCAACCTGTAAACTATGATTTTCAAACCATGGTGGTTGAGTTCACATATTAAGAATAATAAACAAATTACATTATAGGTTTGAATGACAATTACTGCCTCATAAACTGGTGGTCTCTTTTGCTTGAATTTTTAAACCAGAGGCTGAACAACTATCAAAGATTAATATTAGATCTTTTCCGATCATTATCTCCCTCAAGTCCTGCTATGCTGCCTTACTGTGGCAGGAGGGGGGCTGCTCCTGAACACTGGGAGTGTACACCAAGAGTATATATTGCCAGCAGGGTCACTCAAGGCATGAAGGTCATCCCAGGAGCCCCGTTAGAATAATCAGGAGCCTATAGTGGGCAGCAGCAATATAGGAAAGATGCTGGAGGCAGGTGATATTTAGTGACAATGGTATTTCATACTGTGCAAGAGAAGACAACAGTAAACCACTCCTGTATTTTACCAAGAAAACCACATGGACAGACAAGATAAATTATCAATATAATACTACATGATGGGCCTCTCAGATTGGATGGCACTTAACATGCCATCCAATTTGAGGAAGAGCTGAGCATCTTTCGGAGTACTAATGATTTTTATGAAACTGCTAGATTAAAGCCTATGGGACGGCTAGTTGCTTATGTAGCCATTCAGGAAAAGAAATCCAGAGTGACAGAATTACAGTGGGAACATGGAATGTAAGAAGCATGAATATGGAAAAGCTCAACACAGAGGCACATTGACATCTTAGGCCTCAGCTGGTTGAATGGACTGGTATTGGACAATTTCAGTCAGAAGATCATACTGTTTACTACTCAGGACAGAAAAAACAAAGAAGGAACAATGTTATTTTCATAGGAAGGAAACAGCAAAGCTGGTACTTGGGTACCATGCAATCAATGACCAAATAATATCAACTGAACTTAGTGAACAACCCTTTAATTTGATTATTAAACTTACGCTCTAACCAGTGATGACGAAGAAAAGAAGGTTGACAAGTTTTATGATTAAATTCTACCTGAAATCAACAGAACATGCAAGCAAGAGGTGCTGCTTGTGGTTGGAGATTGGAATGCCAAAGTTGGAAATAAAGAGGAGGAAACTGTGATTGGACTATATGGCCTAAGAAACAGAAATGAAGCAGGAGAATGACTTATCTGCCAATCCAATTATTTCTTCATTGCTAATGCATTCTTCAAATAACCAAAACAATACCTATGTACATGGACATCACCAGATGGAGTACAAAAAAATCAGATTGATTATATATATTGAGGGGGGTTAGTTTGGAAGAGGATGAATATGGTTTTAAAATTAGAGGAGGAAACATTAATAACTTGAACTATGCTGATGACACTATTGATAGCTGATAATGCAAATGACTTGCCAGTGCTAGTAATTAAAGTCAAGGAGCATAGTGAAAAAAATGGGACTAAGATTTAAATATAGAGAAAATCAAATTAATCTGTTCTGGATATAATAGCTGAAAAAATGTTTGGTTAAAAACAAAACAATAAAAACAGAACTTTTCTGTTTATGGTATAGATAGCAGAAGGCACCTGGGTACAATTATCAGGTTGTTGCATCTAAACTAGATCTGTGGTGGAACTAGGGTGGGCAAGAAGATTATAAAATAATCAGCAATCAGTCTTAGAAGTGACAATGAAGATTGTGAGGTCCCCGATCTTACAATCTAAAATCAGTAACTTTCAACACGAGCCATAAAGGATATGTGCAGTTCTTTATTAGATTGGCATCGTGCCACATTGAAGATACGAATGAGTTCCCTTGCCCCGGGTCCCTCCTTAAACCTCTCAGTTCTCATTTCACCCCACCCCTCCCTCTGTTTCTCTTCTTTTGTATTTTAGTTCCCTTCTTTGCTGATTGCTTTCTTCCTGCTTCGGGCCGCCGGCGTTGATAGCTTTTTTTCCCCATTGCCTTCTCTGTCTCTCAATCTGAAGATGTTAATAGTTGTTTGCTTCTTCGGCTTGTGTACTCCCTCCCCCAATCTCCCTTACATTCCTTTCTCTATTAATCCTGTGTAAAGTTGGAACATCCAGGTGCAATTGATTGTTGTTCCTGGATTTTCCATCCTTACAGAAGATATTGAAATGATGGGTAACTTTTAGGATCGACTATCAACAGAAAGGAACCAGCAGTCAAGAAATACGCTGCAAACTAGCACTTGGGAGAATAGCAACTAAGGTCTTGGAAAAGATATTCAGATACTGTGATGTGTCCATATCTACAAAGACTGGAATTGTGCAGGCAATGATTTTCCCTGTGACACTCTATGAAAGTGAACTCTGGATTTTGAAGAAGCAGGATAGAAAGAGTATTGATGGTTTTAAACTTTGTATTGGAGAAGATTCCTGAGAATACAGATAGCCAAAACAAACAAATGGATTATAGAACAAATTGATCCAGAGTTCTCACTTGAGGTGCAAGGGATCAGGCTCAAATTATCATACAGGAATCTTGGATACATTATATGAAGACCCAAATTACTTGAGAAATCTATAATGCTGGGAAAGGTAGAAGGAAGGAGAAGTTAGAGGATAACCAGTTCAAGGTGGACTCAATGACAGTGGCAATGGGTATACCACTGGAAGACTTGAAGGGCTAGGTTGGGGACAGATCATCCTAGAGAAACTCTATCTACATGGTCTTTAAGAGCCAACACCAACTTGATGGGCCACAATCAATCAATCATTACACATTTTGATGTCTGAACAGTTTTAAATAATTTTTCTCTGCATCAGCTGCACTGCCTTGGTGTTAAGATAAAAATGAATGTCCCACAGCATATCCTGCTTCCCCCTCTGCTATCTTCCCCTGTTCTCTGATCTCCTACCCTGGTAAATAATATATAGATGTCTAAAGAGAGACACATCAATCTCTCTCTCTTTCTCATTATGAACTAAAGCTTTTCTCCTGAAGTTGGAATTTGTCTTCTCTTGTATTTGCAACCCATTGGTCTGCAAATCAAATACTACAGTAATTCAATTGCCTTAGCGTTGGTTGAAAGCAAAGGATTACAAAGTCCCTTAATTGCAGTTTTTTTAGTTGTACTTCATTGCTGAAGAAATAATGAAAGATATTCTGGAAACTTAACTAATTTGTTATGGCACATAAACTTTGACTCAGAATCTCAGAGAAAAGTGATACGATGGGACTGAACATAGTATGCTCCCAGCACGTGGAACATGTCTCTCACATTGCAAAACTGCCTTTCTTCCCTTCAGAAAAAAATCCTGATATCTCTAGCCTCCACCAATATAATCATTTCTTTGATCTTCTATTGTCTCACAATGGTACACTGATATCCACCTACTACTTTGCTAAGGTTATTTACCTCTCTTGGTGCTCTGATGGCTTGATCCCCTCTATACCCCAAATTTTTACACCGCAAACTTCTATCTTCTTAAAAATACTATACAAGGTGTTTAGTATTTTCAGACTCCTCCATAGCCTTCACCCCACTTTTGTCTCTGTTCTTTTTGCCTAATAATGTATCTCTGCCTATGACCTTTATTCATCCCATTTTATTTATTTATTTATTTTATTTATTACATTTATATCCCGCCCATATTATTACATTTTTATCCCACCATTTTCTTCTACCATGGTTCTGCATTATGACAGAAGAAAGACGTGGTTTGGTATAATGAGAACAAAGAGGCATGAGCCTAAGAGCCATGGATTTTCTTGTCCTACTGAATAAACTTGTAATCTTAGTTTCCAATAAATCCAATAAATAGTCTGCCAGTTTGAAGTCCAAAAAATAAGATCACAAATGATATATTTTGTTCTCTGTATTATTGTTCCAGCTGCACTGCTTACCCAGTCTAAACTTAACTTGCAACAGATTTGCCCTTAAATACGCAGTTCTGATTCTGAACCTGCTGAGACTTGTCTTTAGTTGTCATATACTTGGTTGCTATTGGCCTGGTGTGGAAAACATGCAATTCAGGGAGATTTGATTGATGTTGCAACTAGGTAGCATTTACCTGTGTGAAGGCAATGCTAATGCTCATCAAAGCAAAGATAAGCGAGCATATCATTTTTTATAAGGGTCAAATAAGATGAGCTGAATTCTATTATAATAAATACTTCCATGCTCTTCAGCCAAAAGGGCTCCCAGAACAATCATTTGGCTGAATTTATTTATTTCACTATTAAAAGAGAGTCGTTCTCTGAGTGAGATGGGCGGTGACTAAATTTGATATATAAATAAATATAAAAAAATTAAAAAAATGAATTTAGCAGGTGGCAACGGGCCAAATCTGTCTGGGCTACAAAACTAAGCTGATTAATTCTTGGATGGAAGACCTCTAGGGAATTCCAAGGCTGTGGGCAAGACTGGGAAGATTTAAAAAAAAAATCTTGGAAGAAAGGACTAGCAAACCACTGCTATGAAAACAACATACTGTAGATGTCTCCAGGACTTGAGTTTGACTCCCAAAAGACTTTAATTTTATTATAATGAAATTTGTGGCAGCTTCGGTCAATTTCCATACAATTGTCAGAAAAGACTCTTCTAACAGATCACAGTCTAGTAATTACTAAGAGGTGGCACCATTTGAATTTTTCATCTTTGTCATAAAAATGAGCCAGTTCTGACTTGGTACACTAAAAGTAAATACAAACAAAAACTCTTCCACAGTACAAGATGTTATCCATCATATATTCTCTGTGTGCTTTGCTATTTCATTTTAGATTTTTTAGATCTGAGATTTTTAAAATCCCTGGATGAATAGTTTTTTAATCACATACATCTATATTTTTTTCTTATTCTCTGGTATTTATTGTGCTTTTATGCTCTTAGGTCTCATGTAATCTGCCCAGAGGTCTTCTGTTACTAGGAAACTAAAAATGTAATAAAGAAATAAATGCTTATTTAGCAAAAATGGTACCTAAAATAAAGGACTAAGCTATAATGTGGTTAACTTGGTTTTACTGTGAACCGAGAGACTGTGGTTTGTAAATCATGGTGTATGGCTTAGTACTAGGTTTGATTTCCATCGAAACGTTGCACATGAACTGCTCCTAAGATTTCTTGCAACCTTGCCGGGCTTCTTCCAGTTACCTTTCTCCAATCCCATTTTCATCTCCAGTTTTCCATTCCACTGCAGGGACATTCAGCATTCTGTGGGTGTGGCTACTGCAGACACTGAAGCCCTCAATAGGTTGTCTGAATTCCACTCCTTTTTTGGGACAGGGCTGTGGTCTGCAAATCTTAGGATCTTCCCAACATGATACCTTTTACTTGTCCATAAATGCCTATTTGATTATATCAAGGTCAACACTTGAAGAAGGAATATGTTATGGGTACTGATGATTCAGAAGATACACCACACATCACTTCATTTCCCCTTCTGAACTCTTGGTATTACATTTCCTAATCTTCACATAGGCTTCAAGAGAGTTGCTCCAATCTAAGCTAAAAGGTTTTCCTCAAGAAAATGAGAAACAAAGCACCGAAAAAGAAAGTTAAAGCATGTGTAGATTTTAAATGCACATATGTTTTTAGGTACTTTTTTTAAAAAGTACCATAATTTAAATAGAAATGCAGTGGCAAAGGCTGGGACTAGGTTTGCTTTGTGCTGAGGAAAATCAAAGCCCTGCCTTCTTTATTGTTAAGCCAGACTTGGAGTTAACCACCTTCACACGTCCGGTCCCTCCCTTAAAACAAGTATACAGCCTGCAGCCTCAGAGCCATGAGCTGTTGTTATAATTTTAATGTGCTAGAAGGGTATTATTAAATACATTGGAAACAAATTATCTGCACTTAATTACTTTAATATTAAATGTATTTAAATTTCAATTAAATTAACTTTTGTCTTGTATTGGTCTCATCCTCTTTTTTGTTCTGACCTCTTCATTTTCAGAAGCCAAACATGATATTTTATAGAAGTCAAGTGTAGGTTTTAGTAAAAAAACAGACACTTCTGAAATTCTGTTTTCACTTTGTCATTATGGGGTACTGAGTGTAGATTAATGTAACAAAACATGAATTTGAACGATACGAAGAGTATCAGGCTGCAACATAACAAAATTGAAAAAAGTGAAGGGGGTCTGAATACTTTCCAAATGCACTGTATATTCAGCTGAATGCATACCAGGAATAGATCTGCATTAGGAATGCTTCCAGATAGACAACATCTAGCTATCAATCAAAAAACATTCTGTACCTATTCTATCTCCCGTTCTTGTGGCCAATTCCCCCCCCCCACATCCTGTGAAAAAAAACACAGGAGTGTTAGAAAGGAAAAGTGTTGTTTGGGTGCCCCTGCTATATAATTCTTTGAATAAAGCATAATTATAGTAAAATAAATGTCTCTTCTGGAAGCATCCAATGAAGGTTAGACATGTTGGGGGGACAAAGGTAATTTCCCCAAATTTATGTATGGGGGAGGTCCCATCAACACTAATGAATTGGCATATTTTTGTCAATTCTCCTCCTTTTCAAAATTCCCCATATTAGAAGTCTCTATATCTAATTAGAGAAATTGCCAAAGAAATTTATCTGAAGAAAGGTAATTTGTTATACACTGGAAATGATGCAGGTCAGAAATTCAGTATTATGAGCTAGGAAATCATTGGCTGGACTCCATGTTTTAGAAACATTATTAGGTACTCTGACATATCTACAGAAACTTTAATCCTCTTATTTTTGTCTATATTTTGAGGAATCCAGTAGTCAGGGCAGACAGATTGTTCAAGGATGCTCATAATAAGCTATTAAAATAATCTCTTTTACTGCGGAAAGGACAAAGCTTTGCTCTCTTTTGCATCGGCCACCCTATCTGCATATTTTAGCTTTACAAAATGTTTTTCTGCATTTCATAGTTTCTAAAGTTAGTTCATGTAGTGAATGAAATTGCTGCAACAGTTGTGCCACTTATTTCCTTATCTGCTACATATCGCAAACATTTATTGACTTTAGATTATTATGTTTATATGGCTGTAATTTTAAAGTCTTGTGAAACAAGCAGTGCCCTGTGTGTAGGGTAGAAATACAAGACAATTTATATTATCTACTATTTCCACAATTCTAAATCTGTTATATTGATTTAGGAGATTAGATTAGCATTTGATTGATAATCTCCTAAATCAATATAGATTATAGAACAGATAAATATTATTTTAAATAGCAAGCTAGCCAAAATGATATGAAAAATGAATGGCACTTTTTGATATGTTCCATTGCTTTCTAAACCTGTCTAGGAAATAATGATCTGTAATAAGCAAAAGGCAAAACATTCTTATTATTTTAAACTGAACAAGAGAATTACACCTGTGCTTAAAAGTCCATATTGATTTAAGAAAAGTTGCCAATACAAAGAAATCTGAGAACATTTCACCGTATCAGTGACTCGAAAATAATATTCCATTCCAAAAGAGTATATACTGTATAGAGAGAGCAACTAGGACTGAAAACTTTTTTAAAACAACAAACATGTCCTGCCTGTATGTGGAAGAGGTACTCACTAGTCTCCTTTCCTATTTTTTTTAAAGGTATCAGCATGCCCCCAACTGGTAGATCAGAGATGAGATCTGTGTATGCAGGTCCTATTTGTTTATCGAGTTCACAGCAGGAGTATATGTGTTAAAATACATTTGCTAATCTTTAACTATGATTCAGAATATACTTGCATATCACTGTCCTCCAAGCCAAGCATAATTACCAGTTATGTTTTGTGCCATGTAGTAGCTGACCAAATCCCACTGAGGTGAGTAGGGCGCTTTTTCCTTTCGCCTGCTGCCTTCTGCAGAACATTGTTGTTGTTTATTCGTTCAGTTGCGTCCGACTCTTCGTGACTTCATGGACCAGCCCACATCAGAGCTTCCTGTCGGCCGTCGCCACCCCCAGCTCCCCCAAGGTCGAGTCCGTCACCTCCAGAATATCATCCATCCATCTTGCCCTTGGTCGGCCCCTCGTCCTTTTGCCTTCCACTTTCCCTAGCATCAGCATCTTCTCCAGGGTATCCTGTCTTCTCATTATGTGGCCAAACTGCAGAACATTAGTCCATAATAAATAAATAAAAATACCCTGGTACTAACTTATTTATTGGATCTCCCAGTTTACTGTGCAATTAGCCTCTAGAAACGTTTCTGTGGACAAATTAGGAGTATAGCTGTCTGCATGGATTCAGTTTACATTATGCTTGGTTACAGTTTGTTTGATCACATCTTGGTGAACAAGCCACAATGAGGTGGGCTTATATGCCAAGGTGAACTATGGTTTACAAACCATAGTAGTGTGATGACCCCAACAACAATGCCCTAATAAACAGTATAATATTCCAGTGGGCCCTCCTTCATATCTGATCCATCCAATTGGCAAAATATTCACATAACATACTATGCTATGGTTTGCCTAATTGTAATTTACAGAGTAAACCACAATTGGCTGGATTTATGCAACATGGTTATCCACAAACCACAGTTTACAAGAGACAATGGCTAGATTCACAAAGTAAGCCAAAAATCAAACCCATCACATTATGGATTAGTGCATTGTATAAACCCAATTGGTGTACAGTATGAACCAGATCACCAAGTGTATTTTGAAAAAAGCCTGGAGACCATATGCTACATTTCTGGAAAGTTTTAATGGACTATTGATGGGAGGCTATTGTAAAGCCTTAAGATAATAAGTTCCCTTAAAATGTATTGTCAGGGTCAAGTTATTTTGATGCCTAAACTTTCTAAATTCATTAAAATTCCCCCATGGGGGTTAAAAGAAAACTATACAATAAATCAGATGGCAAACGGATGTTCTCCAGTTGTTCTGAATGACAGTTCCCACAATTGCTTGCTATTACTCATTCAGACTGGAGCTGGTGGGACTTAAAGCCCTCCCCCCAAATCTAGAGGTCGCTAGATCTACTCTTGAAGAACAGTATTTATTTATTTATTTAAATTTGTATTACCGCCCATCTCCCCCATCGGAGATTTCAGTGTGCACCAGGCGGCTATGGTGAAGATGAGACGAAGATTGCTTCCCCAAAGGAAGAACACTTAGTCCCCTATTAAAGACCCTCCTGGCCAGAGAAGCTAAGAAAGGAAACCACAGGCACAGCTTCCACCTCACCAACAATCCCCAAAGTCTGAGACAGCAACATTAGATAATAGTTCTTTAATAATCCAGATAATTTTTCTAGATGGGTGGAGCTAATTACATTATAGATCAAGTCGGCCCATGTAAGACTTCATCTGAATTTAGAGTGTTGCTGAAAATAACATTTACTGTTCTAATGCGAAAAACTGTAGTCAATAGGTCAGACGTGGAGATATCAAAAGTTCTTTCATCTGTTTAGGATGTTATGGTTATTCTCTTCCTTAGGTTTAATACTTAATAGTATTGAATTTATAGTATATTTTGCATTTAAGCTAGTATCTCTTTATTCAAGACAATAGAATAAAAATAAACTGCTCTAAACTACTGTATAACATAATATTATAAAACTCCATCAACATAACACATAGCACACATAGCGGCCAATTACTAACATATTTAAAAAATGTTTCTCAAAAAGCATACCTTTCTTTGATTATGTATTCTGAATGACATAATTGGGCAACTTGGTCTTTCACCTTTTATAACAGAACTAAAGAGTTCTCTTAATTTGTGATAAGAGAAATACAAACTCAGGACCTAAAAGGTTATTATGGAAAAAAGGTATCAAGAAAGAACAGGACAAACATAGGAAGATTAGGAGGCAAGACAATGCCACCCTTAAGGCAAAGGATTTTGCTCCTGAAGGACTGATACAATGTTCTGTGACCAAGTGCTGTATAGATATATGACAAGATGGATGAGCAATCCACTTGAAAAAAAGACATGGAAGATTCTTCACTATGGCCTGTTATTCCAAAGTTTCTATCTGAAGAGCTCATTCCACTAAAATAAGGGAAGAAAATTTACTGTTTTCACTTTTCACATAAACAGACATGCATTAAACAAGAAAAAGACTATTCTATTGCATTCCTAATTTTACTTATGGGTAGAATTAACATGTTAGCTTGGATCCAGTTAATTTAAAAGTCTACTCTTCTGGAATTTAATATGCAGCTCTACTGATTTGTGAAAAACCATAAGGCTTACTTAAAATGAGTGGAATTGAAGCTAAGCTTCAATTCATCAAGACATCCAATTCATTTTTCTTTTAGTGTAAGGAGAAACAGATTTTTAATCATACAGGATAGCTGGGTTTACACATCATACTAAAACCATGACTTGTTGAACAAGTCATAAACTGGATTCATACAACATGGTTTGTTGAGTAAGCCAGTTTTGTTAATCATAGTTTAATTATACTTGAACCCACTTCATTATTTCAATAAATCATAGTCAAGCAAGTATGTGTTTTGTGAGCATGGCCATAATGTCCTAATTCACTTTTTTTAAAAAAAAATCCGTTCAATCGTGTCTGATTCTCGGAGACTAGCTGGACAAGTCCCTGGAGTTTTCTTGGTAAGGTTTTTTGGAAGTGGTTTGCCATTGCCTCCTTCCTAGGACTGAGAGGGAGGGACTGGCCCAAGGTCACCCAGCTTTTGTGGCTGCCTAAGGCGGGACTAGAACTGGCAGTCTCCCGGTTTCTAGCCTGATGCCTTCACCACTACAGCAAACTGGCTCTCAATTCACACATAATGCTGAACTAAAACGGCAAAGCACATTATGGATTGTTGTTGTTTATTCGTTCAGTCGCTTCTGACTCTTCCTGACTTCATGGACCAGCCCACGCCAGAGCTTCCTGTCGGCTCATTATGGATTATGACTGATTTATTACCTTTACATCTCACCTTTTACTAACAGAAGCTCAAAGCAGGTACCAAGTGTTCCTTCTTGTTTTTCCCCCACAACATCCTGTGAGATTGGTTGGGCTGAGAGAGTGACTGGCCCAAAGTTATCCACTGAGCTTCCCTGGGTGAGAAATTAGGTCTCCCCTCTCCTATTCCAACCCTATAATTACTGATCCACGCTGGTTTTGTTACCAATGCAAAGATACTTGTTTTTGCTGTAGCGATTTGTTTTGCGAATGACCATTAAGCATAGGATACTTATCACTGCCTGCCCTTTCTGCATTTCATTTTCCTCTGACCTCATTAATTAGAAATTCCACCAGATGATGGCTGTCTGCAACTCGGTATAAGACTTCACGAATCGGAATACGTAGCGTGCAAAAGCGTAGGCCATCACAAGTAAGTCTCTGTTAAAAGGGAGTCCATGCACTTTTTCTTTGCACTAAAATCAACTGACGCCTATGTTGGCGAACCCAAAGTGAAGTTTCAAAGGCTGTGGGGGCATTGAATTCATCGCATCCCGCGTTTTTCAAAAAGAGCCCGTTACCGTCGTAACCTACCACGTGACCCTGCATTTGATTCAGAAGCTGCCCGTTGCAGCCAACTGACCCTGCCGTTTGCTCTCGTCTCGCCCCCACCCCAACTTTCCAACTCCCGTTTCCAAGAGACACTTAAGGGACGCAGCTTCATCCCGCCGAAACACGCATGCCTCCGTCTCTGTCCGCGCATGCTCCGTAGGAAGACGGAGGCGCCAACCACTCTGATAGGGAGAAAAATCTCAAAGGGCGCCGCCATATTGCGGATCTGTCAGCGGACGCGGCGCTGCCGCAGATCCAGCGAGCCCCGAGGGAAACAGTTCGCTACCGCGGCCCTCGGAGCGTCCCCGCAGCGCCACCCGGCAAGCTGTGCAATCGCTATCTCCCCTCCCGTTCTTATTCCCTCTCCGATCGGCTCAAACTCAGCTGTCGAGACCTTCGGAAACAGCACCCGACGAGAGCTGGCCGCCCCCGGCGCCTTAGCCTGGCAGGTGAGGAGAAGAGTAGACAGGGAGAGAAGTTGCGTGCTTGTGTTTATTGTGGCGACCGCTAGGCCGCTCTTCGCCTTGTCCTACGTTCTCATCCGCCGGTATCCCTAACGCCTTGCTCCTTGAGGTAGCTTCCTGCAACCTGGCCCCCTCCAGAAGTGGCGGACTATGGCTCTCCTCACGCCAGCCGGCTTGGGGGACGTGCGGTCCACATTCCGCTCTGGGGCAGACATTGAAGAAGCGGCGCCGGTTCCCACGTGCAGGCTGCAGTGGGACGTGTAGAAAGCGGTGCTTACCGTCTCCGAGGATTTATGAAGGACGGAGAGTGTTGCCTTCTCTTTGCCCACCACGATTTCTCCTCCTCTTTTCCTGACAGCGAAGTATGTTCCAGCCCTTGCTTCCACCGGATCCTCCTCCTCTCCCCCCTTCCCCGCATTTTCCCTTCAGCCCCTAAGGTGGAAAAGGCGAGTGTGGTTAATCAATGCGCTGACGATTTTGCATCACTTATCCATAAAAGTGAAGTAATAAGTACAGATATTTGTTCAAATCGTAGATTTCCCTTCACCAGAGATGCCCGTGGATTTATTTTCTTGCGGATAGATGGGGGAGCATCTGAAGTTATAAGAATTGTGCTAAACGTGCAGCCTCTAAGGCGTGTTTAGGTAGAAGTCCCCTGGGGCATAGCGGCATTTGCTCCTAAAAAAAGAGCTTCCGGTTCTTAATCGTATACGTGTTTACTTGCAAGTAAGTATTCACTACTACATCTGGTAAAGGCAGCAATCCTAGGTAACTCTATTAGGAAACTGTATTAAGATTTGATCCTGAGTAAATACTCAAGTGGTGAGGCTGCACGTTTTCTAACACTGAGGAAGTTTCCTTGCAAGAAAGATGTTGGGTTATATCTATATCAAGCAATTTTATCAAAGTGTTTTCCAATGAGGATTTAGATACTGTTTAGATCCTCTCTCTTTGCATGCCAGTAGTAAAATCATAAGTGGTTAATGAAAAAGAAAAGGGGGTGAAGCTAAAAGATTTCCATCATGTACCTTCACTACTTGTTGCAAATGGGGACAAATACATTAATGTATTTTTTAACAATAATGGTACACAAATGTTTCAAATTTCAAACATTTTGAGCTTACGGTGCTCCCATTTCAAGCTTGAAGTGCTTTATTTTAAACATGAAATAGCTGTTCCAACCTTACCAAAAGTATCCTGACACTTTTTGAACCATTCTGAAAAGTGCTCCTTACCTGAAAAAGCCATGTTTTGTGCTCAGTACACCTGTTTTGAATTCAGAAAAAGACCATTTGAACTTAGAACATTTCTGGAATGGTCAGAATAACACTCTTCAGTATATTTTAGGCAACCTATTTTGAACTTGAAACACTTGTTTTGAGCTCAAAGCAAGTTATTTTGAGTTTGAAATGTTTGAGTTAAGATTTGTTGCACACCTGTGATCAACTCTGCCAAAGCTCTACCCAATTTCCTATAATTTAGTATATTAGGAGGAGGGGAGAAGTCTAGAGAGTTTGCTAGCAACAGAGAAAGCAAGGATATTGGAGGCAGAAATGTTTCTCTAGGGCTCTAATTGACTTCCTTTGCCTTATTGTTTGGTTTTGCTGGATAGGGTTAGATCCAGCATAAAAAGGTAAAGAGTGTTTTACTCCATAGTAAAACATCAGGAGTACTAGAAGAATTGAACTAAAGGAGTTGGTTATCCTAATAATATATTGGGGAGTATATAGTCTCTTTCAACAGGATCGACGCAGATGTGAAAACTTGTATAGTTTTGCAAACTTCAACATCCGTTTACAGAATTTTAGTGCTTCATATAGTTGGGCAATGAGTGCTCACTTATTGGTTCATGATAAAACCAGAACAGAATAGACTAATAAGAATGACCCTGTATGAACTGTTCCAAAATGATGCTTTCTTGTTGAAAACAAACATTTTATTAATGCCTGGTTTTAATATATTTAATTACATAGTAGAGAATGCTTGAAAAATTCAGCTCTAATACCACTTATTCAGTCCCATTGACTTAAGTTATATAATATATGAAATATATATTACTATGGGAGGTAGTTCATATATATATATATATATATATATATATATATATATATATGAACTACCTCCCATAGTAATATATATTTCATATATTATATAATACATAATATAATATAAGCAACTTTCATATATATATATATATATATATATATATATGAAAGTTGCTAATATAATATAATATAATATAATATAATATAATATAATATAATATAATATAATATAATATAATATAATATAATATATAGTCTAGAATTCCCTTGTCCTTTAAGAGCAGAACAGCACCTGTAGTGGAATACACTATAGTCTGAATTAAATGACGTGTGAAATATATTTTAAAATGTATCTTTCTTTTTCCTTTTGTAAAATAGCAGGGAGATGCTTTGGGATGTGAGGACTGGGTTGAAGCTCTCTTTCCTATTGTGTTTTCATTAAAAAATCAATACTACCTCCCATAGGTTTTATTTCTCTGAGGGAAAATGGGCAGGAGTGCAGATAGCAGCTTCAAGAGAGGTGATTTTTTTTTGATGAACATTATCACAGGGGGAATTACCTTTTCCCATGGCTATTATTAAAACCAGCATTTAGATATGTTGAATGTATTCAGTGTACCTTCTACTTTGGTTCAAGAGTCAATTGATTTCATCAGATGCCTACTTTTGGAAAATCACAAGGAGAGAATAAAAACAATACTCTTTATATTTACTTCTGGCACCCGATATTCAGGGCACAGTGTCCCTAAATATGGAGGATCTATTTAGCTCCATTAGCTGATAGACTGTATTTTTTCTAATCCATTTTTAAAGCTATCCTGTGACAATTAGTTTAAGTTAATTATACAGTGTGCGAAGAAATGCTTTCTTTTAGAATATTTTGAAAATCCTATCTCACAGCTTTTTGGGATAAGATGGTTTTACATTCTAATATGTAATATGAGTGAAGGATCTGTTCACCTTTTTCATCATGTTGATAACTCTTGATATGTGCAGATTGCCTTCTCCATCCCTGAACCTGAGTTTCTAGTATGGTGACTATAAACAACAGCGTCTCTGCAGATACAGTGCCTGCCAGCCTCCTTGCCTCTCCTGACTTTCTAATATATATTTTTAAATGTTTAAAAATAAATGTATAAACTATGCTGCAAAGCAAAGTGTCAGCCTCCAGTATCATCTTCCAAGAATGCTTCTGAGCCATCAGTAATGGCTATAACCCAGTGTTTATTTTGGAAGGCTATCCTCCTGTCCAGAAAAAAAAAAGGCAAGGCAAACTAGAGTTTATAGGGAACATCCTGAGTGGTAGAAGGCAACCTCACCACTTTATGTAAATACTTTGTTACTGACTATTTGCCATTGCAACCTTTTTGTGGCAACCAACATGGTATGCTCTAGAAATGGATCTACTGGCTCAAAAAAAGTTGTAGATATTTATTTATTTTATTTATTTATTTATTTATTGTATTTATACCCCGCCTATCCCCTCCCTAACGGAGGACTCTAGGCGGCTTACATACATAGTAAATTACATTTCATTATACAGTATACATTTTTAAACCGCGCGCTTAAGGGAAGGGGTAAGGGAACCGACTCTTCCGTGGCTACTGGACTACATGTACCACAATGCCTTGCGTCGGAGCCGGCTGCTGACGTCCTGGATGTTGCTGCCTCGGGTTCTGTCGTCGCCGCCGCCATTCATGAGATCTTTTTCATGAGATCATTCATGAGATCTTTTTTTGGTGGCTGACCCCCGACAGGACGCCAGCAAATTTACCCACTTAAGGTGGTACCCATTTATCTACTAGCTAAGCTTTCGAACTGTTGGGTTGACAGGAGCTGGGACTAGCAACGAGAGCTCACCTCGTTGTGCGGGGATTCAAACTGCCGACCTTCCGATCGGCAGTCTACAGCTCAGCGGTTTAACCTGCTGAGCCACCGCGTCCCTACCTACCTATGTACCTATGATACCTGCCCTAAACTAAAACCCTTGAGCCTAATAATGTAGATTACAGGTTTTAAAAAAACATTCACTAATACTGTGATACTGTTGAGATAAGGCAACTGTTTTTACACAATTATTTTCAAATATGGCTGCCATCAATTTGTTTTAAGGTATGAAATTAAGAATCTTTGTTTTTTATTGCCATTTTACCCTGTTGATCTTGTTTTGCGCAAACTTTTTTTCTTTAAAAATGTGACATAATAAATGTAACTTTAGTAGCATTTTGTGGTGTCTGAGAGAAGTGACTTACTAATTTCTGTTTTATATGGTTTAAGATGATGTTGGAAAATCTGTGTGTCATTTGAACATCTAAAAGATTGATGTGGGTGTTTTGGAATTTGAAACTCTCAGCCTTGTTTATAATTGGCATCGAGGAATCTAAAACATTTTTCTAATTATGGCTTACAAGATACTAGTTTCAAGGAGAGTTGGGAATAAAAATTAATGATTAACACGGTCATATTGGAAAATAAAATGAATGCTGCTGTTTGATTACATGAAGATCCACATCTGGGGAATGACTTAGTATTTATTTAAAATATATTTAAAAGTATTTTAATATTCTTGGTAAACTTCATGTGGCAGATAAAAGTAAAAATGTTGATCAGATTATCCCTTTTCTTACATACAAATGTCACACACATTATTTTAAGAATCAAAGAATATTGTATTTTTAAAGAACAATTTTAATATAAATTCCAAAAGTATAACTAGAAGTCTGTGCCATCCAAGTTGTTAAGTATATGAGATAGCTGCCCAATAAGCAGCATAACACAGGTTTTGGGGGGAAAAAATCACTATAAGGGCTTGAAAGTGGTGATCAAATAATTTATTGATTACAGATTAAGAATGTTTTAGAGGATCTTTTGTTCCCATGGCTCATTAGAAGTTGGCTGGGGAACAGTAATCTGTTTGCGAATTCAGCTAAAAACCTGCAAGAAAATACTAAAATCCATATCACACAGAGTTGGTGGGACAGAGAACCATCTTTGAATAAGATGCATAATTTATCAGACTCATAGTATGAATATTTCACAACTGAATAATAGAATGTAAACTATAAACAATTGTTTTGTTTTAGCAGAAAAAAAGACAAGAGTGAGTAAGAAAAAGAGAAGAAAGGGAAAATGCCGAAACCAGTAAGTAATCCATATGGAACCTTATTAGTATTTGATAGACTGTTAATTCTTGTAGTTATCCCTAAGTTATCCCTTAGAATTGCTAAGGAGTAGAGTTTACGAAGTGAGGGAGTATCTACCCATTTGAGTATCTATCTAAAGTATCTATTGTTTCTTTGATCTCAAATAATAGTGGGAAAAGCAGCTAAATATAGTTTGCTTTTTTAAGTGGATGAAAGTGTTGGTAAGATTAACTTTTGATTTGTTGGTCATTTCTTTTTATTATTTTTTATTTTTAGTCTTTGTTTTTATTAATATTTGCAGAAATATTTTTTTAGTATTGCATCATAGAAATTTCTGTTAAGAATAAATGCTTAGTCCATAATGACTAAGCAGAATAGAGTTTTCCCATGTGCTTAGTGCTGTTTCCTGTGTCCCCCCACAAAAACTATTTCTGGATATTTGGGGGATTTCTCCAAAAGTATTTAATACAGGTAGTCCTTGGTTAACAACTGTCCTGTTTAGTGATGGTTCGAACTGAGTTTGAAAAAGTAGCTTTACAGCTGTTCCTCGAATTTATGACCGTTGCAGCGTCCCTGTGGTCACATGATCGCCATTCGGGTGCTTTGCAACCAGCGGGCGTTTACGACTGTTGCAGCGTCCCGCAGTCACATGATCACCATTCGCGAGCTTCACAGCCTGCTTCCGAAAAGCAAAGTCAATGGAGAAGCTGGCAGTAAGTCGCAAGTTGTGTTCACGTGATGTCACACTTAACAACTGTGGGTGATTCTCTTAACGACCGCAGCGGGGCTGACGTAAGTCTGGCGCGGTCATGTGATGTTTTGCTTAATGACTGTGTCGCTTAGTGATGGAGTTGTCAGTCCCAATTGTGATCGTTAAGTGAGGATTACCTATACAGTATTTCTATGTTTATGTGGGGGAAGAAGTAGTAGGCAAACAGAGTTGAGACTCTGCCCTTGTTCAGATAATGATTTAGGAGTGTGAAACTATTTGGTTTTTAAGTTTAGTATGGTGAGATCCACAGCAGTCTTCAGCAAGTATAAAAATATGGATAGTTTGTTTGGAAACTGTCTGTTTTATGAAACATGTAGAGATTTTCCTGTGGGATGGGAATCAAGTTTTCCTCAGACAAATTTCAGCTTTTTAAATATGTTTCAGAAGTACAGTGAAAAAACAGAATTCTACCTTTCCCATCCTTAGGGTGATTTTTTTTCTCTTGCACTGATTTTGGTTTCTGATTTTTTTTGTTACTGTATTTATTCTTCAAAATATTATGTTTAGTTTGAAGAAGTAATCACTTTGACCTTGAATTACCCAGTTTTCTGTAGCTTCATTTTCTATATATTTAAAAAACAGTTGAACAGTATTATTGTATGGATATATAAAGAAACATTTATTTTCAATGTAGAAATAAAGATGTCTTGCTGTCAGGGAAAGGACAGTCTTGTTTTGTTTATCCTGTTTAAATACAAATACAAAAATAATGAGCTAGAATATAGACTTGGTACTAAGTAACATACTCTTCCATAGAAAGGCATACATTTTGATGATAAAATCTAACATTGATGCATGGCTCTATAATGCAGAGTTTTGGGTTTTTAAAAAAAAACTATGTTAGAGCAAGATTTTTAGTACTTTAAGGAGGCATTAGAATTTGTATCTTTCATGAGCATGATGGATATACAGTTGCATATTTGTCTGCTTGTGGGCCTGCATACAGTGTATGGTTTGCTGACTCAGAGAGTTGATTTTCATCTTCAGGTATCATTTATCATTATAGCATCATCATCATCATCATGAGCCATTAGTATATAATGCATTTTTAGTAGTTTGAATTAATTTTGCCCTGCACCAGTGCATTAATACATAGGCATTATATATAGAAGAGTCAATAGATGATAGACTTCGATCTTCTTATGGAAAACTCTCGATTGTATTCTCATTTCTCCCTTGATCCACATTTGTAACTTTTTTGGAGACTAGTGGCAAAGTCTTGGATTCTGTAATAAATTAATTTAACAAACCTCATGGAAGGAAAACTTCTCATACCTTCTCCCCTACCCTCATAATCAGCTACTCTCTACAGAAAGTATCCTTGGAGTTTGAAAGATTGTTCTGAACAATATGGGAATAGTGTACAGGGGCTTCTGAGGAAGGTAGAATTGCTCAGTATTTTGTGAACCTCTGATTGTTTTGGAGGATTTATTTTTCCTCAGCAGCCTCTCTTATATTGCTCATGAATGCCTCTCAGTATATTTCAAGGTGTGCCAGAGTGCCTTGAGGTAGCAGGTGGGAAATTTTCTTTCTAAAAACTTCCATAAATTACTTTGAGGTTCAAGGCAATGAGTCTTTTGTATTGACTTGCAAGACAAGTGCAATGGTTCATCTATTGATTATATTACAGGTAGTCCTCAACTTACGATCATTTGTTCAGTGCCCGTTTGAAGTTACAGCAGCGCTGAACAAAGGGACTTATGACAGGTCCCTGAAGTTATGGCCATTGAGGTGCCCCCATGGTCATGTTCTGCTTTGTTGGGGGTTCATATATATTTGCTGACAAAGAATGCTATACTGTAGCCTACATTGAGCCTACATATTAAAAGACTTGTATTCTCTATATACATTTAAAACAGTGCTTTAAAGTATGTTCTGTCATTTTGTCTCAGCATTTTGGGGCTTTCTATCTGATTTCTATCTTACTGAATCTTAGCCATACATGAATAACAGAGCATATAGTAGAATAAGGATACTTAAAATGAATTTTTAGAAAATAGTTCTGAAGTTCCTATACAAAGATTAAAAGCCCCCTTTGCCTTCAGAAAGGCATTCATTTACAAATATTACATGGTTAGTGCACACTAGAGAATGCATTGCAGTTAGTCTAAGGTCTGTAATTGAATGCAGCTGTTAAGCTTGACATCCTGTTAAGCCTTATGGCAAAGCATTATTTTATAATGCAGTTCATTTTAACAATCTTGCTAGGATTGAAATATTCTAGTCTGATAAATATTAGGATATGAATGTTCTTATATTATGGGAAAATACTACATCATTTCATAACTGTACCAAAATTTTCTATAATGTATAATATACCTGATGTTCATCAACTATAGTGCTTTTGTGTTATTCTAGAAGAGATAAGAAGTACCAGCCAGTCTTCTCTTATCACTTTGAGCATTTTACTAAGATCAAGACTGAAGCTTATTTGCCTGTGGTAATGAGCGCTGTTGCCTTACACAGAAGCTCCTTGATTCAAATGCAGCAAATCTTTGAGGCACCAAAAGGAGAACACTTCGATGTGGTCCAAAGTGTTCTCCTTTTGGTGTCTCAAAGATTTTCACCTGGAATATGGGTAGTGGCTTCTGACACAAGGGGGCATTTGGGAAAAATAATCCCTAAATCCTGAAATATGCACACCTAACAAAATATCTTTGGATCCTGCCACCAATATCAGTAGACATGTGGAACCAGCAGACAATTTGTGCAATTCTTGTAACTTTACCCTCTGTAATTGCTGTTTAGCAGAAAAGGTTATTCTAGTTAAAGTTAAGAGAGTTGTATTTTTGTTATCTCTAAAGTTGCTATTCAAATAGATTGCCTTTCCTGTTAGCTGCCCCGAACAAAATTCAAGACAAAGTCTTAAAAAAGCACTGGTATTTTACTGGTAGCAAATAGATCAGATGGATAAGATATGTACAAATGTGTGTGCACTCTGCTGCGTCATTAGAGAAGGAAGGGCCATTTACAACGTGGAAGACCTTGGCACTTCTTGTACAATACAGATGATCCCTGTGAGGCAAGATTCTTCGCCTTCTGCCCTTAGAAAGCAAGCCATGATTCTCAGAATCTCAGAAATGTGATTCAGATTCTCAGAAACCTAAATATTGAAATGGGGCTGATTTAGATTGTGCCAATTTCTTTTGGATATAGTCTTTATATCCTCCCAAGAAGGTACCTTATCCTCCCAATTCCATTCTCATTATGTTATCTTACTTTAAAAAAAAGTTCATGAAAACCCATTTTTAAAAAAGAGATTTTTCTTTTTTCGTGCATGTGCTTGCCTATTTTAGATATGGAACATCATTTTTCAATACATCCATAAAGCATAAACATCTTTTCCATGTCTTTTCTATTAAAGTTCAAAAAAGGCAGAACTGTTGATTTTCAGTTTGTCATCATAAGAATTGTAAATCTTAAGGCTTGGTGACTGAGCTTATGTTTTCCTCCACCCTTTTTCTTTATGTATGATGTCTGTTAGGTTATATAAATTAATAATTTCTTTGGTCCTTATACAAATCCCAAAATTGCTATAGTTTGGGCAGCCTTATAAATCTAAATTATAAATATAAATAAAAAAAGATGAGTTTATTCAGCATTATTGTTTAAACATTCTATTCACCCAATAACGTCTTATTTGCAAGTTCGGATCTAATCTCATTTTTGTCAGAACACCTCTGAACTGTAAGGTATACATATTTTGAAATTAAGTTGGCATGGATATAAAAATTGCCATAGAGCATAGTGGTGACTGCATGATAGCATATTCTTTCCATGGTCAGCATTTGGTCCTCCAGATGATGGGCAGCATTTGGTCCTCCAGATGATGGGCAGCATATACTGTAGTTCTCCAAGTGATGTTGAACTCCAGATCCTGCCAGTCTTAGCCAGCAGGCAATAGTTAATGGAGTGGCAGTCCAACAATATCCAAAGAGGCCCATCCCTGATGTGTAAAAATGATTGCAGTTTTAATCTGTACAGATATGATGAGTTCTATTCAGCTATATAAATTTTGGTTAGAACAAAGTTGTAGTTGAGGGAAAATGTTTAAAGAGCAAATGTTTAGAAGATCACAGACCAGAATTTTTTTCAGCTACCAAAGCAAACATTGCCTAGTTTAGATTTTCTTGCTTTAATTGATTACAAATATTATAGTTTCTGCTGAATATTCAAATTTGCATCTTTTCCAACGGTTTGATTTCTACAAAAGATTAGTTGGCAAAATTCTGCTGTCAAAACGGTACACAATGACATTAACTGATGCATTTTCTCTACTGTAAATAATATTTTGAAAACAAAAGACTCAGGCCTTGGAAACAGGGTGATTTTGGAGCCCCATTTCGTTTTGGTTTTGGCCTGTTTTGATTTTATTGTATTTTTTTCTTCCAGTTGGTTGTATTTTTATATGTTGGATATAAAACTTTCCTTAAAATGAATTTGGTTTGATCAGTGAAATAATCTTCCTAACTGTAATGGAATATAATCATTGCCCACAAGTTTTAGTTGCTGTGAATAGAAATATTAATATGTAAGAAAAGCTTCTTCTGATTTTTAATATTCTTTAGTTTTTTATTTAGTGATAGCAAATGTGTTGAGAAGCTGATCATATCAATATAATTTGGGATTATATTAATGTTTAAATTAACATATTAAAATTTTGTATTTAGATTATGTCTTTTTGTTCTCTGCAGATCAATGTAAGAGTTACCACTATGGATGCAGAACTAGAGTTTGCCATCCAACCAAACACAACTGGGAAACAGCTTTTTGACCAGGTATAAATGCCAGGCTTATGCATGTCCTCCTTTATTAAAATTTTACATTTTGGGTAAATGATAGCACAGTATGGTTTTTGTAAAACATAATCTATTAACACATCTAGGATTGATAACCTGATTTGTGAAGAAACTACAGTATGTATGGTTTATTCTATAAAAAATAAATATACAACTGTGACAAGATACAAACAACATTTTTAAGCTTCCCATTTCTTCTCATAGGTGAGAAAGATAGCACTGGTTTAATACTTGTGTCTACTTCTTATGATAAGAAATTGTACATTTTACTTCTGGATCAAGTTAACCTCAAGTTAATCTTTATTTATGGTGGGGAGAAAGGTTTTTATATTTTCAGAATACTAGAACTTAATGTCATTTGATGAAACTAAATAGTGAAAAAATTAAGAGAGGCAAAATAAAGTTATTTAGAAAAGGCCTAATTAGCGCTGGAATTTATACTGCAAAATATGATGACAGAGATGGACACATTTGGTTTGTTAGTTTTACTTGAATTCATTCAATCTCATTCTCTTTTTCTGTTTTTTAAAAAAGGACAAAATCCACTGTAATTGCATAAAGCTTCCCGTAGAAGAGGAAGCTGTCCAAAGAATAACTCCATTCTGATTCATATTCTGGGAAGTACGGTATATCACTAGTGCTACTAGTTATAATGGTTATGCCATCACCAGAAATGGAAGCAGCATGCCTAGAATACCAAAGGCTCTGAAATAATAGCAGGAGGAAGCTTCTATTCTTGTCTTGCTTGTGGGCTTCTTGTAGATTTGTAATTTGTCACTTTGGGAAGCATGAAACTGACTTTTGATTTGATCCAGCAGAATTGTACTTATGTGGAGGGGGGCACGAGGGAGATTAACATCTCTCTCAATTAAATCAGCTTACCAGTGACCACATGCACAAAATTAGCCTGCAGCACATTATATACTTAGTCTCCGTTTCTAGCTGCTAATAGTACACACTTAGATTCTGGTAACCCAATTAAACAGTTGTCTTATTTCATAAAATTATACCATATAAGAAGTTGTTCTTCTATAGCAAGTCTGGTGTGTATTTAACCAAGTCTGGAATGATGTTATTTAAAGGAAAATGGCTTGCCACTTGTTCAATAACAACTGCATTGCTCTGTTACTACCCAGCCATCTTTATTTCAGTGGTCTCGTCTCTTTAATTGTAGTTTAAAACGTTTCAAAGTTCTCTCTTGATAGGCTGATACAGATTGCTGTTTTTCTTAAGGAAATACATATTTATTTACTGCATTTGTATATCACCAAATCAACAAAGGACTTCTAGCAGTTAACAGCAGCAACAAAACATCCATGGCAAGATTACTCCTTGATATTGATATGGTTTTCTTTTTAAGGTTGTAAAAACAGTTGGCCTACGAGAAGTCTGGTTTTTTGGATTGCAGTATGTGGACAGCAAAGGGTACTCAACTTGGTTGAAGTTGAACAAAAAGGTAATTTTTAAATGTATTTTAGTTCCAAATAATTTTTCACATGTTCAGTGTAGCAAATGTATCAATGATAGAATAAATACATTCTGAAGATTGTGTTGCAAGTCAAGCCAATGTGGATACCAGATATGTGCCAAAAAAATGTAAAATATATTTCTAGAGTGTGTGTGAATCCATTTCTAGTTGCTTCCTTATTTTCTATTTCCTATCAATGTAGTTTGATGGAAAATAAAATAGGTTCATATCTGAAATGGTATGTTTCTCATAGGCTGTGACATAGTCAGTTCTGTGATAGCACATAATATGGAATGTCACTGAAAGCAGATCATAGAACAGGTGTATCCCACTTGTTACTTAGAAATTCTTTTTTTATTTTTTTATTTTTTTACTTATTTTTTTATTCTTCTTTTATTCTTTCCCCCACTCCCAACTATCCATGGGAGGATCGGGGTGCTTTTGGTTAATACGTTCTATATACCTGATAAATATAGGTAGAGGGAGAGCTAAAGTTTCAGTAAGTATGGATCTCCTGGCTTATGTTGCTTAGAATTGTTGCGGCTCTCCTGTGTGTTTGAAGATAGAATAAAATATGAGGAACTCTTCTATTCATTTTTGTATAAGACAAGGATTCCAGATGACTGAACTTATCACCTTTCATATTTCATAACCGCCCAGAGTTCCCTTGTGGGGGGAGATGGGCGGTGATATAAGTTAGAAATAATAAATAAATAAATAAATAAATATTTCTTTGAGCCCTTTGAGGGGATGGGGCATTGAGAGACAGGCAAGAGAAGATTATGATACTTGCATCTCCTGCATCATAAATCATTCCTTCTAGTTGCAAAGTAAGCTGGTAAATGCTGATCAGATTGTGGCACAATGACGCCACTGAGAAACAGGAGGATTGTATTGGTGTGCTCCAAGATTAACAGAACTATAAAAAGTACATAAGAAAAAAAAAGTAAGGGCACACTACTCCCAACCTGAGAACATGAGTGTCTGGAGTAGAAAAACTATCCGGATAGAGAGTTATATGAAGGATGGAACATTGTTTAGAACATTGAACAGGAAAACAATATGCCATAACATTTTTCTGCCAGTGCCACTTACTCTTCCTAGTGTGGTCTTAGTTAGGCAATATTAACTATAAATATTTCCTGTTCCTCTTTATTTTATTTTACTGAAAACTTTAGTAGGAATAGGTTTTTATCTTTTTTGCAGTTCTTGCTAAACTCCTCAGTGCTATATAAGAGATATCAATTAATGTACTTTTCATGAAGTTTGATGTACGTAATGCTTATTAATTGTTGGGAGATTAATTCAAAATACAGTTTCCATTGGTAGACCTGGAAAAATGTAGCTGTAACTCCAGTGTTCAATGCAAGATTGTTTAAGTGAAATCAAAAGTATATCAAATCTCACCACACATAAATAGGCCTTCAGAGTTGAATTTCTGTAATGGATATTGGAGGATTCCACTACTTAATTGTGATCTTGTAATATGTTTTTAAAATACAGATTCTTAAAGCTGTCATGCTTGCCTAATTATTTAGGTATCTGTGTGAATCACATTTCCTTCAGTGCTGTACCTTTTAGATTGAATTACAAAATGTGAAAACTGGTGGTAGATTACTTTTCCCAATATTTTAATGTTCTCTCCATCCTTCTGAAAACTTCGTTTTAGGTAACACAGCAAGATGTAAGGAAGGAAAATCCATTTCAGTTCAAGTTCAGGTCAAAGTTTTTTCCTGAGGACGTTTCTGAAGAACTGATTCAAGAAATAACTCAGAGACTCTTTTTTCTGCAAGTCAAAGAAGCCATCTTGAATGATGAAATCTACTGTCCACCTGAAACTGCAGTTCTGCTGGCTTCTTATGCTGTTCAAGCAAAATATGGTGATCATAATAAGGAAATACATAAGCTAGGATATTTGGCCAATGACAGACTTCTTCCCCAGCGGTAAGAAATTTCTGGCCACGTCAAATTTTTATTGGATATAGAATACCTGTTTGATAATATGAACTAAGTAATATATACTGTGAACTAAGTAATACATAATGTGATATGAATTTGTGATTAAGCCAAAGTGTTATTAAATATATATATTCTCAGTGTTTAAGTAAAATGGCACATACATGTATGTATAATGTACTGCTTGTAGATAATTAGCAAATGTGCACTCATATCTTTAAGTTTGTGTGAATGTACAATATTTAACAGTGTAGATGAAAGGTAAAACTTCTGATTTTAATTAACATTTTATTTATATATCAATTTAAATGCTTTGGTACAAATAATATCAAGCCAAAATGAGCAAGGAGCAAACTTCTAAAACTATGTTTCCACAGCTAAGTGTTGTGCACACAGTTGTAAAACAGATTTAAAATATTACCCACTACTATCTGTTTTTTTGGAATTTAAAATGGTGCATGACATAAGATACTGTAAAGCAGAGTCAATTCAGTTAATTAGGAGGATTTCATTTCCTGGAATCTCTTTATTACGGCTGTGCCATTAAATTGCATTTCTAAAGTTGAATAAGATACCACTGATGATTAGACATACATGTCAGTTTCTGGGTGATTGTGTTGCTGTCTCTCCCCCACCAAAAGAATTGCTTGATTCTGCTATTGGTTTAAAGTAAAGAATTTTCATTTGGGTTGTAATAACCCATCCTGGCCCCTGTGAATGTAGTGGAGGAGTAGATTACACAGAGCTTTCTAATGTAGAAGGTTGGGATTTCTAGAAGTTTGACTTGGGGCAAACAACTTGATACCCTCCTGGTACACTGGATATATATTCCACATCTCTTGCTATTGGATATACTGGAGAAGTCCAAAGAACTGGAACAGTAGGGAGACTGTTTCTTTGCTGTCTTTCCTATCATTTTTCAAACAGGCGAATTTCCTTGTGAGAGGAAATCATAAATCATTGAAATAAAAATAAAAAAATCTTATTTTGATAGTGTTTTGGAACAACATAAACTGACAAAAGAACAGTGGGAAGAAAGAATACAAAACTGGCATGAAGAACACAGAGGGATGTTGAGGTAATTTCCCTACCATCTTTGTAGACATTTTGGAAATTTACTTGTTTTCGTTTAATAATTATTTTACTCCTACAAAATCCCTGTTACTTGTGACTGTATAAGTGAAACAAGTTATCCAGAGAGCAATTTTAATTTACTCCAGTACATAAGACTTAATTTTTAATAAGTGTTCCTGTTTATATTAAGTCAACATGTTCTTATATTTTTATTTTAATCTGGCAGTAATCAACCTTGACCACATCTTCTTTAGGACTGGCCCTCACTGAAATAAGTAGAACTTACTTCCTACTAGAGATAGATGGGATTTGGTATATACTTAAGTATTTTTCATCCATTGAGAATAAAGGGGCATAGTTGAAACTAATTTAAATGCTTTGGTACAAATAATATCAAGCCAAAATGAGCAAGGAGCAAACTTCTAAAACTATGTTTCCACAGCTAAGTGTTGTGCACACAGTTGTAAAACAGATTTAAAATATTACCCACTGTTTGCAGGCTAGGCCTATGATTGCTATGCATTTTATCTGGTTTTAAATTATGTTATTTTCATTGTCAGGGAAGATTCTATGATGGAGTACCTCAAAATTGCACAAGATTTGGAAATGTATGGAGTCAACTATTTTGAAATTAAAAACAAAAAAGGAACTGAGTTGTGGCTTGGTGTTGACGCTTTGGGTTTGAATATTTATGAACATGATGACAAGTAAGTAGCATAATACTATTCTGTTGGTCCTGTAGTACAGCTCAAGGATTACATTTTCAATAACTTTCTAATATATTTTTAAAATATGGCCTCTGAGGAGTATGTCTAATACAGAAGGCAGGATGGAGCAGAGGAATCTAGTAAGGATTAATCCTTTCTTTTTGACAGATGCAGATGAGTTTTGTCTCTTATCCTTCCATGCCTAGCTCTATGTCTGTTCCTGTGCTCTTTTTCCCCCATAAATAATGTTTGCTATTTTATTAAAGATTCTTTCCTTCTTCCCTAAAGGTTGACTCCGAAGATTGGTTTTCCTTGGAGTGAGATAAGAAATATATCATTTAATGACAAAAAGTTTGTGATAAAGCCCATTGATAAAAAGGCCCCTGTAAGTATATATGCCTGAGGTATAATCGGTACCAATATACATCTATTGCTCTTTTCCTTCTGCTTCTTAGATCTACAAATAATGTCTTTTGTAACTTACAAAACCTATTTTGCTGTATTCATGGATTTTCTCAATTATGGTTTGGCTTACTTATGCTTCCAGTGTCATTCTTTTTTGGTTATGTTGGAATTAATTCCATGTCTCCTGTTGTTCCCTGTTATTTCCTTCTGAATTAGAGTTTTTAATCACAAAGTAATGTGTTAAAATGATAAATACCCAAGTTATTGTGGGCTCATGGAATAATAATAATAATAATAATAATAATAATAATAATATATTAATCTTGTATGCCGCTCGAGTCCCAACAATTATAATGGAGCTCCATTTGGTTTTACAATAAAAAATAAGGTGTAGTCCAGCATTTTATTATCAAGAGTGGCCTGCAATGTGCTTTTCATTGGGCTGCCTTTGAAGACCACTCAGGAACTTGCCAGAATGCACACAGAAGGCCCACATGCCTGTAGGTGAAAGCTGCTACAGCTGTATTACACCAGTGATGCATTGGCTCTCAGAAGGCTTCCAGATGCAATTCAGAGTGTTGGTTTTCGTCTATAAAGCCATACAGGACTTGACTCCTAAGTACCTCTAGGATGCCCCCCCCCCACACACACGGAACCAACTGTCCAGGATGCTCAATCCAGGTTAGGAGACTTAGTTTTCTCCACACCCACAAGGGACCTAAAATCAGAGCTTTTCTTTTGGGGCCCATATGTTATGGAATAGCCTCCCCACACAGAGATTTGGCAGACCTTGGCAAGTTTCAGGAAGGCCTTGAATACAAAACTCTTCTGCACACTATTCAAAGAATTTTTTTTAAATGAGTGATTGGCTGGCATTGTAACTTTTATCCCTGCTTTCCTTTTTTTTTTTTGTATGTGTTGATTTTATATGGTGTTCTTGTAAACCACAATGAGTCAGTTGAAGCTCCAGTATATCTTTTAAGTGTGCTGGCCTCAGGCCATAATAAACATATGATTGGTTTAGGCCCTAGTATATAAATTAACTCAATCAATATGGTCAATCAATATGGTCTTGGGAATATAAAAGTAACTTTGGAAGGTATTATATCTGAAACATCTGGTGCTCTTGAGCAGCCTTCTCAATCTGATGCCCTCCAAATGTGATTGATGTCAACTCTGGTAATTCCTAGTTAATATTAAGATATTTCTATTATTTGTGTGTGTGTGAATCAAGATTAAGGCTTACTCTGGTTTTAATTTGTTTTTCTGCCTAAAAAGAGCAGGAAATCACATACTTGTACCGTAGCAGTTTACTGTTAACATTTGTGGAAATAGTTCTCGGTGTTCTGACAGTGGCTAAACACTCAATTGTGTATGTGTGTGAGGGTGCATGCAATTTGTGGATTTCTTGCCTGTCTTAAACTAAAAAGCCCCAAGCTCTATTGTTAGAGAATAATTAGTGAAAGACTGAAGATACTGAAACCTGATTTAAGAGGAAACTAGAATATTTATATTCGTAAACAGTTATGTTTCTACAACATAAGTGAAATTTTGGTAACTTAAATATTTTTCATTAGGATTTTGTGTTTTATGCACCCCGTCTGAGAATTAATAAGCGGATATTGGCACTGTGCATGGGAAACCATGAGCTATACATGAGAAGGAGAAAACCAGATACAATTGAAGTTCAACAGATGAAGGCCCAAGCTAGAGAAGAAAAACACCAAAAACAATTGGAGAGGTAGGATATTTGCCATTACTTATGGAGGTTGAAATTCTTTTAGCATATAGAACTAATTTCATTTCCTATCTTCAGGGGAATTCCTTGAGGAAAAATATGATCACATTAGGCTATATTTTTGAACAGGGAGACAGAATTGTCTGAAAACAATGGGAGACAATACTTATTAAACAGTGCTTATAAATTTAGTATCTTAGATCTCTTAGGCATGCTCTGTGCCATTTAAAGCAATGTTATCTGATTGGGTACAGTGGTGAGTGATTCTTGGTCCTCCAATCAGCAGCATTTACAGTGCTACAGTTTTCTCCAATATAGAGAGAAATAAGGTTGTTCACGTTTCCTGTCTTTCTTTGGCCCTGGTCACTGGTCCTAAAAAGTATGCTTTTCCAGCATTGTGGCACAATTCTAAGAAAGTACAGTGAGAGCAGCCTGCCTGTTTTAATTGGACTCTACTGGAAGCCTGATACTTTTGGGAAAAACAAACTGCTTGTACTGACCTGTTTACTGTATGTTCCCTTAGGTGACATCAGATCATTATGTACTAGGTAGGCTGAATCTTAATATATATTGATCTGATACTAAGGGGAGTTCCAGTAAGTGCCACTTTCATATTACCAAGTCTTAGCCACCATAAATTGCCAGAGATTGAGCAATTGCAATGAAAAACTTCAGTTTTCCTATGGGAGATCAGTTTACTCATTGTTCTCTTACACAGTATCTAATATTCTAGTCCACGTTGAAAATGTGAACAGTTTCTGGTGCAGCATGCTAGAATCATCTGTTAGTGGCACAGATGCATTAAATGGTTATCCAATGGGATGAAGTAGAAACATCATCTGCTGACCTCATTATGCTGATTGTCAGCTAAAGCGGTTGGCTGTTATTCTGTTTTGTTTCTGTTCATAGCTGGCTGAAATGTTAGGGAGTTGGACCTTGTTTTTTTTAAAAAAGAGCATTGGCCTGCTTGGTATCAACCAGGTGTTATGGGACTATAGCTCTCAGAAATCCTAGCCAGTATGGTTGAAGGCCATGCTTGCTCACTATTCTGTGATATATCAGCCAAATATTGTACACCTGAAATGCAACAACATGAGTACTTGTAAAACCTAGCTTTTTGCAGTAGGATTTTTCACCAGTAGATCACTTAGCATATTGTGGGGATAAATTTTGTGGGTTTGAATAAATGGATTTATTCATGGGAATGATACTGTTTGTGCATGTGCTTTATCTTTACATATATCTTCCTATTTAGGGCCCAACTAGAGAATGAGAAAAAGAAAAGGGAAATAGCCGAAAAAGAGAAGGAAAAAATAGAGCGTGAAAAAGAAGAATTGATGGAACGACTAAGACTGATTGAAGAACAGACAATGAAGGCCCAAAAAGGTGAAGACCATTTAACTTTTCTTTTACTTGATTTATTAATGACAGTACATTATGACTGGAAAAGCTCTTAAAAGTCTTCCAAAAGCATTTGTTACACAATTGAACAAAATATTAGCCAATATTTTAAAAAATATTTCTATTAGTTTTTACAATGTACCATTTTTACCTGTTTCAATGGCTTGCATTAAGACACCAGAAAGCAGCAATTCCCCAAACTGCTGCATGAGAACGGATAGTGTGCTGCAAGAAATAAACAGCATAATTAGTGGCACTTGGGAACTCAAGAGTTCCCACCCACAGACGACAAATGCAAACCATGCGTTCTCACTCACTGGCAAATTCTGGGTTGGTTACACCCAGTTGGCGAATCAGTCTGAAGCACATACTTTGCATAAATCAAGCTGGAATGCTTGGAATAATGTCTAGTAAAATATAGATGGGAAAAATTCCAAGTTCCTTAAATCTTGCTAAGGAACTTTGAAATATTTTTTCAACTGCAAGTAAGAGCTGAGGACTTTAAAATTAGATGAAGTTTCCCAAGAATTTAAAATACTTCTGCAATTCATTGAAGGAATATTGAGTCATATTGTTGTCCATTTAGCCCAGGATTGTCCACTTTTGCTTGGCTCTCCAGGATTTTGGGCAAATGACTTTCCCATTACTTAATATATACTGTTGTTAACTGAAGATGCCAGATGCTGTGCCTGAATTCTGCCTAGGTGCAGAGCATATGCATTACCATAGAGTATTGTTCCCAGTCACTATGGGGCAAGTCCTGCTCCGTCATGGCTGCTATGTATTTGGCGAACTGTTTTTCACTTCCTGTAATATTGGGAGTTTTTGCCTTCCCAATATTGACAATTCAGATACTTAGTAGACTTGGATGGAAACTTTTTGCAATCTAGGCAGTGAGATAACCCTATCCTCTTCAAGTTTTGAAATTCTATTTTAAAACATGCCTATTCATTTCAGAAAAAGCAAGTTCACTGGATAAAGTGGAGAAAAATCTGGAATAGGATGCTTGAGCGTAAAACTGACTGGAGTTACAATGGAAACAAATTCTACCTGATTATTTTATGCCATCTTAGACAAGTTTATTTTCTTGACTAAAACTATAGGCCAGCAGTAGTTTTTGGAGGCATTACCTAATTTTGTATTATTAATCTGGACTGGTAAAACTTGTCTTTGACTTATTTGATATTCTTGATAAACATTTATACAGAACTGGAAGAGCAAACAAGAAGAGCTCTAGAGCTGGATCAGGAACGAAAAAAAGCAAAAGAGGAAGCGGAGCGCTTGGAAAAAGAACGAAGAACTGCTGAAGAGGCGAAGGCTGCTCTGGCAAAACAGGCAGCCGATCAGATGAAGAATCAGGAACAACTAGTAAGACTTCACGTACAAAGCTGATTGTGTTGGGATGCTTTGTCGTCACAGGAGTGTTAAAATGAAGTTAATGATACAAGTCCATGACCCTGTGATCTCATTTAAGCACAAAAACTGATGAGAGGCCCACCGTTTGAGGCCTTGGGGCCATATGTGGCCCTTGAAAGCCTTGGGGGGAGCCAGCAGAAGTCTCTAAAAGTGCATATAAGATTGTAATTTGTATCATGGCAGGAACAGAAAAGAACTAATCAGAGTAATATTAATTATGTTGACATTTAATGTATTTGCAATAGACATGGAATGTGATTAAATTCAGTTTTTGTCCTGGTCACACCTATTATTTCTTGAAGGAGGTCTCCAGCCTGCCTATCAAAGCCTTTAGTGCAGCGCTTGGCTTGGAAAAAGTTGATCTGTGGGAACGTAGTTGCTGCTTCTCATGTTGAGTCTTTGGGGAGGCAAGGGATAAATTCTGTAATTTATCTAATTAATTGACTGACTAATTGTATGGGGAGAATAGTTTGTTAATTTATGTTACGCCAGTGTATCAGTGGAAAGCTTTTTCCAAGACAGCTTTCTGGCTTCTCTTTTTTTTAAGTCAAACATTCTAATAGCCTTTGTAATGTTTTAATTTTTTATGGTATCTCTGTTTATTTGAAACATCTGCATATTGGTTCCCATTAAAAATTGGCTAATATTAAGAGAATATGGTGATTTTATATTGGGATTGTTTTGCTGTGTTTGAAGGATAATTGGGTGTTTCCAATGAGAATAGGTTTCATTCTTTCTAGAAAATGTGTACGTAAGCACTGCCTGGAACATATTTTGTTATTCAGTGCAAGGCAAATTTCTTTTTCATTATCATGGGCCTTTTACTTCACTATATATGTCCATACATATTTGTGTCTTAGAAAATACAATTATTTGGATTATTTCTTTGTACTTTTTAGTATGTGTTGATACAGTAGCACTCATTATTTTAAACTATGTTTGGGGATGCTCTTAGTGTTTACTGGATTTTGCTGGATTTTATTGTGTTACTTTGAATATAGGTTTGTCACTTAGAATAACGTTGAATAAATAAGTTGAAGTTTACAAGTTGAATAAATAAAATTATAACGCCAAAATTATGAATGTTTTTGTATTTTAGACCATTTTATGAACTTGTTCAAAAGCTGAAAACTCTTTTTTCTTGTTTCTTAGGCAGCAGAACTTGCTGAATTTACTGCAAAGATTGCACTTTTGGAGGAAGCCAAGAAAAAGAAGGAAGAAGAAGCTTCAGAATGGCAACATAAAGTAATCCTTTTGCTAGTAAACAATAAACTATTGCTAGATTTTTTTGATGATAAAAGATTCTAAACTGTATGTTGGAGCCCAGAACACTAGTTGTCAAATTCTGCCTGCTGAAAAATTTATTTTTAAATCATCTGGAACCTTGTTTTGTACTGATACTACTCCACCCTCACCAGTATGATAGAAGAACAACAGCCACATTTATATTTGCCCTTTCTCTCTTCCTCAGGTAGAAAACAAATGTGGCTTGATATAGCCAGTCAGTCAGTCAGTCAGTCAGTCAGTCAGTCAGTCAGTCAGTCAGTCAGTCTCTCTATCTATCTATCTATCTATCTATCTATCTATCTATCTATCTATCTATCATCTATCTATCTATCATCTATCATCATCTCCAAATAATTGTTAATTAGGCTTCTGTGAAGTGCCAGTCTAAATGAATATCTTTATTTTCATCTATAGGCCACAAAAGCTATTTAGAATCTTCTAAAAATGCTTTTGTTATTCATTATGACTGCAATGACTGTAAATATGTACCTTAAATTGGTGCAACCCAATTCTGTCCTGCCTAATTAAAAAGTTTTGCATTGTTTCTGGTGTATAAGTATTAACATTATTATTATTGCAACTTTTTAGGCTTTTGCAGCCCAAGAAGATCTGGAAAAGACCAAAGAAGAACTGAAAACTGTAATGTCAGCTCCGCCCCTGCCTCCACCCCCACCAGTAATTCCTCCCACAGATAACGAACATGATGAACAAGATGAGAATAATGCCGAAGCGAGTGCTGAACTGGCTTCTGAAGGCATTATGAACCACAGAAGTGAGGAAGAACGTATCACAGAAACACAGAAGAATGAACGAGTTAAGAAACAGCTTCAGGTAATCAAGGCCGATAGCAACCTGTCATATAAGCTGAAAACCAAGGGCTCTTTTAGGGTTGAGTTTAACGTATTATCGGGATACGTTACACTTTTCCTTACATTGTTACCTCCTGGATATCTCCCCCTTAGAATAAAAAACCTAATGGTACATGAGATGCTCTTGGTCAACACTTAGATGTGTTGATTTCAACTCCTATAATCAGAAGCCAAGAGAGAACATCTAGATGGCACCAGGCTGTTGAAGTCTCCTGATTCCTCTACTCCCCCAAACCCTGAGAATTTTAGTTTTATTGATGCTCTTAAAATGGCCTGTTGTGCTAAGCTTCCTTTTTAGTTTTAGAACACTTTCCATAATAGATGTAAAAGCTCTGTTTGCTTTTGAAAGACATTAAAACCAGTAAGCGGGATTCCTGACAATATTGTGCTAAGAATAAGCATTATTCTGAACTATATAAATCTGTATGATGCACTGAGAAGTGGATCATTTAAATGGTCAAATAAATTATTTTAGTGCAGTCCAGCAAGTAAAGTAAGAACAAATAAAATGCCTCTGCCTTCCAGCATGTATATATTTTAATGGCTTAAACTGGATTTGGCAAGTTGCTGGCATGTAAATAGCTAATCTAACTTATATCCCTCTCTTTAACACATCATTTCTCCTTCCCCCAAATATCTGAAGGAGTAATTGTATATATAAGGTTTGGATAATTCTTTGAAATATAACAGGTTTAAAACAACTCTGGAACAAATAGGGATATTACTAAAGCAAACGTCTGGAGTACAGTGGCAACTGCTTCCAAACAGCCTTTTTGTTAGACTAAATGTATAAATAAGACATATTTTTAAAATTCTGGTAACAAATTTGTTGCCATTTGTCTCTAAGGCCACATATCTATCTTTTAATTTTTTGTACAAGGACACTCCCTTGTTTTATCTAAAAACTTTGTTTAGTTAAAAGACTAAAATAAGTTAGTCCTGTATGACAGACTGTTGAATTTGATGGCTTGAAAAGTTATGGCAATATCTAACCCCCTCCTTAATACTTGTATTCAATAGGCTCTAAGTTCTGAATTGGCCCAAGCCAGAGATGAAACTAAGAAGACCCAGAACGATGTCCTTCATGCTGAGAATGTTAAAGCAGGCCGTGATAAGTACAAGACTCTTCGACAGATCCGGCAAGGCAATACAAAGCAACGGATTGATGAGTTTGAAGCAATGTGAGAGCCATTTCTTTGCATGTATGTTCTTCATTAAAGTTGAACCACCAGCAGAGAAATACAGGCCTTTCCACAGGTGAAAGGATCACACCTCACCTTGCCAAAGCACTTATACCAGTTTGTGGTTAAAACATATTTCATAAAAATCATTCAACCATAAGGCAGTCTATCAGCTGTGGCTCTCTGGAGGTGATTGACAAGATTTCCATGATTTTATATTGCATATTTTATTTTCATGCTTTGTCCTCTGAAGGAACAGCAGTCTCATGGTAGCAAAGCTGTTAATTCAAATATTGATAATTTACTTTACCTTACAACTGATTTCAGTTTTGGCGTTTGTGCACTTTGGCTGGTTTGTTTTCATTTAGCAAATTTGTGAGGATTTTGATATTGCTAAATTTGTAACACCTTTTTAAGGGCTTCTCTTTGTAGGTTAGAATTCTTTGGTGTTTCATGTCCTGTCATCATTGATGGTTTTCTTTGCCTGCCTGTTCACAAAGGTCTAGATGGCAGGTAGCTGTTCCAGCACTTTTTTCATTCATATATATGTTATATATGTATATATGAACGTTACCTGTAGTCTTTTGCTTGTTAAGTCTGTTATACCAAAGTTTTTAGTTTTTCAAATAAAAGCAGGGGAAAATTATTTAGTTTGTCCTTCCCTTGCATTCATTGGATGTTATTACAAATTGTGTGGGAAACCTGGACCTTTCTGACAAGGGAGCATATGAAAACATCAGTCCCAAGAAGGGGACAGAATCCTACCTCACTGTAATAAACATGACGACTGGTCCTTGAAACACCACATTGAAATGCTAACAGTGTTAAGCTATGTTCTGCATAGCTAAACACTACATGAATCTAGGAGCCTTTATTCTTTAATATTTTGTTATATTACAGATAAATTTATAGTATTCAAGGAGTGTTCAGCTGCCTTTTTGTCAAGTTAAATTTTGAATCATGTATTTTTTAATTTTAACCTGTCACTGGTATACTATCCAATAGGAGGTGTGAAATGTTTGGTTATGTTTTCTGAATACCTTTGTACTAAATTAACATTGTTGCAAAAATCATTTAATGAAGTCAGTGCATAAAACAATGCTCTCTTGCACTTAGTTGTAGGGCCCATTTGCACATTCTTCCTGTTCCTTCATTCTGAGACATCTCTATTGTGTTTTCAGAAAATGTAGTCACAGGAATTGTGGCAGAATGAGGGCAAATGAGGTATGGGCAAATCGTTAGGCTGAAGTTCAGCATGCACTCAAAGAACGTTGAATGTATGTTTGGAATCAGTATGAATCACTCTTACCTATGGAATGGCTAATTAAAATTGGCACCTTGGGGTTGAATACCGTATTTATGGAAGTGACACTGAAATTACATACCATGTTTAATGGACTTTAACAGTTGGGAGAAAGAAGTCCTGCTTTCTCTGAGGATGGTTCAGCTATGTTATGTTTGGTATTATGCACTCAACTTTATACTTATCTATGAAAATTGCCATTTTATTAACCATTCATGCACAAGTTCCTTGGAAACCCTACTGAAGGTTAGGGTTTTTTCCCCCCCTGAATCTAAGGGAGGGCATTGTGAAAGGTACACACACCATTATTTTCTGGAAGAATGATGGCTGAGCAATTTTGCATAGACTGGTGTGCAAACGTTGTGCATGTGCTCAAAACTCTGGTTGCCCTGGGTACTTCTGCTTCCAACTGCAGGATTGGGGAAATAAATTCCTTGCATCTTTTCATGCAGTGAATTTGAGACATGAATCTCTAAAAGTGTTCCAAAAATCTTCCATAACAGGTAGAATGTTGTGTATGGTTCTTCCCTGAAATAGGTACACATGCATTGCCATGTTAATCTATGTTAATCTATTAGCATGGAAGAAGGGGAAAGAGAAGTACCAGTGAAAGTTCATAATCTACAGTGTATAGTTTAGTATTTAAATGGATCTAATCCATTTATAAAACTGTGAATATTTTTCTAGGGATTGACATCTGTAATAAGGTTTTTCACCATGACTAAATTGGTGGTAATGGGTTGTCACCTGCTGTTGGGGAAACACTAATTGATGCCGAGGCATTCAGAAAATACTTGGTGAAGATATTTTCGTATGCTCCCCCTCCTCCTCTCTTTAGCATCATGTTTTGTGTTGTAAAATTAAGCTATAGTTAATACCATCTATTATTTTGAATAACATTCATTGGCTAACAATAAAGAGAATACAGTTGATTTTTGTGAGGTTCACTGTGGTTATTTAATCTACCATTCCTGACAAAAATTGTAATTTCCTTAGGTCTAAGGAAAATTTTCAGGAAAACATGTGATCCATGCACTTTGATAGTAATACAATAAAATATAAGCAACTAAGGAGGGAGAAGGACATTGGATTGCAATGACAATAATCATTTTGGAATGGACAAAAAGCTGATCTAAATGTTTAAAATTTATTTTCTTTCTGACTATGAAGGTTCTCAGTCATCCAGGTAGAATTGTCTGTAGCTTGAATCATGTCAACTGGATTTCTATTTTCTCAGTGGAAACGTTTCGCTCCTTATCCAAGGAGCTTCTTCAGTCTGAGCAAAGTTAGTAAGGGAATCCTAAATATGTTTCTAGGTAGCTGTGTGACCTTACACCTGGGGCTACATCTCAATATGATAACATCTCAATATCAATAATATCAGTAATATCAATAATATAACATCTCAATATAACCATGACCTAGCCCCAGGTGTAAGGTCACACAGCTACCTAGAAACATATTTAGGATTCCCTTACTAACTTTGCTCAGACTGAAGAAGCTCCTTGGATAAGGAGCGAAATGTTTCCACTGAGAAAATAGAAATCCAGTATTTTCTTTCTGAGTTTCATGAATTAACCTGAGAAGGTGTATGTAGATAAGTTTGAACTTGGTGCATGTTGGTATCTGATCCATATTTGCCACATGTGGTTGCATGAATAAGGTAAAATCTCAGTGCCTGAACCAATACAGGTTTAAGAGGAAATTCATTTCAATCTCAGTATTATACATAAAAAGTAATTCCATTTTTAATTTCAAAGCTGCCTAGTTTTTGAAACTCACAATATCAAAGTTTCTTTTACATGGAAACTGATTTATGCTTAGCAGTATAAACTGCTTGAAAATAAATTTGTATTACAAATTTCCTACTGTCATAAAATTTTAGATATTCCATGCAGATGAATTGACCTTATACTCCAGTTTTGTAAGTTGGTGGGTGTTACTTCAGTCAAATCATGCTATGAAGACTTTTGGATGAGCTTAAGCAGATGGGCTGAAATTAGATAGTTTTCAGGATGACTATGAGGCTAAAACGGCTTCTGAGCTTTTTGAAGGAATGCTGACATTTTTGTTAGGAACTCTTACAGGATTTCACATATACATAGGTTGTGCCTATACAGTAGACTTGTCTGAGTTAGGTAAAGTCATAATATATTTATTTAATTGAATTTAAAACTGCTATAAAGACTCTGGGCAATTCACAACCATAACAAAGAACAGAACAATAAATGTCCATGGTATGATTTAAATCATTGACTAAAAACAAGAAGAAAACTTAGTCCATCCACATCCACCAAAATTGATGGAACCAGGAAGATTCCAAAATCATGGACATTATATCTCTCGGAGGTACTGCTACTCTGTCAAGGCACAACACCAGAACTGTCAGAGCATCTCAATGAATAAAGAGTAACTGTCTTGCTTGGGTTCAACTTCAGCTTGTTTCATTCCACCTAACAGCCACCAAATTCTGGATCACATTACTGCATATCCACAGTTGGTGAGTGTTAGCCTTACTTTAGATTTTGGGTGGGGGTGGGGGTGTTGGCTTAGCACATTGTGCAAACACAGTCTATTTAGCACTGTATATGGTTCAGTGTAAAAGTGAACCCAGAATATTACTTAATTCAATTAGTCACTGACAGTTGGTATACAATTGTGGGATATAAATGTGATATATATAAAAAATAATAAATTTAAGCATGTTTTGTGAACAGTCATACAGAAGTTAGATCAGATTCCAGACTGCTCGCTATAATATTCTTTATGACTTGATCTATTGATTGTGCTATTTAACATATATGTGACACTGCTGGAAGAAGTTGTATGGAGTTTAATGGTACCAGTGTGCTGATGGCATAAAGCTCCATCTTAACCTTCCAGCAAAATCTAAGGAAGCGATTTCAAATCAGTGCCTCATGACAGCAGAAAACTGGATGAAAGTGAAACTGAACTTTAGAGCTGTTCAACCTGTTGAAAGGCAGATCAGAAAAAAAGGGATTACAGTTCCCTTGAAGGCTCAGGCTTGAAACTTGGTTATATTCTTGAATTCTATCCAATTCTAGATATAGCCAGGGTGCATCAGTACCATTGAAACTAGTGTCCCAAATGTCACCTATTCCTGGAGTTACCAGACAAGTCAATTATGTGTCTTATTTATACTGTACTTTTTATGTTTGTGCTCCAAAACCCTTTGGATTTCATTGAGACTTCTAAATGGTTGTCCTGACTTCGGGCGTAGAAATAACACGCTGAGGCTGGAATCAAGCTCTAGTGATTTATTATCCTACTACCCTAACAGAAATCCAGCTAAACTGAAATGGCTTGAGGAAGCCCCGAGATAAAGTCCAGAACCTAAGGCGGGGCTTTCTTGAGACGTTTGGGAGGGAAGACCAAAGTCTCAGCACTACGCACGTGCTTCCCCTCCTGGAGGGAGCCCCCTCCACCGCTGCCCGTTATCTCCCCGACACCGGTCCGAATTTAGGACGGAATTATGACCATGTCTCCACACTCATTTTTAGCATCAAACTATAGAGAAATCATTTCAGATGTCTTGTGAAACATATATTTTCTTATTCTCTAACTACCACATAGGGGGCAGGGGAACCTATAGTTTAATAATCTACAATTATTCCCTAACAATTAGTCAAAGCTGATGGGACCCTAAGGCCAACAACTTCTGTCTTTATTCTAAACCAGATGTTTTGAGTCACTTATAAACCTTTGCTTCTGGCCATGTTTGATGGGCCTGTAGAGTTCTAGTCTAAAATATCTGGAGGGTACAATATGGTCAATCCTCAGATTTAATTGCTATCACAGAGCTAAATGACCATGCTTGTATGGGTAAGGCTCTTTACTAGTTTATTAAATCTGCTTGGTTTCTTCTTCTTCTGTGTCTTTATGCAGGTTACAAAAGTATGATCTCTTGCAACCCTTAGGATAGAAACTTATTAAGGAGCAACAGAAGATTCTGAGGTCTACCAAGGCCTGCCTCTGTGCTTCTGTTATTTGGAAATTTGCAATCTTTTAAACAAAAGGTGTCTTTTGCAACTTTCTTGTTAGAACACTCTCCACTCAATTCTCCAACTGAATTTTTCCAACCATTTGGAAGAGAGGGCGTGTTTTAGAAATGATTGATGTGACATTTCCTCAAGACAAAGGAAGCTGAAGTGTTTTTTATTTCACCTACAAGATATCCCAATGTAGATAAGTTCTGAAAAAAATTGGACAGTTCAGATACTCTTTGCATGAAGCCTGGCAAAAATGGGCATATGAAATACTTGATAGTTCAAGTATTTGCTCGTCCATTCTTAATTTTTAAATAACGTATATTAAATGTTGGTACATCAGGATAAGATCAACTGATAATTTTTAGAGAAAAGCTATTTTCACAAATTGTTTTAAGTTGTAGATCGGTATAAATCTGTTCCATCCTTCCCCACACTCATTCTTACTATCTACTGCATGTTCCTTGCAATCTTTCTCTCAAAAGTTTGATGCTTTGAAGGAAAAGTGAGAGCAAAACACTGATGTTCAGTTAAAGAGATCTGCTGGAAAATATATTACCAAAATCAATAGAATGGAACAGATTTATACCGATCTACAAACTCTTTAACTGTTAAAATGACCAAAGATTTCTGAACAATCAATCATGCAGTACACACACACACACACACACACACACACACACACACAGAGAGAGAGAGAGAGAGAGAGAGAGAGAGAGAGAGAGAGAAGGAATAAATTATCAGCTCACCTAGTGGAGTGATGTAAACTAGTGTTCCTCCAAGGACCTTATGCTTTGAATGGCATTGTTGAAAACACAGTACCAGTTCTGAAATTGGGATCAATACTTTCTGTAGCCTAGATGTAGAGGTAAGCAATGAGGTGACCATGTTTGCTAACAGTTCAAAATTATCTTGATAAGCTGAAAAAAAAACCCAGAACTCTCCAAACTGAGAGAGGATTGACACAGCAGGTGTAGTCCAGTATAAGCAAACGTAAACTGCATACCGGAAAGTGGTAGTGTGGAACTAACTACACAGACACTGATGGAATCCATACTTACGATGTGGCCACGATATAAAGTTCTCAAAAGTGACTAGGTTCATATTCTGTTTAAGCATGGCTTACTGAACAGCTATAATTGGCAGGCTGTACACAACAAGCCATAGTTTATAAATTGCTCATTGGATTCATTATTTATTAAATGTTTACACTGCCTGACTCCCAACAACTCTGGTCAGTTCATAAATAAAAACAGAATAGAATGATAAAGTCATATCTAAGTAAAAGAAAAACATGGCTCAATACTGTGTGTGAAGCAGATCAGTGTGGCTGTGTACTGTGAAAATGGCAAAGCTTATATTGGGGATAGTTAGGAAAGGAACTGAAAGAAAAATCTGTGATGCAATTATATGTAGAATATGATGTGTAGTTCTTTTATCTTCAGCCCTGGAAGCAGGAGGATTCTCTCAGCACTAATTGCTGGAGAACATGAACCTGAAGTTGCTGTTGTGCTTGTGTCGGTCCTGCTTATAAAGGCATCTGGTTTCAATCATTAGGAACAGAATTTTAGAGTAGATGCCCTTTGGCTTGATACAACTCAGCTTCTCTTAGGTTCTTACATTTAAACACAGAAGAATATCTCCCTCGTTGGGGGAGATGGGCGGTGATATAAATTTGAACAACCAACCAACCAATCAAAAAAAGAATATATATAAACATATAACCTGGATGGTCAAAGTTCATATTGCAAATATAACCTTTGTGCCTGTTGTTTCACACTTCCACAAGGGACAGCAGATCCTAATGCCAGACTGTCAATATACATCCTTACAAGTGAAAGAGATATACACTGTTTCACACAAGAGTCAAATTACCCCAGCCCTTCCTTCTGCTGGAAACAGTAAATCATTGTTTGTTTTAATCAAGGGGCAGAATTCCAGAGAAGATGTGGACTGAGGCTGGAATAGAGTGGGATTTACATTCTTGTCATAATCTCTGATTAAAGTATGTAATTTAAGAAACTTGAAGCAGAGGAATAGAGGTTTTGCCATTTCAATAAAAATAAGTAAAAGTCAAGCCAGCAGCTTTTGTTAGGTTCTTATTTCTCTTTATTGTGCAAGTGTAGTATTTTTTCTGTATAAATTAGGAAATTGTGTAACTTCAGTCTTTTAGCCATCCATGAGGCTCTGTATGAAAATACCAAGTTTTCTCTAGAGTTTTCTTGTATTATTACTTTAGGGCAAAACATTGAGCCATTTGTAGCAAATCGGCATCATTTTGTGGTCTGCCTGGCACGCTGCATTTTCTTTTGTAAATTTCTTTTAAATAACCACTTTACTATGATCTGGACAGCTCAGGAATGTATTCTATTAATCTTTGAATGTCTCCATTTTAGTATCTAAAATATAAAACTTCTTATTAAATTTGTATTTTTTGCTTTTCAAATAAAGTTTGATTTTGTTTATTTCTGGTAAGATTGGTCTAAATCCCAAGGAGGGGAGGAAGGGTCGAATCACCAAATCATATGCCTCTATACTACATGGCCAGGAGCTTTACTACTGAAATCACTTTATTGCATTTTTACCTTTTAATCAACAGAAAGACAGCACTGAGTGTGAGAACCCTCTCTCTCACACACACTAGAGAAATGGGGTGGACATCTGGTTAAACACCCCTGAAAGATAGATGGTTGTAATGGGTACTACCAAGGCATGACCCCAAGGCAGAAAATAAGCCAGGGCACAAAGTCCCAGAAGGGAGATCAAGTTTGAGACCTTTGGCCTTCCATATGGGTACAGCTATCCACTACAGTTGGTTACATCAAGCCACAACCAGATAGGTTATATCATGTATTGGTATACTGTTATTTACTCTACACATCTATATTGAAAATATCATTACAAGATTAAACCAAAATCTTGGGAAAATTTTCGATAAAAACTGGTTACAATGTAGCAAATAAGGCCCTGAAATTCACATATTCTAATATTTGTTCTGAGCTGAACTTTCACTATTCTTTCACTTTCTAAATTTATAAATTCACTAACATATTTGACTGGAATAGCCTGAAAATATCTTACTTACACCTCTTGAAGCACACAGATAAACAAGGGTCTGTGTTCCACATGTGGTTAGTAAATACATGTTGATATGATCTCAAGAGACTTGTCTGTGATGTACTCTCTTTACTATCCCATTACTACCTTTCACATATCAGTATTTTGTAACCCAATTAACTTGACATGTTCCTTCCCTATTGTCATAGTAAGGATCAACATACTAACCATCCACTTTTCTCACTGCATTATGCTGTGGAAGGAAGAAGAAAGAAGATGATCTTCTAGGCCTTTAAAACTTTTATCCCAAAGCAGAATTCATACATAAATGAATGAATTTTGGCCTTTTTTCCCATAAAGCCAAAAATTAGTTACTGGATGTGAATAGTCCCATCACAGAAAAAGTACAAAGTAATCAATGAAAAGGAGATAACAATCGTTTTATCAGATGATTTAAAAATTCCTTTGACCATCTTTCCTACAAAGAGTTCCAAAAGTGAATATTGCTTATAAAGGTTATTTTGAAAAGTTTCACTTGCAGCTGGAAAAGTCTGGTGAGTGCTGATGATCATTAGGTGGTCTTAACAGTCAATGATGCAATTGCATAGTTTTAGATATTGTTATTATTATTATTAATTTAAACACTTAGGCATTCACTAAAAATATGCTGCAGTCCCCACACCTTGCCAACTACTATGCCAATACTTTGATGCAAATGTATACCATAGGATCCACAGTTCATATGAATCCCTGCTTACATGGGATACCTCATTTATTTAATGAGTGTCTGTGTGGTGAAGGTGAAAGCAGTTATATGAATCTTTTTTGTGTGCATGAAATGATCCCCTTCATTGAAAGTAATGGGTTGGTCTGTGTGTACTGGCATTAGAAATGACGTGTTTGGCCATCTCTGGATCTGTAGTTTTCTACAAGGGTTCCTTGCCCTTCCCCAACAGTGGAAACAACCACCAGCAGCTGTGACCTCTTACCATGCTCTCTCTTAGGCTATGGCATGAATTGTGCTCTGAGAGAAAGAGGACATGTGACCAGGCAATGGCCAAGAAATAAGTTTCCCAAAATCTGGGAATTGGCAATAGGATAACATGCAACAATGGGGCTCCTAATTAAGACAATACCACCAAGGGCAAAATTGAAGCTCACACACACAGATCTTAACTAGCTTAATGGGCATATTTTTTTAAAAAAAGCAAGACCAAATTAATACTGTTTACTGTTTTCTATTTGATATTAGTACCATTTAAGCAGTACTCGTCTAAACTCTAGACAATTTCTGCACATATAGAGATCAACTATGCTAGTTTATGCTTCAAGAATTAAATTTGCCAGGCACAAATATCAAAATAAGTATTTTTCTGTATTATTTTATCAAGACAGATCAACAGATAAAAATTAACTGTATATTTAACATTTCAACATTATTAGGAAATATCCACACTATTACTGAATATTTTTAAAAGCTCCAGACTGTATCTTCTCCGGATTAAAACGTGGTGTTTAGATGTAGGGGTTACAAGCTATTTGGGGTGTGAATGATAAGAAAAAGGTAGGCAGAGCACAGATGCAGAGAAGCAAAATGGTTTGAATATCTCCTTAGAGGATAGCTGAGGAGCAAGTAAAAAGTGGATTTGTTGTGAGAAGCAAATTAACCTGGAAGGAAGGTAGGCAAATGTGGGAAAATATTAAAAGAATAAAGCCTGAAAATACACATACACCATACATAGAGGGAGAGAAAGGAAGAGGAGGACAGAGTGAGTTTAGAATAAAAAGGCATAGACCACAATACTTAATAATGTTCCTTTTTAATGTATATTTAACATATAATGGACACAACATCCAAAACTACGGAATATTTAACAGTTTTATTGCTGATTTACTGACAGTACCATGATGGAGAGTATTCATGGATGCTGCAGAAACTACAAATATTTCTAAAATGAAAAGCAGATACACCAAAATCAATAGGACTTCAGTCCTGTAGATACTAACTTCGGTCCCATAGATTTAAATGGACCTATATGATTAAGCCAAAACTCAACAGCTTGAAGAAAAAGAACAGAGAGAGTTTAGTCTTCTAGAGATATCTTTAAAAGATTATGAAATAAAGCTATGCATTTGCCTAGCCAAATCTTTATAAAACCTGATTGAGAATAGAAGCAACCATGATAAGTATCTTGGTTTTGTTATTGGGAAGGTTTTTCACAATAATTCCCCTTTTCTTAGAGCCCCCCCACCCCCATTTCGACTATCTGTTCCAATTTGGGCAAGATCATGCCATTCTTTCAACTAAGGAAGTAGTGACGGACTCTTGTGGGGGAGAGACTGGTGGTGAAGGAATGGGCCATTTGCAAATTGCTGCTGTTGTATTTTAGAATTGGAAGAGGGAGACAAACACATCTGTACTGAAATTAAATATTCCTGCAAGCAGGGCAGTAGAAATAATTTATAGGCCACCCTTCTCTATTCTACAAAGTTATCAATATTATGTTTTACTTTCCATAGTACTATCAGATTTAAAATGACATTGTAATGCATGGCAGCTGCAAAAAGAAGTGGTAGTAATTACATGTTTTTCTCATAAAAACTCATTTTAGATATGGCTGGGAATTTAACAATAAAAGGATAGCTATAGCAATACAGTGACAGTTTCCTAAAAGTAATAGTAGTTGAGTCACATATCTAAGAAAACATATTAAAAGATTTTTAAAAAGATTAGAGGTTTCAAATATGTTAATGTGACACACACACAAAGCCTCTGAAAACTTCAGTTTATCATCTTAAAAAAGAATCTGCACAAATGTAGGTACTTGCACAAGATACAAATTATGAACTCCTATGTTATCCATACATTACAAATACTGAAATGGTTCCAGTTATTAATTGATATCCATCAGCTAACTGCCAAATAATGAGAGAGAGTTATATTTTCATTTTGTCTAGGCCAACTTCTGTAGCTGTGTTCATATGCTGTGTGAACAATCAGACTGAAATTTTACCTGCTAAAATTACATTTGAACTTTACAATTGTAATTGCCTGGATCCAAAATTGGTATGCACGGATGTACCAATCATGCGTTTTTAAGCTGCCCTTTGAAAAGACTCTTTTTGAGATCATGTAAATACTCCTTGTGTTAACGGAAGTGCATACAGTGGGTGGGTGTGTTTTTGAATTTCATCGAGTATTTGATGTAAAATAGACCAGACTGACTATAACTACTACTTTCTTTTTTTCCAGCACAGCACAGCATTTCTGAAAACCTACTAAAATATACTCTAGAAGAACCAGTTTCAGGAGGTAAACAATAACAACAGGCTCTGAATGTCTGGTATATCATGACAAAAAGAGTTGAACTAAAGGATTAAAGTTGTCAATAGTAGGTCACTTGGGTGAATGTTATTACAGTTAGATTTACATCCTGTCTTTCTTCCAGGGGCTCGAGTTGAACAATTCACTTCTGCCTCCAATTTTTTTCCTCGGAAGAGCAACCCTGTCCAGCAGATTGGACTTCAGAGTGACTGGTCCAAAGTTATCCAGTGGCCTTGCATGGCTAACAGGGGATTTCAACCTGGGCTTCCCTGCTTCTACACCCTGACCATACACTGCATCAGGAACATAAGGTATGCAGATAATAGGTAATCAATCGTTCCTTGATTTTCTAAATGTTGGAACTTAAAAGAATATTCTTTACTTAAATAGCTTATTAAAGACCTTTACAGCACAAAAAGGATCACCAATGAGCTTAATCAAATTCAACTGTTTATAGGATGGCAGAATTATAGATAGCCCAAGCCAAGCATTCCCACTAAAGAAATGATAGAATGAGAGCAGCAAATTGATTAATTCAAAGCCTGGAGCTTTCTGTAAAATACAGTATACAGTAGAGGCAGTTATGTTAAGTTATTGCAGTGGAACACAATGCAGCCATTTGTGGGGGGGGGGGGCTGCTGCTTTCAATTGTAACTCAAGAAGGCCGTATCAGCTCTGAAGGTGAGTATTAAAGCAGAGCTGCCATGAGCTCTAAATTCACTAATCCAGCACATTTCTCTTCAGTATGTGTTTAAATTCTGCATTACATGTGTCCAACAATTGCACGTTTAACACTGTAGCACACAATGTACGATCACACCCTTTTTCCAAGTAAGTATGCTGCAGTCAATCCTAAGTATGATTCCGTATACATCAATTGAAAATATGAAATGCTTCTATTCCAGAAGTCATGTTTCTGCATTTCACACTCACTAGTAGCAAGAATCCAGTTATATTTTAAAGATGCATGAATACTTGTTACCAAGACTTCGAAGTAACAATATAAACCATAAACAGCATATGAATAATAAGCCCACTGCAACAAGTCAGTTCTACTTCAAAGGAAAGAGGATCTGCATACCCATGCAAAACGTACAAACTCTCCAATAAAATATATTCTGCAAAGGCAAGGAACAAGGAAGTTGAGGACAAGAGAAAGAAATATTAAAGAAAGAGGTTCTCCCTCAGAAGACATGGACAAAATGTAAGATGCCATCTTCAGGGAGGCAGATGGACCTAACAGAAGTGATATCCTGTCTGATTAGACAATACTGAACACTGTGTAGAAGAACAATTCCTGAATTAAAGTTGCTGAACATGGTTCAGATTACTGGATACCTCTAAAAGCATAATGCTTTGCAGGAGCATTTACTGTGTATCAACATCCTACTTCTTACAACACACAGTGTTGCGTAAGTAGTGAAAAATGTATTCAAAAGGTGCTTGGACATTCTTTTTAGGCAGCATTTTACCATTATTTTTAGGCATCATCTTACTCAGTTTTAAGAGAAATGGTCAAGGGGGTATTCAAATAGAAAAAAAGAAGTTCGGGTTTGAAATCTTATCATTTTTTTTAAAAAAAATAAGAGATAAAATGTTGCCCAAAGTCTAAAATCATTTTCACACAAATGTTCTTTTTAAAAGTTAGATCTATAAATTAAAATAGTTCTAATAGTTAAAGATACAATTTGTATCAACAGTGTAGGTACTTTCTGGTTCTACAGCATCTTCAAGTTGCAGTTATCCACCCAGTTATCAGCAATAATTATGTAAACTTGGGAATCATCACAGTGTGAAGCTCTGAAGGGAGTCCTAGTATATGAGCAGTCAATCATGATGTCTACAGTATCAGGCACCGTGAGATCTACTGTTAATCTATTTAGGTAAAATTACATTTTACAAGAGCTAGAAGAGCCCAAAACTTAAAACCAGAAATCTCCCATACTAACACTAGAAGAGGTGACACTGTCTACTTCTAAAACTATGTTGTTCATGGCAAGAATTGGGCCTATATAATGCAACAGGCCAGACAAACTAATTCTGAGGACATATACAGTATTTCACAAAAAGAATGTGCTGTTTTCATGTATCATTACCATTACTATAGTGCAGTTAAGATGTTGCATATCCTGAACACAATGTAAAACCTTCTCAATAAATAGCATGAAAAATACACAATATCTTATATACAAAAATTGCATTGAGAACACAATTTGTTTCATTTAAAAACAGTTATTTTATGAAATACCTGTGCATTAAGTAAAGGAACAAGAGATACACTTTTCAATGCCATTTCTGATTAATGGAAATGTACATTGGCTGCATAAGACTGCTGCCTAAACGGATATAGTTGTAGTCAAATTTGTGACACTCAGGAACTGGATAACCTCAATATTTTCGGAACCTGCACATAAAGTTTTTTCATCTGCATAATAAATTAATAAAAGCAGGTTTCTCTCCTACTGATTGCTTTTGCTTACACCAAAATCAACAGTAATCAACAAATAATTTAAATTAAATCCATAACCAAACAAATTAAAAAGTGCCATACTATAAAGTACTAACATATTGTTACCCATTTCAGTGTAAAAACTCGTAACTTATACATTACTTAAAAATAGGTTCAGTGCTGTAAAAGACTGTTGTTTTCTATAAATAAAATGATTATATACAAAGAAAATCACACAATAAAGTTAAATAACTTAATTATGAAAAAATAGATCCTAATAAGCTTGGCTTGAAAAAATGTTGGCTGGGCACATAAAACCCTCTTCAGTTTTCTGTTTTGAAAAAAATGTTTTGCACTTGAAGGATAAAACACCCAATAATTTAATAAATATGTAACAAATATTAAAAAGTGCTGCATATAAAACCCACATGCACTAGAGATTCTTACTGAGAGATCATAGTTATAATAATATATTAAGCTGGAGAGACCTTCCAGCCATGAAATATTTCTTTTTTAAAAAACTGAGTATTTAAAATAAATCCTGTTACTTCCAGTGTGTGGGGTTATACATACAGGTTCCATGGCACAGTATTTCACATATATGGATTACTATATAACCTCCTTGCTGAGAAGGAGATCAGAAATGCTATTGTAGCAAACCTCCCTCAGCGATACAGCTGAAACTGAACTAATAGACACCATAAAGATGCATCATCAATATCATGTCATCAATAACCTAGCTGAGACTTCTCCACTAAAATGGCTGCAGCAAGCTGCTGGGCATCTGCCATGTGAGGATTCCTTTTCATAACAATCCTCACCAGGTCAGGGGGGAAAATGTTGCACAGGTTGATGTAGACTTTCTCTCGACTGTCTTGGTACCTTGGAAGATCCTGAGGCATTCCACAGTAAGGTATCTGCCAAGGCTGATCTGGTTGCTCAGGTAAGCTTTGGAAGGCAAAGGGCTCATAACATGGCTGGGTGGGATTGCTGGGTAAGGAGTAAGTTTGACGATAGCTATACGTGTCCATCCCGTAGCCTGGCCTATCCCAACTGAGTCCTTCTTGAGTGGAGTATGTTTTTCTTTTCCTCAGTGGAGAATTATCGTACAAACGTGAGTCTGATACGCTGTCTAGTCTTGTGGATGCAAGAGCTCTCCCCAGAGGCATGCTTTTTGAATGCTGTGAACTCTGAGAAGCAGGGTAGTCAATAGGACAACTAGAACGGCTTCCCATGTTCGGTTGCTGAAAGTGCACAGCCATGTATGGAAGTGGAGGCTTCGGATGATGCTTTGGTTCTTCATGACTGTAACTTTGCACTCTGGTTAGTGTATCGTGGTAACTCTGTAAGAAGGACTGTGAGTTCAGATGGCTATGGGGATGCATATGCTGACACTTTAAATTCTCTTCCAGTTGAGGGTCAGGAGAACTCACATAGGATCGATCATTGTAGCCCATGTAGGAATCGCTACTGCCACAACTCATACTCCCTTCACTACTACAATCAGAAGCTACAGAACTAATTCTGTAATCTGTGTCCAAAGAGAAACGTCTTTCAGGACTTCGTGGACCAGAGATACTTAGGTTTGAATATGCACTGAGCATAGAGTAATAACCTACATCCACAGGAGAATCACATTTGGGATACTGCTCATAAGGCATTGGCGTTCCATGATTTTTGGTTGTCATTATCACTGGAGAATACGGTCCCTGTGGTCTTTGATCCTGAGGTGGGAAATGAACTCCAGATGGAAGGCCATTGGTTAAAGGTGCAGTACTTTGGGGTTTTGCAGCAGCAGAAGTTGGTATACTAACTAAAGAAGGTACAGACCTGGTTCCCAATTTGTTTTTGGTGGGAAGCTTTTCTTCCAAGTCTTGGTAGACTTGAGTCCTTATACTAGGATCTGATTGCCTCTTTGGAGTAGTTCGCTTGAGATCTGTAGTGCTATCCGTCTTAGTACTACAAGGAACACTGTTGCTTTTCACCAGCCCTCCTTCACAAGCAGCTTTGGCAGCTGTGTTCCTAGACATGGCACGAAGTTCATCAGCTACTGACCTCTGAGGTTGATTTCCTCTTTCTGGGTGATAATATTTGCATTTGTGTCCATAAGTACATTTCTTCCCTGTATGAATTTATTATTGAAGATTTAAGCACACAAAGAAAAAAAGAGAATAATTTAATTCTTCAGCAATGTTTTAAAAAAAAGTACTGTGCACACGGAATTACACGTGAAGGAGGACCGTTAACTATTATGCAGTGAAATTAGGTATGTTACCAGTAATTGGACAGGGTGTTTGCATGACACCCTAACCCATCCTGTGATTAGCCCTACCATACTGTCTGAATACAGACCAAAGATTATACAATGGCTAGGAAGGAATACTGTAACCACGTTGAAACCAGGATTTGTTGGATATTTATTTACCTAAACCAGGGGTCGGCAAACCGCGGCTCGCGAGCCACATGCGGCTCTTTGGCCCCTTGAGTGTGGCTCTTCCCCAGGCAGGCGTGGCGGGGGCAGGCGCGGCAGCAGGCATGGTGTGCATGGTGGTGGGCACTGCAGTGGGCGTGGCGGGGCACGCGCAGCAGCAGGTGTGGCGGGGGCAGGCGCGGCAGCGGGCATGGTGTGCGTGGCGGCGGGCATGGCGGCAGCGGGCACTGCAGTGGGCGTGGCGGGGAGGCGCGGCAGCGGGCGTGGCGGGGGCAGGCGCGGCAGCGGGCGTGGTGTGCGTGGCGGCGGGCATAGCGGCAGCAGGCCCTAAGTATGCGCGATTGGCTCCTGCCCGCAAACCCCGCCCCCTTCCACGTGATTGGCCCCCGCCCGCAAACCCCACCCCCTTCCACGCGATTGGCTCCCACCCTCAAACCCCGCCCCCTGGCCCTCGAGTGATATTATAAATTTTATAAATGTCAAAATGGCTCCTGGCATAAAAAAGTTTGCCGACCCCTGACCTAAACAATTGTCTGCTATATTATCCAAACCTTAATGGGGGGGGGTGGTGTTGATAGAGATGGGAAGCCTCATCTGCAGGATCTCTGCTGCTCTGGATCTTTTTTCCCCACTCATTGCTTATGAGGGATGAAATGAGGACCCAAAGCGATTCCTCATTAGACTTCTTGTATAATGAAAATTTCAAGATAGATATATCACTTCATTTACGGAGAGACAAACAATCAAGCTTCGTTTTTAAAAACATATTTAACGTTTAATTAAATAATATTACCATATGGACAGGGTTGCTTCTTATGTTCCGGTACAACAGGTTTCTTTCTCAGAAAATTCTCCAGACTTGGGCCATGACGGCCAAGAGGATCATCTGGAGGCATGAATCTAAATAATCATAAAATAATGAAAGGAATAAAGCATGTGCTATGCCACATTTCAGGTCTATTTCAAACCTAGTAAATTAAACTTATGTTTTATAGCTAAAGTAATTTAAATGCAATTGCATATGAGATGCTAAGAAAGAAAATAATGAAATAATGTATCTGCATATTACTGCAGATAGTGGCCTGATTTATATCTAGTCAGTATTCAATAAATGGATGTCCTCTGCTCCTTACTTCCATTCATTCAAGATAATGTCCACAACAGCTGTTCTATGAGGAGGTCCTTACATATAGAAACATAATTTGTATGTTTTCCTGCATGCTTGTACATACACAAGCTTATGTACATAGATATATTTTGGAGCTATCAATCCAAAAACAAAACATTTTGGAGAACTCTGGAATCTTCGTTTTTTCTTCAGGGCCACAATGATCTTGCCATTCCATTGATGGTCTGGTGGTTTTCTGGAAGTGGTTTTGGGTGAACTGGAGGTAGTATAGCCCCCTCCTCTCCAAGAAGCACAATTAACTTGGAAAACTGCAGACCACTCCCCCAAACATCTGAACTGGTATGATCAGGAGATAAAGAGAAGATTCTGAAATTCTCCAGAATGGTAGGTTTTGTACATAAGTACGGTATTTACACATCATCTAATGCTGCATGGAATCCATAGCATGACTACAGAAAGCACCTGACTTTCACAAAGTCAGATCAAATGCTAATAAAGCAGCCCATTCTCCTCCATATGAGCCAAGAATGATTCCGACTCTCAGTTTCTGAGTATGAACAGAGAAGAATAGCAGTCTAGTCTATTATCTCATATTAGAACAGCAAATACCGAAGAACATGTATCACTTTTTAAAAATCAAAATACAATGAAATTGGTGCAAGGGTTTTCAAGTTACATAATCTTTTGACCTTATTCTTTATAAGATCATTTTCACACCATTTCTTAAGTACTCATTAATCCTTCGTAAGCAGATTCTGACTCTGCCTCAATGTGTCCAACCTCGATTTGTCTAATAACACTGCCTAATGTACTGTACTAACACATATACAAATACACAAACTTTTGATTAGGTCATAATGGGATAGAGGAAATACCACTTACAAAATGAAAGAGTACAGATGCAGTAATATTATTAATTATAATTATTTTACATAGCAAAAAATAGTTAAAGTTGTTTTGAAGGAAGAGATCTGAGGAAAAATAACTGAAAATATGACTGCCTTTAAACAAAATCAGAATAAAATATTAAAATACAATATATGCTGTATATTGTGAAAGAAAGGGAAGAAGGTAAGGGTGGGAAAAAAATAGAAACAAACAAAAAAAGACAGATGAAGTGAGAATGGGAGTTAGCATAATGAAAAATAAATCAACTGGTCACAATGAATTCACAATAGGCAGTGTCATTACTACACAAGACCAGAGACTGGATGGCAATGAATGTGACTGTAAGAGAAAATTCATATTCTTCTCTCTCTACTCCCATACAAAAACTGCAGAGGTAACTTTAAGATTATCACTGATTTTGAGAGTATTTCCAATTCCTCCCTCACCATATCACCATTTATGTATGACTTTCTGTAGTAGCTACAGCAATGCCCTGCCCTTTCTAATGCTATGGAGCTACTGACCTAAAAATCAAAGGGAGGACTTCACTCAAGATTTTGAATCAGAGACAGAGCAATTCAGAGACACCTAAAGTGAGTTTAAAACTACAGTACCTGAAAAATCTGTTTTTAGCTGAGTTTGGGCTTTGCCCCAAGTTGAAGCACACTCCTGCTTGTAATGATATATATTTAATCCTCAAATCCAGCTTTCTGATTTATAGGGATCTAGACGCAATTTACCCTCATGAGTAAATGTTAGAAATGTATATTCTATTGAAAAACTAAGTATCGGCAGTTTAAAACCGCCCAGAGTTCCCCATGGGGGGAGATGGGCGGTCATATAAATTAAACAAATAAATAAATAAAAATGTCTACCTAGTCTCCCAACAGAACAACAGAAACAGCAGAATTTGTAGACTGGAGTATTTATCTTCCAAGGCCCTGACCTTATGCTTTATTTTAGTTATTTCTGGAGATTTCTGGGGAAGTTGTTTCTACTCTTGTGCCATGAGACATTGATTTGAACTGCAGTAGCATAGAATAAAACTGTCTCAGAACAGGCAAAGAAAAATTATACCTAGAATTTCATGGAGTTATTTAGGACATGGATTTCATTTCAAAATTACTCAAAGAGCTGGCCATCAGGGAAGTACAGAGCAGCAATGACTCTACGCAAGATTGGAGTACAATACTTGGCAAAATCTGTACATCCCAAATCTTGTTGACAGTCATTTTCTAGACATAAACAATTAAAAAGTATAACTTACTTGTCATTGACAAATGAATACATCAGGAGTCGTTCATCAATAAATTTCTTCCATTCTGGCTTTTCATTAGCTAGATCCCTGTAGTTATCATTAGATACAATTATACCATCTGACTCAAAAGCCAACTTCACTATGAACCTGTCGTCGTAGCATACCACCCTTCTCCCTTGAACTCGACGTGATGGGGTGAACACCAGAATTTTCTCTTTTTCTAATTTACGCAAGATTTCTTGATCTAAAATATTGAAATTGAGAAAGGAAACATAATACAGAACACTGAAATTAAGACTTAATTCAGGCTATCTAGCTCTACCCTATGAAAGCCTTTAAATTAATTAATTAATTAATTCGGATGACTTGGCTTAATTAAAGCAAATATTATTCTAATGGAGCAGAGAGTTACAATTCAGCAACACATCAAAAATAAACATAAGCTGCCTTTATTCATGAACTCGACAATTGTGCTTAGAACCAGGTGTCACTGTATTTAATTCCAATTATCTGTAGTAAAACCTGTACTTGTTTTTATAGATTTATTAGTAGAATGAATAAATTAAAAGAATGAAGTATTATCTTTTCCACACATTAACATGTTGATAGGGGAGGAGAGAGCTGACCCGCGACCCCTGACTTGTGGGGTGCCGCAGGGGTCGGTTCTCTCTCCTCTCCTATTCAACATCTACATGAAGCCGCTGGGCGAGATCATCCGTCACCACGGGATGAGGTATCACCAATATGCTGATGATACCCAGTTATACATCTCCGTCCCGGGTGAAGTAAGTGATGCGGTCAATGCCTTATCTCAGTGCCTGGAGGCTGTGGGGGTCTGGATGGGGAACAACAGGCTTCAACTGAACCCTGGTAAGACGGAGTGGCTGTGGATTGATGGCCCCCCTGGATCCGGGAAGTTGTCATCTTTGGTTCTGGGTGGGGTTGCACTACCCCACTCGGATCCAGTGCGGAATCTGGGGGTCCTCCTGGACTCACGACTCCTGCTCGAAGAGCAGGTGGCAGTCGTGGCCAGGAGGGCCTTTGCACAGCTTCGAGTTGTGCGCCAGTTACGCCCTTTCCTGGATCGGGAGGCCCTCCAAACAGTCACTCACGCCCTTGTCATCTCCCGTATAGACTATTGTAATGCGCTCTACATGGGGCTACCCTTGAAGAGTATCCGGAAGCTCCAGCTGGTGCAGAATGCGGCGGCGCGAGCAGTTATGGGTGCCAGGAGATCGGCACATGTGACACCTCTGCTACGCGAGCTGCATTGGGTGCCAGTTTGCTTCTGGGTCCAATTCAAGGTGTTGGTGATTACCTTTAAAGCCCTACATGGCATAGGACCAGGGTACCTGAGGGACCGTCTCGTCCCGATAACGTCGACCCGCCCCACCCATGCATGCAGAGAGGGCATGCTTCGGACCCCATCAACAAGAGAATTCCATCTAGCGGGGTCGAGGAGGCGTGCCTTCTCTGCGATAGCACCCACCCTATGGAATATCTTGCCCCCGGAGGTGAGACTGGCCCCCTCCCTCCTGGCCTTTCGGAAGGCCCTTAAGACCTGGCTCTGCCACCTGGCCTGGGACGACGGAGTTGGTAGTGCCTCCTGGGGTTGGCTGGCCCCGTAGCTCCACGATCTATTCTGCGGATCCTAATCCATCTTGGATTCTATTTTATTTATTTTATGCTTGTGTTTTTAGAGATTTTTGTATAGTTTTTGAATTTTTAACTGTTGTAACCCGCCCAGAGTCCCTTGCAATGGGAGATGGGCGGGGAATAAATTTGAAAAATAAATAAATAAATAAATAAATAAATAAATAACAGCATGCTTTGTTATTAAACACACAGTTATAATGCTATATTATATTTCCAATATCTGTAAAATCAGAATTTGAGCACCTTCTCCTAAAGATATATCCAATCCAGGACATACTAAAGGGCAACTTTTTGATCAGCCATTGGATACCAAGCTTGACAGAGAAGTGTTTCCAATGTCCACTGAGCTATTTGAATATTGATTGATATTACAGGCATAGTCTTTCCCAAGCATTTGGGGCAACTCAATTTGAGGGGACCCAAGCTGAAATACATTCACAGTTACTAATTCAGAATTTAGAAAAAGGGCCTTTCTTAATGAAGTCGTTGGTGAAAGGTTTTGGAATCTGCAGAAACATATTCAAATATTCATTTTTGTCCAAAACTGCAACAGCTTTTATAACATTTAACTATATTTCACATTTTATTCCAGGATACAAATCTTACCCAAAGAGGTTACTAGTAACATCTGAATATATTAATGACATCACAGCAAATTAAGTCATCAAGCCACAAATTTTAATCAAGTTGACTAGCTAACAATTTTTCCTGCCAGAATATTAGTAGACGGGTGACAAGCTATAGAGTCAGCAGCAACTCCATATCTAAATTTTTCATTTAATACGAGATTAACTTCTAAGTGGCCTTTTTATTTGTAAACCTCTAGCAAAAAGTTAGGGCAATAGATCTGTCATGTAAGAACAAACCTTCGATCAAGTGGCTCTAAGAACTACATGTTATTAATACATGAATACAATGTATCAAGCATTAAAAGTTCCTATACACAGAAAAAAGGGCAATAGGTTGTACTGATATTATTAGTTTCTGAGAATATACCCTTATTTCCAATATTTTTTCACTGATCATTTTTTCCATTAAATAGGTAAGCATACTGTAAGTTGGTGCTTTAGTTCAAGACAGAATATCCTGTGAGAAAAAGTATTTTTAATAGTTTGCCAACCATCCTTTTGTTTAAATAATTTAATCAGAAACCAATTTATTCTTTTTTTAAAGTAAAGAATTAAATCAGAGCTGAAATCTAGTATTCTGGTTATATCCATGGCTAGCCAGATGACCCCACTTTTCAGCAGAAAGTGTTAAACAATACATAAACACTGTACAAGTTGCCATTATCTGAAGTGAGCAATTCAAAAGGTTTTAATTAAAGCAGTCCTTAAAATATTTACTCACTTAGAATAAGCAACATCAAAATAGTCACAGATTTTCCAAATGACACTGCTGAAAGCTGATCAAAATATACCTGTAATGAGTGCATCTGGTCGAGACTGTTCTTTTCTCCATGCCGGAACAAACACTGTGACATCTTTGTGTCCTCTTTCCAAAAACCAGTCCACGGCCAGTTTTATCCCACGACAAGAGAATACTTCTTTGTTTCCATGGCTGAAACAGACATACCAAAATTACTAAACTATATTACTGTAACCACCACTTTTTCATATATGTACGAATGGAATCTACTTGCATTCTTTCCTCATAAGTACAAAGCACTCCAAAGTAATTAACGAAAGCTAAGTGTGGCATTTAAAAACACTCATAAAATAATAAATTGTCTGTATACAAGAAACTCAAATTAGAAACTAGACTTTTCAATTCAAAGTGCCTACAAAAATAGAAAAATATTATTTATTTATATGTAAATTTATACAGTATGTTGCATTTCTTTGACATATGTTACTCTAAACCAGTTAATGTTTAAGTAGTATAACTTAATTTTACACATTTCAATATTTTCAGAACTACAGTACATGGTTAAATTATTTATTTTCAGTGTAATTTATATACAATTGATGCAACTCACCTCCTGATGGATATACCAAAATTAAGCTACTTAACAGAGAGTAACAGTAAAATATGGCAAGCAAATAGCTCAAGACCACCTGATTTTGAAAATGTTTGTTTGAAAACAAAACACATTTATCTCTGTCACATGAAAACTGGAACACAACCATCTATTTCATAACAGTTCCTAGCACTTCAAACAAGAACTGTGAGAATGCATGCATTTCGGAGCAATTCCTTCACACAGTTGAACAAATTTGAAATCAAAAGGAATCCATGAAATCCTTGTAGCTTGGAGCATCTCTCTTTTGGCAGAACATAAGCAATATTAACATTCAATCAATATTTTGTTTACATTAATGTATATTCTCAATATTCAAATCCCAAGAGAAGAGAAACCAATACTCCAAAATAAAAAAAGAAAAAAGAAACATCTTTGCATCCTCAAAGCTTTAGGAAAAACGTTTAGGAAAATGTTTTTCCTAAGGCTTTGAGGATGCAAAGATGTTTATTTTTCAAAACCTGTAGTCAATATACACACAGTTCCAGTTATGCTTTCGTGGTTGCCACATTTCAGACAAAGCAGGGCAAAATACAGCCTTTCTAACTGAAATCTGAGTGATACTGTCATCTGACTATAACTGTTGCATAAAAGACAGAGGTACAAGGATTTCAATTTGTCTATGGCTGAGATATACCTCCAGAAGAGAGAGAAGGTAACATGGTGCCGGGGAAGCACATTATTATAGTTGCTCCTTGGATTCTTTTCTAAAGAGCCTATTTTTCAGTTGTTTCAATTCTTTCTAATCTGTGGTTTTCCCACCCTTAATTGTATAAGGTAGTTCTTAACTCCATAGTTGGGTATTTTATCAACTCTCTCGCACTACAACAATATGGGAAAAAGAAAGAAGCAACAGACAGTAAGCTCCAAGTGCATTCAGTACTTCAGTACTCTGAGTACATTCAGCAAACAATCCAGCAAAGCAGCAAAAAATGGACCATTTCCTGGGGAAGATAAAGATGAAAGATGTAAGTAAATCTAATAATAGAATGAGTCTATCCCACTTATTGAATAGATTGATGTGTTGAAGTGAGATTTTCAGAGTTAGAGAGTTAATAATTAGTAGAGCTTTCCTCCACTCTCCAGCAAGAGTCGGACCTTCAGGGTACTTCTACATCATCCCCCCCTGGGTTGGCAGCTGCTGTTTGTTCAGCAACTGCACTGCTTACAGAAGATGGTCAAAAGGAGAATCTCAACAATGAAAATACTGCTGACTTTATTTCCAGGCAATGTTTACTGACTGTACATTGTAATATCGATTTTGAATACCTATCAACAGTAAAAGGAAAGGTGGACAGAGTCATTTATAGTGTTCACTAAGACTTATCAAGACAATTTAGCAGAACTGGCTGAAATACAAGACTCTGAAAATTAGAATGAGCAAACTGCTATAGACCGAGAGAAAGTTTCTGACCTCAGTATCCAGGTAAGTGAAAATGATGCTCAAACTCAGGAAGAGCTCTTTGCTAGCGGCCGGGGGAACGGGGAGAATGGAAGTGAGAAGAGTCATATACTCCAAAATAACTTGATCACTCTACTGATCACTCATAACAGATGTGACAGGGGCTGAAGGGAATAAAAAAACCCCGTTTATATGTCATTGAGTCAATTCCTTCGTTGCCATCATCATATGACTGATTTATTATATCCAGCGTGGATGCCAAGCAACTCTGGGTGTAAGTGAAGTCTGCTGACATTTAAGCATCCCACTATCCCCGGTATGCTTCTCAAAATGAAACAACTTCCAGGGTCCCTTCAAATCTTTCCAGAACGAGTAATTCATGAAGAGAAAATTATTTCACCACACCACCACATTACACCAAACTGTTACCACTGTAAATTCAAAAAGGAAAGCTGCAAAAAATCCTGGCAACAATGTCCCAGCAGTGTCCTTGAGAATGAATTCTGTGAACAATCAGCCCCAGATAATGACTGGTGGTAAGATTACGAAAGAGCCTCTGCAAGCAGATTTAATTGACTCCTTTAAAAACCTGGTTCTGCCGCCTGGCTTGGGACAAAGGAAATGATAGTTCCTCCTGGGGGTGGTTAGCTTAGTAATAACCTCCTTTTATGATCTTACCATCCTCTGGATTTTTTATATTTCTATTTATTATGATATTGTATTTTAATGATTTATAGGTTTTTTAATTTTAGTATTTATTGTAAACCGCCCAGAGTCTACTGCGGTAGAGATGGGTGGTGATAAATTTGATTAATAAATAAATAAAAATAATTGACTCCTTTGGAGATCTGCCACGAGGTGAACAGGATGATATACTAAAGGGATTAGACAAATTGAGATGTGCATTGCAAACCATACGAGTTGCAGCTGCGTCACTGATCAAGTTAGTTTTGCCGACCTCTATAGCTGGGTGCAAACACCGTAATATGTCAAGCCCCCTTCTTATATCTTTGAACCCAATAGAGATCATACAATAAAATGGGAAAGAAAAAGGAATAGTTCAGTTTTGTTTTGAATAGGACCAGCCTTCAGTTACTGGAGTTGATTATACTGCACATATTTCTAACATCCATACTGGGTATTAAAATCTGAAATTCAGGGTATGAATTATATCCATCTTAATTTAGAACTGATATCCTCTAACTTATCAAACATTTTGACCATGGTTCAAGAGCGAGTTACTACTGCCTCGAGACTGAAATATTCAATGAGGTTGATGTGCTGCTCATCTCTTTAGTGATTGCACTGCAGGCTGCTTTCATTGTTATAACTCTGTTAAGATTTTTCTGCACTCAGGATCTCAGATATATCTTAGTTTAGGGCAGAGCTTTCCAAACTGTGTGTCGCGACACAAAAGTGTGTCACCACACAGAGTCTGGTGTGTCGCCACACAACCTGGAAGCGCTGATCATCATCAGCGCTTCCGGGTTTTCCCGCGGCGACACGCCAACCGAGGCGCGCAAAAACCCGAAAGCGGCAGCAGCGCTTCCGGGTTTTTGCGCGCTGCCACAACGTCAGCATTCCGGGTTTTCCCACGGCGACACACCAACGGCGGTTGGTGTGTCGCCACGGGAAAACTTTGGAAAGCCCTGGTTTAGGGACTAATGAAGGAACTCGGGAAGAGTGTCAAATAATGAATCCCCTTCCCTCATAATTAGTTGGAAAAATAAATAAATAAATAAATAAATAAATAATCAATCAATCTGATTTTTGGAATCCTCATAATCTGTCTCAAATTATATCATGGAACGTTGCTGGTTGGACTAACAAGTTAAATGACGGTGTCTTTCCAAATCAGTGGATGTATTATTCTTTCACAGGAGATATGGATTAACGAAGACCCCTTTTTTGACAGGGATACAAATCATTTATCTATATGCTCTCCTAGGAAATGCAGGAAGCAGATTGGGGTGGGGGGTGTCTGCTTGTTTCTTTAGCATTACAGGTGGAAATATTAGAATTGCCCCCTTTGGAAATATGCAATGTCAGTATTATTAAATTTTAATAACTTTATTTTATTAATTCATGTATATATACCCCCCCTTACACTCATTCTTTGATTAATGAAGCAGGGTAGAAGTTAAAAAATTATTCCCACCATTTCCTTGGTTTGTACCCAAATTAGGCTGACCATATTTCCTTGAGACAAAAACGGGGCATTGGGATGGAAAAAACGGGACAGGGGTCCCCGCCCCCTGGGTCCACACGATTGGCTCCTGCCTGCAAACCCATCCCTGATCCGCGTGCTTGGCTCCCGCCTGCAAACTCCACCCCCTGGTCCGTGCGATTGGCTCCTGCGTGCAAACCCCGCCCCCCATCCGTGCGATTGGCTCCCGCCAGCAAACCCCGCCCCCGGTCGTGATTGGCTCCCGCCTGCAAACCCCGCCCCCCGGTCCACGTGATTGGCTCCCGCCAGCAAACCCCACCCCCGGTCCACCCAATTGGCTCCCGCCTGCAAACCCCACCCCCTGTCCGTGCAATTGGCTCCCACCTGCAAACCCCGCCCCCGGTCCACCCAATTGGCTCCTGCCTGCAAACCCTACCCCCGGTTCACCCAATTGGCTCCTGCCTGCAAATATTGACTGTCAAAGGGAACCTTGACCCAGACCTTGCCCTGCTGCCAATTGGTCATATATTTCTAGTCTTGCCATATTGTCAAAGTTTGACAATATGGCAAGACTAGAAATATAGGACAAGGTCTAACTAAGGCACACTGGAGTTTGGACTGGACTAGACAGGTCTGCAGGAAGGCAGATTAGCAAGGGTCTGGATTTGGCTTGACAGCAGCAAGACAAGGCAAGGCAAGAACTTCTTGGCAACGATAGGGGGCATGGCAAGGAACTTCCCATAGTACCTTATTGAAGGCTGAAGGAGGCAGCGAGCTGGGGCGGAAGGACAGGCCTAAATGGTTTAGGGCTTGACTATCTGAGGGACCGCCTCTTCCAATATGAACCGGTTTGGTTACTTAGATCAGCAGGGGAGACACTTTCCAAAGATGTTCCTACAGCTAGAAGCTCACTTATAGACTACGCAGGAAACAGGCTTACTTCTGTGTGCCTCCCAGGCTCCCAAGCTTTCAACTGACACTTGATTGTAATGATACACAAGCCTGATCATGCACATGGAAATTAATACAGGGGGTGCAACTCAATTTTCTATTTAGTTAGTGGCAAGCTCCCTCTGTCCCGAATGAAACTGAATTTTAGAAAGTGGTCAAAACACTGCAGCCAAGTAAGTATGACAAGTTGTATATCTTTTCTTCCCTCTAGTAAATGGAATCAATTAGAACAATTAATTAAAATGCCTTGCTGAAGGATTAAGCACTCTACATTTCATTATTCCAATAACAAATTGCCTTTCTAAAATTATTGGGGGGGGGGGAAGGAATAACAATGCCATCTATTAAGTATTTAAAAATTCTTTGTGGGAGTTCAATAACCAGTGTATAAATATTATATTTTGTAAATAAAATCATAATAAGATTAAGATTAAGCAGTTATAAGTGCTGTGAAATCATATATCACCCTACATCTTTAATTATCTGCATCGTTATTAGGTAATCATCACCCATAGACTTGTCATAAAATAGGCCTCCTCCCCCAGTTCACAATGGAAGACAAATGTCAAAATGTGGGTTAATCTGTTGGCAATTTTTCCAGGGAAAAATGTCTTGCAAAGCTCAGCACAACTCATTTTACAGCTTTCAGATTTGGCCATCTCTGTCTTGGAGATTGCTGGGGAGCAAGAACAGAGGGAGGGAGGGAGGGTTTGTGCAGCTGGTTTATTCTAATTCATTTACTCACTGACCACCACACAAGTTACTGTAACCCTAAACATCTTAGCCTCATCGGGGTAGGAACCCCTCTGACCATTAAGACCTACCGGGAAGCCCTCTTAAGGAGGTGCCCATGCTCAGCAGGGCACCTGTTGGCTGCATGGGCACAGATTCTCCCTTTGTCACTGGCAGGCGATGACCTTCCTTGGGAGCTCGGTGTAACCCTCATTCCTTAACCCTAAATCACTTTCCTCACCCTCTTTCCCCAGCCTTTCACACACACACACCACACCCTCTTTCTCCAGCCTCCCCTTGACCAAATGCACCCACACCTGTTGCAGGGAGGCTGGAGGAAGAGGGTGTGGGAGCGTGTGTGTGTGTGCGATTACTCTGAGGAGGTAATCGTGCGCGCGCGCCCCACACCCTTTCTCCAGCCTCCCCTTGACCAAATGCACCTGCACCTGTTGCAGGGAGGCTGGAGAAAGAGGGTGTGGGGAGTATGTGTGTGTGCGTGTGTGCGCGCGATTACTCTGAGCAAGTAATCGCACACGCACACACACATGCATGCATGCACCCCACACCCTCTTTCTCCAGCCTCCCCTTGACCAAATGCACCCGCACCTGTTGCAGGGAGGCTGGAGAAAGAGGGTGTGGGGAGTGTGTGTGTGTGCGCGCGGTTACTCTGAGCAAGTAATCGCGCGCACACACACACCCCGCACCCTCTTTCCACAACCTTCCCATGCCTGCTTTCCCTGGCCTCACCACTGCTGGGCAGACAATCTCAGCTTCGGAGCAAGCGGCACCGGTAGGATCAGGTAAGGAGGCAGGAACCGAGTGAACTGTGGTGCTGTGTCTGTTGCTGGGCTCGCATGTGGCAAATTGCCGCGCTGATAGGGCCTCTTCTGGGCTGCCTCCAATGGCAAGTCCGGCTCCAGTCCTCCTTCCTGCCTTCCTGTCCTCCTTCCCGCCCGGTTTAAAAAAGGGACAAAATTGAGATTTTGATCAAAACGACGGGACGGTTGAAAAATGCTTAAATAATGGGACTGTCCTGTTCAAAACGGGATGTATGGTCAGCCTAACCCAAATGCTCATATGATACTGGAGAACTGGACTTAATGAGCTTTATATGAAGTTAATAATTTTCCCCCGATTTTACAGCATTGCATTCCCTACTATTGCATCAATCAAAAGACCACAATGCACCTGCACCTGTTGCAGGGAGGCTGGAGAAAGAGGGTGTGGGGAGTGTGTGTGTGTGCGTGTAACAATGCCATCTATTAAGTATTTAAAAATTCTTTGTGGGAGTTCAATAACCAGTGTATAAATATTATATTTTGTAAATAAAATCATAATAAGATTAAGATTAAGCAGTTATAAGTGCTGTGAAATCATATATCACCCTACATCTTTAATTATCTGCATCGTTATTAGGTAATCATCACCCATAGACTTGTCATAAAATAGGCCTCCTCCCCCAGTTCACAATGGAAGACAAATGTCAAAATGTGGGTTAATCTGTTGGCAATTTTTCCAGGGAAAAATGTCTTGCAAAGCTCAGCACAACTCATTTTACAGCTTTCAGATTTGGCCATCTCTGTCTTGGAGATTGCTGGGGAGCAAGAACAGAGGGAGGGATGGAGGGTTTGTGCAGCTGGTTTATTCTAATTCATTTACTCACTGACCACCACACAAGTTACTGTAACCCTAAACATCTTAGCCTCATCGGGGTAGGAACCCCTCTGACCATTAAGACCTACCGGGAAGCCCTCTTAAGGAGGTGCCCATGCTCAGCAGGGCACCTGTTGGCTGCATGGGCACAGATTCTCCCTTTGTCACTGGCAGGCGATGACCTTCCTTGGGAGCTCGGTGTAACCCTCATTCCTTAACCCTAAATCACTTTCCTCACCCTCTTTCCCCAGCCTTTCACACACACACACCACACCCTCTTTCTCCAGCCTCCCCTTGACCAAATGCACCCACACCTGTTGCAGGGAGGCTGGAGGAAGAGGGTGTGGGAGCGTGTGTGTGTGTGCGATTACTCTGAGGAGGTAATCGTGCGCGCGCCCCCCACACCCTTTCTCCAGCCTCCCCTTGACCAAATGCACCTGCACCTGTTGCAGGGAGGCTGGAGGAAGAGGGTGTGGGAGCGTGTGTGTGTGTGCGATTACTCTGAGGAGGTAATCGTGCGCGCGCCCCCCACACCCTTTCTCTAGCCTCCCCTTGACCAAATGCACCTGCACCTGTTGCAGGGAGGCTGGAGGAAGAGGGTGTGGGAGCGTGTGTGTGTGTGCGATTACTCTGAGGAGGTAATCGTGCGCGCGCCCCCCACACCCTTTCTCCAGCCTCCCCTTGACCAAATGCACCTGCACCTGTTGCAGGGAGGCTGGAGAAAGAGGGTGTGGGGAGTGTGTGTGTGTGTGCGCGCGCGATTACTCTGAGCAAGTAATCGCACGCGCACACACACATGCATGCATGCACCCCACACCCTCTTTCTCCAGCCTCCCCTTGACCAAATGCACCCGCACCTGTTGCAGGGAGGCTGGAGAAAGAGGGTGTGGGGAGTGTGTGTGTGTGTGTGCGCGCGATTACTCTGAGCAAGTAATCGCGCGCGCGCACACACACACCGCACCCTCTTTCCACAACCTTCCCATGCCTGCTTTCCCTGGCCTCACCACTGCTGGGCAGACAATCTCAGCTTCGGAGCAAGCGGCACCGGTAGGATCAGGTAAGGAGGCAGGAACCGAGTGAACTGTGGTGCTGTGTCTGTTGCTGGGCTCGCATGTGGCAAATTGCCGCGCTGATAGGGCCTCTTCCGGGATGCCTCCAATGGCAAGTCCGGCTCCAGTCCTCCTTCCTGCCTTCCTGTCCTCCTTCCCGCCCGGTTTAAAAAAGGGACAAAATTGAGATTTTGATCAAAACGACGGGACGGTTGAAAAATGCTTAAATAATGGGACTGTCCCGTTCAAAACGGGATGTATGGTCAGCCTAACCCAAATGCTCATATGATACTGGAGAACTGGACTTAATGAGCTTTATATGAAGTTAATAGTTTTCCCCCGATTTTACAGCATTGCATTCCCTACTATTGCATCAATCAAAAGACCACATTTCAAGCCTACAAAGATTGTGTACAATGCAACCTTTGGACAGTTTAGACTTTGTGGTTCTGAATAGCACACTGGATACAGACTATCCAGCAGTGTATACACACTGGGCTGATACAAAGCCCTCTTTGATAGAATATGTTACATTATCAAGGACCCTAGTCTCACATCTGCTAAAATTTACAATTGGACTATGCTCTGATAGTGATAACTTTCCAGCTGTTCTCCATTTAAGAACACCGGGGAATACAGCATAGTTGGGTGTTAGCGCTATTCCTAAAATGGATTATGAAATAGGCCCAATATGGATTAAATGGCCATTTCACAGCAGGACCATTTGGTGAAAGGCATATTTGTTGGGATTATCAGGAGTCAACTCAGCATTGTCTCATAAGCATAATAGGGGGTCTTTCTAGTAAATGCATCTCTACTGTGCTTGTGGGATGTTACCTCTTGGTTTGGGGATTCTCATTCTCCATTACGCTTCGGGCACACCTGCAAGCAGGAGGGCTGCACCATGCAGCTCTCGTCCATTTCATCTCACTTGCACACAGATCTACTATGAATCTACTCATATCCAGATCTACTGAATAAATGTAAGCTATCTCTATTTTTCTTCATCTAACTAATGTGTGAAAACTGAATTTATTTCTGAACACAATTAAGCTTAAAGTGCAAGTTCCCTGCTGGTTCACACTTCTACTCTGCAAGATTGTTGTTAGCTGCTTGGAGCTCTTTTATTAACCTTCAAGACTCCATCAATATTGAGCTCTAAAGAGGCTACAGGTCCATTCTGCTATTCTGAAGGAGGTCTGGATGGATCTACTCTAGCAAATTATAATACATTACTGCTATTGGTAATTGGTGAAAAACAGTCTTCTACCTTACTGGTTTGGTCCCCCTTATCTCTGTTTTGGAAGTTGTGGTTCCTAACGTTTCGCCAGCATCTGTGGCCGGCATCTTCAGAGGGCAGGAGCACAGACAGAAGCCCGGAAGACCCACAACAGCCATCGAACTCCGGCCGTGAAAGCCTTCGACAATACATTTTTCATTGTTCTTTGCAAAGTAAGTTGATTGGATTCACTTTGATTTGCACTCCAATGTTGGGCAAGCCATGAGAAGGTAAACCTGACTGTTTTTCTTATTCCTTTGGATTATTTTCAACTTATAGAAGTTGAAGAAATGGACTGGAGGGTGTGGAAAGATGAGGGATCACCAGCTGCTTGCTTGGTTTGTCCTCTTGACTGATTAAATCAGCCAGGTTGGGAGACAGTGATTAAGAGAGATTTGGATTTCCCCTTTTCTTGCTTTTGCAAGATATATGAAGCCAAATAAGATCTCTGGTCCCTCTAGACCAGTACTGTCAACACTGATCAGCAACAGCTGTTCAGTATTTCAGACCAGAATTTCTCAACCCCTAACTCTAGGTCATAGCTTTCCAAACTGTGTGTCACGACACTTTAGTGTGTCGCAACACACAGTTTAGTGTGTCGCAACACAACCCAGAAGCGGCGGTGGGGACACCTGTGGCGGCGAGAGCAGCAGCGCGCCATCAGTGCTTCATTTTAGCAGAAAACACGAGGCCGCTGCCGCGCGCCCCCCGCCATGCACGCCCCCGCCATTGGTGTGTCGCCAATGGTGGCAGTTTGGAAAGCACTGCTCTAGGTGCTGCAGAAAGAATCCCGGCCTGAACATGAACTTGTATTTCTGTACAGTCATAGACTCATCCTCCACTGGTACTCTAGGAATTATTTCTGCCACTTCATCTCCCTGAGCTCCTCAGTAAACCGAGGAGACCCCTGAGATTGGCATGCAAAGAGAGGCCACTTGGGAGCAATCATATCCAGCACTCACAGAAACTTTGAATTCCAGAGCTCAACCAGGCTCTTAAGGAACTGTGGAGTCCTTGGTGCTCTCTGAGCCTTGTTTTCTTGCAGACGTTTCATGTGAATGGAGCAAGTTCCACTCCCTTTTTGCACTGAAGATGTTGCCTAGCCTGGCAATGAAACGTCTGCAAGAAAACAACAAGGCTCAGAGAGCACCAAGGACTCCACAGTTCAACCCTGAGCTACAAATATTCTCTTAAGGAACTGCCTGCCACGTCATTGGAAAAATCCCCAAGTGCCTCTGAATAGTAACTAGGCTTACAAAGCATATAGGGAGACCTTCCTTACAGTCTCCTCCTTTCAGAGGTACTTCGTATGCATATTAATTGGAAAGTGATTTAACCATGGCCAAGAACTAGCTTCATCTTCAGGTCCCAGCCATCCATTCCAAGGTGCCACCTGTGTAAGTACGGCCACATCACTTGGCACAAGGTGAATGCTTGAGCCATTCCAGAGACCACCTCCAGGGCATGATTTATGAATAAGCTGACTCTAAGTGGTGTACAACAGATAATAGTCACAGGTAATGCAACAACAACAATAAAGTACAAGAATAGACAATAAAAGAATATGGTTTACAAAAATTGCAATTAATATAAAGCATTCTACAACACTCAAGTCACAAAGGCCTTGTGGAACAGCTACATTTTTACAGAAGACCATGAGGGTGAAGCTATTTCAGAGGAGGGCACCTCCCACAGAAAATGCCCACTTTGGGGGGCCCTCCCATGGCATCTTTCAGAAGGTGGCAACCTTCATCAGGAATCCTGTGCCCTCATATCGGAAAGGCTGAATCTATATGGGATAGGCAGTCTCAAAGATACTCAAGGCCAGCATGAATCATATAGAATATTTTAAATTGCACTAAGAAACCAGCACTGCTTCCACAGCAATGAGTTTACATGGAAGTAACAAGGCTATCCCACTGACATATGGGCCACCGAGTTTGCGCCAAGTAGTGTTTCTGGATGGGCTTTAAGGGCAGCCCCATATAAAGCAAATTACAGTAATCCATATGGTAATTATGAATTAATTCCTGAGCCCTTTCAGATCTCAGCCCTGGGCATTATGATTAAAGTACCCCAGCAGCAAGAATCCAACATCAGCTCTGAGATAAGGTTCAGGAGCCCAAGAAAAGAAATTGCTGAGCAGCAAGGTGGGCAGTACACCAAGAGTATCCCTAACTTGACCTCACAGCCCAAGTTCAAATACTGGCACTCACATCCACTTATGTGTGGAGCAGGGTCCCTGCTCAAAGCCAAGGTCTCTATCAGAATCATCACTACCACCTCTATCTGGCCTTGGAGTTATGGCTGCTGAAGCACCTGAAACTCAGGAGGGCAAATTTCAGACAGGGCAATTGTAGAGAAGCACAGAGATGACCTGGGAGAAATGGCTTTCAAAATTACTATCATCTCTTTGAGGTAGGTGTCAGGCTCAGCCCAAGAACAACGAAGAGTCAATCCATTCAAACTCCAGTTCTTTATTTGCTCACACCGTATAGACCAGGGCTTTCCAAAGTTTTTCCCGCGGCGACACACCAACCGGCGTTGGTGTCACCGCGGGAAAACCCGGAAGTGCCATCCTTGCGGCAGCGCGCAAAAAACCCGGAAGTGCTGCTGCCGCTTTCGGGTTTTGCGCGCTGCAGTTGGTGTGTCGCCGCGGGAAAACCCGGAAGCGCTGATGATGACAGAATCTTGCCAAACTAAAGCTACTCTACCTAACCTAAGGGGAAATAACCTGGGAGACTCTAGGGTGGGGCTATCCTGAACCTCTTCGTTTTCCCACCATTGCCTCCCGGACTGTGCCTCTGCTTATCTCCTCCACCTCCTTGGAATGTTCTCCCTCCTTCCTGAGAACCAGCAGCACCACCAAAATCCACCATAGCCAGGTCAGGAAACGAACTACACAAGAAATATTGGAACTCTAATTTATTGATATAAGAGAGCCAGTTTAATGTAGTGGTTAAGGCAGAGCTTTCCAAACTCTGTGTCGCGACACAAAAGTGTGTCGCCACACACAGTCTGGTGTGTCGCCACACAACCCGGAAGCGCTGATCATCAGCGCTTCCGGGTTTTCCTACGGCGACACACCAACTGCAGCGCGCAAAACTTGAAAGCGGCAGCAGCGCTTCCGGGTTTTTGCGCGCTGCCGCAAGGACGGCACTTCCGGGTTTTCCCGCGGCGACACACCAACACCGGTTGGTGTGTCGCCGCGGGAAAAACTTTGGAAAGCCCTGGGTTAAGGCTAGAAACAAAGAGACTGTGAGTTCTAGTCCTGCCTTAGGCACAAAGCCAGCTGGGTGACTTTGGGCCAATCCCTCTATCTCAGCCATAGGAAGGAGGCAATGGCAGACCACTTCTAAAATCTTGCGAAGAAAAGTGCAGGGACTAGTCCAGGCAATGGCCAGGAGTCAACACTGACTCAAAGGCACCAAAATAAATGAACGAACAAATGAATGAGTGAATGACAGTAACAGAATCTTAGAAAGCCTGAAAAGTTCTCGCCCTCCTATACCAGAGTGTTAAAGTGAAGCCAATTTAAGTTTCTTTTTAATGTTCTCTTCCTTTCCCAGGCTTAAATTGATTTATTTATTTAATTTTTATCCCACCTTTATTATTTTTATAAGTAACTCAAGATGGGGAACATACCTATTACTCCTTCCTCCTCCTCTTTTCCCCACCACCACCACCACCGTGAGGTGAGCTGGGCTGAGAGAGAGGGACTGGTCCAAGGTCACCCAGCCGGCTTTCAAGCCTCAGGCAGGACTAGAACTCACAGATTCCTGGTTTCTAGCCCAGCACCTTAACTGCTGAATCCAAATATAGCATCATTTGCCTCAATTTACCACTTTTAATTTGTTATTAGAACTTTATTTAGCAGAATGGGGGTGGAATCCAAACAAAAACATGTCCACCATACCCAAAATCTCTTAAACTGAGGTCCCTATTTTCAGAGTCAACACAGCAGCTCGTTTTGCAATATGCTGTCATTTATTTACAACAAATTTATACCCAAAATTTGTAAAAGAAAAATTATTCATTATATCAAAAAAGCAAGTAATATTAATAGCAGCAGCAGTTATAAAATGGGGCAAAGGGCATATTCATGGCATTTTTAAAAACTTGTCACTAGAATGAAAGCAAAGGTATGTGTCTATTTTTGCTAGAAGAACCATCCCATGTAGATACAATGGCTTATTACGTTGCCAATACTAGCTTCTTGCAAACAGGAACTTACCACTTGATGTAATTAGATATAAAAAAAGCCTAGAATGGTTTGGTACACAGAAGGCAGCTAGACGACCAGTGAGAAGAAAGCTTTGTTCCATTAAAGTACAAAGTATGGTGAATATCCAATTATCTGCAAAAGGATTTCAAGCTAAACCTTTTCCCTTGTGGGATCATTACAGGGTTTATTAAAAAGTGTTGGCAGTTCCCAGAAAATACAGGATAGATTTAATGTTTTTTTTTTAAATTTCCTCCTACATAACATTATTAAAAAGTGTAAGCTTAATGCTGCTCTTCAGACAGAATGTCCCAATTAATGTGTGCTCCACGTCACCAGATTCCTAAAGTTTCTGAAGAAATTATACAGAGACACAAAACTTAAGACTCCCTGAGCAAACCATCCACACAAAATTCAATGTTATAATGGGGATATTCAGATTGGTCTACAATATTATGATCCTGATGGTTCTTCTTTGGGGTGTGTGTGGATACAATGAGTTCTTACATTCCATTTTGAGTTTGCTCAGGGTGAGCTGCCATGACTGAGACTATGTTTGAGTGTGTCTCAAGGTTGAATTATTGTCTTCTTGCCAGATGCAGGAGAAGTGTAATGAAGTCATTTAAAAGGCTCTGGTTTTACTTAAGATACCTGTGGGCAAGCACATCTACCTTCTAGGGCAAGATTTGTAAGTGGCAGATTTATTAGGCAAAAGAGTTCAATTTTGTGCTTTGAGGTGCTGTGTAGACTAGAGTATTGTGTATCAGGGAACAGGGTGACCAAACCCATTGGAGGAAAGAAGAGAGGATTACTGGAAAAAGAAGGAATGTGCAACTGATGACCTCAGCAGGAACAGGGAGAATTGGGAATAAAGATCTGTAAGCAGAATAGCTGCTAAAGGGCTGGAGAATGGAGAAAAGGAGCTACATTGGAAAAGACGCTACATTGGAAAAGACAGCCCAGAAGTAACAGAATGAAGACGCATGATCAAGATGCTTGAAAAAGGAGGGGGGGGTGCCTCTTCTCCTCTTCCTCATCTTCTAAAAGGCTAGGCTTAGGAAATCGAAGTAAAGCAAAGCTGTCTAGAGGACGAGTTAACAAATGCCAATGATTAAATTCAGCAACTGTATGGATAAAGGAGGGAGAGACTGAAACAGTTACGGAATTTCAAGGAAGCTCTGTAAATAAATGTATACTACATTGTTAAGCTAGGCATGTAATTAGGGCGTGCACAGCCACAGTAGAGATAACTGTATATTGGAAATAAAAACAGAAATTATTTACTTTGTGTGCACTGTAGCAATAAACATTACTTTAGTTGGAAGAACAGTGTGTCTGGATTAGTTTCTGTTCCTTTCCTACCCTCCAAAAGTTTGTAATACAGATAGTCCTCGACTTACGACTGTTCAAACTTATGACAGCGCTGAAGAGAGAGATTTATGACCAGTTCTCACACAACCGTCGCAGCATCCCTGGGGTCACATGATCAAAATTTGGGCACTTGGCAACTGGCATGTATTTATGCCGGTTGCAGCGTCCCGGGGTCACATGATCGCCATTTGTGACCTTCCCAGCCAGCTTCTGACAAGCAAAATCAAAGGGGAACCGTGTGATTCACTTAACAACTGTGTGATTTGCTTAACGACCACATGATTTACTTAACCACCATGGTGATTTGCTTAACAACCACTGCAAAAAATGTTTTAAAATTGGGTGTGGTCACATGCCTCACTTAATGACTGCACTGGTTAATGACGAATTTTCTGGTCCCTATTGTGGTCGTAAGTTGAGGACTACCTTTAGTAGTTTTGACTACTGTTTCAACCATTCTGGAAGTGTTTCAAGTTTGGAACGAAGTGTTTTGAACTTGAAGGAGCTCAAAACGCTTCCAGAATGACTGAAACATCTTATTTCAAGCCTGAAAGTGTTTCAAATTAAAAAAACCTTTGCAGTGCACTATTGGCTTTATATTTGCTATATGTTCCATTTGGGGGGAGGTGTTGCTTTATTTCATTATTTGTCTGTTGTTTGAAATTTCTAATATCAATTATTTTTACTGCTTAATGTATGTTGACAGATTTAACAAAACATTCTCATACATATTGGTAAATGATTCAACCTAAAATAATATATTATTTAAAACAGCATTATGGGAATGGGGAAATTAGATGACAAGAACTTTCACCTGATTGGTATAGGAAGCCCGTTTAACATTTTGATCCTGTCATGGAAGTGGGCTGGTTAAGGAAGGGTAGCTTCACTGACTGATTATATGCCATCAAATTGGTGTTGACTCACAGCGACCAAATTGATTTGCTCTATGACAATCTGTCTTTAAACTGGTCCTTCAGGTCTTCCAAAGGTGCACCGATTGCCATTGTAACTCCAAAATATGATAATTTGAGCCTGGTCATTTGTGCCTTGAGTGAGAACTCTGGGCTGATTGTTTGATGATCCACTTGGATTATTTTTGTGGCTAGTCATAGTATTCTCAGGAGTCTTTTCCAACATCAAATTTCAATGGTGTCAATATGTTTTCTATCCAGCTTTTTCAAAGTACAACTTTCACTTCCATAAAGTGTCACAGGGAATACCAATGCTTGCAGAATTCTGATCTTTGTTAAGTATAGACACAACATGGAATCTGAATATTTTTTCCAAGGCCTTCAAGACTATACCAAATGCTAGTCTGAGGCATATTTCTTGACTGCTTATTCCTTTACTCTTGATGGTTGATCCTAAAATATATATGTTATGTATCACTTCAATATCTTCACTGTCAGTTCTAACAGTGGTGGTATTGGTTATCATTTATTTGGTCTTCTTTATATTTTAGTCCCATTTTTTCCACTGTGTTCCTTGACGTTTATCACTGGAGTTTGCAGATGCTTTGCATTTTTGGCTATCGGAATAGTGTCAGCATAACGCAGGTTATTGATGTTTCTTCCTCCAATTCTAAACCACACTCATCTTCTAATCCAGCTTATGTATGTATATGTGTGTGGCATATAGGCTGAACAAATAAGGGGAGTGTATAAAGCTTTGCCTCATTCCTTTGCCAACCTGGAGCTAGTCTGTTTCATCATGTTCTATCTGTACTGCGGCTTCCTGACTTGCATATAGGTTTCACATGAGGACAATGAAATATTCTAGGAGTCCCATTTTTCTACAGCTCGACATGACCAACACAATCTATAATCAATGAAGCACATACTGACTTTATTATTGGTATTCTTTGGCTTTCTCAATTATCCAACATGCATCAGCAATAACGTCTTGTGTTTCTCAGCCTTTTCTAATGCCAGATTGAACATCTGGTATCTCCTTTTCCATATAGGGCTCTAATATGTGGTGGATGATTCTAAGCATTATTTTGTTAGCATGTGAAATTAAGGATATTGTATGACAATTTGCATACTCTGTTAAGTCTCCTTTATTTGGTATTAGAATGTAGACTGATCTTTTCCAATCTGTTGGCCACTGTGTTGTTCTCCAGATTTGCTGGCATAACTTGGCTAGAAATGATTCTTCTCTGTTGCTTGCCATATTATCTGTGGGCATTCCATCAGTTTCTGTAGCTTTTTGACTTGGCAATGACCAGACTGCTAATCTAACTTCATCTTCTAGTACTAGAGGTTCTTGTAAATAGGGATTATCTTCTAAGATATCTTGGATGTTGATATTGCAAGAGAACAAATACGGGCTTATCATTAACCAGTATTTATTGTATTTTACAATGTAGCTACCACTCTTATAAAGCCATGACAGCATGCTGCAAAGGAAATTTGCTTTGAAGCTTTAATTATTTTTACTCTATTAGTTTCCAAAGCTGGTGAGTCAAGTTGCTCACTGCATACAGGTATAAACACTGACTATAATGGCCTGTTCACCACCTTGACTTATTTATAAAAATAATAAAGGTGGGATAGAAAATAAATAAATAAATACCTACCTACCTACCTAGCAAAAAAAAAGCAGCAAAAAGTCTAAAGAATAATGAACATCCAAACACAACCCAGGGTGGAAGCTCCCAACTTATACCAGATCTACTCCAAGGACTTTCTTCAAAAGCCAAGCTTTTGTCTCTCCTAAAGCTCAACAGTATAGGGGCTAATCTGATCTTGGGAAGTAAACTACAGTATTCCAAAGAGAACGGGCTATAATTGAGAAGGCTCAACTCCTTGGTCCCTGTAAATGACATTTCCTAAGGGTGGAGAGCTGGAGTGAGCTTGCCTTACTTGATATTATCAGATGGGCATAAACTGCTGGGAGATGGTGGTCTCATATATATCCAGACCCAAAGATACATACAGTAAGGCTTTCAAGATGACAACTATCACCTTGAATTGTACCCAGAAGCCAACTGGCACTTTGAACAGCTATATTCTAGACTGGCTGAACATTCTGGATAGTTTTCAAGGACACCCTTATACAGCAAGTAATAATCCAAACTGGAGATGACTAAGGCATAAGTGGTTGTAAACCGGGCCTTCTGATTCACGAATGGTGCACCAGATGTTACTGTGCAAAAGCTCTCTTGGTCATAGCTACCACCTGGTTGTGGAGGTCTAGTAGCATTTATGATACTGAAGATGGCTTAGGCATCAATAAAAGCATGTCACATGTAAAGACTGGAACTGTGACCCTGGAAAGAAGACAGGTAACAAAAACCAGACTGTTGTCTTCCCTAATGATGTGAAAGAAGGCAGTATGTGGGCACAATAAATGTCATTATTTATGGTGCATAATGATAGTATCTAAAATAGGAATAGTATCCTGTTTGTATACAAGAATGACGGGGCACCATGGTAAGGTCAACCCCAAAGTATTATCAGAGATATTTCAGTTGTAGAGGACATGGTCTTCAAGCAAGAATTATGGTTCCTGGGCTACCACCCTTATTTCTTACAGCATTATACTGTAATGCAACTGATACATTTACTGAAAATAAATAAATGTGTATATAGAGCCATGGAGATGACCTTGGAGAAACTATTCAGAGATGGTTACAACAACATGTGCAAAAACACGTGCTGAGTCCCAGAAACCAGAAAACCAGGAAAGCTTTAGGAAGAGACTCAGGTTGGCCTCTTCCTGACATATAACAGGGAGTAAAGGGAAGATGCAATCAGGATTGCAAGATTCTATTACAACAGCATATCGCCATAAAGGATAGTTCTGGTCATCTTCTGAATTCTGTGTCCTGAACTAGTTAGCCACAAAAAGCTGTCATCAGTCTTATAAGCCCGACCACGTCTTCCCTCTCCTCTCTTTCATGCCCCAGAGAGTGAGGGAGGGCCAATCTGAGTCTCTTCCTAGGACTTTCCCTGGTTCCCAGGCTAAGCTCATGTTCTTGTACAAGTTGTAATTGTCCACAAATAGTTTCTCCAAGGTCATCTCCGTAGCTCCCTATAGCGTGTCATTTTCTCAGTGACATATCTACTTTTGATGCCATTATAAATAGTATCTTTGACATCATTTGAAAACATATAGGCTAGACATAGGCGATGTGGTCCCTGCAGATTTCAATGCCTTTGGATACCTCCCTTATTGCTTACCTGGCTTATTTCTTAGATTTTTAAAGTTAAAATAAACCAATAAATAGGAAGCCAGCACATTGCAAAACAAGGCTCCTGCCTCCACCTTTATCTTTATTTCTAACAAAAGCTGTAAGTCCACTTAAGGTAAAAAAGGTAAAGGTTCCCCCCGCACATTTGTGCAGTCGTGTCCGACTCTAGGGGCCGGTGCTCATCTCCGTTAGCCAAAGAGCCAGCATTGTCCGAAGACGCTTCCATGGTCATGTGGCCGCATGACACGCACGGAACGCTGTTACCTACCCACCGAAGTGGTACCTATTCATCCACTTGGATTTGCATGCTTTCGAATTGCTAGGTTGGCAAGAGCTGGAGCTAGTGCGGGAGCTCACTCCGCACGCAGGGCTAGGGATTCGAACCTCCGAACTTGTGATCTTTCGATCGACAAGCCTGGCATCTTACCCGCTGAGCCACCATGCCCCCTAAGTCCACTTAAACTTCATATTTATTCCTAAAAATAAAATAGTGGATGACTGCAGCTCAACACGTCTGCCTATCTGACCAAGGGGGGAAAAGGCAAGCTGGACTAATTAACAGAGAACATCTTGGGGGGTAGATGAGGGCAGTAATGGACAAAGTCAATGATGAATGGATATTCTGTGACTGTTCAACAGAACAACCATTTTTGGACGAGACAAGCCCAAAGCATGTCAGACATTTTGAATGTGCCCACAAAAATGTTTTCAAAATTCCATTGTACTCCATAAAAACTAAAGGGGCCTCTTTACTCCCACTCCAGTTTCGTCCTGGCAGGTAGCAAGAAACTTTAAATATGCATTCAGGAATTTGGAGTCCTGGAATCCAAACAACAAGCTGATTCTTTTTCTTTCTGATCTGCTCCCTTAGGTGCACCCTGCATCAGGCTCTCAAAAGTATAAAGGATCCTGGACTAATAATGTATTCTGTTAATCATGTTTACAGAAAAATGTATTGTCAACATTATTTTGAAATCAAGCATTTCTCAATAATATTTTTCTGGCCTTGCTGTAGTATTACCTGTATAAAAAAGGAACTGGTAACAGAAAAACTAATTCAGGAGAATAAGAAATTACATACTGTACACCCTTTTCAAAAAATGACCAGCAATATTTATTAAATGATTCTCTAGAGAAAGAAGTAAAAAAACTAGAGATTACCAACACATTCACATGACTTAACTATGTTTATTTCCACAATGACTGGATTTGTTCAGTTGACCACATTAACAAAAAAAGTAGTAAATATGTAGTAAGTTGATCACAACAATAATGTAGTGCCTTGAAGTTGATATTTAAAAACAGAGGTAGTCAGAGCGATGTACTGTTAGCAATCATACTCTGCCGAAAGGAAGAAAAGCAGTGAGGCCAAGAAAGGCATTTGCCAGGCAACTGCAACTACAGAAGATACTTGGAAACTGGCTGAAATTTAAGCATCTTTCAGATACATCCTAGTTATAGTATGGCATCTTTCAGATAGTTAATTTTTAATTAAATTTAATTGTGAATTGCATATTTCTTTTTGTTTTAAAAAATTATTTAGACTAGGTTTGCAGAAGAATATAGGTTAACAATTCAAGAAACCAAAATGCCTCAAGGCCGTCTTTTGAAATAGGTCTGCAGACTGTAATTTCTAACTATTGTTTGGAAGAATCCCAAATTGACAAACCATTATCTGGGGTCCTTGTCTAGGGTCAACTTCCCCACCAAAATGGAACAAAACTAAAAATGGATATAGATAAACAATTGTGGTTTTCTGAGTATGTTTTGAAACTCAAATCATAGCTTTGGTTTTAAATAATAATTTAGATTTAGCATAATGTCTGAAATGGACCAATGGACCATAGGATAAAATGACAATACTATGAAATATAAATCTACATTAATTTGCACATCCCAATATCAGTAAAATAAATTTATTTGTTGGGCCAGTATATTTAGTACAAAATACCTTGTTTCACACAGCACATTAAAACACAATGTGGATTTTTAAAAAGTGCAATTTCAGAAACCTTTGTGGCTAATGGAGTAAGGATTTTGTATCTCCTCTCCCTTTCCCCCACAAGAAAATATCTGTATAGCAGATGCTGCTGTAGATATTTGTGCATCCTTAACACTCTGCTTTTACTTAGTGCTGTTACTGAAGAATTCAAGGGTTAGGGTTAAAATGTTAAGGACTCTTTAAATCACATCATGTTTCTATAGTATTGCTCTTGGATTGCTGAATTCTCAAAAGAAGCCTTCAAATTGTGATACCTTTACCCAAGTAAATATTGTCGTACTCCATTCAATGGTAGAACTCTATTTTGAGTGGGTCATAATACAATTGTGGATACAAAATAACACAATAATCAAACATTCAATATATAAAAACAACATTATACTGCAACATACCTCATTGCCACATTGCTGCCATCAATAACTATTGGTCTCAGGTTATCACCATCCACAAGCACATCCTCCTGAAGGGGGGAGTCAGATCTCTGAGAATCAATGGAAGATGCTTCTCGCATTACACTAGTGCTAACAGAACTTACACTCTGATCTGCCTCAGTTTTATTTCCAAGTTTGACAAGTTCCCCTAATATATCATTGATTAAAGCATCAGTACCAAGTTTATTCAGCACAAGTTGAACTTGTTCTTCAGAGTAACCTAACTTAAGTGCAAAGTCAAGTTTGGTTTGATATTCTTTCACCATATCAGGTGGTTTTTTAATTTCTTTAGATACTATCTGAACTTCCTCTAACTTAAAGTCTTGTAAAATTTCATTGCGTTTTAGTATATGTGGTTCTAAACATGGATATGTTTGTCTGTGGTCCTTAGGTAAGGAGCATGGTTCTGTTCCAATTTTAGTTGCTTTTCCCAATTCATTATCAGAATTTGTACTTTCCTCAGAATCACAACTGAAGCTTCCAGTTTCTTCGGACAGTTCCTCCTTAGGATCCTCCTTCCTAGAATTAATTTTATCCATAGCTGGTTTTTCTATCATTGACCAAGGTGCTATTGCGCTTATTTGAGTCTCTGACGTATCCTCATAGAGGTGCCCGAGGTCATGCTTCAAGTGATCCTTCAAGCCCATGAAGCTGCTGCATGTGGTTGACTCCACTTTGTTGGTTTTTCTGTATACAACGTATCCTGTAGTCCTAAAGAGGAAATAATATTAAAACTAGTTTTTTAAAATGTACCTTGCAATTTTCATAAGATTTGATTTATTTCTCTTTTTAATATTTGATTCAAATTATCTTTTGATCACCTCATTACGAAATGCCTGACATGCCCTGCAAGCAAATATGAGATTGGGAAGCTTCCAAAATGAATATTCTGAAACTAACCCTAACTTCTGATCCCTTTATGGGATTTCAATCAGATGTTAAATCTCCAAGCCAATTAAGCTTCCTAGTATCTCAACAAGGAAGCTCACCAAATATATGAAATGGTCATAAAAGACACCATTTATTTAGCATGCACTGTTATTACAGTGCTACATAAATGTCTGAATACCGACAGTATTTATATTCAGATTCCTCTTTTCAAAGTTCTGAGATAAATATGTGACAAGAGTTTATATTAACTGCAATCTTATAACTGCTAACATATTTTTTCCAAACTTACAATAGTTCAATTTACATACTCTGATGTGTGACATGCTTATCATATCAATATTATGGCTATGAAGCAATATTTAGTACTATTTTTTACAAATTCTGGTATGGGTTGTACCGATAATTAATTTAACTAGTTTAGTTTTTACAAAACTAAAAAGTCCATCAATCTGCTTTTAGCTTTGCTGGGCAAGAGTTTCAGTCCAGAAGCTTTTGTGTAAGCCTTATCTGGACATGCACAAACATGGTGGCCGCCATTCTTTATTCCCTTTCTGTAAAGGCTGATTTATGTACTGTAAGTCAAGGCTTTCATAACCAGGGACTGCATACCTGCTACCTCAACCACAGAATCTAAATGACCCAGCTCCAAAAGCAGAGAGCAGAATACCACAGGGACACAGAGCTTAGAAATACCTACAGTTCTTACAGTTGCCTCCAGCAGTGCTATGTTACATCCACTGGAAGGAGGGAGGGAGGGAGAGAGACCTCCAAGGATTGTAAGTTTGCAGCAGGATATATAGATATAGATAGATAGATAGATAGATAGATAGATAGATAGATAGATAGATAGATATAGAGCAGAGCTTTCCAAACTGTGTGTCGCGACACAAAGGTGTGTCGCCACACAACCCGGAAGCGCTGATCATCATCAGCGCTTCCGGGTTTTCCCGCGGAGACACACCAACGGCGGTGCACAAAAACTCGAAAGCGGCAGCAGCGCTTCCGGGTTTTTGCGCGCTGCCGCACTTCCGCGTTTTCCCGTGGCGACACACCAACGCCGGTTGGTGTGTCGCCGCGGGAAAAACTTTGGAAAGCCCTGATATAGAGATAGAGATATAGAGAGACGGGTAGGGATAGAGGTAGAGGTAGAGGTAGAGATAACATTTTAAAAACACCCATTTCCTGATTTTAAATTTAAATTAATTGGATATTCAGTTGGGCCTCTGAGGACATTTTTCTATAAAGGTACAAATAATTTCTTACAGAGAATGATCTCAAAGTACAAAGCAATTTATGAGATTGAACGTCTACAAAAGCATAAGAAGGAAAAAAGAAACATTTCCTCTAATCCATAAGTAGCAGCAAGCACAAAGGAAGCCCCTCTGACACTTACTATTTTTCTGAATTAGGTTCCATATACATAAAACGGTACTGTGTAAGGGAAAAATGGCTGTACTATATCTAGCATAAAAGGATGGAGGGAGCTGAGAACAATAGGGATTACTGGGTGGGGAGTGGAAAGAGAAAGACCTATTTCAGGCACTCTTTTTCTCTTCAACAGGTGGCCAACATTATCACACCTGATGACAATAGCCATCTGTTTGGCACAGGACATCCTCAAATGCATAAGTCTGCAGATTGGGTCCAACGGAACAAATTAAATTTTTGTCCCCTCTCCCAAAAAACATTTAAAAATTAGTCCTAGATTACTTATATCAAACTTTTACATAGTTGAAACTATTCTGAAGCCACAGCGTAACAGGAAATGTTTTAACTCTGCAGTCTGAACTGTTCACAGTCTGCAAATTATAATATTGGTATTTTAAATTCATGTATTATTAGAAATTTAAACTGTCTGAATTGTAAATCATCCAGGGAAACTGATTTTGTAGTTACCAGTAAAGATAGTCTAAAGTTCATAATTTATTCCCACTGAACATTTTCCCCATTTTTTTCCTTTTCTTTGCCCAGCTGTTAAAAATTAATTTCCAATATTATATTCTGTGAGCTTATAACTAGACTTTTCTCTGATGTACATTACTATAAAATTAAATTGGACTGCATAGTTTATTTTGGTCTCTTACAGAAAGTCTGCTCATTTTCTTTAACTACTCAATTTTATTTAAAGGATGCAGAACTACTATAATATCAGTGTTGACAACAAATACAGAACAGGCTTGAGTTTATTAAAATAACCTTTTGGTTCATTCAAACAATGCTATCATCCAAATATATGGCTAAACAACACAATGATTTTCTAACTGCTGCAATTCACTCAGTCCATTGCCACTGATAAATTACAACAGTATCCTAATAAAAGAATACAGTTTAAACCAACACTTTGGCGGCCTTCATAAACTACAACCAAAATGTACCTTAGGAAAAAAAAGATGGAAAACTATGTTGCTTAGCAACTAGCCTTTCGTTGCTAGGATGCACTCCTTTAACAAGCCATCATGAATGCTAGCAGAGTGCAGGAATAATTTGGTACGAACAAAGCCTATAAAAAAAGAAGGGGACTTAAGTGCGTCTGGTATACCCTTGGAGAACAATGCAGCTGCCAAATGAATCTGGAAGCTCCGACATCATTGTTCCATAAACCCTGCAATCTGCTCTGATTGAAGGAAATTATTTAACAGGCAACACTTTTAAACTGAACTAAAAAGTTCAAATTGGCTCATGTATTGCAATAGTTAATATGTCAAGGTAATCGACCACTCTCCAAATGCATGCATCACGCCAGTGCTGCCTTGCACTGAAAGAATCACTTCCTTGAAGCAACAACCATTGATTTCAGTTGGATTTATCTCAATAAGACTGGACTCAATTCACACACTGTCGTGTTAACATAGACATAATCAGAATGCTATTCTTTTTCTAATTTAGAGCCGAAAGAAGAAAAAAAGGTCAGAAAAGTCAACTTACTTTAGAAATTATTTTAGCTAAATATAGAAGAGTATGTGAAAATTTTAAAAAAACAAACAAAACCAAAAAATAAATGGCATTTACAAAACTGGCCAATTCCAACAAAAAACATGTGAAGAAATTCCATAGTGTGAGTTAAATACATGCATACTGAATGTAAACCAAGCCATACTAGAAGGTATCTGCCAAGAGAACTTTCTTGCAGAAATGCTTACATCCTAATTATGAGCATTATTTGGAAAAAGTCACACCAATTACAATGGATACTGACATTTTCTTAGCAATCTCTAAAAAATGAAGAAAGAGGAAAGCGTAAAACTATTAATGCAGTTATTTTAAGTAGTTAAAAGTGCCACAACTCCATATGGTTACTTGAAGAAAGTTCCACTGATTTCAGTGAGATTTACTAAGGAGCAAATGCACAACAAGACTTAAGACCTTAAGGCAATTTTTTTTCTTAGAATCTTCTATAATTTCCCAGAAACACTCCTGTATTTCAAATCTGTAGATTTTATCACTTCATGGAAAGTGGCAACAATGACTTAATTTCTGATTAAAATTATGTCCCACCACTCCAGGACTTCAACACAGCACTGCCTCCTCCACTCACCCACCCTGAAACAATCCCATTATAGTATAGATTGGGTTGAAAAAGATTGACTGTCCCAAAGTCACTCAGTGAACTTCCATGGTCAGAATGCACTTGAACTTGAGTTTTCTTGGTTCCTCTTTAGCACTTCAATAATTGCACCTATTGGTTCTTATGAAATATTTATAGTTGCAGTAAAATGTACAAAACTTTGGAGATAACATCTGCACTGTATAGTACAAATAAACTACAGGTACTTCAATTTTCTTTAAGTAACAAATAAATGCAGTGGAAATAGCTACTCATATTATGCAAGGGAAAATCATAGTTAATCTTTTAAATAATGTATTGAAAGGGGTCTTACTGAAGTATGCTGAAATCCAAACAGGAATGTACATGAGGTCTGCTTATTATTTTGGTCCAGCCGACACAGATATTATCTATGAAAATTTCTGCCTTGAGGCAAAAATAATCACTAATATGATTGTCAGCATTTTACAGCATTTGAATTGTCAGCCAAATTTTGCAGCTATTTTCAGCAGTAAGAAGATCATTAATATATCTTAAAAGAGATGCTACATGACCAAGGGATTGTCTGAATTTTCAGTAAGATTACAATTGAAATATAAGACAAGTATTATGCTGTAAATGTTGAAAGATTCTAACTTACAAATCAAAATAATGAATACATAACATATATCTCTTGCAGGACTTTAAGTATTTAATTACCCATGTATTTCAGAGAATGATGCAGACAACAGTCCTCATGCTAACAAAGGAAAGATGTCCACTTGAACAGATTGGTTAATGCTCTGGGGCAACAGATGTCTACTGGAACCGCAGGAGATCAGCAACTGGTGGCCTGCCCATCTTCTGAAAACTTTCAATAGACTTATGCATATGTTCACACAATAGGGCATGTGGTAGAAATGCAAACCTCTTTTTAACCCTTACAGTGCCTCCGTTTCCTCCCAACTGATCTTTTTTCTCCCTCTCTCAGCCTAATACTTGAGCACAAATTATAGAGAGTAAATCAAAACTTCCAGAAGAATTAACGAACTGGCACATACTTATATAGCACAAGCTACAAGCTTCAGCACAGCCAGAACATTAATGTCAAAATACCCTTTGATTTTACCGGAGTTGGACTGTATCCTTTGTAACACAGATTAAGAAATCATATGAACTTTAATCCAGCCCTTAAACACTGATCTGACATCCTTCCCAGCTTTTTAGCTACTTGTTCATTCTACCAAACAAGTGTCCTAAGTTTGTTAGTTTTTGAATCTCAGGCTGCTAAATGCTATCCAAAATTAATCCAGTTCTAATGAAAGATTGGCACTATTATCCATTTCTATAACATTTCTTTACTAACTGTACAAGATTTAAGTAACACTTTTCAAAATGTTATTTTTTGAAGTCAGGGACTGTAGTTTTTACAAAGTTTCTTTTGGTGGATATTGGCTTAAATTAAATTTGGGCTGCAAAAGGGTAAATTGGTAAATCTGAAAAATACAACATGCTTCATCTCTTGCAAAGACAATCCAAATGCTTACCTTAACTGGCCAGGACACAAATACCGGCTTCTTGCAGCAGTTCCAAAGCACTCCTTAATACAATTTCAGCTTCAAACTTCCAGGCAGGCAAACAGAACAATGAATGGCTGACCAGATGGAATAGGTTTTTGCTTAACCTATTACTGAGCAGAAGAACCACCAATCACAGGCCAGGAAAGGCTCACAATTAGTTGGCCAGGCAGATGCAAGGCAAACTCCCCACCCTACGTCAGGTTTGTAGATTTCTAAGAGAAGCAAGCTGATGTCATTCTTAGGGTCTGCCCCTGGCAGCATGTGTAATAATAAGGGGTGTGCTACAACAATAGGCCATACAAAAGCGACTAGCAGGCAGCTGCTGTATGAGAGCCAGAGTCATTAGAGAGCAGCCTGCCCACAAGAAACACCTGGCCTGAGCAGACTTCAGCTTTTCCTCATTGTTTCTAATTCATGAAACAAAGAAAAGGAATTATTTCTGAGTGGTAAAAGTTGCAAGGAGTGCTCAAAACCTAAAAAACAAAACAAACAAAAAAAACCCACAGCCTTGTCACAAATAACATTCACTTCTACTGGGAGAGAACTATATAGGAGAGGTGGCATATTTCTACCTGTATTCTCTTCCAGGTTTAAAATGGAGAGTCAGAGGCAGTAAAAAAAAAGTATGGAAAGGCATCAACATAATTTGCCCAAGTGCCCTTTGTTAATGTGTTTGAATAGTTTCTTTAAAATTCTCATTTCTGTTCAATGCTCCACAATCTCTACTGAACAAATACCTTTCAGAAGAATAAAACCAGAAAGTGTCAGTTGACTTCTTTTAGAAATATGTTTACTGGAAAGTTTCTAATAGCATTTGAAAAGAAACAAAACTCAGTCATGGTTATCTCCTTATAATTGAACATTTTTGTGAGAGGTATATATTTCCAGAGATATTATCGGTTACCATTTCGCTGCATACTGCTTTAATAAGAAAGAGTTCTAACCTGCTTTTCAATCTTAACAAAATTTGCAGTATGGCATTTAATCTTGACTGCAGCCAAATCTTGTAGCCCAAATTCATAAGATCCCTGTAGATTTAACAAAAAAATTACTGGACTCAAGAAACTCAAATACATCAAATAAATAAGCCTTCGACAATACATCAAATAAAATTTCTCTACTATAGATAAATTCTGAAGACTGACTTTGTAGAGAAATAACCATTTGTTTCTTTCTTGAAGCAAATAAAATCAAGTATTTAGTAACCTTAAAAAATGCAACAGAGATGAATAGTTACTAGATTGGAACACCAATTTTTCTAGATATCCATATGTAGAACCCAGAATCCAAACATACATGTACTTTTCCTGAGCTTTGATTCTAACAAAAAATGATGATGCACTGCGGCACCTAATTTTTTGGAGTATGGCATTAGGCAAATTGGCAGAGATAGAAATCAACCACCGAAAAATTTATTTAAAATGTTTTGTTAAAGAATACCTATATTTTGGCTTTCACTGATATTTTAAGAGTTCAATCAGAAATAGGAGGCATCACCACCAATTTCTGCTACTGTAAACACAAAGAATGAATGAAAACTACCTCAAACCACAGCAGGAAGCCTGATCTCCAGCACTGGATTAAGCTTCTTTGCAAACAGTGAATAAAGGCAGTGATCTGAAAAAGCTAATCAGTCCCTGCTGTGATATTTAGACTACCACAGTTACCAGTATTGGATAATGTTAAGCATATTAAAAACATCTGTAGGTGAAATGAAGGAGCAAAATTTGTTTTAGCGAGGTGCAAATTGTACCTGGCAAAATCTACACAGTTATGTAGAAATACTTTTCAAATAATTGTAGAACTGCTTATTTTGGTAGGGATGGGATGGATAGTATGCTTGTAATCTTCATCTAACACAAAAATTTCTTGAACTGTAATGTAAGCAGTATATTCAAACATATTATCCACAAAAACTAAAACAGCATAGAAATCCAAAAGCTTGCTACAATCCTAATAAAACTAACATACCATTTAAAATGTAAAAAGCTAAAACACTAAACTCAGATTGCCTTGCAAAATAATCAATTGCCGCCATTCTGCCCTCTGAGAAGCAGCTGTTCCACAATGCAGGTGTGAGTTAGTACCATTCTAGCCTCTTGGAGCACTTTGTTTCATAATGTGGGAGTGGCAACTGATAAGGCATTTCTTTGGTTCCCCACCCTTTATTCTCTTGGGAGGACAGAATCTGAAGCACCCCTTCTGGCTTAAGCACCCAGGATGGCTGAATCTGTTGGGGGAGAGATCTGGGAGGTAACTCAGGGGCAACCCATATGGAACTTTATTGGTTAACTTCAACCTCTGAATTCTATTCAGAAATCTCCTGGTAACCAATACAGTGCCTGCAAGAGGCATATTATTTATTTATTTATTTAATTAATTTTTATCCCGCTTTTATTATTTTTATAAGTAACTCAAGGCGGCAAACATACCTAATACTCCTTCCTCCTCCTATTTTTCCCACAACAGCAACCCTGTGAGGTGAGTCAAGCTGAGAGAGAGGGACTGGCCCAAGGTCACCCAGCCGGCTTTCGTGCCTAAGGCGGAACTGGAACTCACAGACTCCTGGTTTCTAGCCCAGCACCTTAACCACTAGACTAGTGCTTTCCAAACTCCCGCCGTTGGCGACACACCAACGGCGGCAGCGGTGTGTGGCGGCGGCGTGCACGGTGGCGGCCTTGTGTTTTGTGGTAAAACTCGGAAGCGCTGATGGCACGCCACTGCACGGCAACACGCACAACACGGCAACAGTGCACGGCAACATGCCATTGCCACTTCCGGGTTGTGTCGCGACACACTAATGTGTCGCGACACAGAGTTTGGAAAGCACTGCACTAGACCAAACTGGCTCTGCAGCTATTACCTGCCAACAAGCGGCAGCCCCAAGGAGATTATATTACAGTAGCTTGATCTCAAGATGATAAAAGCATGTGTCACTGTCACTAAGGCCTGTTCCTACAAAAAGGGCAAAAATTGGTGTACCAACCAAAGGTAGACAAAGGTTACCCGAGCCACAGCCTTTAACTCCTGATCAAGCAGTAGCCTTAAGCCACAGCTTTGCCAATGAGGCACAGAATAAACTTTGTGCAGTGTTTGCATCCACCTCAGTATAACTCTTGCATCTAACAATATGTTAACGTCACGTTACACAGATTAAGATGTCATTAAGTGCCTTTCTTTTAAAACAGCACTATTTGCCTTCTTTAAACTAGAGGAGTTAGCTTATTAATGTTTAAGTCTCTAGAAAGCATTAGATCAAAATCAAGTGTGCCTATATGTGTGGTATTTCTTGCAAAGTTGACATAATTCTAGTATATTATGTAGATTTGCTTTTACACCATTCTCTTGTACATTCTAAATTAGTGCTAAAAAATAGACATTGTCCAAGTTTTGGAATTGCTCAAGGTTATTTTTTTTAATGTCATTGATGTGTCTGTAAAGTATTTGTTTTAAATGTTAAACTAACATCCTAGATTCCCTACAGTAAATATCAAAGATGATAAATACATTGGCAGAAAGTAATGTACATTTCTTGTCACACTGATGAAAATGTGCACTGGACATTACAAGAAAATACATTGATCAAAAATAAAAATAGCACTTTAGTTCTGCATCAAAGTTTTCAGATCCAGGAACTTAAGCAGTCTACTATTACCCACTGCTATATTTAAAACACAGTGATGGCATTTAAACAGTTGCTTCAGGTCAAGGAAAAGTGGCCTGAAGAGTTGATTTCTACAGTTTTAGGGTTTTTGCCTTGAGGGGCCAGATTTTTCCTGGGAGAAACCAGAAAAACTTAATAGGGTTCATCACTGAATACTGCTGGATATATCTCATTTAGGATTTTTTTTAAAAAAAATCAATGGTTATAACTAAGTCTCAAGTAATCTAATACTCTTGAGAATGCTACTCAGTCTATTAAACAGAATCTCTTGCTGATTGCCATTTGTTACTTTTTCGCAACATGTGTTTTAATGAGATGAGGATGTTCCCTGATTATACAGTATATTGTGGGTTTTTTTTAATCCATTCAATCCTGTCTGATTCTCAGAAACTGCCTGGACGAGTCCCTTAAATAATAATAATAATAATAATAATAATAATAATAATAATAATAATAATAATAATAATTTGTGCTTTCAAGTCAATATTGACTCCTGGCAACTGCCTAGACTAGTCCCTGCAGTTTTCTTGGCAAGATTTCAGAAGTGGTTTGCCATTGCCTCCTTCCTAGGGCTGAGAAAAAATGACTGGCCTAAGGTCACCCAGCAGGCCTTGTGCCTAAGGCGGGACTAGAACTCACGGTCTCCCGGTTTCTAACCTGATGCCTTGACCACTATACCAAACTGGCTTTCATATCTATCGTGTTAGGTTCTCATATAATTCTGAATCCCAGACTGAGATTGTTTATTCAGTGTCAGGTGATCTGTTAGAATTACTCACAATTGTCAGATTCTTTTAACAAAAGCATTTCTATTATAGGAGCTAGAAGTAAACAGGGTAAATAAAAATCAATTGATTTTTTTTTTAAAAAAACTTTTTTTGGTGCTCTGATTTATTTAAACTCTTCTTAAATGTTTCATAAAAATGAACGTAACTCAAAAATAATTTCTAATTACATTCCATTCTACTTGCTAATATGAAAGTGAGAGACTGCATTCCATTTAGAAGTTCAAATACAAAAGTCAATGAGAGCAGAGCACATTCCAGCAGTCTTGAAGATTTGAGAAACAAGTTTCTAGTTATATTTTCTTTTGACTAAAAACTAACCATGGCAAGAATGCCATAAATGGAACACATTTGGGAATATTTTCCTATACTTGTGGGTAAAACAGGCATGACTTGTGTACAAAAGCAAAATGCAAATAGTGCAGCAAATAATCATAACACCTGATTGCCAAACAAAGCATCCTTACGGAGCTGTTCCTCTTTTGAAGATGTTAAAAGGAGTATGTTCGATCATGGATTGTCCTCATTAATATACTTTTTCTCCTGTATCTGTATCTAATCTATCTCTTTCTAAGACACTTCTCAAGAAGCCTAGTAGAATTCTTGAGTTTGAACAAAAACATAATTATTCATTAGAATAATTTAATACGGTTAAATAAAACAGGAAGATATTCCTCTTAATGCCCACTTTCCTCAGTACAGTATGTGCATTCAGTGCAGTACGCCCGAACTGCATTAATTTTTCTTACGTAGGTGGATGGTTGCCCAACTGGGTCATCTAAAATGTCACCACTGGTGGATATCTTTTCAGATATCTGATAGCAATGCTCTAGCTACATATTCATGCAGTGTACCTCTCATAGCCACAGAAAAAAACTCCATCATGTCAATATATACACAGATAACATTTTAATAAAAACTAAGAAATTATACCAAGAATAATGAATGAAAAAACACTATTTTTAAATATCACAAACTATTTTTGTATGATTGGGAATCCATGCCTAATTGGCATGGTTCCATCACTTGTGCCACAATATTGTTCATGCAACAGAGCAAATATTTCAGGAAAATTGTTGAACAAAGAATTTAAGGAAGAACTGAGAAGTATAGAAATAATTTAGAGGGGAAAATTGTTATCTTGAGATGTGGAACAATATCTATAATAATTCCATTGTATGTTTTTATCAATCAACTGAAGAAGGAAGCATCTTCCTTACTGGAAAAAAAATGACATGTCAGGAAATTCATGTACTGTTAACAATTAAGTAGCAGTAAAAGCTAAACAGTCAAATTTTCAAATTTTGCCAGTTTGGCCTAGTGGTTAAGGTGCTGGGCTAGAAACCAGGAGGCTGTGAGTTCTAGTCCCGCCTTAGGCATGAAAGCCGGCTGGGTGACCTTGGGCCAGTCACACTCTCTCAGCCCAACTCACCTCACAGGGTTGTTGTTGTGGGGAAAATAGGAGGAGGAGGAAGGAGTATTAGGTATGTTCAAATAACCTTGAGTTATTTATAAAAATAATAAAGGCGGGATAAAAATTAAATAAATAAAATAAAATAAATAAATCATGCTGCAAATGTCCAAGAAAAAAAGAAAGAAGAAAATGAAGAAGCCCCCAAACCAATAGAATATGATTGCAGTGCTCAATTGCAATGCTCAAAAACAAAGGTGAATGTAAGCAGACAATGCAAAATACTTCCACAGTAACTGCTTTGCAGCAGCTGCTATAAAAAAAATTGAGGGAATCAATTAATTCTCCTATAAGATTTCCAATGGAACCCATTAGTGGATTGTTTGGACTCCGATATCAAGAACTGGCCTATTTAGATGGCAATTTTTTAACAAAATGTGAACAAATAGGTGCACTGACAAGGTCAATGTTCTTAATATGGAGTTAGACAAATATTACACATCTGACAGCTATCCTAAAGCCTATTTCTGTGGCACTGAACAATGTGCAGAGAAATAACTGTTTTAATTTTCATGAAGTCTGGAAAGAAATGAGTGCAACCTTGGAAAGAGAAATAAGTAATGACCAAGTTAAAGTATACACACTATTTTTTTAAAAAATGGAACAAGCACTGCCTTCAGCTTGTTTTCTTGCCATTATTCTCAATATTAAGTGCTAAGATCAAAGTACTGAAGAAAAGGAGTTCAGTATGCTGTGGGCATCTATCAAGTATTCTTCCATAATATTAGTTATAAAATAAAAGGGTGATTCATTCAAGATGGATGCTTGCTGATAGCATTAGTTACACTAGAAAGATAGTGGAACACTTAACATTTGAATTCAGAGACCACTGAAATAGTAATATAACTTAACAGCACTTGCTTCTTTGGCTGGTAAAGAAAGAGTATTTTCTTCCTATAGAATAATTCATTCACAATTATGAAGCAATCTGGGAACTGAAAAAAAAAACAAGAAACCTCCCCCCCCCCCCCCGATTCTGAATAAAGAGGAAGACAGAGACAGATGATGTAGGCATTGTCTACTCAATATTTTAACTTTCTTACTGACTGGGCTGAAATTGCCTTTTTTTAAAAAAAAATGTATATAAATTAATTAAAAATACAAGTCTTATTTTCTTTAAAAATATTTTTTTTACTTTTTTGAATAAAACTACCAGGAATAAACAAGATTGCTATTATAATGTAAAAGCTGATGATTTTTCTTTTGCTACACCATGACAAAAATATCCTCCAAACTTCCACAACAATTAATTAAACTAGAGTTGGCTCAACTCCTAATGACATCATAAATATTTAAATCCAAATTTGTTTAACTGCAGTAGGTGACCAGCAAAATAAAGAAGAAATACTCAGAAGCAGTGACCAAATGCAACACAGTGTAACATCATAAAATCTAAAATATTAAGGCTTAAAAACCAGAAAAAGGGAGACGTTTTACTGTATTTTATTCAACAAAACAATATAAAACTTAAGATAAAATAGAAATAGGATAAAATAAAAATACAATAAAATAAGAGAGAGAAGAAATATGTCACTGCCTGCTTGGTATTAATGATTCAATTTTTAAAAAATCAAAATTAATTTGGAAAAAAAACTGATGAGTTTGGTAAGTAAAATGAAAACTATGTATCTCTCTGTCTCTCATCTCTCTCTCTCTCTCTTAATACTGAAGAATATGTATTCAGGCTATATCATAATGAACTTTTACTAGAAATAATTATGCAAAGTGTAAGTTATTTTGATTTAAACATCCCCCTTTCATATAAGAGAGTCAGTTTGGTGTAGTGGTGCAGATGCTAGCCTAGAAACCAGAAGACTGTGAGTTCTAGGTCTAACCTGGGTGACTTTGGGTCAGTCTCTCTCAGCCCAATCCACCTCACAGGGTTGTTGTGCTGGGGAAAATAGGAGGCAGGAGTATTAGGTATGTTCGCCACCTTGAATTGATCAAATATATATACAAAAAAAGTGGGATAAAAATAAATTCTTCTCATTCTCCTTCCTGTTTCCCCTCTATACATATTTCCTCCAATCTGTATATTATTATTATTTATTATTATTTAAATTTATATGACCACCCATCTCCCCCAACAGGGGACTCTGAGCGGCTTACAATAAAAATTAAGATTAAAATACAAGTATAAAATTACAGATTATTAACAGTATATAAATAAATATAAAATCCAATCTGGTGAATTGATCTCGAACAATAGGGAGGGCATTATGGTACTAACCACCCCCAGGAGGAGCTATTACCTTTCCCCTCCCACGCTAGGCGGCAAAACCAGGTTTTCAGATCTTTCCGGAAAGCCGGAAGGGAGGAAACCTGCCTCAACTCGGGGGGCAAGATATTCCAAAGGGCGGGCGCCACTACAGAGGTGGCCCGCCTCCTGGACCCTACTAGATGAAATTCCCTTATTGATGGGTTCCGTAGCAAGCCCTCTCTGAATGATCGGGTGGGGCGGGTCGATGATATGGGGATAAGACGGTACCTCAGGTATCCTGGCCCCATGCCATGTAGGGCTTTAAAGGTAATAACCAACACCTTGAATTAGACCCGGAAGCAAACCGGCACCCAATGCATCTCACGGAGCAAAGGTGTTATATGTGCTGATCTTGGTGCACCTAAAATTGCCCGCACGGCCGCATTCTGTACCAGCTGTAGCTTCCGGATATTTCTCAAGGGTAGCCCCATGTAGAGCGCATTGCAATAGTCTATGTGGGAGATGACAAGGGCATGAGTGACCATTTGGAGGGCATTATTATGTGCCAGTATAGATGGCTTTCAGCCATGCATAACTGAAACATGGACATTTGAGATATGGTTATCCTTTACAGAACACACAATACTGTAAACTCAAGAAATTATCCATGAACTTCAGAGAGGATGGGGAAAAATAGATGCTTTTGCTTTGTGGAAGAAGTAGAATGGGCTTCAGTGCTTTGCTACCTCCATTACAGTCTAGCACTAAGACAGAAAAAAACATCCTTTTTTTGTCCTGAAAGGCAGAGACGTCAGAAATAAGATATGGCACCCATCTCTTCTCAATGAAAGAAACAAGAGTCAGTGGGAAAAGTAATCAGTAGTTTTAAGACAAAATGAATAAAATATATCCCTATGCTATGGTAGCAGATCTGCAATATTAATATAATGCATCTATATTTTCAGTTTGTGACCTATTTTACAGCTTGAGATAATCTATTTCGAAATTCACGTTAAACAGCTAGTGTACAATATTGAATCCAGGCACAATCTCGCCAAATTCAAAATTCACTCTTATTGAGGGTATTGGTCAGAGTATTGTTCTGGCACTCAACAAATGAACATTTTCATGGACAAGAATAGCTGAAAGCCTCATTTGATATTTATCAAGTAAATTTTGCTCTAGATTAAGTTATGCAGCTGCATAATTATTTTAAGATTTGGATATTAAAACTAAAAAAAAGCAAGCAAAATTAAACAGTCTAAAAAATGAAGAAAAATACATTCCTAGAAAAGGAGCAGCTACTGATGGCAGATTGTAATTATTTCACAGTAAACGAAATGAGTAACTGGCACTGCAAAACTGACATTCAACTCTAATTCAATATTATGCTGCTTACAATAATTAAAACAGACTGCCTCAGGAGACCGTTTAACAATATACCTGCCCCACCCGCTGCCTTTTTAGTATTATGCAGGAAACTGGATTTTCTATTACTTCAGTTTTCATCAGCAAACCCTGAGGCCAAATTGCAACTTACCCCGTGATAATCTTCTGTTGAGAAAAGTGAAGAACACTCTTCTTTTTTATACTCATCCATCTTAAACTTATAAAGGTTTTTGCTGGGGAACCAAGTTAATAATGAAATTCTTGAAAAATCTGATTTTCTAGCATCTCATTGCAAGAGATACCTCTTCTTTGTAAGAAGCCATCTACTCTCGGTGACAATTTTCTTTGGCATATGAGGCCTACAGAAGGGCCCAGAATCCACAGTCCTGATGCCCACATGCACAAAAACAAGTAACAGAAATAAGACTAGCATCGCCACTCTAGAATTGCTACGCATTCACTCTTCATTCTACTAGATACATAAAATTTTATTCAACCATATCAAAATTTAAAAGTCTAAATTATAGTTTGCATATTTTTAAATAAATAATAAGTAAAACATGCATTATTTAACTATGCAAATTTACACATTAAATTCTATACTCAAAATGACTTAAAGCTTACTAAAGACTATTCTTTGTCAACTTCAGTAACTGACTTCTGATGCTTGCATTAAAATGACTCAAACCCATGTATGGAATGGAATGTTGTGAATGACTTGATGTGACATACTCTGAAAATGCTAGGATCTATAAGACGATGTTCTGAAAGTTCCTAGGACTATTAACGACACCTTCATGAATTAATACTTTGTTTTATGCCCTCTAACTAGCTGAAGTCTGTAATGTGTACATGTTCTCAATATATACTCTACCATACAGCAAAGATTATTTTCCTGAGTAGCTGGACTACATTCTAAGCAAGCATGAACCAAATTGCAGCCTTAGACTTTAAGTAAGTAATCTTATTTATTACCCTTACATGTCTACAAAGATAGCCTTTTGGTTTCTAAACCAATACATTTCTGCAGTGCATGAGAACTGCAAATATAATAGGTTTAGATTATGTTGTTAGGCTATGGAATCAATGTTTAGTTCAAAGCAATGTACGTGTTAATCATTGTAACTAACAATATGCATGACTGTTCAGAAGCTAAACAAAAATCAAAATGGGAAATAATTTAAAATAATGAATTTCTAAGACTACTCAGAAAGCTGCATTTCGAAGGAAGGTTTACCAAATCTATCTTTCTGTCTGCTGACTTGTACTAAATATAAACAGATTAAAGGCTATAGGCTTGTTTCGGTGATCAGTTCAGTCCTTTCCAGTAGCTGAACTCTTGCTCATTTTTTGATAAAGCATTAATTCAGAGTTCCTAGTGCACGGCTTTCCAAACTTTTCCCGTTGGCGACACACCAACGGCGGCACACGAAAACCTGGAAGCGCCGCCGCTGCAGCGCGCAAAAACCCAGAAGCACCGCAGCGGCGCTTCCGGGTTTTCATGCGCCGCAGCGATGGCGGCAGCGGTGTCCTGGTGTGCCATGCGAAAACCCGAAAACGCTGATGGCCTGCTGCCGTGCATGCAGCTGCGCGCAGTGGCACGCCATCAGCGCTTCCGGGTTTTGACATGACACACCTGGGGCCCGCAGGCAACACAGTATTGTGTCGCGATACAGAGTTTGGAAAGCTATGTCCTAGTGTATCTTTCTAATATAGACATATAGATCAGAGTTAAAGCTTCAAATTACTATTGAGGCATACCTGAAAATATGTCCTCTTCAAAAACAACTTTCTAAAATATATTTATTTACATAATTAATTTTCTTTCTAGCAGAAAAGCTCCTCTGACAATGATTCAGATTTAAATAAAACCTTATTTATAATTAGGAATACTCACAAATTGCAGGGGTTTTTTCTTCTTCAAATATTCAGCATGTCACTCCTGCTGTTCTAATAGTTGTAATAGCTAAAATAGCCATGAATGAGAAATTACAGAAAAGGACTAATTGATTAGTTTATGCATAATCACCAGTTTCTATTAAAGAAAGTATCACATGGTACACAAGCTCAGCCAATTTATGCAGGTTCCCAAAACTTATCCTGGTATTACCATCACATGAAAAATTAACAATCAGGCGGACAGTTAAACCATCAAAGCAATCTCATCACTTATATATACATGAACATTGCACTGCTAAAGTGTGTTCAAAACTACTTTTCTTGCAAATTTTCTCCGGCAGTTGCTTTTTGCTTATGAATAAAACGATAAAATCACATATTTTACAAGAGTGAAACTATCCACAAAAAAGTATGCAGTATTATCTCTAAAGTGGTTGCATCTATTTGAATATGCTATTTTGATATAACTCCTGTTTCCTACAGACTATATTAGATATATGTATAAGAAGCCTTATATTATGCCTTGTCCGTGAAAAAATGTAACCCAATACAATGGTATGGGGTGAGAAATGTTCAATTATTATTTTTGTGTGTGTGAAAATACTTCTACTCTTAGATATAAATCTAATAAATTAATAAACATATATCTTTTCTTCAGGGTAGCGTACATAACTCTTTCTTCCCACACTTTTCCCATAACAAACATGTAAGATAGTTTGGGCTCAGACACAGTGACTGACCCAAAGTCATCCAGTGAATTTCCATGGCTGAGAATGGATATGAACTCAAGTGTTACCAGGTCCAATTCAACATCTTAACCAATATATTATACTGACACTCAATGTGATGCTTCAGGATCTTAATTAGTATATTAATAAATTACAACTGGGCAACTGGAACTGCTACAGCTGGAAAAAGTTGAATTACATTTTTAATTTTAGATATAACTGGAACTGCTACAGTTCCAGTAATATCTAAAATTAAAAATGTAATTCAACTTTTTCCAGGTGACTATCTCTAACAAGCACATATAATTAGCTTGAATTATCATGCAAAACACATTATTATAGGGCTAGTTTACTTGTTTTTGTTTCCTAAATATATGCCATAGAAGTTGAAAATATGGCTTATTTATGCCTGATTTTACACACATTTTTCTTCCCAACACTAAACAATGTCTACTCAACTGCATATCGGTAAAAATGGTTTGAACAGAAAGTTGCTTAAAAATGCCCATCATCAAGGGGGTCTAAAGATAGGACTAAGCACAAAGCAACTGAATCCAAAGCAAGAAGTAACACTAAGTTCAAAGGACGTTTATTCACAGATAAGGAGGTACTGGATAAAACTGTTTGCTAAATGAAACTCAAACTAAAATTGGGGTGATCGAAAAAAACATACTCTTCTTTTGATTTCAACAGGATCCAAGTTCAATTGATAATGAAATCCTATTTCATTAGGAAATAATTCCTGATGTACTTTTCGAGTCTTTAAACTACTTTCAAACTTCTACTGCAAATTTCCATTAATGTATACCTTGTTTTTTCAATTCAACTGAGCTTTCTAAAAAGTTCAGATTTTCTAACTTTCTTACAGTGACTAATAATGTATCTGAAAATCTTGCCCAGAAAATTTTAAATGATTGAACAACATACCCCCCTGCTGAGAGAAGGCATAAAATGTTACTTTCCATCATTAATTCCTAACATCAACATATGGTTGGTGGGCTACTCTTAATAAAACCTTTTTCTTATTACACAAAATCCCTTACTTATACATTTTTCTATATATATAATGGAAAAAGCTACACATTGCTAATGGCTGTTCAGCACAGTAAGATACATATTCTATTTATTTAGCACTAACAGCACTAATTATAATTATTAACTAGAATTCAGAAGCATTTATCACCATAATTTGACAAATGCATAGGAAAATAAAATTATATATGTTGAAAAGCTTTCTGGCTTCCATCCATAATGAGAAAAAATAAAATCATCTTATTTATTTTATTTAGAAATTTATATAGCTGCCTATCTTATACAACATAATCCTAGGCAGCTCACAATAATATTAAATAAAAACAGAAAAAATAAAACCAACCAACCCCACAGCAGCACATATCCCAAGCACAGCACCACAACATTACATAGACTCCCCATTGCATTTGCTGGGCTCACTTTTACCTTAACCCAAAGCTATTGCAAGAAACTATTCAGTAAGTTTCCATGTTTCAGAAGAATAAAATGCCATCCTCTTCAATTGGGGTTCAGTCTAGTTGAAAGAACCTCTACCAATGGACTAGAACAGGGCTTTCCAAACTTTTCATGTTGGTGACACACCTTTTAGACATGCATAATTTTGTGACACAGAGTGGTCCCTGCCACCCGGCCCACACATTTGGCTCCTGGCTCCAAACCCCGCCCCTCAGCCCACGCGATTGGTTCCCGGCTCCAAACCCCGCCACCGGCCCACGCAATTAGCTCCCAGCTCCAAACCCCGTCCCCCAGCCCACGCGATTGGCTCCCGGCTCCAAACCTCACCCCACCCCAGTCGGTGGAAAAATTGTCTTTCAAGAAGCAGGGCAAGGCAAGGCAAAGCAGGGCAGGGTAAAGCAGGGCAAAGCAGGGCAGGGCAGGGCAAAGCACGGATGATCTTGCAAGAGCTTCTCCAGGGTAGGGAAGAGCAAAAGCAACATTCACATCACACATCATGCATTCAAGGCTGGGGAGGGGAGGCGAAAGTAGGTGTTGCACGTGGGCGGAGGGGGGGTTGTGTCAACTCCGGCAGGCGAGGCTGTTCCGCGGCTGGGCAGGAGAGGCAGCCACACCACCAACACCCAGGCTGGCAGTGTGCCTGGGGTCGCACTTCGTGGGGAAGCAGTCGGGATCCGCTTTCAGACTGACCCGCCACGTGCGCCACTGATCCCAGGGCAAGTCGCACCCCCCGCCCTGCCCAGGAAGAAATCTCGGATTCGGAACCCAGTGAGGGACCGCGAGTGCTTCGGTCCCCCCACTGCACAACACCCACATCCTCCCTTGCAAGCGCCGGCTTGAGTCCAGGTCTTTAGTGGCCGGGGCCGGGCTGGTAAGACTGGCGTGCAGGCTCCAGCTGACGGCTTCGCAATAAGCGCTCTCACCCGGGAGGGTTGCAAAGCGCACCTGCAGCTTCTTGGCTGGCTCGGAGCTCTTTCGACCCGGGCGGGCGGGGATTGCAAGATTGCACACCCCACCATGCTTCTACGAGGTGGAAGGCGCCACGTAAGCCCGGGATTTGGCCTCCGTGACGCAGCGGGGTGGGGGAGCGCCATCCGTGCGCGGGGGAGAGGCAAGACAGCGGCGCTTACCGGTGGCGGGGCAGGGCAGGTTCCCCCCCAATCAGCGCTTCCGGGTCGTCTCGCGACACACCGCAACACTGCTGGCAACACAGTAGTGTGCCGCGACACGCAGTTTGGAAAGCTATGGACTAGAAACTACAGGTGGGAATTCTAGAGCCCACAGACCTCTAAGTAATATGCATCTAATTAATATTAAGTGGGTAGCTTAAAGATTATCAGCATTACAACTGAGTAACCATGTTACATTCTTCAAATAATAAAGCAACTAAGGTTCTCCTCTATGACCATGTACTATTGTGAGAAAACGATGATCGGTTCTGTGTTCTATCTAATCAATAGAAGAAATATTCTTTATTGTGAATTTATGTGTATCACTATTTCCTGTACAGTATGCCTCTCTCGCAGTTGCCTGCTTGTTTTTTGTAGTTGAAGTACTCATAATAGAAATCTCTTCTAATAACATCTGAAGGTTCAATTTTCTAGTAACTATTAAGGCAAATATAACTTGTCAAAAGCAAATAAAATACACAATTGGCTGGTTATTTAAAGAATCCTGGTAAACAACAGAAGAACTGTCAACAATCCCTGCTGACTCAGCCCCGTGAATCACTCACCTATTGCAAAGAAGATACTGAGTTTTCCCCTTCACAAGCATTACTATGTTATATTTACATATTAATGATGCACCTACAGAACTTTTCAGTGTCAGCAATGGGACTCTTTGTTTCTTCCACATCAAGCAGAACAAGTTTCAGCCAGAGTACTACATTGGTTCCATACTGGTAACTCGTTTTCTGAAATTCTATTACGCTGAACTTGACAGACAATGTCCATCCATCCATTGGCGATTTTACAGACAATGTAACAATGTATGGGCTCTTAATTACCTTATGGAAAACCCAGCAGAGGTTGTGCATATTAATTTTCCCATAAAAGCAGGCCATAATGCAGGAGGAAATTAGGCATTTGATATAACTGCTGAATGTGAAGATCATGTATGAATTCAATCGTTCAGTTTTTCAACAACAACAACAACAACAAAAAGGCAATTTTACAGGAAATAAAAATGTTAAAGGTTATTTTTAACAAACCTTGAAAACACCACCTGTGCAAAGCATTCAAATGCCGTACCTCCCAAAGCACACTGTTGCAAACAAAGCACTTCTTCTCCAAGTCTTAAAGCAGCACCTCTGGAAGGTTGGTGGCAGCGGCTTTGAAGGCTTTATCTCATACGGTCGTCTCTGCGAATGTACGCACGCACAGCTGCCTCACTTGGCTGGTAGTCCCACTGGGAGTAGAACCTGTCTGTGCACATGCATGTAGAGGCAGCAGGGAAGAGTCTTTGAATCAGTGACACACGAAGCTTTCTGGAGGATGCAACTGCTTTAACACTATGAGGAAGCGAGCTCAGATTGTACCAATGCACCCTAGAAAATGTCCTTTGGGATGCTTTCTGCAGCTGTAATAACTATGAATCTGCTTCATTATCACAAGGAACAGTAAAAAAAGTGAAAATAATCAAAAAGATTCTTGGACACTAAGTTGCTTTTTTTAACATTCAAACCACCACGTGTGTCCTACTTGACTCATTTTTGTCCCTTCTTTGCTTGATATATAACCATGGTTCTGCCATGGTATATAATGCTAGGATGGCAGGGATATAAAAATATATAAACTTAAAGTATAAAGCACAAAACTCAATATAAATAAATAAATCATATTATGGCTTAATTATATGTGCACGTGATTGTTCACATAATCCATTACAACTGGATTTCTACAGATCTCTCAACCTATTTTCAGCCAACTGTACAGTAGTGTTTCGTGAATCCAGCCAATATGGCCTTCTCTTGACTTTCATGTATACTACCATGTTTTCTTCCACTGAACATGGCTCTTTCAGGTAGATATCTCATTTTTAATGTCTGAAGATACTTTCATGGAGCCATTCAGGCAATGACTGAGATTTCCATTTGGTACAGGAGAGATAAATGTGTGAGTCTCCTTGGCTTCTGGTGGGAATGGCGGACAACGGCTGTGCCCGCTGTTTCAGCGGGCGGAGCGGACAACGTGGCAACTTTTTTCGGGCTCAGGCAGGCTTTCCTGAAGCCCAGAAACATTCTCCGGATCAAGGAGAATACTTGGAATTATCCCATCTGTCCTCCAGACAGTGGCTTGTATCCGGAGGATCGCAAACAGCGTTTAGTGCTCGTCTGGTAAGAGAAGCCGGGAGGTGGGGAAGTCACCATTTCCAAGCCGCGCTGTAGCCTTAAAGGGACACTAAGACCAGCCACCCCATTTCTAAATCACCAATTTGTTTTTTTTAAGTATATGTACCCCAAGGGAGGCTTTCTACAGTGAGGAGAAGCTGGTTCACTTGGTTCTTAATGTTATTTTGGCGATTACTTAAAAAAAAAAAATTTTTTAAGTTTTGGATTTCGTTTTCCTTCCAAAGGCAATTCCAAAGATTGAGAATAAATAATTGTCTTCCTGGTATTATTTTTGTATTAAATTAGAAGAACTCCCTTGAGAACAGTCTGTTATTCACTCTCACTTTGTGTAAACAACTTTCGAACTTTCCCATATCTTCGACTTTCGCTGATTGGGTTCCTAGGGGGCACCATAGTCTACTGCATGAGACAGGGAGGACTTCAAACAGATTCTTTCTGACTTTCACCAGGACTTCAAACAGATTTCTTCTGACTTTTATCAAACTTTTATGCAAGATATCCAGGACATTGTGGAAAATATGAGAGCTAAAATGTGCCATCAGGTTGGGGATGTGGTGGATGAAATTGAGGAATCTAAGAGCGATAGAAAGGTTTTTTTTAAGACTGAGATTGGGATTTTTATTGAGATACTGGATGAAGATTGGATAATGGAGTTGGAGAAATCTAAGGGAGAGAGTGATCTGCAAGCCATAAATAAAATCGATCTCCTGGTGGAATGCCATGAAAAGAACCTGGAATCTTTGAGGGGGGCAGTTGGGCTGTTTGATTTTTTTAAGAGGAAAGCTTTGTGCACATTGTGGGGATATGTAACTGCTCTGGTTTATTTTGAAGTGGGATAAGGGTTGAAGAATGTTTATCTGGTTTGCTTTAAGGATTTGACTGATGCTATTTGCTTTTAAAGATTGGGATTTACTGTTTTGAATTGGCTGTTTTTTTTGAGTTTATTAAGATTTTGGGTTTATTAAGATTGGGATTATTAAAATTGTTGTACCATTAAGTATAATAGTAGACAACTTATGTGCTTTTCAATTTGATTCTTATTATAGTAGACAGAAATGTGTAGAATAGTGGTAGGAAGAGAATAATTAAATGTGTTTTATTTTTAGGAGGGGAGAAAGATGTTTAGGAGGTTTCTATTAATTTTTTTCTTCATTTTAATGTAAGGGGGAGGAGTAACTGTACTTAGTGATTTTTATTATGTGTTAAAGTGGAATGACTTATAGAAATAATGTGGTGTTTTGGATAGAAATAATGTGGTGTTTTGGTTTAATATAGAGTAAGAGATTGATTATGGAAATTTTGTATATCCTTGCTGTTAAAAGTCGGAAGCCACATCTTTCTGTAAATTTTTTAAAAAAATTCTCTTGTGTTTCTGCACTTTTTTAGTTTTTTTTTCTTTTTTGAATTTTTCTTTCTTTCGTTGAGGATTCTTTTGACTTGGTTGTCCAGTTTCTGTATCGGATTGGTGTTCACTGTTTACTGTTGACCTCATCAACCTCTGCCTCACCACATACTTTCAGTTTGATGGACAAATATACCAACAAATCAAAGGAACACCTATGGGATCACCACTCTCAGGACTCATAGCAGAGATAGTAGTGCAACGACTAGAAAGGATAGCACTCCCACACATACAACCCATAATATGGATCCGGTATGTAGATGACACCATAATAAAAAAGGATCAACTGGAAGAAACACATGAAACCATCAACATCTTCAAAGGAATAAAATTCACAAGGGAAGAAGAAAACAACAACACACTACCCTTCTTGGACATCCTCATCAGTAGAAGAAATGATGGCATTCTAGAAACACAAGTCTACAGGAAATCTACCCACACTAACCAAGTGCTCCACTACCAAAGCAATAACCCTACCTCCCACAAGAGGAGCTGTGTAAGAACACTATTCAGACGAGCACAAACACACTGCAGCAACCCAGAACACCAGAAAAATGAAACAGACCACTTATATAGCATCTTCCAGCAAAATGGATATCCACACAACTTTATCAAAAAGTGCCTGACCACTCAACCCACCACAGCAAAACCAACAGAAGCTATGAAAAGGATTACACTGCCATATATCAGAAACATCTCAGAAACTACTAATAGACTGTTACAACCACATGGCATCACCGTAGCACACAAACCAACCAAAACCCTTCAGAACATCATAAGTAAACCAAAAGACACAGTAGCCCAAGAAGAAAAAACAGGAGTTATCTACAACATACAGTGTAAGGACTGTAACAGCCACTATGTAGGACAGACTGGCAGAAGACTAGCAGAACACATCCATGAACACCAACTAGCAGTCGGAAGACATGATGAAAACTCCTTAATCTCACAACACATAGACAGACTTAACCATACTTTCAACTGGGAAATGGTGAGCATATTAAACCAAGCCAGATCCAAAAATGCTAGAGAATTCCTGGAAGCTTGGCACTCAGACAAAGCAGCCATCAATAGACACATAGAGATAAACAACATTTACATACCATTCATAAGAGACAACAGAAAAGCCAGAAGACCAGAACACCTCTTGGCCAGCAATCAACTACAAGATATGCAAAGATTAACAGCAAGATTAGCAGCAGAGGAGCAATCAAACAGCACAATAGACCCTAATCAAGGAACTATTAACTCTGTCAATCAACCAAGCAGTAAACAACAACCCAGTCAAAGTACTACCAAGGAGAGTACAACACCCCCACCAACACAGGCAGGACATGCCAGGGTATATAAACAGAGAGCAAGTTCCACTCCCTTTTCGCATTGAAGATGTTGCCTAGCCTGGCAATGAAACTTCTGCAAGAAAACAACAAGGCTCAGAGAGCACCAAGGACTCTACAGTTCAACCCTGAGCTACAAATATTCTCTTTGAATGATAATGTTGTCTAGTCCAACATCACACTTCCCAAAACTATTTGCTGCTACCTAAACATGCAACAGCTGGTCTGTAAATACTTAACAAACAAACAAACAAACAAGATGTGCCACTGGGCAAGTTTAGTAGTCTGTACATGTCAAGCATGGTCAGATAGTACAAAAGGCCCAGATCAATCTCCAATATAGATTATGTGCCATCTGTTATGATTGCAACAAATAATCTAACTCAGAATATGTCTATGAAGGTTCTCAGTCATCCAGGTGGAATTGTCTGTAGCTTGAATCATGTCAACTGGATTTCTATTTTCTCAGTGGAAACGTTTCGCTCCTTATCCAAGGAGCTTCTTCAGTCTGAGCAAAGTTAGTAAGGGAATCCTAAATATGTTTCTAGGTAGCTGTGTGACCTTACACCTGGGGCTAGGTCATGGTTATATTGAGATGTTATTTTGGACTTAAAATAACATCTCAATATAACCATGACCTAGCCCCAGGTGTAAGGTCACACAGCTACCTAGAAACATATTTAGGATTCCCTTACTAACTTTGCTCAGACTGAAGAAGCTCCTTGAATAAGGAGCGAAACGTTTCCACTGAGAAAATAGAAATCCAGTTGACATGATTCAAGCTACAGATAATCTAACTCAGAGCTTTCCAAACTTTTCATGTTGACGACACACACCAATGGTGGCGGCGCGGCAGCATCTGCGCAGCCTGCGGTGTCCTGGTGTGTTGCGCGAAAACCCGGAAGCGCTGATGGGGGGAACCGGAAGAAGCGGCACCCCCAATCAGTGCCGCCGCCACCACAGCACTGATTGGCGGGGGTGCCGCTTCTTCTGGTTCCCATCAGCGCTTCCGGGTTTTCGCGCAACACACCAGGACACCGCAGGCGATACAGTAGTGTGTTGTGACACACACTTTGGAAAGCTCTGACCTAACCAGTATGCCAGCTGTCTAAAGCAACTGATTTTTTTAAAGCATTTGCCTATGGATTCCATATGAATATATCAGAAATGTTTATAAAATTAAAACTGACCACTTACAGCAACAATGAACTACAAGATTTCAAAGTACATAATAAACAAGTAAAAAGAACCCACAACTAACTTTTTTAGAATAGATTTTTTAAAGTTCACTATGGTTTTCCAACAGCAACAGAAAGGTATTTTGATGCACAGAATAGGCTGACCATACGTACTGTTTTTAGACGGGACAGTACCGTTTTTTTTCACATTTCCCGACCGTCCCGTTGTTTTAATATAAATGTCAATTTTGTCCTGTTTTTTTTAAAAAAATTAGCAAAATGTCAGGCATGGCAAGATTGATTCAGCCAAGATGCCATTATCATTTAAAAAGTGCTTGATTGAGGTGCCTGATGTTGGGTGAGACTAGAGAGGGGCAAGGAAGGCGGAGAGAGGGAGAGAGAGACAGGGAGAGAGATCTTTGCCACCGCCCCTGCTCTGCTCTTAGCTGGTCGCTCTCTGCTCTCTGTTTTATTAAAATGCATTCGGGATGTGATCCCGCCCCCTTTTTTCAAGAGTGAAACTGATTATTTCTCCAGCTCGGCAAGAGAGAGTCTTTCACAGCCCGTGAGCCGTGCTTTCCCCATTCGCCTCCTGTTAAATACAGTCCCCCTCTACATCTACCTAAAGTTTTGTATGAGTTCTGTCACTGAAGAATAATTGTTAGCTCAATATGTTCATGTAATAAAACTTTTTCATTTTAATGAAAACAAAAATATTTTTATATATACAGTAATCTGTTTAAGGACCAGCAGATGGATCTTAAAAACTGTTTAAAACTTTTTTTATCGTCTTACTTTTTCATGAAACGGAATATTACATACGTTTAATCCCGTCCCATTTTCCCCATCCCAATGTCCCGTTTTTGTCTCAAGGAAATATGGTCAGCCTAGCACAGAAAGAAATAACCTAATAAAGTTGCATAATACTTGCTAATTAAACAACTAAAAACTATGAATTCCACTTACAGAGACAAAACAGATGATACATAGAAACGCCATATTTTACTTAATGGATAATTTTTTTATGATTACTGATAATTGACAACAATAATTTACTGAGAAAAACTACAGCTCAAATCATGAAGCCAACAAATCTCAAATGTATAAAAAAATAATGACATAATGAAAAGCAGTTATTGTCAGCTTATTAAAAACCATCCCAAACATTTTAGACACACAAAAATAAATAAATCAAGATAAAACTTTTTAAATAATTATTTTTAAATATCTATGTGTAGATAATTTTGGAAGATATTACCAACTGAAAATTGTGAGAATATTTTGCAGAAAATGTAAATATTAGTATTTTATTAGAATCTCTGGCAATTTGCTAGTAGATACTTTTTAACTACTGCTTTTAACTATTATTCAGACATTAAAACAATACATGTATTAGTCTCATAACTGAGTTTAAATCATATTATAAACATGTTTAATTTGTGTTCTGCAATCAAAATGCTAAACCATCCCCACTAGCCATTTTGCTGTTTGGAAGTCAATGGGGTTTGTAAACTACTCTGCTTCCTCTCTGTGAGGGGGAAGAATCAATCATATTGAGCCATAATTTGCTTAACTATAGTTTGTTTCAAAAGCACACACAAATTGGCTAGCTTCCCATACCGCACTAAACCATAAGCAATAGTTTATAAAGCATTCACATTGCCTGAGTATATCCAACATGCTAAACCAAAACCAATCAAACCAGATTATGGCTTACAACACACTTTGTCAATATACCTTAACTTTCACAGGGTCAAAGGTATGGTATAACAGTGGGCAGAATGTTGCATCTATCAATGAACCTAAAAAAAGGAAAAAAAACTAGCAAGATCCAAATTCTTCCTCAGTTACAGGGCTGCAGGATGGCCTTGAGCAAATTACTTGCTCAAATGATTTCCTATTTGCATTCTGGTACAAGAGTGTCTATAATTATGGTTACATATTATCAGAATTATTATGTATACTACTGTATACTATTATATGAGGTACATTATGGGCTATTTTTTCCAACAATATAAAGGGACAGATTTCATTACTGTACATAATAAATGTGGCTGCCTTGCTCTTAAATTCACAACAGCCCTATGAGGTAGGTAAACAACTGCTACAGCTACAGCCTTAACCAGTGAATCTCTCTCTTTTTAAATTTAATATTTTTATTTAACTTTCTTAACATACACTATTGACAAAACAATCTTTAAACTTAAAGGAAAAAAAGAAACCAAAATAAAAAGAGGAAAAAATTAGAAAAGAAACAAAATCAAACAAAGAATACAAACTAAGAAAGAGAGGAAAAACAGAAGAAAAAAACTCTACCTTATATTTTATACTTCTCAATAGTCACCGGTTTACTAATAGAGTGAATCTCGTAACTGATAAGGGATTTAAACCTGGATTTCCCCAAACTAATACTATTTATTTATATACAGCCACATTCTACATCATTTTATTGTACAATCATAACATTGTACAATAAAAAACAAAACAAAATAATTGTAACAAAAATACAGAAATAATTCCAGTAATAATAAACCTTAAAACTGTCCAACCCTTTCACAAATTAATATTAAAAACAAAAACACAGTAGTAAACATATGGATGACAGTTCTTAACTAAATGCCCTTGTTAAGGTTTTTCTAAGTGTCAGGAGTGAAGATTTCTGGTGGAAAGCTGTTCCACAGGTTAGATACCACAGCTGAGAAGCACAATGATCTTGGTTTCCCCTAGATTTCATGTGGGGAAATCCCCTGGATGCCTCAGCATCCTGAAAAACACATCCTTGTATGTCAGGTCGACTACACCTGATTCTCAATGGGAGTGTAGTTCTTTGTCATGCATATTGCAGTATAAAAAGGCTAGTATGTAATTTGTACCTGGATGCCACTTCCAAGAAAAAACCTAAAATGTAATTTATTTCACAGGTTGCTTGTGAGACAAGTGTAAGTTCATAAAGCAATCCTTGGGAGCTTATTCTAAAGCTAGTACATATCCATGAAAGATTCCTACCTCTCTAACAGGCTGCCTAAGGAGTAAGTTTCTTTAAAATATATATATTTATGGGGGGAGGACTCTGTAACCTTTGGGCAATGCTGAACTGCAACTTCCATCAGCATGACCCATGAAGATGGGGATGGAAGTTCCCTCCTAGGTAAACCTTTAATATAAAATTCCAAGGAAGCGAGAGGACCGGGACGGGGAACCAAACGAGCCATTTGAAGACATTAAATGAGAAACAGGGCAGGGGGGTCAGGAAGAGAAGCCGGCCAATTCATTCCCACAGTTGGAGGCTGTGCTGGAAAATCGTAGCAGGGAAGTAAAGCAGCTTTCCGGGCAAAAAGGGGAGCGCTTTCCAGCCAAAGCGGGGTCGCTTTTCTTGGGGGAGATGACTTTTTCAAGCGGGGTTTGCGCCCTCGGGCTCGGAGACTGAGCCCTGAAGCTCCGGCGGGTCCCGGAGACGGTCTCTCACCTTCCATACGTTCAAAGCGAAGCGGCTGTTCCCCTTCCGGCCTTCTCCCTCCTCCTCCTCTCGCCCGGGACAGCTCGCGGCCCTTCCGCGGCTGGGGAACTCAGCAACGCGACCTCGAGGATTCCTCCCCGCCAGGCCGGGCCTGCAAAACACCCGGCCGGTTGCCCCGCAGAGGGGCGGGAGCACAGGCATAACGTTACGGGCGGCCGGGTACCGCCTCCTCCCCGTCGCCGGTGACAATCCAAGGGTCTCGCCTTGGCCCCCACTCCGGCTCCCCCCCAGCCCCGGGCTTGGTGCAGGAAGCGCGCGGCCTCCCTCGCGCCCGTCCCCGTGGTCTTGGGAGCGGCCCCGTAGAGGCCGCGGCGGCCTTTGGCATGCACGCGCCTCCCCCGCGGCCGTCTGCCGAGAGGGACAGGGGAAGAGGCGGAGGCGGTCCGCGGAAGCGAAGGAGACGCGTCAGCCGCGGGAGGTGGAGGTGCGGGTGGCAGGTGCTGGGCGCGGCCGGTTCTGGGGTCCGCTCCTGACGCGGGTGCCTTACCTGCCCCGGTTTCACCATTCCTACTCATGCGAAAGGGGGACGGACCTGGGCGTAGAAAAAGTCCGGACTGTGGCGCCTCCTGGGCACTCTGCACTTGCTCATATGTACTTTAGAGCTTCAGGGGCAAGGTTGAGAGCCCTCTGCGGCTGATCCCTGCCTGCCACACCTTCCCACAACACGGAAGGCGCGGATAAATGGCAGCCCGTTCTTGTACTGGCGTGAACGAAGCAGAAACAAGGACTCTGCGCTAGGAAATCAGCAGCGGGGATGGACATCGGAAGGAATCAAACCAAGGCTAAGACCTGAAGCCAAAATTGTAGCCGGCCAAGGATCCTAAAAACTCAAGTTAGCCTCTCCATTAACTTGCTTTATTAGCTTGCCTAGACACACACAGAAAGTTGCAGACGCCACCTCCTGTGTTATTGCAACAGTGCTAGTATTTTTAGATGCGAAAATGGGAAGTAAGTAACCACAAAAGCTGACTTATGCAAATATTCGCTTTGCTAATTGTATATTTTACACTGTAAGCATAAATGTAATAAATCGAAGAGTAAATATAATCCTTGCTATCAAAATACTATGACTGACATATTGATGTCATTAATCAGCATTTATTGTACAACTATAGGTATATAAAGGTGGTTTGTATCATCCTTCAGTGGGCAAAACCTTGTGGTCTGTCCCCTTTAATAAACTTGGCTCAAGCAGATGGTGTGGTCTCTGCTGGTCAATTGGGTCTTCGGGAATTTTCCCCTACACATCCCCATATACACTCTCTCCATCCTTTCGCCAACTTGCCCATTACTAAGGCCGCAACTCTTAAAGTCTCCAAAGTGCAACTCCTTTGTGTGAAGCAAACAGTCCTTGGTCCTATCACAATTTCCGCCCTGAATTGCCTGCTTTGCCCCATACCACCCGTACATCCCTTCTCTCTGCCCCAACTCTTGATTTCATCCAGGCACCCCCAACCCTCGCAGATTGCAACTACCGTGCCTGAACTACATGAGCTGGCCTCCCCCTCTCCCCAGCCTATCTCTCATGGTTTGCATCTTCCCAACCGGAGTTCTTAGTGATCTAGGGCAATCTAGGATGATCTGGGCTGCAAAATTCCATTCAATCACTAGAGGGCAGTAAAGATAACAGAATGGTTACTCTTTGCTGCCATCTAGGATTATATTTCTGCAGCCAGTCTTGTCACTCTACAGCAGTGTTTCTCAACCTTGGCCACTTTAAGATGTGTGGCCTTCAACTCCCAGGATGGCTGGGGAATTCTGGGAGTTGAAGGCCACACATCTTAAAGTGGCCAAGGTTGAGAAACACTGATCTACTGTGAACTCTGTATCCCGTAATCCATCTCTAGCACATTCCATGTACCATCTCATGCATTACATGCAGTTCCCATCTACCTTTCCTGCATTAACCTCACGAAGAAGCCAATCGCTCTTAGGCTTGAGTGCCTGATCCCTGACCTGCAGAATAGCTTATTCACAACCTCTTCACTCCCCTGTTTCTTTGCTCTTTCTTTCCCCCTTCCTAGCAATTCTCCTGTGCATTTTGGTCTGCGGTTCCTATGGTATGTTTCCTCCCGGCCCCCCTCGCACTCTTCTTACCTGGTGATCTTTGCCTCCATTATCTTGCATCATTTGCCTCTCTCTGGAGTTGTCCGGGATCTGAATTAAAAAGGAACCAGGAAGGAGCCTGCTTTTTAGGCTATTGGAGAGCCCAGCTTTGACAAAAATTAGGGGCCTCGGGAACTAACAACTGGAGATTTCCTTCTGCCTTTTACTCCTCTTCCTTATCTTTCTTTTCTTGCACTCCGTGGTCTGAAAAAGCCACCATGGGTCTCTTAACAAGCTGATGCCTATGAAGGCTGGAGCCGGTTCCCGCTTTCAAATGCCCTTCATGTATTAAATCCTACAGGCATCTGAAATGCTTTCCTGCAAATCTCGCTTTTTTGAGGCATCCTGGCTGGTGGTTTTTTTTTCTTTTTTTTTTGCTTCCCCTCTTAACCACTGATGAATGGGTGAGGCTTCCTTTTCCCAGAAAAAAAGCTGTGCTCAAGAAACTATTGTACTCTTTCAGTGGCCAGCCTCCTACCGCTGAAGGGAGGTTGATAAAGAATTCCAGTTAAATCATGTGATTCTTTGCACTCTGTTTGCAGAACAGTGTTGACAAAGGCGAACACAGGTTGACTTGCTGGAACGCAGAACTCTAAGGCATTTGGCAGAAAGAGAGGAGATGGCTTGCTGTACCTTGCTACATAATTAGTTGTTTCAACACCATTGTGAACGGCTACTATTAATAACAGAATTATCACTCTTTATGCTTCAGTATTTCATTTCCCTCTGGTATAATTGCTCACAACTGCCACAGGCAAACCAACTGTGTATGTAGATACAGTACTTGTATCTCTGCTTTACATCTCATGTATCTGATGAAACAGACTGCAGTAAGGAATGCTTATAGCATAACAAATGTGTTAGCTTTGGGGGCAGAGATGCAACATTGAAATCCAGTGATATTTGCAGTCTTGGGTATGGCCCCCAGAAACCTTCACATTTCTAATAAAATCGGGCTTGGTTTTTCTCCTGGAGTATATGCTAACAGTGCAGAGCTAAGCATGACCCACAATCCAGAAAGGATTCAGTCCTGCATTATTTAAGATGTCACAGAAATGTATTGAACCTGTTAGAACAGGTTAAAAGAAACTGCTTATGAACACGCACAAAGTACTTTCCTTTTGCTGTGAAACTGCCTTAGCATTGGAATTAAGAAGAACAGAAATCCAGTTCACAGCACATGCATTTCAAATAGGTTTGACTATTGATATTTTTAACTAGAGATTTGGCCAGCTACTTCAGTTAATTAGAAACATTAATTTCAAAGCTACAGGTCTGTTACATGCATTATTTTTCTTTTTCTTTATTCTTTATTTTTTAAAATTAATTTTCTATCCTGCCTTTTATTATTTTTATAAATAGCTCAAGGCGACGAACATGCCTAATACTCCTTCCTCCTCCTATTTTCCCCACAACAACAACCCTGTGAGGTGAGTTGGGCTGAGAGAGGGTGACTGGCCCAAGGTCACCCAGCCGGCTTTCATGCCTAAGGCGGGACTAGAACTCTCAGTCTCCTGAACATACACATTTTGGGGTGTTTATTGGTGAACTTTCTGCACCTACAAAGTATTCAAAAAAGAAAAACAAATGTTTTAAGTAGATTCATGTTCTGTATCTCTATAGAAGAAGTGCACAGAGCTGTCAGCTTTACAATTATAAACAGTGCTTGAATTAAGGATGGGAAAAAAGATGGATGCAGAATGTGGGTTAAATCATCATCATAATAGCAATTTATAAGTTGCCTTTATGAAAGATATTCAAGAGAGCACATAACAGGAAATTTGAAAACACACAAGGCAAGCATTAAAAGCAACATAAAACAATATAAATCACTGAAATAAACATAAAACACAAACAAAATATGTTGCCAGATTTCCATTTTTCCCCACAGCCTTTAATAGCAATAGTTAAGTAGGCTATCACACAAAAGGCCAGTTTGGTCTAGTGGTTAAGGCAACCGGCTAGAAACCAGGAGACTGTGAGTTCTAGTCCTGCCTTAGGCATGAAAGCCAGCTGGGTGACCTTGGGCCAGTCACTCACTCTCAGCCCAACTCACCTCACAGGTTTGTTGTTGTGGGGAAAATAGGAGGAGGAAGGAGTACTAGGTATGTTCGCTGCCTTGAGTTATTTATAAAAATAATAAAAGGTGGGATAAAAAATCTTAAAAAAAAAGAGGAGCTCCTGGACACTTAGTTTGCTGGGACTATGGGTGTTGCAGCCTACATTTGGAAATATTACACTATTTCTTTATAGCACATGGCTGAAAAACTTCTTTCAAGCATAAATCAACAGAGATACTGCTGAATCGCCATCTGGACAAAAAGAAGACGTTGGGATGTGTGTGTGGGAGGGAGAGGGAGTGAACTGTATTATAGATTAATGCATGATTTTAAAAAATATATTAAAAATAAGTCCCACTTATATGATGTGCCAGATACTGTACATTATTGTAGTTAGTAAATCATGGTTTATATTATTGATGGAAGTCTAGCTAATTCTAGTTTCTTAATCAAGGAACTACCTAGGAGGAAACCACACCCCCACCAACACTGGCAGAGCAAGCTACTGTGTATAAACAGGGAGCAAACCCCACAGTCACTCGCACTGATGATGTTACCTAGTCAGGTAATGAAACGTCTGCAAGCAAACAACCAAGCTCAGGGAGCACCAAGGACTCCACAGTTCAACCCTGAGCTACAGATATTCCCTTCTATTGGAATCTAGTTTCTTAACCAAACCACTGCGTAGGGCAATGGGGGAACACACCCTGCGTCTCTGTGAGCACAAATGCAGCCGACAACTTGGTCAATAAGATGTTCCCTTTGAACAATTACCAAACAAAAGCACAGACCAGGTTAACAAGAAACAATCCTTCATTAGTTTTAATGAGTTTCTGTCTGAATTTAATGAATCAGAACAAAATAAATAGATGCTAGAATTAAGCTAGGCAATTATAAGTCCATCACAAAGCTTGCTCTGGACATTAGCCAATACACTTTGATTAGCGGCATGGTGGACCATTCATTCCTGGGAATGAGATTAAAAAGGGGCACACATTTTCTTGGATTTCTCACTGATCCAATTAAATAATTAAGAATAACTTCTAAATGTTAGCAACCAGCACACTTACTGACCTTTACTGTGAGAAATATACACAGTGGGACCCGATCCCTGGGTTTAGTACGAGTATCAAGACGAAAATACATGCGGCTGGGTAATTTACATTTTTTCCCCTACAGCTGTCTTTAAAAGATCTTATAGTGGAAAGATTGAATTTAAATGCAATTTAAACATTTTCCCGTACCAGGGATTTTCACTCATTAAAACCATTACCTTCCAGTGCTCTATCTATTAAATATTTCAACATGTTTAAATACTGACCACTGACATGGTAGGTCTGAATCTGCAGGGGATTAGAATAAGACCCCAAATAAAACTTGCACTATTGTACTAAGTTTAATTTCTGCTTAACAGTTATAAACCTTGTCTCCAGAAAGACAGCATGTCAGACTGAGTATACCATTAAGTCTTGTTGAACAAGTTTAATCTGATTCTTCATACATGCTGTTCTTTCAAATGTGAAAATAATTATACTATCGGAGCAGCTTTGATCTGTCTAGGTATATAGTTTACCTATTAAAACACCCTATAATTACTCCCTCTTATATACCAATGATACCACCATTAAGTAATAAAACACCATTTTGAAATATCTGCGGACACAATTGGAAAAACATAGCTCAAATCCTGATATGAATAGGAAATGCATTTTAGAATAAGGACGGTATTTGGTTGTCATGGATAAGTAACAGTGATTTGAATTTAGGCAGAGAAATATGCAAAGTAGCTCATTTTACTTCGCTGAAGTATATAATTAAAAAGAGTAAAGTCTCCTTCACGTTGAGATTGACTTCCATGGATACATACGTGTGGTTTTCTTGGTCTGATAAAGAATCATAGGAAGTATGGATTGGAACACATTTTGGAGTTCATCTATTCCACTTCCCTGGCCAGTACAGGGATACACTATTATGGCACCCAGGTGAATGGCCATCCAGCTTCTGCTGAAATGTTTGTGTAAACCACTCCCAAGTCATTCTGTTCCATTATTGAACAGCTATAGAAGGTTTTCTGAGATTAATTTGGAATTCCGAATGAAGTCTAGCCTATAACTCTGGACTTTGTAGATCAGTGTTTCTTAAACTTTTTTCTCTCAGACCCCTTCCCACTTTTAAAAATTACGGAGGAACCCAAAAGAGCTTTTGTTTTTATGGGGTATATTCACTGATATTTACAGGATTAAAAATTAAAATTGATGCATTCGCTGCTGCTACCGCTTCTCACAATTGTTTGATGGGATTTTAATATTGTATTACTTTTATTGTATTACTTTTCAACATAGGCTGGCAAACAATTTTGATTTTGCAGTCAGCCGGGATCTTTTTTTAAACTTATATGTGTATACATATTGTTTTTCTTTTTTATATATAAGCTGCCAAGAGTCATTGAGGAGTTGGGTGGCCTTGAAATTGGGTTAAATAATAAACAAACAAACAAACAAACATGCCACACAAACCTGAAATTTCACACCCCTGGTTTAAAGTATAGTCTCCTCCTAATATTTAAAATAGAAAGCATTGCAAACATTCGGGAGCCACTATATACATGGTTATATATATATTTAGTGTGTGTATTTATAGAGTATTCTATAAATATGATTGTATGACAGAGTCACTTGTTGATATGGGTGGCTATAGAAATCAAATAAATAAATAAATAAATAAATAAATAAATAAATAAATAAATAAATCTAAATCACCTTCAAAGGTAGTCCTACATACATCATATTACAATTGTGTAAACAGGGCAAAGTTGTCCCTATCTAAAAGAGCCTAAGCAAGCAATCTGGGTATCTTCCTGGACTATCTATTCTTAGTACCTCTATCTTGATGTTATTGAGTTTCAATTTATTGGCTTTTATCCAGTCTAATGTAGATCATGGATTCAATGCTTCTATCTTTATGACTGTTATGAATGGCACAGAAAACAAAGCTGCTAATCATCCTGATAACTTTTCTTTCATCTTTCTCAATGAAGTTTCTCAGTTAATTGTAAGTAGTATCGGAGACAAGATGAAACTCAGCAGCTCCAAGATACCAAGCACTTTAACTGAAATGGAACATCAGTTTCTTCTAAGAGATCCTGCGGCCAATAGACACCACTTGTTTATCTTATTCCAGAAAGGCACACTTGTATTTGGTCAATAGTTTGTATAATGCTCAGCTTCCAGCTGGGACCATGTCTTTTCTTAAAGGAAGCAGTAATCTCCCCTCGAAACCAGGCAATGAGACCTTTATTTCTAGTTCTTATTAGTTCAGAAGGGTAAGGATTGGTTGGCTTTAACCTTCTAAGAACCTCAAGGCTCAACAACTGACATCATCCCATAAAACTAAATTAACAATGGATAGTTATTTAATTATACATTCCCAGAGCATTGGGCATTGACTGGTTGCAAACTCATAATCCAGAGGTCTAGTAGGAGCAAGAGATTCTTTCTTTTCCATCTCAAAAGTATCAACAACACCAGTATCCAGAGCCTTCCCACTCTGATCCTTCTTCCTCTCCAGCCCAACTCTCAGAATCTCCTTCCTTGCCAGAAAAGTACAAAGTACAAATAAACTACCTTGCCTCTTTTTTGGGTGTATGATTGTATCATCAACTTCAGTCCAGGAGCCCAGATCCTAGCTAAGAGGCAATACCCAATGTCTATTTAAGAGTTAGCCATATTGAAGGAGTTTCTGGACAACAATCTGAAGAAAGGTTTTATTGGTCCTGCTAAGTTTCCAGTATCTGCATCTACATTTTTCACCCCTAAGAGCAGAGCTTTCCAAACTGTGTGTCGTGACACAAAAGTGTTTCACCACACACAGTCTGGTGTGTCGCCACACAACCCGGAAGCGCTGATCATCATCAGCGCTTCCGGGTTTTCCCGCGGCGACACACCAACGGCGGCATGTAAAAAGCAAAAGCGGCAGCAGCACTTCCGGGTTTTTGCGTGCTGCTGCAACGGCGGCACTTCCGGGTTTTCCCGCGGCGACACACCAACAGCGGTTGGTGTGTCGCCGCGGGAAAACTTTGGAAAGCCCTGCCTAAGAGGACTGTGGATAACTAGAGATTCCTGAACAGTGTAGGGTTCACTGGGATCACTGCCCACTGCCCACAGTGATCAGGGATCACTGCCCACTGCCTCTTATTTCAGACCTACTGGATCACTTTCAAAGGTACGCATTTTCATTAAATTGTACTTGAAATGTGTACAATTTGACCAGAAGACAGGCCATGAATATTTTACAGGCTTTGATAGGGTAAATTTGAATATACAGTGATGCCTTTTGGATTGGTTAATTGTGTCCCAGTCTTCTCCAGATTCGTGAGTGAAATATTTTCTGATATTTTGGACAAATATGTAGTGGAGTACATGGGTTATATAGTGATTTTTTTCAGAAAACCCATCTTGCCCAGCTGGAGTCCAACTCAGAGCAAATTGGAGTGATTTTATCTACCAGGTGTCAAGAATAATCCTCACAGTGACCCTGCAGATGTTCCCCAGCCCATCCTGACTCAAGACTGTTCACGTCTGAAATGTTTTGCACAACCCTAGAAACAACTAACTTTTGTCATGAAGAAGGTTGCTCTGGTTATGAAAAGACCATTTAAAAGCTTAGTTATAAATGTATGATCTCTTTTCATCCCTACACCCACACCCACATTTCCAATATCTCTTGGATCCCACATAGATGCTTTTGTTTGAAAAGTAGACAAGAAACTGGGGGAGTTGAAAATGCTTTAATTCTAAAATGACTAATGCTCAAGGCTAGTGAATAAGCATCCAGAATTGAGTAATGATGGCACACCTGCATTTTAAGTTTTTAGCATGCATGTTTTAAAATTTTAGAATGTACACTTTTAAGATTTAATATTCTAAATCAGAGCTTTCCAAACTGTGTGTCGCGACACAAAAGTGTGTTGCCACACACAGCGTGGTGTGTCGCCACACCACCCGGAAGCAGCGGCGCGCGCGTGCACGGCGGCCGCCATGCACGCGCGCGCCGCCGCACGGCCCCCGCACCGCCGCACGCCCCTCCCGTGCCGCCACCATGCGCGCGCGTGCCACCGCACGCCCCCCGCGCCGCCGCCGTGCATGCGCGCCGCCGCCGAATGCCCCCCGTGCCGCCGTCGTGCACGCGCGCCGCCGCGCCGCCGCCGTGCGCGCGCGTGTCGCCGCTGCCGCCGCCGCCGTGTGTGTCGCCAGCGGCGGCACTTTGGAAAGCCCTGTTCTAAATACTTGACATCTTGGGCCTTTGCACTTAGCACTATACAGAGATGCCAGTTGTTGCAGTAAATAAATGGATGATGAAGGGGTAATATGCTGACAAAATAATTATAATATATAATATATAATATATAATATATAATATATAATATATAATATATAATATATAATATATAATATATAATATATAATATATAATATATAATATATAATATATAATATAATGTGTAGGAAGAGAAGTTGTTTGTGAGCACAATACTGCTTACTCCTGAATTAAAATGTACATGTTGGAGAGTGTATTTTCTTGCACACGCAGAGTATCAGAAAACAATCAGCACCAGAGACCAATTAATGACGCCAGTCATTTTAGTAACTTAGTTGCAGTTATATTTGTTACTCATACAAACAGATATTTACAGTCCTCTTCCAGATCCCTGGAAGTATTACAATTCCACATACCAGATAGTAGAAGCAAACAAACAGGAGTAAACAGGAACAGAAACAGAGTAAGCAGGGTGGGACAGGCAGGCTCTTTTATACTCTTCAGCCTGGATCACGTGCTACCTGACCTTTTTAAAGTTTGCAGGTGTTTACCTAATAAGGTTATATTGCTGTGACTTACCCTCAAGGAATAATACACCAACAGTACATCCCAAAAATACATAATAAACTAAACTTCCTAACATAAGGAATGTTCCTAGCATAGAACAGCAGGATAAAATGGAACCTAATGTGTTTGGATAATACATTTGGCACCAGACAAACTTCTGTAGAGAGTGTACTCAACAACCGGGACACCACCACTATGGAGATCCTCTCTCTAGTAGTCATTTACTTCCTGAGGCACCTGTCATCTCTCTGCTTAATCCCAGTTTACATGTAGTATTGATACTGAAGTCTGAGTTAGTGCCATCAATTTTTGTCTGTCCTGATGAAATGCAAGTATAGCATCTAACACTGAAACAAAGGGACAGTTCATACCACATGGGATGATGGGAATTTTAGTCCTGGGCTGAAGAAGTCTGATATACTGTATGCTTTAAGTATTTGCTAGACTAGGCCTAGTTCAAATGAGAAAGAAACATCATGCTTTTTTATTTTCTCCTAGTCTTTTTCCCAACATGGCGTTGTAGGCCAGAAGTTTGGGCCAGAGTTCCAGGGGTTGGTAGTTCTTAGTGGACTCAGTATATGAGGAAGGGTTGAGGAAGATGGTAGCTGAAGGTGTTGGGGTTTGAGAGATGATCTCTATGAGATTGTGGAGAGTCTTTGTGGCTTTTTGTCACAGGATGGCATGAAAAATGGTAGTGGTGGTGGCTTCGGGGGCTGGCAGAAAGGAATCCCCCCAGGCAGAGGTCAGCCAGCCAAGGAGGGTGTCAGGCAGCCTGTAAAGGCTCTTGATCGGTCCCGGGGCTGGAGAGGCAACTACAGAGCTCCTGCAACGAGTCAGTGGTAGTATTCAGAAATATGGCCACCCAGGTATTGGATGTGGCATCAGCTAAGACAGGCAGGGGTGTTGGTGTAGCTGGTTATCATCTGGGAGACTCTGGTGGCTTCCAGGAGTGCTCTTCTGCAGATAACCAGATATTTATTTTTTTATTTTTTATTGTGATATTTATACCCCGCCTATCCCCTCCCTAATGGAGGACTCTAGGCGGGCTGTAGGGATCAGATGGGATTGCTGCTTGTCTACCAGCCTTCCTGCTCCATAGTGGCTTCCCTGCTGGAGCTGCTTGACTCTGTGGCTGACTTGGCAGTGGAACTCCCCAGGCTTATGGTCCTGGGGGACAACCTATCTTCACTGGGCCTGGAGTAGAAGGTGGCTCAGAAGTTCATGGGCATCATGGCAACTATGGACCTGGCCAGACTCACAGTGAGGGTCACACATTAGATCTGGCTTTTCTCTCAGGACTGTGGCAATGTGATATGGAGTTGGGAGGTATTGTCATCAGTCCCTTGTCATGCACGGATCATTCCCTGTTGGCTTTGGAGTTCTTTGTGGAAGGAACTTGCGGTAGTTCCTGAAGCTCTGGTGCATGTTTTGATTCAGGCTTTAGTCGCTTCGTAGAATGAGCAAGCAACAATGACCCTGGATTGGATTACAGCTATGTGGACTCTCTATGTGCATGGATCCCAGATGGCCTCCTGGTTTTCAAAGGGACCTCAGGAGATGAAGCAGCATAAAGAGATACCTAGAACATTGGAGGAAGACAAAGAGTGAGTCTGACCAAGAACAGGTGAGAGCCTGTATTAAGGACTACCTTCTGGCAATAAGGATGGTGGAATGTATATATTTCTCCACCCTTAGTGCACCCACAGATAGCTGCCAAGCAACCCTGTTTCAGGTGACTTGGTCCCTTCTGTGTAAGGAGGGTTTGTGGGAACTCTTGCAGGGCCACTGCAAGGGTAATGCAAGGCATCTGCCAAATAAAATTGCTCAGATCCACTCAGAGTTAAGACTTGAGCTGTGCTGGCCCTATGGAGATGACTGTGGCTGGGTCTTCTCCAGTTATCTGGGCTGAATTCAATCCAGTTATCCTTAAGGAAGTGGACAGGATCCTCAGGTTATTGACTTCTGCCACCTGTGTGTTAAATCTATGTCTGTCCTGGCTGTTCAAGGCCTCTCAGAGGTGAGATGTATCTGGAGTTAAACAGTGATAAACACTTGTTTGCAGGAGGGGGACATTCCATATGTCTTAAAGGAGGCAGTGGTCTGCCCCTTTTTCCATTTTTTTCCAGGCTCCAACCTTCCCTGGTCAGGTTTCAGATGGCATTGATTGCACTTTTGGGATATGATCCATTCAAAGAATTAAACACAATTTAAGTATCACTGATTTCAAAAGGAGATATCCCTCCTCCTCCTCCTCCTCCTCCTCCTCCTCCTCCTCCTCCTCCTCCTCCTCCTCCTCCTCCTCCTCCTCCTCCTCCTCTCGTAGCTGAGTAAGATTGTCTTCCAGGGGTAAAATCTTAATAGTGGATCCGTGGCTGTAAAGGCCAATTCTGGATCCGCACAACCTCCCACAATGAGGGCATAGGTTTCCAGGTGGAAGACGGTCATGATGAGGGTTTGCTTGACGTGCCTTCCTCTTAGCTCGTTTCTCCCTTTCGCCCTGTACTCGTGCTTCTTCAAAGTCCATAGCGCCTTTAATAAAGGCTGACCTCCAATTGAAACACTCATGAGTTAGGGCTTCCCGGTTCTCAATGCTGATATTAATTTTTTAAAATTAGCTTTGAGAGTATCTTTGAATCTCTTTTGCTGTCCACCAATATTCCGTTTTCCATTCTTAAGTTGGGAGTAAAGTAGCTGCTTTGGAAGACGATGGTCAGGCATTCGAACAACATGACCAGTCCAGCGAAGTTGATGTTGGATGATCATTGTTTCAATGCTGGTGGTTTTCGCTTCTTCTAATACGCTAACATTAGTCCGCCTATCTTCCCAAGTAATTTGCAGAATTTTTCGGAGGCAGCATTGATGGAATCTTTCAAGAAGTTGGAGGTGGCGTTTGTAGAGGGTCCATGTTTCACAGGCGTACAAAAGGGTTGGTAGTACAATGGCTTTGTAAACAAGCATTTGGGTCTCCCTGCGAATGTCCCGATCCTCCCCTTAAATGTCTCTATATCAGGGCTTTCCAAAGTTTTCCCGCGGCGACACACCAACCGCCGTTGGTGTGTCGCTGCGGGAAAACCTGGAAGTGCCGCCATTGTGGCAGCGCGCAAAAACCTGGAAGCGCTGCTGCCGCTTTCGGATTTTTGTGCGCCGCTGTTGGTGTGTCACCGTGGGAAAACCCGGAAGTGCTGATGATGATCAGCGCTTCCGGGTTGTGTGGCGACACACCAGACTGTGTGTGGCGACACACTTTTGTGTCGGCACACACAGTTTGGAAAGCTCTGCTCTATATCAATGAGAATTAAATACAATGAATAGGAAAATAGATGGAATGTGTTCTTCTTGCTTGCATTGGATATTAACTGAAGGCGGTTAGGTGAAAGCATCCAACAAACTGCTTGCTCTTATACAGATAATATATTATATATGGTGTTCAACCCTGATGTGTAGATCCATTTTCCAGAACAGCATCTTCCCCTGAGCAGAGTATCTTATAGTCTGTTCACTGGGCCTCTGCATTAATCATTCTCACTTTTTCCTTCATGAGTTCCTCTAAAGCCCCCTGGAGTCATTAATAAATTGGTTCTTGGATGCAGTGGTTTGTCTTTTACATAGAACTAGAACGTACATATGCTTCTAGGGCTATCAGACTCATTTTTCTTTTGCTAAAGATTTGCTAGCCTATTTGCAAAATATTATTAAGAGGCTAGAATTAATAACATTGGTACTAATAATCATAGCAGTATTTCTTAATAATAGTATTACAGGTTCTGAACGTAACACATCTATTTTGAAAGAGAAAAGCTTCTGGGAAAAAGGCAAGGCAATGATATGACCAAAAAGGTTGGTATGTGTGTACATGCACACATATACACACAAAGTCTTCTCTGTTTAACATCAAAGTTATTTTTCTAAAAACTAAACCAGCTCCAAATGATTGTGAACCTTCATTGCCTACATATACCTATAACGTCCACTTAGTCTGGGTGTATAAAATCACTTTATTCCAGAAGTCTGCCAAGGAAATAAACTTTTAAGCTTTTTGGAGCTTCATAGGTTAAAACCAGCCCTTTCAATTAGTTTTGGAAACTAGTATGAATCTTTAAATGCTAGCAAGTTACAATCTGTGTGGTGGATCCTTTCTGGAGGATTCTCATCTTGACCTGATATGAGGACATAGTAGCTCCAGTGACCCTGAAAGCAATGATGATGGAAGTGAGCTTCTGAGAAGGTAACCCTTGCCAGTAAGGCTGAAAGAAGATGAGGAAGATCATTCATAACAGGGATGAGGGCAGGTGGGGTTCTACAGCTGTGAGGGGAGCTAACTCACCTAGGAGAAGGAACTCCAGAATGAAACCCAGAAGAAAGCAATGCATTTATCCGTTGTTGCAAAAAACCTGTATGGATATAACTGTAATAGGAGTTTGGGTGGCAGATGATGAAACAGCCCCAGGCTGGAAAATACTGGGGAAAAATATAGAATTTCCATGAGTAGATCTAGAGTAATTATGTGGCAAGACCAAAGTCTCAAGGAAGTCGATGCCAGTATTGAAGGAGGAGTTCCTTGTTTTATAAGGACACATACAATACAATTGGAATGTGAGGATCCTGAACTAAAGAGAAGTTGAAACTGTTACAAAGGAAAGAAAATGTAGTAATTAAATGTTTTAGGATTACATGAACAAGTGAATCAAATGGATTGCTTTGACTCAGATGATTACATGATGGGCATACAGTAAGTATATAGGAAATGGAGAGGCTGTGATCCAAGCACAAATTAACAGGACTGCATCTATTAAAATTAATGGATACCTAATCATCAGTGTATTATACAAATATATGCATCAGCTACAAACACAATGGAGGAAGACATCGAGGAATATTATGGGAAATTGCAAGAACTAGTAGATGCATTATCAAGAAAGGACATAATATTACCAGTGGGTGATTGAATACAACAGTTGACCAACAATGGAAGAACCTAGAATCACAGGAAGATTTGGATTGGGTAAAGTCAATAATGCAGAAGATAGGTTAATAGCATTTTGCAAAGAGAATTGTTTGATAATTGCCGACATCATCTTAAAACAACACAAACTCAGGCTGTAAACCATGATAAAAAAAGACAACATTGGAATCAAATACAGTACACTACGTGGCAGTAAACAGAAAATCTAAAAGTATACTCTAGTCAGCCGGTATACTTCCAGGTACAGATTATAGAACATGAATTATTGGTGTCAAATATATGAATTAGACAATTAAGGAATGTAGGTATGCCAGCAGGAGAATGTAGAGCTGGAATAAGGAAATGGATTTAGTACACTTAGCTAATGTGGAGGAAAATCTGAAGATCTGTAGGAAGAGATAAGAGGCATTGAAAAGCTTAAGCGGAAGAAAATCCCACAGTTTCAAAGAAGAAATAAAGAGCTGAGTGATTTTCAGAACAAGCTATCAAAATAGATAGACAGAGGATGAATGTGGTGGGCAGTTAATCACAGACTCATAGCAACAAGTAAGACACTATGAAAGAAGTTCTCAGTCAAGAATATGAGTGAACTGAGAAATATAAGATGAAAAGGAAAATAGGAGATCTTTTAAAGAAAATCAGAGAAATGACAGGAAAATTCCGGCTAAGATAGAAACCATCAAGAGTAATTTTGGATGAAATATGCAAATTATGTTAAAAGAAAATAGAGAGGCCATTCTAACACTGTTTACATTATAAAATGATAGAAGCATTTGAAGAAAGAGAATATATTCAGGAATAACTCCAGCGAAAAGGAAATGTAACAGACAATAGACCAGCTGTCAAACATGAAAGATTCGGCTGCAAATAAAATACCCACTGAATTGTTTAAAGCTGTAAGGAGAAGAGGCGGTTAGAGTATTATCAGCTCTGGGTCAACAAATATGGTCCAAGACTGTATGGCTTACAGATTGGAAAAGTTGCTGTACATATCTTTGCTGAGAGGGTATACAGATCACCAAACCACTGCAGTAATTCCTGATGCAGGCAGACCTCAAGATCTTAGAAAGAATAGAGCCATACATGGAAAGAAAAATGTAAAATGAAAATGCAGAGAGTTCAGAAAAAGCAGAGGGACACGAGATCAGATAATTAATATAAAATGTATAATAGACCAAGCAAGAGAATACCACAAGGTTTATGTTTACTTTATTGACTACAAGAAGGCTTTGACTGTGTTGATCATGCCATGGTATGAACATAATAAAGCGGATTATTTTGTTGAGGAATGTTTACAATTACAATTAATAAGAGACAATTGTAAAAACTGAATTTGGAGGAAAGAGTGGTTCAGAATGGAGGGTGTTGGAGTCTGGAAGGTTAGAAAAACACTCCAAGCAGCTAACAACAATCTTGCAGAGTAGAAGCGCCCAGAAAAGACTTGCACATACAGCTTAATTAACGTTCAGAAATAAAACAGTCTTCACACATTAGTTAGTTGAAGAAAAATAAAGATAGCTTACATTTTTATTTAGTAGATCTTGGTTACAAGCTGTTTCATGGTAGAAAGGCTTATTCATCTCTGGTCTGCGTGCAAGTGAGATATTTCGGACAAGACCCACATAGCCATGTGGCCCTCCTGTATGTATGTGTGCTTAGGAAGAAGGGAAGATGGAGAATGGCCCTGAAAGACCCAAGAAGGAGCAGGAAACAGGAAGTCAGGTGACCCAGGCACCTCTCACAAACACAGTAGAGATACGCTTCAGTAGAAAAGTCCTCCCCTATGTTTGTGAGACAATGCTGAGTTGACTTCTGATAATCCTAACAACAAGGATGTAGGTTGTCCCCATTTTGATTTAACTTAGTGAATATAAGAATAGCAGGATTAGAAAATATGACTGTTGCAATTAAAACTAGAGGCCAAAACACTAATCTTCTGAGCTATAGAGATGACACCACGCTGCTAATTGAAAATAAAGAAGCCCTAGAAGGGCCCATTGACTGATTACATGCCATCAAGTTGGTGTTGACTGTTAGCAACCACATAGATAGATTTTCTCCATGGCGATCTATCCCTAACCTGGTCTTTCAGGTCTTCCAATGATGTACCCATTGCCACTGTAACTGTGTCCATCCACCTTGCTGCTGGTCTGGAAGTAAAAATGAAAGGTGAAAAATTCAGCCTAAGAAGACAAAGATAATGTCAATCTGCATATTCTATAAACTTAGAGTTGATGATAATTTGCTTCCGGGTGCAATTCAAGGTGTTGGTTGTTACCTTTAAAGCCCTACATGGCATGGGACCAGGTTACCTAAGGAACCGCCTCATCCCCAGAACGTCGACCCGCCCCACCCGGTTATCCAGAGAGGGCTTGCTACGGATCCCGTCTATAAAAGAATTCCATCTGACGGGATCCAGGAGGCGAGCCTTCTCGGCAGTGGCACCCACCCTTTGGAACATTCTCCCCCTGGAGGTGAGGCAGGCCCCTACACTCCTGACCTTCCGAAAGCAATTGAAGACCTGGCTCTGCCACCTCGCCTGGGATGGGGGGTGTAATAGCTCCTCTTGGAGGTGGCTGGCACCATAGTAAAGGTAAAGGTACCCCCCGCACATTTGTGCAGTCGTGTCCGACTCTAGGGGCCGGTGCTCATGTCCGTTTGTTAGCCAAAGAGCCAGCGTTGTCCGAAGACGCTTCCACGGTCATGTGGCCGGCATGACGCGCACGGAACGCTGTTACCTTCCCACCGAAGTGGTACCTATTCATCTACTTGCATTTGCATGCTTTCGAATTGCTAGGTTGGCAAGAGCTGGAGCTAGTGCGGGAGCTCACTCCGCACACAGGGCTAGGGATTTGAACCTCCGAACTTGCGATCTTCCAATCAACAAGCCTAGCGTCTTACCCGCTGAGCCACCACGCCCCTGGCTGGCACCATAGAGTTCCTTAAACAATAACATAACCTCTTGGATTTTATATGTTTATATATAATTAAATTGGAATAATGTATTGTATTTTATATGTTTTTAATTAATCAATTTTGTTGTAAACCACCCAGAGTCCCCTTGTGGGGGGAGATGGGCGGTGATATAAATCAAACAATAAATAAAATAAAAATAAATAAATAATGAATTGGAAGTGGCAGATTGTTTTGTTTTGTTTTTGGCAGGAGAGCAATGATAAATTTAGGCATGATCACAATAGTTAATAGGCAGGAGGGGTATGCTGAGGGTCCCATCCCCAAAGAAGTTCCATCTGGCGGGACCCAGGAGACGTGCCTTTTCTGCTGTGGCCCCCGCCCTTTGGAACATCATTCCCCCCGAGGTGAGGCTAGCCCCATCTCTGTTAGCCTTCTGGAAAGCCCTTAAAACATGGTTTCTTCAACAGCCTTGGGAATTCCAGGGAGACCCTGCAAGGTGGCTGTATGAGATTAAGTGATGTTTGTTCTCCCACTTTCTTGGGTTTTATTTGCTTATTCTTTATGTTTATATGTACGCCGCCCCGAGTCACATGTTTGAGAGATGGGCAGCTATATAAATATGCTAAATAAAATAAATAAATAAAATAATCCAATGGTTTTTCTACTGGCAATATACAACTATGGAAATTGGGCATTGTCAAGCTCCATGTATCTGAGAAACAAAAGAAGCAAGAACTGTATGGATTTCAGAAAGGCATCTATAACGCTTGTCTGGGGTAAATACCTTGAAGACTGTAAGAGTAAATTCCTAGCCAGACTTACAGCAAGTTAATTAAGGCCAAATTGCTTTGAAACATTTTATTCTCACGTCCCTCATATCTGGATTGTGTTGCCTCTTCTCACCTAAACTGCATTTCTCCACCACTTCCTTTCTACAGTCCCTCACTGACATTGAAAAAGAGCAAGAACAATATAATAAGTGCCTTCAAATTATGGATTTGGATCCAGTTATTAAGAGTATCATGGATTGCAAGAAAAAACAATCAGTCCTGCACTAACGAAAAGCTGTCTGCTCCCTTGAAAATGATCAAGAAGAAAATCACATACTTGGAGCTTGTGAGTGGAAAATGGTCTAGAAAAAATATTATGCTTGAGAAGTTAAGGGAGGTAGAAGAATGAAGACAATTTTTAAAGTGGATGGATCGGATCAAAGACATTACTAGAACGTCTTTGGAAGAGGTACAAGATATTACTAAAGACAGGTTGAGATGATAAGCTTTTGCTTATGCAGTCACCAGAAGTCTCTCTGTCCACATTTTCCAGACCATGGAAAATGGACCATTTTCCAGGTTTTAAATACTCCTTTTATCAATCTGCCTTCACTAAAAATCTCAATGCTGTAGTCTTTTTTTTTTTTTTTGCGGGTGGGGGGTAGGTAAGCTGTTCAACTCCTCTAAGCATTGTATTGTCATTTCCCTCCCCCCCCATATGTTTATATTACTGTATGCTTTTTATACTTTCCAAACCCACAGAACGTTAGAATGAAATTAAATAAGGGGGCTGAAGATTTCTTTCTTCCCATCTGTTGCCCATCAGCAAGACAGCTCTCTGAAAACTGAACAGCATAGAACCACATTTGGTATGGTGGGAGAAGCTGGCAAAAGGCAGATTAAGTCCAAAACTGGGCCAGATCTGCCTGGGGGCTACTGTGAACGAGTTTACAAATAGTTCCCCAGTACATCCCCAGTTGAGCTGCTTCTTGGAATGTTGGTGACTGCTTCCTTCTAAGGTTCGTCTCCTGCGTCCCATTCATATGACCCAGAATGCATGTATACATACAAACATATGGCTACAGTTGATAAAGAAGTTGGAAAGAATTCCAGAAGCCAAGATCTGCATGCTTTCTCTACCACGTTGAAATACAATGACTAGAACTGTACGCGTGTGAGATGCTCCTCATGCAAGCCACACACGTTTCTTACAAATAAGACTTCAGCTCTGGTATTAGTAAGTAAACGGTTTATTAGTTGTACATGAGTAAGCAAGTAAAGGCACGGATGGTTCTCAGGCTCTCGGCTTGGCTTTTTAAACCCTCCCGCCAGAGTACCCGCCCCCTCCCAGCTGAAGGCTTCCCTCTGGTCCGCTTCTGGTCAGTGCCCTGGAGTACCCTTCAGCTGGGCAGCGTGGGTGATGGTGATCTTCCGGCCGCGCCTTGGGTTTATTGTTCTTGTTCCGGCGCTGATGGTCGCTTAATTGTTCGCTTTGTTTTCCTTTTTGGTTATGTCAATGCTTTCTTAATGGCAGGGCTCTGAGTGCCTGTCAGAGTCCTGACAACGCATTATTCCAGGTGCAATTGCATCATCATATGTTTTATGTAAGAGCATTGCTATAGTTATATTTTAGTTTTATGAAGCCTGAAAAGGAAGTGGACCCATATTGTAGATCATAGGTGAACAATATCTTTTGCTTGGTGGGCCAGTCTGGTTCCAGACGGTAGAAGACTTATGCAGATGTATGTATGCTTATTCATTTTAAATGTATAGAGCTTATGATTACATTTTTTAATGTAAAGGCTCCTTATTTTATATTATGATAGTAAGATTAATTGCAATGTATTCTTGTTTCAGTTGTTATTTTATTGTGGGTCTGTACTATGCTGAGTTATAAAAAAAACTACTATTGCTGCTGCTATTTTTGCACACATTTATTGCAGAGTTCCATTTGCAGAAAAGAATCAACAACTTTTAGGCGAGTTGCTACAAAGTGGGGAGCGGGTCAGTTGACTTTTCAAGTGGAATTTTACCTCTTGATTTATAAGACCTACTCTAATGGCTTCTGAAGCTCTTCAGTGTCAGTGGTGCCCTTTGAGGTAGGCTCAATCAGGAAACTGATTCTACAGGTTTCACTAGAACCCTATTTTATTGAGGTAGGCTATCGCAGTGTTTTTCAACCTTGGCAACTTTAAGCCAAGCATGCTGGCTGCGGAATTCTGGGACTTGAAGTCCACACATCTTAAATTTGCCAAGGTTGAAAAACACTGGGTTGTAGTAACAGAATCTTGGAAGCCTGACCACATTTTCCCTTCCTTGTCTCTTCCTATTTTTTTCTTCATTCCCAGGCTTAAAGCATGTTTTTGTGACTCTCTCTGCATAGTTCCTCCAAGACGATCTCTGTGGCTTTCTGGAGGTGCAAATGTGTGAAGTTGCAGGGAAGACACGGGGCAAGTTGCAGGGATGAGAAAGGACCCCATAGGGACCGCAACCCATTAAGCTTTCCCCCCAGAAGTGAAAACAGAGCTGAAACCTTCCAGGCCCTGCCTCTTCTGCTGAAATCAGCATATCACCCAATGGTTTTGTGTGAAGGTCAAGAGGCAGAGTTATTCATTTCTAAAGTCTTCATTGAGGGATAGACTAATGGTAAAAAGGTAAAGGTAAAGGTTCCCCCCGCATATTTGTGCAGTTGTGTCCGACTCTAGGGGCCGGTGCTCATCTCTGTTTGTTAGCCGAAGAGCCAGCGTTGTCCAAAGACGCTTCTATGGTCATGTGGAAGACTAATGGTACAGAACAATTAAATTTAAGATATAAACATAGGATTAGAAATAGAGTACATAAATATTATATCTAGCAAGATTTAACAGGCAAAAGCTCCTTCTCCTTCCTTCCTTCCTTCCTTCCTTCCTTCCTTCCTTCCTTCCTTCCTTCCTTCCTTCCTTCCATCCATCCATCCATCCATCCATCCATCCATCCATCCATCCAGTTTCCGGAAACTGCAGGGATCATGTCAGAGGACACAGTGATGCTATTGTGAGGTAGATGAAATGTTCTTCTTTTTGTGTGTGTGTATTGGAAAAATGAAATAGGTATATTTTGTCACCAGATAGAAAAATAAGGGAAAAATCACACCCCTGAAAATGGGTGACTTTGCTGCCTGATGTTGAAGGAGAAGGCTCTTGGGGAGTTACAACACCTCGAGGTTAGGGTTTTCCCAAATGAGTAATATTACTCTGCTTTTACATCTTGGATACATTCATTTGCCACTTGTACTCCCAGTCCTTCTGCTATCCAATCCATTGCATGGTTCTGAATCTTCATAATATCAAAGCTTGCTATATTTTATATCAGAATGAGGAAAAATGAGTAAATGCGAACTCTGTTCCTGTTCCTTTTTGAGCCTCTGTGAAAAACAAGTCTTAAAACCAGCAAATTATGAACCTCTTACCAAGGGTTGTAATGGCTTTCTTTCATGAGCACATGAGAGGACTGCGCAAAGCCAATTATGCATTTTAAAAACAGACTCTTTCCATCTTTTAAAGTGGATTTTTTTCTTGGTAAGCCATACAGGCTGTACAGTATTTTGTATTCCATTCAGGTCTGAAGGAAATATGTCAGCCCTTCAATAACTAGGTATTTAGTTATTGTGCTGGTATTTGATGCGTGAATCAGATTTAATCACCTTGCCTGAATTCAAAAGGAAGAATCAGCAGCAGGAGGAGAAATAATACAGAGAAAGCCATAGAATTTCCAGCACACTCTGGTGGAAATACTGTAAATGTTTTCACAAGTAAATAATCAGTCGGCTGAAAATATGCAATCTTTAAGGAATAGTCAGGCTTTGAAGATGTTGGTGTTGATTGCAAAGATTCAGAATAAACACCCAAAACCTCTGTCAGAAAAATCAAGATGGCGGCTGCAACAGAATCACAGCCCTGCCCCTTTTTTTATGTGCGCTGCATATGTGACACAATTATGTGGTCACAGCTGCCATCTTTACTTTTCTGCCCTCCCCCATTAACACTACTAGTAATCACCTAATTATCTTTATTCTCAAAACATCTCTGTTAGGTTAAAAGTGAAGGAAACTAAGATTCAGTGTAATTACGTAAGTACTAGTGACTGGTCTGCCATATGGCACTAAAAAATAATCTGGTTTGTTTGGTTTTGGCTTAGCTGTTGTGGAACCCAACCATCGTGGCTTAGTGTATTACGAAGAATCTGCCAATTGTAGTTTATTTAATAAAGTGCTGACTTTATCTTCATCTAAAGGAAAAAGGACACTAATTTGAGGACATTAATGTTCACATTTTAGACAGAGAAGATAGGTGGTTTGAGAGAGGGGTCAAGGAATCCATTTATGCCAACTTGGAAAATCCTTCCTTGAATAGAGGTGGGGGCCTCAGGCACAATCTTTCCCCCATCTTCCTCCCTGCTTTGTCTTCTGTGCCTAGGAAGATTAAGACCATTTCACAAGCTCAACAGCAGCATGGTAATCTTAACGATCCTCCTTTGGATGATAAAGGGACTTAGAAATAAACATCTCAAAATAACCATGACCTAGCCCCAGGTGCAAGGTCACACAGCCACCTTAGAAACATATTTAAGGATTCCCTTACTAACTTTGCTCAGACTGAAGAAGCTCCTTGGATAAGGAGCGAAACGTTTCCACTGAGAAAATAGAAATCCAGTTGACATGATTCAAGCTACAGACTGTTCCACCTGGATGACTGAGAACCTTCATCGACATATTACCGAGCTAGGTAACATCATCAGTGCACAAACAACCAAGCTCAGGGAGCACCAAGAACTCCACAGTTCAGTCCTGAGCTACAGATATTCTCTTCTATTGGAACTTTTTTTTATTATTGAATTTTATTAAGTTTTACAATACATAATAAAGGTTAGAATAGAAAAAAGAAATAGAAGCAGAAATACAAAATAAGAAAAAGATAAAGAAAAAGTGAAGTCAAGAAATAATAAGCAAAGAAAATATAGAAAATAGATGTCCTCCAATCTATCTTTGAACTTAAAGTACAATAATTGCTTTTAAATGTTAGTCCTTCATACAGTATACAGGAATTTTTCTTTGTCATATGTCTTTTGATTTCTTTAATCCAATCTTCTAATCTTCATATAGGTTTCACCTTTCTTACTGTCTCCCAATAATCCATCTTTGGCTTCCACTCCTTGAAGTAGTAGTTAAATGTTGAATGTTCATTACTACATATTTATATCTTCAATAAAGTCCAATTAGTATAACAAATAAAAGCCTTATTTACTTCTAATAAACTACAATATATTCTATTCATATTATGACTCATAACCTAACATATTATGTAACTTAATACATAATTTAGCAATTCTTATAATGTTCATACATATATGTTTCTATAATTTAATTCTAATATATATATATCTCCATAAAAAAGGAATTCTTATATCTCAATTATCCATCTATAATTTCCATTCCTTGTAGTAGTGTCCATTTAAACTAAATGCATAATCTATCATATCACTTAACCTAATACCTAATATATCAATTCTTATAATATTCATACAATACATATTGATATATATCATCCTGTAGTAACCATCATTCTAATTCCATCTCATCTCATCATATCATTATCTTCTCATAAATATATCTCTAAGGAAAACAATATTCTATAATGTCAACTTATATTTGTATTTAGCGTCTTACATTTAGAATATCACTTTTTATATATCCATACAATTTCTCATAACAATTCAAGTCCATATTTTCATTAGCCTTTATATCCATACAGTTTCTCATATCTTCTGTTTAGGTTATACCAAAATCACAATACACTATGGCAAATTCGCAATATACAGCCTGCTCTTTTCTATATCTCATATAGAATATCAGAGCATCCTTCTCTCCCTTTCCACGTATTTCACAACATCCATCCAACTGTACACCCATATTTTCACTCTGTCTCCACTGCCACAACATATCTATACCAAGATTATAGTGTATAGCCTTCAGAATGTTCTTCTGAACTAATATACTCAAAATTCCCTCCTCCTGTTTCTCCTGCACTTCAAAAGCATTTTTCTTTTGTGTTTCCGTTTCCGTTCTCTGCTCTTTCTCTCTGTTTTGCAGAGTTACGAACAGCAATTCCAACGATCTTTGAATATTTGAAAGAGCCTCAGTAATCTCTCTTCTGAACTCCTGAGGTACTAATTGGAAAGCCATTTTTCCTGTGTCCTTCAAATTAAAATAACAACCCTTCTAGTCAAAACAATAGTCATGTAATCTATCCATGGAATACTACCAGCAGGATCTATTAAGCAAAACGTTGTTTTTCTTTTTCTTTTTTAAGTTAAAAGAAAAAAGAGAGTTCCAATAATCCAAAATACAGGAGAGAATAATATTTTAAACAGTTTATAGAAGGAGAAATAAAAAATATATTCCAAGTGAAACAGAATCCAACCAGGGAGAATGTAGAAAAAGAAGAAAAGAAAAAAACATGTTACCCTGTGTTTTTATTCTTCAAACTACGAGCTTTCGTTCTTCAAGCTGCAAGCTGCTTAATCCAAACAAAGAGTTTCTCAAAAAATGAATAGTCATTTAGTTTATCAAGCGAAGAATTACAAACAGAGTCTCTTAAATCCCTCTAATACAAAAGAAAAGTAAAAAAAAAATGCAGACGTTTCATTATGTTGCAAATATAGAGTCCATCAAGCTTCCACCAGAATCAGTCAAAACAAAGAAAGCACAAAACCAGCCAACATTTTAAAACAAAGTCCAAAAAATAGATCTTAGATATCAAAAAAGTTTCTAATCTAAAAAAAATAATTTCCTAAAGTGATCTAAAAGCGGCTGTACGCTCTTGTGTCTCTTCAAAGAGACTTGTTTTCCCTGCGAGAGCAAGATATCTTCTCGGCCATTTCCCTTGCACTTACCTTGTTTTCTCCGTGGTGGAAACTACAGAGAAAAAACAAGGGTAGGCAATTCCAATGGCCCCCCGAGTAATCTTCTGGTCTCCCCTTCTTCAGGGGAAAAAAACTTCAGTGGTCCACAACTTCTGCAATCCACTGCAAGCAAGGAAAATTCAGCCAGTTCCCAGCACTCCGAGAAATCCGACTGGTCGAGCTGGCAGCCAAGCCTGGAGTGTATTGGAACTTATTTTTGATTCTGAAATGCAGAAATATATGGTATCTCCATTCAGTGCTGGCCCAAAATAATTTAGTTATAAAGTAGAACCCAGCGTTAGAGCAATTTCTTCCAAGCACCATTCAAAGACAAATCTTTCATTTTTCTTTGTCTATTCTCCTCCCCTGCTAACTATTAATCATTCTACATTATGTATTTTTTTTCCTTTGCAGACAACTAGCATAATTATGCAACTGGAATTTGCCATCCATTACAGTGGCTGCACATCTATGTTTTCCTAGCTACTAGGCCAGAGAAACTGAGAACAGCACATCAAGACATGCCAGCAGGAAATGATCATATCTAAGAGAATGTTTTTTCCTTGTTAGAATTGTTGGGGAATTCTGGAATGCTAGTAACAGAAAAAAACCACGCAGTGTTTATCTAGTTTAGCAGAGTAAAAAAGCGTCCTGTAACAATCTTGCACATAAGGCTCAATTAAGTTCAGAGTAAAACAAACACACTTCACACGTTAATGTAAAGTTACAGAAAAATAGCTTACAGTTTTATTGTAGATCGGTTTCATGGTAGCAGAGGATGGTTCATGCGTGCAAGCAATAGGTTCTGACCAAACCCACAGTCTTCTTAATGTGGCCTTGCTGAATGCAAGTATGAGCAACGTGGACAGCCATGTATGACCATCCTCCCAGGTGGAGATTCAAGCAGGAAAAGAGAGAAAGAAAGGAAGAAGAGTAACAGGAAATCGGATTTTCAAGCCCCTCCCACACAAAGCAAGTAAGATTAGGTTGCAGCAGGACTGCCCCTCCTTCAAGCTTGTGTGAGACATGCTTGGTTGAAACCCGATATCTCTAACAAGAATGAAATGCAAGTAACTGAAGAATTCATAGCACAAAATCTGACAAACCAGAATGCACAGACCAGTGTTTCTCAACTGTGGCAATTTGAAGATATGTGGACTTCAACTCCTAGAATTCCCCAGCCAGCCAGCTGGGGAATTCTGGGAGTTGAAGTCCACACATTTTCAAATTGCCACGGTTGAGAAACACTGGCATGGACTATGGGGGATGAAGTAAACCTCTTCTGCCCCATACCAAGTAGGAGACAGTGCCTGCCATTCTGTGTTCTTTCCTTCTTTCCTTCTTTATAGATTTGTCATTTAAAGATTCCGTTATTCCACCTCAGAATAATGGATGGTACTTCTCAAAAACATATGTATTTGCTCTAACATATGGGAAATGAATTCTGCTATCTTAGTTCCAAGTAGAAAATGCTTAAGTGCCCTGGATATGAAAGCAAATGTTCCTTGTACTTGTGCTTCCATGCAGGGCTGCAACTAGGGGTGGGGGGGCAAGCAGGGCATGTGCCCTGGGCGCCGTGCTGGGGTGTGTGCCAAAATGACGCCCGGTGTGCACCAAAATGACAAAATAACCCAGGGGGGGTGCAGAATCCATGTTTGCCCCAGGTGACACAGACCCTAGTTCCATCCCTGCTTCCATGCATGTTCCTTTTAGTGTTAAAAAGCATTGTATTCAGATTTTGCTACTGTCATAGAAAGGTTATTTTTTCAGCTAGACCACAGTTTTGGTGTCTCACTTCTGGAGTGCATGCTGTGGTCTTCTGAACTTTAAACATGACTCGGGATCAGTGCATTTCCCTTCTGAAGGTTTATTTATTTTTTTATTTATCCAACTTATATCACCGCCCATCTCCCCCCATAGAGGGGACTCTAGGCGGTTTACAATAAAGTCAGTGATTAAAAGCATATAAAATATACAGCACAATATATCAATTTAACCAAAAAATAAATATAAATATATAAATATATAAAATCCAAGAGGCTGTGATGTTATGTTTAAAAGAACTCTATGGCGCAAGCCATCCCCACGAAGAGCTATTACTCTTCCCATCCCAAGCGAGGTGGCAGAGCCAGGTCTTCAGTTGTTTTCAGAAGGTCAGGAGTGTGGGGGCTTGCCTCACCTCCAGGGGCAGAATGTTCCAGAGGGCAGGTGCCACTGCAGAGAAGGCCCGCCTCCTGGACCCCGCCAGATGGGGTTCTCTTACAGATGGGGTCTGTAGCAAGCCCTCTCTGCATGACCAGGTGGGGCGGGTTGATGCTCTGGGGATGAGGTGGTCCCTTAGATAACCTGGTCCCATGCCATGTAGGGCTTTAAATGTGACAACCAACACCTTGAATTGAACCCAGAAGCAAACTGGTAACCAATGTAGCTCGCGCAGCAGAGGTGTCACATGTGCCGATCTTGGGGCACCCATAACTGCGTGCGCAGCCACATTCTGGACCAGTTGAAGCTTCCGGATACTCTTCAAGGGTAGCCCCATGTAGAGTGCATTGCAATAGTCTATATGGGAGATGACCAGGGCATGAGTGACTGTACGGAGGGCATCTCGGTCCAGGAAAGGGCGTAGCTGGCGTACAACTCAAAGTTGCACAAATGCCCTTCTGGCCACGACTGCCACCTGCTCTTCAAGCAGGAGTCGTGAGTCCAGAAGGACCCCCAGGTTCCGCACTGTGTCTGAACGGGGTAGTGCCACCCCGTCCAGATCTAAAGATGACAACTCCATGGATCTCGAGGTGCCATCAATCCACAGCCACTTCGTCTTACCAGGGTTCAGCTGAAGCCTGTTGTTCCCCATCCAGGCGCCCACAGCCTTCAGACACTGAGAAAGGGCAGCCACTGCACCATTTAACTCACCCAGGATGGAGATATATAATTATCATCAGCATATTGATGATACCTCATCCCGTGTTGGCGGATGATCTCACCCAGTGGTTTCATGTAGATATTAAATAGGAGAGGGGAGAGAACTGAACCCTGCGGCACCCCACAAAGTAGGGGCCGAGGGTCGGAACTCTCATCTCCTATTACCACCGATTGGGATCGGTCTCAGAGGAAGGAGGTGAACCAGCGCAGAACTACGCCGCCCACCCCCAACTCCCTGAGCTGCCCCAAAAGGATACCATGGTCGATTGTATCGAAAGCCGCTGAGAGGTCAAGAAGAGCCAGGATGGATGCACTGCCTCCATCCCGCTCCCGCCAGAGATCATCTGTAAGTGCGACCAATGCAGTTTCCACCCCATATCCCAGCCTGAACCCTGACTGAAAGGGGTCTAGATAATCCGTATCATCCATAGTCCTCTGGAGCTGCAATGCCACCACTTTCTCAACCACCTTCCCCAAAAAGGGGAGGTGGGAGACAGGACGAAAGTTGTCCAACACTGTAGGGTCCAGCAATGGCTTCTTGAGGAGGGGGTGCACCAGCGCCTCCTTAAAAGCAGCCGGGAACACTCCCTCACTCAAGTATGCCACAACCATCGCATGGACCCAACCGCATGTCACCTCCCTGGCTGGTGAAAGCAGCCAGAAGGGGCATGGGTCAAGATGACACGTAGTGGCCCTTACAGTCTGGAGGATCCTGTCCACTTCCTTAGGCCCAACAGGATCAAACCGTTCCCAGATAACCGGGCACAGACGTTCCCTTGGCATCTCCCCAGACCATGCATCACGCTTGGAGTCCAGCTCAGAACGAATCCAAGCGATTTTATCCATCAGATGCTCCGAAAATTCCTCCGCACGGCCCTGAAGGTGGGTCACTGGCCCCACCTTACCTAGGAGAGATCGAGTAATCCTAAACAGGGCCATCGGGCGGCATTCTGCGGATGCAATAAGAGCGGAGAAATATTGACGTTTCGCCACTCTTACTGCCACAAGGTAGGCCTTAACCGCGGCTCTAGCTTGTGTTCGGTCGGATTTGGCCTTTGTCTTTCTCCAGCGGCGCTCTAGGCATCTCTTAACCCTCTTCAGAACCCTCAATCCCTCCGTGAACCACGGGGAATATCGGGTCGGATGGGACAAGAGAGGCCGCATAGGCGCGATCCTGTCCAAGGCCCCGGCCGCTTCCTTGTTCCAGGCTGCTGCCAGGACCTCCGCTGGACCGTGCAGTAGATCCTCGGGTATAACCCCCAGCTCCCTCTGAGACCCTATCGGGTCCATTAGTCGCCAGGGGCAGACCAATCGAATGGGTCCAGCCTCCCTGCAGAGTGGGGCAGCATATGAGAATCTCAGGGCCACCAGGGCATTATCTGACCATGAAAATTGGGAAAGATGTAACTCTCCCCCCAGATCACCTTGCCACTGCTCCAACAAGAAAATCAAATCTGGAGTGAGGCCACTGTCTCGAGTCGGGTCCCGAATAATCTGGACCATGCCCATGGCTGCCATAGTAGCCATGAACTCTCGAGCCGCCTCCAAGGCACGTCCCAGGGACGGCAGATTGAAATCCCCCAGAACCATAAGTCAGGGGAATTCCACCGCCAACCCTGAGACGGCCTCCAGCAGCTCGGGCAGGGAGGTTGCTACGCAGCAGGGAGGCTGGTACAGCAGCAACACTCCCAACTGCTCTCGGGAACCCAACTTGAAAAACAGGGTCTCACATCCGGCCACTTGTGGAGCCGTGCCCCTGAAGGCCACTATAGACTCTCAGATGACAACTGCCACCCCTCCTCCCCTACCCCGATGTCTCGGCTGGTGCCATACCTGAAACCCGGCTGGGCAGATTTCCGAGAGGGCAACCCCTCCTCCAGGGCCCAGCCAGGTCTCGGTAATACATGCCAGGTCGGCCCCCTCCTCCGTGATCAAATCACTTATGAGGGGGCCCTTGTTATTAACCGACCTGGCGTTAAGCATCAACAGCCGGAAACCAGGGCACTCGAGGGTCTGCTGACCAGGGCCTAGGTTTGAACCCGGAGGGCCGGAACACGCCACCGGTAACAAACACCGGGGGCGTCTTCCCCAACGATGGCCTGCCCCCCGGTTCCTGCCATAACATCCCCGACCCGTCACCACCTCAATAGGACAGCCTGCCCCATAGCCCCTAGAGCAGAGCTTTCCAAACTTTTCCTGTTGGTGACACACTTTTTAGACATGCATCATTTCGCGACACACTCTTACAGCAGGGCACAAGGCAGGCACTAGGACCTGCGTGGAATCACAGCAGGTTTGGAGGCAGCAAGGCACAAGGCAGGCCCTAGGACCTGTGCGGAATCCTGGCAGGGCTCCGAGGCAGCAGCAGCCGCGACACACCCAGACACTGCAGCCGACACACTAACGTGTCCCGACACACAGTTTGGAAAACTCTGCCCTAGAGTTTCCAGGCCCAGTTGCCTCCACCACTGGACCTCCGAAAACCCTAGGTTGAAACAGGGGTCCCCTCCCCCATGCACACATCTTCCCGTACCCAATCAAACTCAGGGGGCAGTAGGACCACCAGCGCACCAGCGTTTTGCTCTCGGCACTGGTAGGACCCAACCACCCCCTAAACACTCACTCCACACTCGCTGATCTCCCCCCCCCAGCCTCTCTCACTGGTCAAAGGGGGCACCATCCACTCCTGCCCACCACCTGTCTCTCACTCAGGGGCGGGCACTCTTATATACTAACACCCAACTCTGGTCTCCCCCAGGGTCTCTCACACCCAGGAGGAATACCACTCTCACACCAAGGGAACCCCAAATCTCTGCCACCTCTAATGGATGGGAGAAAATGGAAGAGGTCAGTCCTCCATTCCCAGGCTCCTTCCTCATCATCCTGTTAAAAGGTGTTATAATCTAGGATTTACAGATGTTAAAAACCTTGAGGGCCACCTCACCATAGAGTTCCACCCCCTAATATCATAGCTCATAGCTCACAGAACTGATCTTACTTCAAGGACCCGTAGTCTCTCCAAAGTCTGTAGTCCCCCAAAGTCTATAGCCCCACTCCAAGGCCCATCGTAAACTTCCCCCTAAGGGGATGTTAAGATTTATCACGACCACCAGGAGGAAGCCAGAGTCCACAAGGCTTGCCAACACCCGTCGGGCTCACCAAGGACTACAGGGGGTCCGCTGGAGTCTGCCAAGATCTAACAGGGTCTGTAGCATAGTTAGAGAACGCGGAATCCACTGCCATTACTCAGGCCCTCCGCACTCCACCCTCATCTCCAAAGCTTTGACAACACGATGTTCCGCCGCCACAGACCACACTCCCCCTCCGCTACTCTTCCGGGGAGGTCAGCTGACTCCAAAGTAATAGGGAATTCACCGGGGGGCCACCACCAATTGCAGGGGGTCCACCCGGGTCCACAGCAAAAGTCCCAAAAAACGCGGAGTCTGCTGCCGTCTGCTGCTGCCGTCTGCTATGCGGAATCCATTACTGCTGGGCTCCGTCGCCAAAGCTTCACAACGCTCTGCTGTTGTTCACGCTCTCCCACTCCTCCAGGGAGGCCAGCCGACTCCAAGGTAATAGAGGTTCACCAAGGATCAGCATAGGTTGCAAGGGGTCCACTTGGGTCCTCAGGAGAGCACACCAGGCTCAATAGTCACTGCTGCACTCCATTACTCTGCTGCTACTCCGCCGTTCCTTCTAGAGGGTCCAGCCGTCTCCAACTCGGCCACAAGCTCGAAAAAAGCCAAAGAACCCACAAAATTCTCTCCCCAGACCCCAAACCAATATAGTGGTTATTATAGAATATGAATATGAATATGAATATGAATATGAAGGTTATACCATACAAATGTCCAGAATACCAAACATGCTTCCAGGGAAAGTTTTGCAGTTTGATTATGGCCCACATAATCTTGTTCTGAGCTTGTGAAGCAGGGTCGCTAAAATGTTTGTTCTCCTTTTCTTCTAGTGTGCATGGATTTGGAATTGGATACCCATACAAACCCACCTAATAAATAGGCTAAATTTTTATTAATAATTAAAGCAATGAAAAGTGTTTATTTTACATTGTGGGTCTTTAGACTACTAGGATTTGTCCAACTAAATGTGCTCTAATTCTGCAGAACTTATTCCATCCATCCCAAATCCAATGGCACTGCCAATGCTGCCAAGGAGAGACCTCCAATCTCTCTGCCCTGCAAAGGGGGGGGGGGGAGAAAAAAATAGGCGATCTCCCCTGTGCCTGACACCCCCCCCAGATTCGCAGAGCGGAGAGATTGGAGAGGAAGGGATTATAAGAGAGTAAGCAGGCATGATACACTGAGCTGTTTGCATAGTACGCTCGCAGCTGCCGGTGTCATCGCATTCCTTCCAATGTGCATTCCCCATTGTGTGCCTGCTTACCCTCTTGTAATCCCTTCCTCTCCAATGAATGTAAATACAAACATTAATTCCCTTCTTGCTAATTATCCCAGTGCTAGGATGAGCATTCCAAAGGGTGGGAGAGTGGTTAGGAGGTAAACAAAAGCCGAATGTAATGGCATGTGGGAAGGACCTTGGGAGGCGGGGCGAAGAGATGCTGTCAAGGGAATGGTCAGATAAGAGACACCATAGCCTGCAGATGGTTAGTGGGTGGGGCAAGAGGCTCAGGGGGACCCTCCCTAGTTTCTCAGGCTGTAAAGGAGATAGGGGGAGAATTACCGAATGCCATGGCCATATGAAAACCATATTCCACACTGGCCTAAGATGCAACAAATTTGGTTCAAGTTTTATTTCACGAGGAGTAGAGGTTGAGAGGCCATTCCAAAGGGTGGGAACCACAACAGAAAATCTCTTGTTTTGGTTAAACATCTATGGAATGGGGCAGAACCAAGACAACCAATAACTTTGTATTGGTCTATGACTGTAATAAATAAATTGAATTGGATGTACTGAAGGCATTCTCTCAAGTTGTTTAAAGATTTAGAGGTCAACATCTCAAATCGGCTTTAATAACAAATTGGTGACCAGTGCAATTGTCTCCACAATGGTATTGTACAGCAAGGACTAGGCACATCTTGGAATAACCTTGATGTAAAGGGCTGCGAGAATAACTTTGAGGAAGAAGAGGAAGAGCCACCGCCAAGGAAATGGTCAGATAAGAGAAATCTCAGCCCACAGAAGGAAGAAAGGAGTGGAGAAAGCGTCTCAGACTGCACCATCCCTAGTTCTCTTTAGTATAAGGGCAGGGAGTGGGGGAGGCACATTCAGACTTGCAAGATTCTGTCACCGTCACCCTATAATAGAAGTAGTTTTAGTATCCATGACTTTGGTGTTTGAGAGTCTCCCTCGTCGGGCTGACATTTGCTGCTGGACCAGGTATGTTTCCTCCCCTGTATACAACGCATTGCAAAACCTGTGTCCTCTGGATGGATTGGTCTTCTGGCTAGCTGGGAGATTTTGAGAGATGAAATCCAACACATCTGGAGGGCACTAGATTGGAGAAACCAGCACTAGACATAACCAGCATGCTCCATTTAGAGACAACTGAGCACTGGATGTGAACAAAAACAGCACCGTTTGGATACAAACCCTTGGGTTTTTTTTCCTTAGGTCATTCATTCCTTTATTATTTCTCCATTTCATTGGTTTTTACAATTGGTTTTTCTTTGTTACATTTGCACTTTCCCCCTCTGCTGTGCCCACAGCAGCACCAGCTGGAGAGGTGGTGAATTTTCAAGGACCTCAAGTCTCCTATTATAGTCCCTTGGATGTACAAGTGCTGCATCCCATTCCCCTCCCCTCCCCTCCCCTCCCCCCTGCCCTGCCCCCCGCCCCCCGCCCCCCGCCCCCCTGCCCCCCGCCCCCCAGCCCCCAAAGCAGGCTTGCCCTGTGTTTTATTTTTTTATTTTTTTCCATTCAATCGTGACTTCCTGGACGAGTTCCTGCAGCTTCCTTGGCAAGATTTTTTCAGAAGTGGCTTTCTGTTGCCTCCTCCCTAGGGCTGAGAGTGACTGGCTCAAGGTCACCCAGCTGGCTTTGTACCTAAGGTGGGACTAGAACTCACGGTCTCTGTTGGGGTTTGTATATACCCAGGAATTTACAGATAGATAAATTATACTGGAGAGGCTTGATATCTAGGTGAGAGGGGAATTATTCATATAAGTCACCCAATTAGCAGCCATTGTTGTAGGGATGATGTGGCAGTGATGACTCATACTACAGGTGCTGTGATTTAGTTGGGTGTGGCAGATGATGAGAGTGACCTATAATGTGATTGGTCAGGTTATGTATAAATGCAGAGAAGATCTGATGTTCTTTCTTCTCGTTGCTGTTAAACTTCTCATCGCTGTATTCCATTTTGTTGCTGTATCATTTGTTACTGCTGTTGGATGTATTTGGACTATGTATGTATATAAAGTAAATAGGCTATTTTATCTAAATCTCTGCTTGAGTGTCTATTTACTGCATAGAACGTGGATCACTGGTGTCTTGGAAAAAGGAGCAGGCCGCCCCATGGTGCGCACTCTGACAGTCTCCTAGTTTTTAGCCCAGTGCCTTAACCGCTACACCAAACTGGCTTTGTTTTAAAGGGATCGTTAATCCTACAGGGGCAATCCGTTTTGCCGGATCTCGCTTATTATTTCTATGAGTTTGTAGGATGGCGCCCTCTAGTGGACAGTGATGGCCTTTCTACATTACATATAATATAAATCAATAATGCCACAGCAACTAGGCTCCAATAGAGTTTAGCGAAGTCTAACAAAATCTGGTGTGTGTGTGCTGACATGGAAGTCACTAAGCTCAACAGGAAAGAGCACAAATATTTGCAGCCTTACATATCTCCAAATCAAAGCAGTTTGATTGTGCTCCAAATTACTGTGGAGTAAGTCACCAAACAGATGCAAAGCTACACTCGGAGCAAGCAATACTTTTGAGGTGAGGACCTTGTTTTTTAAAATCATTATTCTTCCACCCTTTGAGTGCAGTTTTGGGGTGCCCAGTGAGGAAGTAATATCAGCAAAAAGCACAGCCACATTTTTAATTCCCATCATGTTTATGGGTGTTGTTGCTTTTGTGCTTTTGTGCCTTCAAGTCAGTGGTGATTCCTAGTGACTGCCTGGACTAGTCCCTGCAGTTGTCGTCTTCTGTCCTGCAAAGGACATAAGAGGCATGCTGGATAAGTGCTTTCCTCAAAAGAGTCCCATCTCCAGAGTTTAAGATAAGCCACTGCAGTGACATCGTTATCCACCATCTCAAAAAAATAAAGAAGCTCAAAAATACCACCAAGAAAAATTTGAGAGCGCCTTGAGAATAAGGAGGGGGGAAAACACAAAGCAGAAGCTTCTTTTAAAGGGGAAGAATGCTTCTAAGAAATTGTAAGGCATATTTTGGGTACAGCAGATAGCAACCCTTAAGGCAACCGGGGTTAATATTTGAGCGTGCTCATTTTATGCCCGGTGTATTAGAGGACTGATGTCCTTTTTGTTATTGGAATAATCAATCAATCAATCAATCATATTTATATCCCGCCCATCTCCCCCGCAAGGAGGGACCCTGGAATAACAAAGCAGGTGGCAGCATCTAGAAAAATCTAGAAAATAATCTAGAAAATAATTGGCTTGGAATCAGGCAGTGCCTAAATAAATAAATAAGCAAGCAAGCAAGCAAGCAAGCAGGGTCAGATATTTGTAGAACATGGATGGGAGACCACCAAGCAATGGGGCTAGAGGTTAGGACTAGAGCAGTGTTTCTCAATCTTAGCAACTTTTAAGAGCTCGCTGGCTGAGGAATTCTGGGAGTTGAAGTCCACACCTCTTAAAGTTGCCAAGGTTGGGAAACACTGAGCTAGAGGTTAGATTGGAAAGTTAAAGAAAAAAGAAAAAAAGAAGAATCCCAAAAGACATGGCAGACTACTTCTGTATTTTTTTTTTATCCATTCACATGTCCAATTCTTTGACACTGCCTGGACAAGCCCCTGCAGTTTTCTTGGCAAGGTTTTTCAGAAGGGTTTGCCATTGCCTCCTTCCTAGGGCTGAGAGAAAGTGACTGGCCCAAGGTCACCCAGCTGGCTTCCTGCCTAAGGCGGGACTAGAACTCATGGCCTCCCAGTTTCTAGCCTGATGCCTTAACCACCACACCAAACTGGCTCTACTTCTGTATAGTTGCAAGAAAATTATATGGGTGTGCCCATGTAACCACCAGAAGCTGAATTTGATTGGAGGGAGTTTTTATATTTTAAGGCCAACTTTGGCTCAGCATTAAGAGCAACAATTTAAAAGTTCCTCCCTCACCCCTAATCAGGTTACTGAAAAGAATACCTGGAACATAGGGGAAATGCCAGTCACAAGTTCCTTGGTGGCTCCAAAGTTTCCTGTTTCTGCTTTTTGTATTGAGTTTGAACGGACAGACTTTAGAAATTTAGTAAAGGCTGAAGTAAATGCCACAGTCAAACTGGATGTTGCAGTGGCATTAGATTATTGTATGGCTATATTTATTTTTCCATTTTGTGGGGGTGTCCCAGACTTGCTCTAAAAATTCCAAATGTGGTCCAAACAATTGCTTCTCCCTTTTCTTCAGCTGCAGAGGAAGTGGAAAGAAATACTAGTGTCATCATTAAGACACTAGAGCAGTGTTTCTCAACCTTGGCAACTTTAAGACATGTGGACTTCAACTCCCAGAATTCCCCAGCCAGCCATGTATGGTAACTCTGTACAATATTTGTGGGCATCTCTTTTCTTTTGCTGCTGTATGAAAAAATGTGCAATGCTATTCCCTGAAGTGAGGGATTCTTTTCCCTGCAGATATTTGAACAAGATCTGTGTTTTCCTTATTTGAAAACAGTGAAAGGAGTTCTGCTCGAACAAAATGACTCAGAACGTAACTGTTGTCACAGGCACTAAAAGTGGCTGATGGAGGTGATCCTAAACACCCTTTTCTCTTGCACATCGCATGGGGTGCTTGGTCACGGAAGCTAACCGAATGTCCGTCTTAAACTGAGAGATCTTTAACATGTGTTCAGAAGAAGGAAGCTGAAAGTTTACTACACGCTGCCTCATAAAACAGAGGCTATGATTTTTTATTTTTATTTTTAAATTTATTTTTTTTATTTTAAAATTTATACGGCACCCTTTACAACACCGTTTTTAATACATAGGATTATAGGATTATAATGCATAGAACTGTGAGTTCTAGTCCCGCTTTAGGCATGAAAGCCGACTGGGGACCTTGGGCCAATCACATTCTCTCAGCCCTAGGAAGGAGCCAATGGCAAACCAGGAGACTGAGAGTTCTAATCCCGCCTTAGGCATGAAAGCCGGCTGGGTGACCTTGGGCCAGTCACTCTCTCAGCCCAACTCACCTCACAGGGTTGTTGTTGTGGGGAAAAGAGGAGGAGGAAGGAGTATTAGGTATGTTAGCCGCCTTGAGTTATTTATAAAAATAATAAAGGGATAGAAAATAAATAAATAAATATAAACAAACAAACAAACAAACAAACAAATAAATAAATATTGTAGCAAGAGTACTGTTGTCTGATGTAATCAGATTGAATTGCTTTTCGCAAATTGCCCTTTTTCCCCTCTGCTTTATAACCAGTGTTTCAGTGTTCTTTTTTAAATTATGTAACATTATGTTAATGAAATTTGCCCAGGTTAGGGCTTAAACTCCTTGATTCTCCACTGCTCAAGAGGGAAATTATTAGGGCTGCTAAATCTGGGTACAGGAATTCAGAAGTCCACTAGATGACAGCAAAGAATTATTTTTCTGTATCTCTTTCTTGTCATTTACTGGGCATCCACAACTTTGCAGCTCAGATCTGGTCATCCTACACTGATTGTTAAGGCTTAATCTTAGGAGTTCAGTGTAAACAATAAAAAACATAAAGCAATAAAATTGAAAATGCCATGAGTGAATGTCAGATTAATACTAACCATGTTAAGGCTGTTCAAAAATATATAAAACCTGATCAATACTTTCAGCTGAAAATGGTAGACACTTTTGAAACCAGTAATGATTGACTGATCGTGTGCCATCAAGTTGGAATATATAATCCCAGCAGGATCACCCAAGGTGTGAAGGTCATCCCAGCTGCCCAGCTAAAGCAAGCAGGCACCTATATTGGGCAGCAGTGATATAGGAAGGTGATCACTTTAGTGGACGGCAAAAGGGTCAAGTCATCGTGTGTGGAAGAAGGCAATGGTAAACCACTCATGGCCTGACAAATCCCAATTGGCATGAGATCCACAGATATAAAATCACAGTGGTCAACTTCATTCTTTTCATAACTGGGTATAGGAGATTCTTACCTCCAATTAACTTGGAATTCTTCTAGTTAACATAAAGCAGTGTTTCTCAACCTGAGCAACTTTAAGATCTGTGGACTTCAACTCCCAGAATTCCCCAGCCAGCCATGCTAGCTGGGGAATTCTGGGAGTTGAAGTCCACACATCTTAAAGTTGCTCAGGTTGAGAAACACTGACATAAAGTGAACAGACTGATGTGAATGAAGGACCAAATTCCCTTTTCTTGGCAGTATCACTTCAGCTTGTTTGTAAGGGCTAAAATGGCTGCCCTTCAGCACGTGTAAACCAACCAAACTTTCTCATGAAAACTTGAATATTGGGGAAAATACTAGACATCTTTTTCCTCCTCAGGCCTACTTTCGTGCATGCGGAAAATATTTTTGCATAGAGCTTCACCGCTAGACTCAAATGCTGCTAATATTGGGGAGACAGCCTTTATTTTTTCTAGAACACATCTGGAAACTTGAGAGCTTGCCATCCTGACGTTTTTTTAACTCCCCTGTATGGATTCCCCAGAGCATTTTCAGAAAATGGTTACCAAAGCAACCACAGTCAGTCACAAAATATCTATTTCCAGAAGGCAAGTGGATAAAGCCATTTCCTATTGGAGAGGGCCACATCTCTAGCAAAGGCATCCACAAGCAGTTGGGCACAATCACACAATCAGAGCTCCAAAATTTTGTAGATGCATTAGCTTTGATCGCATCTACTGACCAGTAGGAGGCACTTTAGGACTACAGGTAGTCCTTGCTTAATGACCACAATTGGGATCGGAATTTTGGTTGCTAAGCGAAGCGGTCATTAAGCGAATCGACCTGATTTTATTACCTTTTTTGCAGCGGTCGTTAAGTGAGCCATGTGGTTGTTAAGCAAATCACGTGGTTCCCCATTGATTTTGCTTGCCAAAAGCTGGTTGGGAAGGTCGAAAAGGGTGATCATGTGACCACGGGATGCTGCGATGGTGATAAATGTGAACTGGTTGCCAAGCGCCCAAATCATGATCACATAAACGTGGGGACACAGTGATAGTTGTAAGTGCGAGGACCGGTCATAAGTTATTTTTTTTCAGGACCGTCATAAGTCCAAACCATCACTAAACAAATGGTTGTTAAGCAAGGACTACCTGTAGTTTGGTCCTATCAAAGTCCCAGTACAAGGACAAAACCCACCATATAGTGCCTCCTAGTGATCAGTTTGTTGTTGTTGTTTATTCGTTCAGTCGCTTCCGACTCTTCGTGACTTCATGGACCAGCCCACGCCAGAGCTTCCTGTCGGCCATCACCATCCCCAGCTCCCCCTTGGTTGAGTCTGTCACCTCCAGAATATCATCCATCCATCTTGCCCTTGGTCGGCCCCTCTTCCTTTTGCCTTCCACTTTCCCTAGCATCAGCTTCTTCTCCAGGGTATCCTGTCTTCTCATTATGTGGCCAAAGTACTTCAGTTTTGCCTTTAATATCATTCCCTCAAGTGAGCAGTCTGGCTTTATTTCCTGGAGTATGGACTGGTTTGATCTTCTTGCAGTCCAAGGCACTCTCAGAATTTTCCTCCAACACCACAGTTCAAAAGCATCTCTCTTCCTTCGCTCAGCCTTCCTTATGGTCCAGCTCTCACAGCCATAGGTTACTACAGGGAATACCATTGCTTTAACTATGCGGACCTTTGTTGTCAGTGTGATGTCTCTGCTCTTAACTATTTTATCAAGATTTGCCATTGCTCTCCTCCCAAGAAGTAAACATCTTCTGATTTCCTGGCTGCAGTCAGCATCTGCAGTAATCTTTGTGCCTAAAAATACAAAGTCTGTCACTGCCTCCACGTTTTCTCCCTCTATTTGCCAGTTATCAATCAAGCTGGTTGCCATAATCTTGGTTTTTTTGAAGTTTAACTGCAACCCAGCTTTTGCACTTTCTTCTTTCACCTTCGTCATAAAGCTCCTCAACTCCTCCTCGCTTTCAGCCATCAAAGTAGTATCATCTGCATATCTAAGATTGTTAATGTTTCTTCCAGCGATTTTAACTCCAGCCTTGGATTCCTCAAGCCCAGCACGTCGCATGATGTGTTCTGCGTACAGGTTGAATAGGTAGGGTGAGAGTATACAACCCTGCCGTACTCCTTTCCCAATCTTAAACCAGTCCGTTGTTCCGTGCTCTGTTCTTACCGTTGCTACTTGGTCATTATACAGATTCCTCAGGAGGCAGACAAGATGACTTGGTATCCCCACACCACCAAGAACTTGCCACAATTTGTTATGATCCACACAGTCAAAGGCTTTAGAATAGTCAATAAAACAGAAATAGATGTTTTTCTGAAATTCCCTGGCTTTCTCCATTATCCAGCGGATATTGGCAATTTGGTCTCTAGTTCCTCTGCCTTTTCTAAACCCAGCTTGTACATCTGGCAATTCTCGCTCCATGAATTGCTGGAGTCTACCTTGCAAGATCTTGAGCATTACCTTACTGGCATGTGAAATAAGTGCCACTGTTCGATAGTTGGAACATTCTTTAGTGCTTCCCTTTTTTGGTATGGGGATATAAGTTGATTTTTTCCAATCTGATGGCCATTCTTGTGTTTTCCAAATTTGCTGGCATATGGCATGCATCACCTTGACAGCATCATCTTGCAAGATTTTAAACAGTTCAGCTGGGATACCGTCGTCTCCTGCTGCCTTGTTATTAGCAATGCTTCTTAAGGCCCATTCAACCTCACTCTTCAGGATGTCTGGCTCTAACTCACTGACCACACTGTCAAAGCTATCTCCAATATTATTATCCTTCCTATACAGATCTTCCGTATATTCTTGCCACCTTTTCTTGATCTCTTCTGCTTCTGTTAGGTCCTTACCATCTTTGTTTTTGATCATACCCATTTTTGCGTGGAATTTACCTCCGATGTTTCTAATTTTCTGGAAGAGGTCTCTTGTCCTTCCTATTCTATTGTCTTCTTCCACTTCTGCACATTGCTTGTTTAAAAATAATTCCTTATCTCTTCTGGCTAACCTCTGGAATTTTGCATTGAATTGGGCATATCTCCCCCTATCACTGTTGCCTTTTGCTTTCCTTCTTTCTTGGGCTACTTCCAGTGTTTCAGCAGACAGCCATCTTGCCTTCTTGGTTTTCTTTTTCTTTGGGACGTTTTTTGTTGCCGCCTCCTGAACAATGTTGCAAACTTCTGTCCATAGTTCTTCCGGGACCCTATCTACTAAATCTAGTCCCTTAAATCTATTCTTCACCTCCACTGCATACTCATTAGGAACGTTAGTGAGCTGATATCTAATTGATCTGTGGGTCTTCCCTATTCTCTTTAGTCTGATTCTAAATTTTGCAATAAGAAGTTCGTGATCTGAACTACAGTCAGCTCCAGGTCTTGTTTTTACCGACTGTATAGATGTCTGCCACCTTTGGCTGCAAAGGATGTAGTCAATCTGATTTCGGTGTCGACCATCTGGTGAAGTCCATGTATAAAGTCGTCTTTTAGGTTGTTGGAAGAGAGTGTTTGTTATGCACAGTGAGTTGTCTTGGCAAAATTCTATCAGCCTATGTCCTGCTTCATTTTGTTCTCCCAGACCATGCTTGCCTGTAATTCCAGGTGTCGTCTGACTACCCACCTTAGCATTCCAGTCTCCTGTAATGAAAAAAAACATCTCTTTTTGGTGTATTATCCAGTAGGTGCTGCAGATCCTCATAGAACTGATCTACTTCTGCTTCTTCAGCATCTGTGGCTGGGGCGTATATTTGGATCACTGTGATGTTAAATGGCTTACCCTGAATTCGATTTGAGATCATTCTATCGTTTTTTGGATTGTATCCAAGCACTGCTTTAGCCACTTTATTATTAATTATGAAGGCTACTCCATTTCTTCTGTGGTCCTCTTGTCCACAGTAGTAGATCTGGTGGTCATCTGATGTGAAGTGGCCCATCCCAGTCCATTTCAGTTCACTGACACCTAAAATGTCTATATTTAATCTTGACATCTCACCAATAACCACATCCAATTTGCCCTGGCTCATAGATCTTACATTCCAGGTTCCTATGGTGTGTTGATCTTTAGAACATCGGATTCGTCGTTCACCACCAGCACCGTCGGCCGCTAGCCGTCCTTTCGGCTTTGAGCTAGCTGCGTCATCACATCTGGGGCTAGTTGAACGTATCCTCTGTTCCTCCCCAGTAGCATTTTGACCATCTTCCGACCTGGGAGTCCCATCTTCCGATGGTATACCAACATATCTCTGGTTGTACTGATCCATTTAGTTTTCACGGCAAGAATACTGGGGTGGGTTGCCATTACCTTCCCCAGGGATCATATTTAGTCTGACCTCTCTGCCACGACCTTCCCGTCTTGGGTGTCCCTTCACGGTTTAGCTCATGGTTTCATTGAGGTGCTCAAGCTCCAGCACCACGACAAGGTAACAATCTCCTTTGCTGGAGAGTGATCAGTAGCAAATACCAATAGTAAGATAACTTACTCTCTTTTTTTCCTGGCAAAGCAAGCCCTGGGCTGCAGCTCCCCATCATTTTTATTTTCTAAAAATAATGCCTGCTGGGCCTATCTGCAGAGGAATTCTTGCAAACAAACGGGTTACTAGAGATTGTCTCTCTGCTTTACAACATGGCAGGACTTCCTTTTTTAAAATTAGTAATATCTGAAAAATTAAAATCAGATGGGACAGGGAAATATCCATTGGATACCAGTTATGAATACCAGTTGCTTCCAGCTGTGCTAATGCTTCAGATACTGTTACAGCACACCAGGCCACCTAAAGTTGCTCTTTGATGACATCTGCCTCTTAGCCACCTGCAGATCCTCCTCTCTCCAGTGGCTTCCAGATTGCTGGTTGGTGGCATTTTCTGAGTTGGATCCTGCCTGTGGATTGACTTGCCCTCTGTAATATGCTAGGACCCCAACGCCAGTGTATCCTACAGTAGCTTAACTTATTTTGGCCTGCCAAGCCGTTAAACCCCTCTTCCCAATGTTTGGGCTTTAATGGTTTGCTTTTATTCTGTTTTTATCCTATGCTTTTATGTTATGTTATTATCTTTAGCTTGAATCATGTCAACTGGATTTCTATTTTCTCAGTGGAAACGTTTCGCTCCTTATCCAAGAAGCTTCTTCAGTCTGAGCAAAGTTTGTAAGGGAATCCTTAAATATGTTTCTAGGCTGGCTGTGTGACCTTGCACCTGGGGCTAGGTCATGGTTATTTTGAGATGTTATTTCTAAGTCCCTTTATCATCTAAAGGAGGATCGTTAAGATTACCATGCCGCTGTTGAGCTTGCGAAATGGTCTTAATCTTCCTAGGCACAGAAGACAAAGCAGGAAGGAAAATAGGGGAAAGGTTGTGCCTGAGGCCCCCACCTCTATTCAAGGAAGGATTTTCCAAGTTGGCATAAATGGATTCCTTGACCCCTCTCTCAAACCACCTATCTCAAAGCACCTAGAGTGCTCTGAACTCTACATTGGAGAAACCAAACAACCTTTGTACAGGAGGATGGCCCAACACAGGAGAAGTAACACCACAGGACCAGAGTCAGCAGTTTATCTTCATCTAAAGGAAAAAGGACACTCATTTGAGTACATAAATGTTCACATTTTAGACAGAGAAGATAGGTGGTTTGAGAGAGGGGTCAAGGAATCCATTTATGCCAACTTGGAAAATCCTTCCTTGAATAGAGGTGGGGGCCTCAGGCACAACCTTTCCCCTATCTTCCTTCCTGCTTTGTCTTCTGTGCCTAGGAAGATTAAGACCATTTCGCAAGCTCAACAGCAGCATGGTAATCTTAACGATCCTCCTTTAGATGATAAAGGGGCTTAGAAATAACATCTCAAAATAACCATGACCTAGCCCCAGGTGCAAAGTCACACAGCCACCCTAGAAACATATTTAAGGATTCCCTTACAAACTTTGCTCAGACTGAAGAAGCTTCTTGGATAAGGAGCGAAACGTTTCCACTGAGAAAATAGAAATCCAGTTGACATGATTCAAGCTACAGACAATTCCACCTGGATGACTGAGAACCTTCATCGACGTTATGTTGTTATCCACTGCTTTGGGATTCTTAAAATAAGAAGCCGGTATGTAAATTAGGGGTGTGATGGCTCAGCGGTTAAGACGCCAGGCTTGTTGATCAGAAGGTTGCAAGTTTGGCGGTTCGAATCCCTAGCCCTGCGTGATGGAGGGAGCTCCCGCACTAGCCCCAGCTCTTGCCAACCTAGCAATTCGAAAGCATGCAAATGCAAGTAGATGAATAGGTACCACTTTGGTGGGATGGTAACAGCATTCTGTGTGTGTCATGCCGGCCACATGACTGCGGAAGCGTCTTCGGACAGCGCTGGCTCTTCAGCTAAGAAACGGAGATGAGCACTGCCCCCTAGAATCGGACATGACTGTGCAGGGGAAACCTTTACCTTTACTTTTTATGTAAATATTTTTAATAAGTAACTAAATAAAAGTGATTGGTGAAGATGCTGCCCCTGTAGAATTTAGTCTGGACATTCCCTGCCTTAGTTCTGCAGTTGATGGGAGAAATGCATTTTATGGATGTGTCATGCACAAATGCGTTAACAAGGAAATGTTCCAAGCAGCTGTACTTTTCAAACTTCTTTCTGTGTGGATTCAATCTCTTGGCCTAAAGCTGAATGAAAAGTGTAGATATGTGGGGCCTAATTTTCAAGCAGACATAAAAAGAAAGACTAGGCCAATTTTTTATTGCTAGTGCTTGTGTGATGTAGACATCCACTTTCCATGATTTCTGGAGGAGAAGAAAAAAATGACTTGATTCTCTGATCTTAAATGGAAGGATTTTAAAATAATGGATTGAATATATAACTAACCCACAAGAAACTCTAAATCTACAAGGAATTAAATCTGCAGTAAATTTTAAATGTCAGTTTATATTTCAGCTTTTCTCTGTGTTGATGATGATTTAGCTTTCACTAAGGATTTATTAAAAGTAAGTAAAAAGCTCCCTTCTCTCTTAGAAATCCAAATCTTACACTATCTTCTTAAGCACCCTCTGTTCTTTGGGCTGTCTCCAGTCAAGGAAACTATCAGGCCAAATTACAGTCCAAAAGCCTCACAATTGGGATGCAAACCTAAATTCCGTGTTAACTTTTTATATGGCATAGACCAGCCTTTCTCAGCTGTTTGACCCTGGAGGAACACGTGAAATATTTTTCAGGCCTCGGGGAGCCCCTGCATATTCAGGCTCAAATATAGGCCACAAGTTACAAAATTATTCTATTCGTTTCATGTGTTGGCCTGTATATATGCATTAACAGTGTTCTTAAACTAAAAATAAAGAACAAAACTTACCTCTTTAATGTGAAGTTGCCCAAATTTGAAATAATTTTTTAAATAAATGATGATCTCCCAGGGAACCCCTAGTGACCTCTTGCGGAACCCTAGGGTTCCTCAGAACCCTGGTTGAGAAACCCTGACATAGACGATATGACCCAGTTTCGAGTTTTGTGAGCAATCACTGCAGATCACACCTAAGTTAGGAGCACAGTTTTCACTAGTTGTTCTTTGTGGTTCTTTGTGGTGCTAAAGGCAATGCGTTTGGGGAGGAGATGGGAAGGCTATTACAGCAGCATAATGAAGTATGTCTGCTAATGAAGACATCAGAAGGATCACTACAACACACTAACTATTGCTGTATGCAAACTAAGGTAAGTTCCTGCATTATTATTCTTCTGCTCCTCCATCTTCTGAGCAGGGTGTCATTTCAAGCCAGATGGTGCCATTTGTACCCAGGAGGGCACTTTCTTTAGATAAGAAAGAGCTTCACGTTCAACTGCCCATCTGCTAGTTATCCAGTGACTCTGAAATGAGACAATCTTTGCATATTTATACCTTTGCTGTGCCTGCTGCTCCACAAGAAACAAGTAAATAATCACTCAGAAGTTTTTGTTGCCATAGGGCCATGGGAATAAAATTGTGAAGAAAGAAGAGAAAGTAGCATCACTATCAAAACCACATGTAGCTCTTGCTGAATTCTGAAAAGGAATAAGTGTGAAAACAGATATAACAGGAATAAGAAGTATCAAAGATGGGGTCCTTATAGTGTTTCCTGATTTTTTCATTTGTACAACATAGCCATGTGTGAAGGCTGTAAGCTTTGTCCTTCAACCTGTGGATCAGGTAGACCAATCATATTTTTAAAATGATTGAATTTTAACTCAATGGAATTAACAAGCTGTTTCCCTTCTCCAATTTTTCCCCACAGAAACAAATCTGTAAGGTAGGTTGGGCTGAGAGCAAGAACTGAGCCAGAATAATCCAATGAGCTTCCATGGCCGAGGGTGCCCTTGGACCTGGGTATCTTCAATCATGATGCCACATTGTATTTTCTAAGTAGATATTAGGCCTTTGCAAAGCTAAAGATTTTTTGTTCATGCACACACATACTCAGAAGACGTGGGGAGGTCTTCAAAGCTGTTGCATCAAGCTTTTGAGCAGACACAGCACATTGATGCTTTAAGCAAGGACACTTCTTTTTTTACTATTATGATCAGATATGCCAGTTTGGTCTAGTGGTTAAGGCAACAGGGCTAGAAATCTGGAGACCGTGAGTTCTAGTCCCACCTTAGGCATGAAAGCCGGCTGGGTGACCCTGAGCCAATCACATTCTCTCAGCCCTAGGAAGGAGCCAATGGCAAACCAGGAGACTGAGAGTTCTAGTCCCGCCTTAGGCACGAAAGCCGGCTGGGTGACCCTGAGCCAATCACATTCTCTCAGCCCTAGGAAGGAGCCAATGGCAAACCAGGAGACTGAGAGTTCTAGTCCCGCCTTAGGCATGAAAGCCGGCTGGGTGACCTTGGGCCAGTCACTCTCTCTCAGCCCAACTCACCTCACAGGGTTGCTGTTGTGGGGAAAAGAGGAGGAAGGAGTATAAATGCTTACAGGTGATTCATATTTTATTATATTCTCCCTTTAAGGAACTATTGATTCAGGACTCAAGCAAAAATTACAAATGGATGTGTCTGTGTGTGAGAAAGAGAATGTGTGTTGCTCTATGATGCTAGAGAATGCCAGCTTCTGGATGCTGTCCCACCTGTTCAGACTTCCCGGCACTCAAATTCTGTGGACCCATTTTCATGGAATCATTATTTCTTATGCAGCAAAGTTGCACCTGCCAAACATAGAAGTACATCAGCACAAACCTTCCAAGTTTTGCTATCACAAAACCTGCCAATTAATTCTGCCCCTCACTTCCCTTTTAGGACGTGTTCTGTCACCTTCAGTGCAAACTTGGTTTGCTTGCTGGACTGTTGAAACAAAGCCCTTCTTCAACAAGGCTGCAGTCAAGATATCTATGACTTGCTCTGCCACATGCTCTTCTGAAATGCTGAAATCTTTGATCCTGGCTTCTAGTTTTTTAAATTGTTTGGAAAAAAAATCCCTGCAGTTGTTATGTCTGTTGGGGCTTGGGACTTAACAACGAATATTGACAGGTTGGAAAGGATATAAGAGAGAGCTTTTTGAGGGTTATGAAAGGGTTAAAAGACAAATCACACTTTGATATGCTTAGTCTAGGGAACAGATGAATATGGGGGAAATATGTTGACAGTTCTGAAATATTTACAAAGATGTCAAAAAGAAGCGAGGAACCAAATGTTCACACTGACAATGGGAGATGCCATGAGTTTAAACCAGTTGAAACTATAAGGAAGACTATAACTTTAAAGGAAGGCATTGCCCTGAACAGCCAATAAACATTTATAACAGAAAAATTATAATATGGCACAGGTAGGTTGTTTTCAATAACCAAGAATACGATGAAAGTAAAACAAAATAAATGTTTCCAGCAAGCTTAAAGATGAACATTGCAGATCTTAGATGGCATATCCCTCTAAATATAAAGGATTTATTAGATCAACTATTAGATTAATAGTTGATTAAGCACTGTGCCAAACAGTTTTGAAAGAAAAAAAATGTAAGTATGTAGGAGACAGCCAGAAGGGAAGAGAGATTGGCTGACAGTATAATTCTATTTATTTCTGTTTAATTCAAGCAGGGGTAAGAATCAATCTATTTCAGATTCAGTCATAAATCTATACCTTTCCATTTCTGCATCATTCTGCAATATTTTTTAAAATGGCAAAACTCACCTGTTTTTTTACACCTCTTCCATTAATATATTCATATATTTATTTAGCTTGAGATTCCACAGACTACCAGATTCTTTCGCGACAGTTTACAATAAATAAACAAGTAAATAAATAAATAAATAAATAAAATCAAGACATAAATAGCAATTAAAACGAGCAAGCAAGAGGGTACTATAAGCCCTTCGAGGTAATCCAGAACAGTACCTTTATTGTAAGTTTACAGTAACAGAGTCTTGCAAGTCTGAAAGCATTTCTTCCCTCCTTTACTTTTACTTTCCAGAAAACTAGGGAGGGTCCCTTCTGAGACCCTCCCCATGCCCCTTTTCTTCTGTGGGCTGAAATACCTCTTGCATGATGGTTGTCTAGGCTGCAGCTCTTCCTCCTGTCTCCCAAGGTCATTCCCACAGACCATTACAGGTACACTGCAAAGAGCTGGGGCAGCAGCAGAGAAGACTTGAGCATGAACCCCCTTCAATTAAGCTAGCAGCAATTGTAGGCAAACCTCAGGTGAGCAGGGAGATTCTTACAGAAGGTGGCATTCTCTCAAACGGCCTGAGCAAGTGGTGGTTCTGTGTGTGTGTGTGTGTTAAAATCAGCAAGATGACAACTGATGCAAGCCCCCTCCCTTTTCTATGCATGTTGCCATCGCAGGGGGGCTGCATCGCAATGCTCCATTGGCCATCTTGTCGACTTTGCCCTCCCCTGGGAGATGCCGCTGATCTGAAGCTAAACCATTTAGGGATTTTAAAATAACGACTGGCATTTTGTAGTTTGCCCAGGAATGAATTGGCCCCCAGTGCAGGCCTTTAATCACAGATAAAATATTGTCTCTTTGCAGGGGTTGCCAAATTTGATACCAACTGGAATTTCTATTGGACTCAAAGGCAGCTCCACGTAGAGCACATCACTGTAGTCAAGCATAGAGTTAGCAGCATGTGCACTTCAGTATGTGCATTAGAGCTATCTTCCAGAAAGGAAAGCTGTTGCCATATCAATCAAAGCTGATCAATGCTTTGACCATTTCTTCAAATGGGAAAAAAAGAAAGCTTTGGGTTCCAGAAGCACCATCAAACTGCATACCTGCTCCTTCTGGGAGATTAATCTTATTCAGGACAGGCAGATCTACCACCTCTCTAGATTTATGGGTCCTTCCAAAGAACACTTATTTCTTCTCTGGATTCAGTTGTGTTACTCACTTCAGACAGGAATTTGGGAAGCCACACCATTTTCTGAAAATGTCATAGACACCCAGTTCCAGATCTTCTGATCCTGATGATCTCCCCCAGTAGTTTTATAGTTATTGAATTTTTTTATAGTTGTTGAAAATATTCAAGAGAGAATGAAGCCTTGATACCATATAATAAATATAATAGGAGCACCTGTCTTCAAGTGACATCATCTGAAATCTACCTGAGAGACAGGAACAGAACCACTACCTTCTTAATCTCTCAGGCAATCCAAGAGGATGTCATGATCGATGGTACTGGAAGTTGCTGAGTGGTCAAGAAGATTCCACAGAGCCACGCTTCCTCTGTCTGTCCCCTGAGAATGATAATCCCTCAGGATCACCAAGACAATCTCAACTTGGTAGCTCAACCTGAGGCCAGTCTGAAAATAGATTAAGATAATATGTTTCCTGCAGGATTACGTGCAGCTGAGAAATCACCACTCTTTCAATCATGGTAGGTTAATTGCTCACATCTGAGGGCTTCAGGGCAGACATCTTTAAAAAAAGTTCTAATAATAACTTTTAAACAAGGAGGCATTTGCCCTCTCTCAGAGAGGCATTTATGATGTAATTATTATTAATCTTCGGACTAAAAGTTATAAGCTAATTTGGGCAAGGATCCTGAACGTGGTAGAATGTATCATTCCAAGCAACCTGTCCATGTCCTTAGGCATCAAACTGGAACTGGTATAGTCTAACTATATAAAAGGACTCCTATAACAAGGGTTGGAAGAGATCTTGGAGTCCAACCTTCTTCCCAGTGCAGGAATCCATGCTTGTAGCTTCTCCAACAGATAAGAATCTAATCTCTGTTTAAACACCTCCAACAAAGGAGAGCCCACTTCCCCTTAAGATAGTACATTGAAGAGCTCTTATCTTTTGGATTTTTCCTGATATCCAACTGAAATCTACTTCCATGCAATCAAAATCCATTGCTTCTATTCATGTCTTCTGTAACAACTCTGAAAGGTTTTCCCATATCTTCTACATGACAGCCCATCAGATACAGCTCTCATGTCTCCCTGCAGTCGTCTTTTCTCCAAGCTAAACATACTCGAGGCTTCTAACTTGTTCCTCATGGATATTTCCTTGCAGGCCCCTATCATTCCATAGGTTACTGCACATCAAAGGAGACATCCAGGTCAGCCTGAATACTGTATGAGAGAATTTATCTGCAAAAAGCCCACTGAAAGCATTTCAAAAAGCTTCTGAGAATTCTGTAATGGAACTCTGGGTGGGGCAAATGGACATACAAAGATAGTCCCTTCACACCTAAGCAACTCAGCAGGCTGAGAGCTTGCTGATGCTTTATGTACAGAAGGAAACGGCTTCTTTGCTGCCTGTATTGCCACAGCAGAGGCTTTGAAATGGGTTTTATGCTGTGTCTCATCAGATTTGAATGGGGCCTTCCTCTACCTGTCGATTATGTCTAAGTACATTTTGTATACATTTTTTTTTAACTTTCAGGTGCAGTCTTTGAACAAAGAACTGCATTGCAAAACGTAGGCAGGTGTGTAATCTAATGAATAAGGACATTTTCACATCACTGGCCTTGCTTAACCTAACTCCTCTTATTCACTACAGCAACTTCACTGCATGGAGGAAGCATCTCCATCAAGTTCAATGGAGGTCCCATGCTCTCCTGGAGCTACAGGGGTATTGTACCCATCACAGATTGGCACAAAGTTGACAGGTGGAAGGGGACTGCATTCTGAATTGCAAATTAGTCAAGGAAATGTGCAGTTTTCTTAATAATGTGGATATTTAAATCTTCAAGTTGAACTCAGCTCCTGGTAATTTACACAGATGCATCCATGCAGTTTTCTTAGAAACTATAAAAATTCCTGGGTGACCTTGGGCCAGTCACACTCTCTCAGCCCTAGGAAACAGGCAATGGCAAACCACTTCTGAAAAACCTGCCAAGAAAACTGCAGGGACTTGTCCAGGCAGTCACTGAGAATCAGACATGATTGAACAGATTAAATATGTATGTATGTATGTATGTATGTATGTATGTATGTATGTATGTGTTGGTGCTTTGGGGCTACTAAATGGGAGTTGAAGTTGCTAACTATGGGGTGTCCACCTCTGCTTTTGTCATGATTTTATACTTCAAAACCTGGATTCCATGTCTTGATGCTTGCATATGCAATTTGCTTGTGTCCTTCCAACCAGGGAACCTAGTAGCAAAGAAAAGGAGAGCAAGGTGTATTTTATCATCTGTTTACACACTTTAATTTATACATCAGTATTCAGATCTTCATTAGAAAAGAACAACAATGTAGAGACAGCTCTCACCTCCCAAGAAGCTTGCAACCCAAATGGTAATGGGGGAAGACAGAGGAGGAAGGGGAGCAGATGGCTGTTGTGAGCAGATGGCTATTACATATCCTTAGCCTTAGTTTTACTTTGCTCTAAAGGCTTACTCAGTATAATAGTAATCTGGTAATATGAATAGCAACCCTGAAAATAACAGGGTTGAGTGTATTAGACACCATTTTAATCTATGTTTTCTCTGTGTGGGCAAGCACATAGACTTGCTGTTACTGCATACCACACAAATTAAATAACAATCCCAGAAGAGTTATGGTTTCCTGCTCATCCCGCTGGATCAAAATAGATCAATCATCTTCCTGGCACAAGCTTTAAGCAGTGCTGAAAATGTTTCAGAAAGTGAAAAAGAAATATTGGCCTGTGCCAAATCCCAGGATCAGATCTCAGTTAAGCAAAAATGGATGTTCCTTTTCTATAATTGTAGAGGTGGTGAAAACATAGATTTTATGTTGTAGAATTTTGTGTCATCACTTCCAGGCTAATGTTCTGATTTTCAAGCACCTTTTGGTATTCCTATACATGTCTACTCAGAAATGAATTTCACTGTATTTAATGAGGTTAAATTTCAAGTTAAGTCCACCTTTCTCAAAGTATCATTGTGTTGTTTTCATTGTTCTTTTGTGTTCATTTTGATGTTTGGATTTTTAGAGGAGGTGTAAATCAAGATTACACCAAAGGGAGGTGTGATGGCAAAAAAATTAGTAACCTCTGGTGTGTACAAAGTAATATGGACAATCCACTTGAATAATTATTTATAAATACTGTACAATAGATCTATCCAGAGTTCTTACCTGAGGCACAAATGCCCAGGCTCAAATTATCCTTCTTCAGACACATTATACAAAGACCTATCTCTCTGGAGAAGGCTCTAATGATGGGAAAGGTGGAAGGAAAGAGAAGAAGAGGATGCCCAGCAGCAAGATGGATGGATTCAGTTGCAATGGTGATCAGTGCACCATTGGAAGACCTGAAAAACTAGGTTAGGGACAGATCGTCATGAAAAAATATTTCTATGTGGTCCCTAAAAGTCAACCTGATTGATGATGGCTCAATCAATCAATCAAATACAATGGAAGCTAAATCAAGACCAGAAATCTGTTGTTATACCCCTCTGGGAATTGCTTCAATATATGGAACAAAACTTCCTGTTGCAGGAATGGGCAACATGTGGCCCTCCATGGTTGCTGAATACAATTTCCATCATTTCTCAGAATTGATCACAGAACAAGTTGGATTGGATCAAGGATGGGCAATTTATGGACTGCATGAAGTTCCAAAGAACTGGCAGCCCTGGGTTGGAGGTTTGGAGGAAACCAAACATGTGAAAACATCACAAAGCATGGGGTGAGGGGGTGGGGGAGAACATTTTGTTTTTATAGTAACTACTTCCCCCCAAGGGGTGTGGTGGCTCAGCAGGTAAGACGCCAGGCTTGTCGACCGGAAGATCGCAAGTTCGGAGGTTCAAATCCCTAGCCCTGCGTGCGGAGTGAGCTCCCGCACTCGCACCAGCTCTTGCCAACCTAGCAATTCGAAAGCATGCAAATGCAAGTAGATGAATAGGTACCACTTCGGTGGGAAGGTAACAGCGTTTCGCACACGTCATGTGGCCACATGACTGTGGAAGTGTCTTCAGACAATGCTGGCTCTTCGGCTAACAAACGGAGATGAGCACTGGCCTCTAGAGTCGGACACGACTGCACAAATGTGTGGGGGGAACCTTTACCTTTACCTTACTTTCCCCCAAAGTGGCTAATCATTAGATAATCTCTAATGTCTTGTCCAGCTCTATAAGTAGATAGTTCTTCTGTGATTCTCCATCCACCGGCATTTCTGCACACCTCTCTTATTTGGAGAGAGATGGGAAAATAAAATAAGGGAAAGAGATAGAAGGACCAAAGCTTTCTCTTTATTGACAGTTGTGATCAACACCAGGATTTTAGAAGCCCTCTCCTAATGTCAGGTCCATATTTGAGGGGGCACTCACTAAAGTGGTTGGCCCCATCTTATATTAGTGATCCCTAGCAGGCCACATTGTGCTCCACATAGTATTCCTTGACATTGCGGGAAATGTAAGTAGTGGCTCCAAGTCATATGGCTGACAGCTCCAGGAAAGATGCCAGTGCAGTGCTGAATGCATCCATGGTTTTGTTGACCTCTGCAACTGCTGTAAGATTCTCCATGTCAATGCTGTGCTTGCAAGTCAGCCTTCTTGAATCTGGTGCCTTCCAGGTTTATTAGACTATAAGTCTCAGAATTCCAGCAGGCATAGCCAATAATGGGAGTCCATCTGAAGAGAGGCACAGTACGTTGAAGAGAAATAAGGATGAGCTGTAGTGCAGGAATGGTCATGGCAAATGTGAAATATAATTCATTTAAAGATCTAAACTGCATCTTTGTTTTCTTTAATATTAATGTAATATATTAAGTTTACAAAAGAGTTAATTTACAACCTTAACATTGCTAATTATTTAAAACTCATTTTTAAAATTCTGTCACTTTTTAAAGTCAGTAGGCAGGTGATGGTACTAATTACTGAAGGACTGGCAGAGAGTCAGTAGTTAATATGAGTGGACATCAGTTACGACATTGTCATGGTTGGTAATATAACAGACAGCAAAAAAAAAGTGGCAAATGCTTTTTCACCCATTGGTTTTTCACCATCTACATGTTTTTATTTATTTATTTAATTTATATTACCGCCCATCTTTTCCCTTTATTTTGATACCTTCTAAAGATCTTAATCTTGTTGAATGTCATAGATTGTCAGATTTCTCATATAAAATTGGAAAATTGGGTTTCTCTACAAAGCAAAAGTGTTTTGGCAAAGTGCATCTTTTACAAAGCAAAGGCTTCTCATGGTGACGTGAAGTGCAGGTGCAAGATAACAACTGTCACGTGTGTATTGTTATGGCTAGCGCTTATACAAGCAATGGGACCTTCCCATGAGAACAAACCCTCAGCCTGATTCCGTCTGTGGACAGCCTTGCTCAGTTTAGAGCAAGGGAGGGAGGAAATCACGTGCTCGCTTAGATTCAGCACTGCTACCCAATAGCAGGTCATGCTATATGCTTTAGGCCTAATGCTTTAGGCCTGGTGTGTGTCACAGCTAACTTCCAGCCAATCAGAAAGCTAGAAGAACTGAATATACAACCATGCAAAATGGTGTTCTATGCTTCTTGATTTCTAGTGTCTTTTAGCCATGTAGTTCTTCACGTGTATTCTACTTCTGAGGACTGGGCAGTGTGAGCTATGCCTGGCTTTGGGTATAGGCCGTGGCAGGAACTCTGGCCCTGGGATCAATACACGGAACTCTGCTTATAAGTTTGTTTTTGTTTTTCCTTTTACAATGCTGTACCATGTATATTCAACTAACATTTTTGCGATAATGTACTGTATCTGCATTATTGCCTTATGCTACAAGTAAAATACTTTTAGCCCTAAAAACTGCACTCCTTGTCTGTTTATTCTCAAGCCTCGAGTTTTTCCCCTTTAAGCCAGCGTATATCCCATCATAGATAGCAAGCAAATCAATGTGGAAATGCACCATCAGTTTGGTAACATTGCTTTGCGAACTGCACCAATTGCATTAGAGATGTCTTATGCTTGCACTTGGGGGGACCCTTTTAATTATGAGCCTACTTTCACATTCATTTTACTCAACCATTAGAACAGAGATTAGAAAAATAATTACAAATAATTAATGGAATTCATTGCACTCTTTTTTTTTTAAAAAAGCACATTTGTTTTCAGTAAGAGGAAATTACGGCAATTGCATTGCTGTGATTAAAATGCTTTACAAAGCTTTAAAAAAAGCTTGTCAGAGCTGCAGATGCCTCTTGGTTTAGCATGAACTTGTTTATTGTTTTATGGAAATTATCCTTAATGATACTGAACCAATTACTTATGCCTATGGTGGTTATATGTTGTATCTGCATCACAGAATGGAAAATGAAGTGCGTTGGTTTTGGCTTCTGAGAGCATGCTAAGTGACTGCCATAGTGCAAATCATAAATCACCACGAGCATTGCCCATATGGCAAAGAAATCTACTTTAGACAGTTATTCAGTAGTACTGCTCTCCAGCTAGTGGGAATTACTGACATTCCATATTAATCAAGGAGCAGAAGTTTAAAGCTTTGCTGCTGGATTGTGAAATCAAATCCTCATTAAGTCAGGTTAACTAATCTGTTTCAGTAAAGATCTATCCTCTAAAATAATTTAATTATTAAGAACTCAGCGTGGTCAGGGTGATCTGAGGATGGTAAGGGAAGAATTTGAAGTGGAGGAATCCTAACAGCTGAAGCTAAGATCTGCAGGATGAAAATCAAAGGGACAGTAATAAATTTTATTCTTCTGTTCTTTGTGGCCAATTTTATGCAAGTTTGTTTTCTCTACTGATCCTACTAGGAGAAAAGTATGTTAGCTTCATACTGGGTGTACTACAGTTCCACAATAAACTGGACAGGGGTGGGTCAAAATTGGTAAGATAGTGGATGGAGCATTGTGGTACAAGCCCCACCCCTTTTTGATGTATGCACATTGACAAACATACAAAAAGGATGGAACTTGTACTCTGATGTTCCATCTAACATCTTGCCAATGTTGACACACAGAAACCCCACAGATGCCACTAACGTTGGATTTGGTAGGTTCAAATCTTCACCTATCTCCCTCTGGCATGTCCAGTTTTTGAAGCTGGAACATTTTTGGTGGAGAGGCAAGGACAGTAGAGAAAATTTCCTTGCCTATAACAAAAAGATGTACAAGGGCAGCCTTCTCTCTCCAAATGAAGATCCCTTCCAAGGATCATAGGGTTGCACTTTTGATAATTTCATTGGTCAGATTAATCGATTTAAATCCTTTGTATTAATATGTCATTCCTACTTTCTCATACAAAGCAGTGGTAAAAAAACACTATACTGCATGTGCAATCCTATATTTCAGTGATAATGACTCTAGGACTCTAGGATATGGTACAATTGCTCATAATTTCTTTATCCGTGCTTATTATCCCAGTCATCACACACATGGCAGAATTCTATAGCACATGTAAATGTGTTATTAACAAAACCCCAATGGCTACTTTTTTTGAGATGGCAGCATTGCAGTATAAAACCAGATTTTTCTACAGAGGTTCTGGGATAGCAAGGCAGGAAATTAATTAGTTCAAGCTTGAGGATAATTGATATTGGAGTTTGGGTGAAGTTTGTTATGGGAATAGGAGTGGAACTTTGTCTTCTCATTCCCACCCTTAATGCTGCTCCCAAATCCACACTCAGCCATTTTGCTGCCAAGTTTCCATAGCACCATCTTGAACTGCTCCAGGGAATCCAGTAAATGCAGTGCTGAGGAATGTCATGACGACTGCCTTCCCCAATATTAGATATGTGGGTTATGATCCTCAGTTATTGATTGATTATGTGCCATTAAGTCAGTATCAACTCTTAGTGACCATATAGACAGATATTCTCCAAGATGATCTGTCTCTAACCTGGTCCTCCAGAACTTCAGATCCTCAGTTACTCTACCAGCTAATTCTGTGACTGATCTTGCTGGCCATTGTGGAAATAAATTTGAGTGGGAACTTCAATGAAAATAGCTGTATTGTAAATTAACAAAAAGTTTAATGTTCTTATTTTAGGTCAGAATAGGGGCATTGTGATTTGGTCTTTTGTTTTGTTTTTTGTCTCACTTAGGTATTAATTGACTCTGCAATGCTAAAATAATGGTGCCATCACAGATTAATCACTCTTGCCATGCAGTGTTAACTACTGATGCTTTGTTGAATTGTCACATTGTGCTTTTTACATTTCATTGTCATTTAACTCCAACTATTATCTCCCCCTGCTACATGCATGCATGCACACACACATACTGTATATCTCTGTGTATATACCACAAAAGGTGAGGACTCCATCTTGCATTTGGGACATCTTGTGTGATGGAGCTGGGGGCTGAGTGGGGAGAGAGCGCATTCCAGGCCGATAAGCGTTTGCACAGCTTGCACAGCTTAGAGGGGGGGGGGGGCGAGGAAGAAAGTTAAGACTAGCACCGCCCTCGATTCCCAAGGGTACTTTCCCCCTTAGCTCAGTTTAGGAACCTTTAGTCTGGCAAGATTCTGTGTATGGTAGAAACAATAAAGATACTAGAGTTGAACTTCGACTCAGTGTTGTTCCTTTGCCAATTCCCCAGACATCTTATGAGATGGCCTCAAGTCTGTGAAAGCTGATGGCACAATTATAATGAATAAATTAGTCTTTAAGATGCTACAATACTTTTTGTTGCTGAAAAAACCATCTGAGCTGGTAGTCATCTTGTATCACTGGATTTCATTTTTAATTAGGCTTTGGAAATTACTTTCTTATATCTTCCTTTATGTAAATCAGTTTTATTAGTGCTTTATAGTTCTGACTCATAGACCTATGGCAAAGAATGCAAATGTCTACCTACTTGCTTCACACCACAGATATATTTATATAGCCGCAAGACTATTGCACCCTTCTTAGTTATTTATGTATTTTTGTCTACATATGGAAATACTGCATGGAGTCAGTGGATCTCTATGGCACATGATAATGAATTTGACAGTTTTGAATTATGAACGGGGTGTTACTAGAGTTCAAACTGCGCAACCTCCAAGGATTTAAATGACCTTGATCTTGATTTATTCAGAATGACATATTCCCTGCCAGAATCAGGATCCCACTAAGGAGGCTTTACCTAGACTTAAAATAATTTATTGTTAAATTATTTGTGAAGTATACAAATCACTCATACAGTCTTTCTGATTCATTTTTAATGAAACTTTGTTTCCCATAATAGCATATTTTCCATAATAGGATGTAAACAAAGAGCAGACTTCTTTTTAATTCCTGATCCTCTTCTATCTACCTTTCCTTGCTTTTTCATCAAAAGTTCAAATTTTATATTATGGTTGTTGTAGGTCTTCCGGGCTGTGTGGCCGTGTTCTGGCAGTTCTGGTTCCTTATATTATATTATATTATATTATATTATATTATATTATATTATATTATATTATATTATATTATATTAATTTTATTATATTATTGACATTATTAAATAGCAACAGTTGGAGCTCCAATCAGACGAACATGGCATTGGGGTAACAGATTATTTCCACACTTGTAAACATGTCATTAGAAACAAGGTGTCTGTAGCTTGAATCATGTCAACTGGATTTCTATTTTCTCAGTGGAAACGTTTCGCTCCTTATCCAAGAAGCTTCTTCAGTCTGAGCAAGTTAGTAAGGGAATCCTTAAATATGTTTCTAGGGTGGCTGTGTGACCTAAAGGGACTTAGAAATAAACATCTCAAATAACCATGACCTAGCCCCAGGTGCAAGGTCACACAGCCACCCTAGAAACATATTTAAGGATTCCCTTACTAACTTTGCTCAGACTGAAGAAGCTTCTTGGATAAGGAGCGAAACGTTTCCACTGAGAAAATAGAAATCCAGTTGACATGATTCAAGCTACAGACTGTTCCACCTGGATGACTGAGAACCTTCATCCATCGACATAGAAACAAGGTGGGAAAGCTTTCCAACCCCTTTACCATCAGAAGTCATAGGAGGCATCTTGATTTTCTTCTGTGTGACATAGTAACATATTGAATCTCTGTGTGTTCTGCTCTCCTCTCTTGATGTGCCCATGTTTGTTTGTGTGTATACACTGGGGAGCATGAGATGAGCTGCATACACCCTAGGCCATGTGACCAGGAAGGAAAAGGGAGGGGGACTTAGAATAGAGAAGTCAACAATACTTCAATTGATTTAATTGATTGAATTAAATCCCATCAAGTCATTTTTGACTCCTAGCGACCACATAGATAGATTTTCTCCATAAACAATACTTCAAGCCACTGCCCAGTTATCTCTTCCACTGGATGTATTAGGGATTTCCCCCCCCTGGATTGCTCTTCTCCATAGACCGCAGCCTGATCTGGGCCATTTTTGAACACAATCTTTCTTTTACTCAAACCAAATTTGATACCATTTGGTTTAGTTTTTGGATAGTTATCCTGCTGATGAGTAAACAGACACAGAGAGATAGATTCCCCAGCTCCTTTCCATAATTTATATGCAACACCCCATTGGGTTGGAAAGAATAAAATGGTGAAAATTGTCCATTGGCAACATTCTAAATCCATCTTGAATTTTATTTCACTTCAGTTTTTGCTGACCAATGCTTGAGGCAATGAGGCTGCTCACCATAACTAATGGACATTTTGAAATCCATTTCAAACTCACGTTAAATGATACATTTTGATATGGCACAAATCTGCCATTAGAAAGGACAATATTCAGAAATGAGTGGGAAACCTTTCCAACCAGCCATAATGCTTTACTATTATCTTTAAAAGGCCATTTTTGAACAAAGGAACTTCAATGGGAAAGTCTGGTGTGAAACTGATGAATTATAGTTTATAAAGAAGTTCAATATTAAATTGAGATAATGGGTTTTTGTCCCACTACAGTTGTTGCTATTTATCAATGTTAGGATGTTTGTGTTATCTTCAACTTGGCTTTGTGAATAGTCACTCTGCTTAATTATATACTATCTATAATGTAATTCGCAAGGTCTCTGTTTTTTCCTTAACCTCATTATTTATACCAGCCACTACTCCACAATTATGCATATACCAACCCAGAATACTTCTAAGTATCTTATGAAACAGGTAAATGTGCATGTGATCAGGTAAATAAAAAATTAAATAAATTAGGGTCCAGCAATCTCCCCCTCCCTCTATTATGGGAACATTTTGGGGGCAGGGATATGCAAGATGTGGGGGTAACTAGTGCCCAAAGTAGTTGGGGTCCCAAATCTTTTGTTCCATTTTTTGGACACCCTTTCCTTTCTCTCTCCTGAACAATGGGCTGCCTAAGAAGGAGCCGAGAGGTCAAACTGATATAAAAGGAACTTGTAAAATGGGCCTAGAAGCACATTTGTAAATGTGACGTTCCACAAAACAACATGGTCCTTCCAGTGCAGTATTGTGCTTCCAGGCCCATTTTACAAGTTCCTTTTATATCAGTTAAAATTTTCTTATCTGGAATTAGTTCAGAGAGAAAAGGCCCCACATAAGCTAGTAGCTGCAGACATTCTTTTAGTCATGCCTCTGTGGGATGGAAGCAGGAGCACAAGACCATGGTAAAACCATCAAGTCTTTTTTTGTGTGTGTGCCTTCGAGTCAGTTTTTGACTCCTGGTGACTGCCTGGACAAGTCCCTGCAGTTTTCTTGGCAAGATTTTCAGAAGTGGTTTGCCATTGCCTGCTTGCTAGGGATGAGAGAGAGTGACTAGCCCAAGGTCACCCAGCTGGCTTTGTGCCTAGGGCGGGGCAAGAACTCACAATCTCCGGCTTTCTAGCCCAGTGCCTTAACCACTACACCAAACTTAACAAGACTTACAAGGCTTACCAACACATAAATGTATTATATAGGCAGGTAGCTGCAGCTGGCAAAGCATAGAGTCTTGTATATGTGCTGTACATATAGAAGATATGCCACACATAATTGAAGGAAGGTCCGAGTAAGAAGTCTGTGATGTCACAATGCTGCCGAGGTGTTCACCATCCCAATTGCCTCCTTTAACAGCCCCGAAGCCATGAACTGTACTGTATGTGTTTGCAGGCAAACATCTTGACGGATGAAAGTGTATGGAATGTGGAAGTACCAAAATGGACTGTGCCAGAGTGCAGGTCAAGTGGTGCCTATCCCAGGAACATAATCTAGCAACCACTGGGACACTGAGCATTCACCGTTAAGGGGTTCTTAAGTTCATTGTTATTTTACATGCAATGCTTGTCCATTTGAACTGCATTAATATGAAGGGTGTTGCATCTGTCTGAATTGGTGTTAATTGGTGAGTAAGCTGGACAGTTGGTGCTATGACAAAATGGGTAGATCATTTTCCTCTGGATTGAAAGATGTGGTATACTTTGAGTATTGTCTTTTCACCACCACTTATAACCAGGGTATAAATCATATGCACAGAAGCCTCCGTCAAGCTTCCATCCCTGAGATTATTTTGGACACTTTTCCTGATCAGCTGTCAGTCATGACTGATGCTCCAGAAGGCTGGTATCCAATGAGATGCCAAGCCGTCTGCATTTCATTAAGACATCCTCTGGGGAGCAATGCTGGATGCTGCTCAGCATGCTAAAAGCCTACGCTGCTTCGACATATTTATTGGGAAATGTTCTTAAAAGCCACATGAAGCAGTTGCTCTGAAGCGATCAATTTCCCCTTTCCATATAGGTATCATAATGCAGCCATTGTAAATGTTTTCTTCATTTTCTCCTTTGGTTTCAGAAGTGATAATGGGATGGGGGAGAAGAATGGATATCCAGATGAGCTAGGTTGCTTCAGAACCCAAATGAGAGCTGCAGAAAAAGAAGACCAGGAATTTTAAGGGGTTCACACTGAAGGAGGAGAGCTACTGTATATTAGACCATGGTAACCCAAAATCAGAAAGAATCTGTTTTTTCCAACAAACACATTCTACTGTAATGCATATGCCTTACAATAGAATTTGATAGTCGGAAAAGTTGCTAGCAGAATCCTCCTGATTTTAGCTCTTAGCATGGCTCACTATAGCAGTTTAAAAAAGGAAGATGCTGACAGTTATCTCAAGGCGCATGCTAAGCAGCATGCGTATCTGGTAGAGGTCAGGACTGCTACGCGATCAGCCAAACAAAACCCATTCACTGCAACTGTTTATGACCCAACAACTCTATTAAACAGGAAAGTTGCACAGACTTGCCCTAACATAAAATTCTACATTGGCAGCAGCAAAATCAGTTCCTGTCATCTCCCTCCCTCCCACAGGCATGGTTTGCCATCTGCTTGATAACGTTTTTGATACAGATGCACATTGCTATGTTGGTCCCAGAAAATAAATGGCTGCACTCTTATATTCACTTCTCCACTATGGTGCAATGTGTTTCCTTTTCAATCCCAGTAATTACAGCTAATGTTTGATCTAGCTGTTTCAGGATATGAAACATTTATGGGAATTTGTGGGTTTGTTTTCATGTCTCCCTAAGTGCAGGACAACTGTGACCAGGCAGCCAATTTTTTGGTGACATACTGTCATGGCATTGTCCTCATCTCATGAGGCAGCTTGAAGTTGTCTTTAGCTACTCCAGTTTTAAGTAATGTTTTCCCCCTTCTTCCAACACAACCTTTGCTGTGGATACAATCCAACATGCGTCATCAACATATGGTTGCTGACAGTCAGGGGTGGCACCTGCCCAAATCATACTGGCCAATTTCGGCTGGTGCAGGTAAACCTCTTTGCTCTGGTCACCGAGAGCTGCCCTCTATGGCCATCTGCCCTGGGTAATGTTGGACGGGCCTGTCCTGAAGATCTTGTCAGGTCTGATGCAGGTTACTTTAAACACAGATCCAGTGCTCTTCTGAAAGAGCACTAGACCTGCTTTCTAAACATGGGTTTAAAACTCTTTTGACAAAGCACTACACCTGTGCTGAACAGAAGGGTATGCCACCCAATTCCCAGCAACTTTGGGTGGCTGCATGAGAATCAGATTTTGCCCATTGGGTGTATTCCAGGTTTTCTGCTTTTTCTGCCAACAAGGGGGCTAGCGCAGCCATATTTTTACTGTTTTTATTACTGGGGGGAGCATTTTCCCTACTCCATTCTGTCTCCACGTTTGTCCTTAGCTACTTCATGGTGCTCCTGGCTACAAGGATATGTTCTGACTACTGCCAGGACTACTATTCCCCCCCACCCCAACTTCACCCCACATCTCTCCTTCAGACCTGTGACTTACAGCGGGGCTAATTTTGGACACAGGTTTACTCCATTTCAGATGAGCATTAGACCTGTACTCAGAACTAGCCCAATTGAAAGGCGACAAGAATGGAGCACCTCCAGTGCCTGAGACCTGTTTATTGGGCAACTTGACAAGTAGCTAAACACACCATTACATTGTCCAACCAGCTAGCAGTCGGGAGGTGGGGAGGTCCATAACAGAGGTTCAAGAGTTGTATGTAACCATGAAAAACTCTGAGTCGAGCCCCAGAGCTCCTCTAAGACTTGCCACTGAATTGTACTTTTTTATATGACTGAAGGGGAAAATGAATAAAAACTAATGTAGTACTGAATTCTGTTTCCTATGTTTGAGAGCTTGTTTATTCTCTGTGAAAGAGGCATTTCCTTTCTTTTTTTTTGCCTCTTTTGCAGTGTGTAAAATAATTTCGGGTAAAATTCAAAGAGGAAGGGCAGTAGAGATCATTGTACTCCCCCTTATTTGGACCTTAAAAATACTTCTGCAAATCTTCAATTATTTTCCAGAGGTGAGCAGGTAGAATTTTCAGGGGGTGGGAGCATAGATGAACCATTGCAATGGGTCAAGTACACATAAGGACCTTTTTAATGTCCAAAACAAGAAAGGGGAAAATATAAGAAAAGTTCTATTGTCTCCCTTTAAACTTCCAGCGGAATTTGCCCCCTTCCCAATTTCTATAGGTTTCTCTTCAATTTGCCTTCCACCTTCACAAACAAGATTAAAGAGGAATGAACAATTTGGCACAGCACTATTGAATACAGCAGGTGTCGTCCTATGAACTGGTTATATATTAAATTTAATTCTAATTGCATTCTCACTTCAATCAAATTAAAGCAAATGACTCTACCTATTTCTTTGCCCTGGCCTTGACTATTCTTAGAATGTGGCTCCTCACATACTATTGAAAGGTCAGTAATGTGGCCTGAACATTATTGTAACCCATAGTCAAGCCCAATATTGTCTGAACCAATTCACTTGCTCTTCAAGGTATCTGGCAGATATTTCACCAGCTATATTATCTGATGTCATTTATGAATTGACATGTCCAAATCACACAGTCTATCTCTAAACTAAGATATTCTACATACATTAATTTTACAGAGTCATTTCTTTCCTAAATCAAAAAGCCACAGCAGTGTAACAGATAACTGAACTGGATCAAATGAGAAATCTAAGATTTTTTCAGATTAAGTCTAGAGAAAAATCGTTGAGTAACACAGGAACAGGGCATATCTCTGGGCCATGTAACACCCCAGCCCCTGAAGGTTTCAGAGCCTTTATGTAACCATAAATATAAAGTCCAAAGGTGGAGTTGTTGGAGCTGTCTTTTATCTATGAAGAATGCAAATTTTGTGCTCTACAAAAGCTAAATAAGAAAATGGTCTGATTTGAAGAGAGAAATGGGATATAGTAAAATTAATGGTCTTACCCTTAACTCTTGGATAGAAGGGCAATCTATATCCTATCAGGGGTGTCAATAAGATGAAGACACTATAACAATTTATGGCAAATTAATTCTTGAGAAATGTTTTCCAATATGAATGGTGTCTTAGAAGATATGAGGGGGCACAGCAAAGGCACTTTGAAAAGAATGGCCAAGGGTAAGGTAAAGGTAAAGGTTCCCCCCGCACATTTGTGCAGTCGTGTCCGACTCTAGGGGCCGGTTCTCATCTCCGTTTGTTAGCTGAAGAGCCAGTGCTGTCCGAAGATGCTTCCACGGTCATGTGGCCGCATGACGCGCGCGGAACGCTGTTACCTACCCACCAAAGTGGTACCTATTAATCTACTTGCATTTGCATGCTTTCGAATTGCTAGGTTGGCAAGAGCTGGAGCTCGTGCAGGAGTTCACTCCGCACGCAGGGCTAGGGATTCCTCAAGGATATTGGCCAAGGGTAGCCTCATGTAAAGCACACTGCAGTAGTCTTGCCTTGAGTGATAAGGGCATGGGTTACTTCTTGCAAGGGCTGCTTGCTCCAGGAAGGCCCACAAACTGCACAGCAGCTGAAGGTCAGCAAAGCTTACCCACATCCTCCACCCACCTATGTAGCAGTAGCTATGACTCTAAGAGAACTCCCAAGTCATGGACCTGCTTCTGAATAAACAGGGGAGAGAGAGATGAATCTTGAGGCACCACATAAGGTAGCAAGTGTCAAATTGACTTACCTTCTTGTATTATCATGAATCAGAACTGCCCACTCAGGAAGACCAGTGTAGAACAGTGCCTCCCATTCCGAACCCTTGCAGATGTTCAGAAAATATCATGAAAGATGGTATCAAAGGCTGGCAAGACATCCAAGGGGATCAATAGGGGCACTTCCCCAATCCAGGTCCTTACAGAGGTCATCAGAAGAGAATATTTGTAGCTCAGGGTTGAACTGTGGAGTCCATGGTGTTCTCTGAGCCTTGTTGTTTTCTTGCAGACGTTTCATTGCCAGGCTAGGCAACATTTTCGCACTGAAGATGTTGCCTAGCACGGCAATGAAACGTCTGCAAGAAAACAACAAGGCTCAGAGAACACCATGGACTCCAGAGGTCATCAGCTTGAGTGACTCATGTGGTTTCTGTTGCATGAACTGTAACTGAACCCTGAATCTGGGCATGAGCCCTGACTGAGAAGCATCCAGGTAATCCATTTCCTCTGGGGTGCTATATTGGCGTATCTTCATCACTTTCTCAACAACCTTTTCCTGAAAGGGGCAATAGGATATGGGATGCAGTTTTCTAAGATGGCTATATCCAGGAAGGGACTCTTCAAAAGTAGAAACTACTGCTTCTTTCAAGGCAGCCAGCACCACTCCCTAACCTAACCCTTTCCCTTTTAATAAATCATTTTCAAGAAGACTCACTGAGCATCAGTAAAATTGGCTGCCAAGAGCCTGAAGGACTCTGCAGTGGATTTAAACTAAAACTTGGTTGTATTGTCGAAGGCTTTCACGGCCAGAGTTCGATGGCTGTTTTGGGTCTTCCGGGCTGTGTCGCCGTGTTCTGGAAGTTGTGGTTCCTAACGTTTCGCCAGCATCTGTGGCCAGCATCTTCAGAGGGCAGGAGCACAGACAGAAGCGAAATCTCTGACTCTACCTGGGCACAGAGATTTCGCTTCTGTCTGTGCTCCTGCCCTCTGAAGATGCTGGCCACAGATGCTGGCGAAATGTCAGGAACCACAACTTCCAGAACACGGAAGCCACACAGCCCGGAAGACCCACAACAGCCATAAAACTTGGTTCCTGATCATTTGGAACTGATATTTATTTTCCCAGAGTGAGACTAAATCTTTTCTGCTTTGATTCTGCCCTCCACAAAATGTTTTTTCAAATCTGTTTCTTTGGTGCTTCTAGAGTAGCATCACATCAACAATGGCAAAACAAACAGATACACACAGAGGGAAATGCTACAGTGGTGATGGAAGGGAGGAGTATTATATTTCAGTGACTGTCCTCAGATCACAGTATTTGGGATAAACAGAAATCTTCTATATGGCTTTGCTCAATGTCCAGTTTCTCATTCTAAAGGGTTGTATGGTATTCTTTTTTGATCTTCTTGATTGATCTAGGTGGTTTGTCCTAGTGACTGATTTATCTTATGGAAAGATGAATGCTTGTTTGCTCCACAGCATTCAGGAAAAACACCTTCATTCCCCATTATCTTAACGATCCTCCTTTAGATGACAAAGGGACTTAGAAATAACATCTCAAAATAACCATGACCTAGCCCCAGGTGCAAGGTCACACAGCCACCTAGAAACATATTTAAGGATTCCCTTACTAACTTTGCTCAGACTGAAGAAGCTCCTTGGATAAGGAGCGAAACGTTTCCACTAAGAAAATAGAAATCCAGTTGACATGATTCAAGCTACAGACAATTCCACCTGGATGACTGAGAACCTTCATAGACATACCTTCATTCCCCACAAACATCTGTTTTCTTTGTACAACCTCCCCCACCCCACGACAATTTCTCTATCTGAAATTTGGCATTGATATCACTGGAGTGATAATTCTCTCCTGCTGAAAATAATTATTAAAAAGCTGCAATGTTATTTCCATCTGGGAAAATGGAGCTTTGTTTTCCTACATCTTGTTCCAGATATAGACAATGAGCCACTTCAAAATACTTCCAGTGAAAACTGATCAGACTAACTTTGAAGTTTAAGGTAGGGCCCAAAAACCTGATTAGGTGACCTCTGGTCACACCTATTCTTCATCAATTTATATTTTCTCAGGCCCTTTTAGCTACAGAATACGACTGCATGGAAATGGTTGTGTACAGCATCACCAAGCCCATTTTCAACATCATGTCCAAAGGTAAATAATGCTGATGTCTGGAAAATACAACTTGCGTGGGGGTGTGGTAGTGGCAGACATAGATGGATTCATTCAACAATCCTGCTATAACAGACAGCTATTATTTTCAGGTTAACATGATCAACAGCAGAATTTCAGTGAAAAGCCAACATAACAACTTTGACATGTCCTCCCCCAAATGCCTTTGGCTGCTCAGTTATTGCCCAGGCTGCTGACAGACACTCTCCTCACACAATCCAGACACAGAAAGCATCAATCACTCCCATCGCAATTTCAGATGCTTCCAGTATCCTGTCTCAGCCATTCATTGTTTTGAAATAATTTAAAATGAGTTTTGAAATAGAATTCTGAACACAACTGCAGGTTTTTGCAAGGAGGACAAACTAAGGCAGAATTATAGAAGAAATCACCCCACGCTATAACTGATCCCTAGAACAGGTCACTGTATAAATCAATCAAGAGGAGCAGAAGGGGCCAGCCTTTTGCTTTTAGAAAGCTATGGGGAACAAATTGGCTAAAATTAGAAGATACTAGACAACCCGTGTCCCGTTGGGTCATCGTTTCAGAGATATTTCCTTACCTAAATGAGAAACAGAATGACCACTGGTAGGCAAAAAAGCAGTGGGAGTGGGAGCGACTTCCGACTTTCTGCCGGCTTCCCCATTGAGTTTCCTTGTGGGAAGCTGGCAGGGAGCACTGGAAATCTCTCTCTCTCTCTCCCTCCTCTTTCTTTCCTCCCTCCCTCCCTCTTCCTTCCTCACCTGCACACCCTCCCCCAGTCCCTCTGCACTCACACTGTGCTGGCGACTTACGCACCCCCACGCACCCTCCGCGATCTGTGCTGCACCCTCGTGCACCCTCCTTGACCCACGCTGTGCTTCTTGCGCACCCCATGCACTGTCCCCAGCCATCGCTGCACCTTTTGCACACCCGCTTGCTCCTTCCCCCACCCAGCAGGAGCCACTTACCCGCCTGCTGGCCTTGGACTTGCAACTTCCTGCCGGCTTCCCCACTGACTTTGCTTGTGGGAAGTTGGCAGGGAGCATCGGCAATCATGATAAGTTTAGACTTCCTGCCAGCTTCCCCACTGACTTGTAGGAAGCTGGCAGGGAGCATTGGAAATAAGGATCATGTGACCATGGCTGACTGCGGCAGTGCAGTGGTGCTGAAGTGGCGGCAGCGTGGCAGCACTGAAGCGGCCACAACATTGCCAAATTTTGGGATGGGATTTTGGATGCATTCTATAAATGCATTCTGTAAGTTAGCCCATGTGAGGTGCCTTGGTTGAAAAATTGTGGCCCTATGATGCACCATTTCACCCAATTGAAGGTTACAAACAGACAAGCAGACAAAAGAGTTTTAGTATTACATAGATGTTGATGGGCTTATAGATTTCAATGAGCTCTTTACTTTCCTTCCTAAATCATGCCCTGATACAGACTCTACATTTTTCCCTTTAATAAATTAAACATGCTAAGGCTGCAAGGCTTCAGCAAGAAAGAAATCTCTCCAGGAAACCCCTTGACCTTCTTTCATGAAAAACAAAGGAGTCAGAAAGCAACACGTCTTCATGGTGCAAAAACCTCTTACTAAAATATCCATGATTACAACCTTTGTCTACAGTGTAAGCCTCTGTGGGACACTGCAGCATAATAATGCACCATTTTGGTCTGTCATTGGCTTTTAACCTTCAAAAACCCATCTCCTTCTTTTCTAAACATCAAGCTGAGAACTTGATGCTGCTTGAAGAATTATTGGTACTTCACTCTCTGAGGTGGACCAAGATGTTTTGAACAGAAAGCGACACTCCCCTTTACCCCAGGAGGCACAGTATAGAAAATGGCTCTTAAAATCAGAGTAACTGGCTGAGCGGCTGCTGTGAGTGGTTGAATTCTCTTCCTCTGCTACGCCTGGAACAGTAAATGATCATATTTAGAGATATTTAAAAATGCACAAACACCATGAGAAATAAATATAAAATATAACAACATGATAATATGAACTTAAAGATAGAAAGTTAAAACAGTGTCAAAATAAAAGCCCAGGGAAAACATAGAAAAGTGCCTTAGGTTGAATGAGACCCTCTGTCTGTCCAACCTACAGAGACATCTACAGTACATGTAAAAAAGGGACGGGGCTTTGATGGCATGGTTGTGCTGCCATCTTGACTTTTTTGACACCCCCCTCCCCAATGGATGACTAATATTGTTGATACCAACAACACGGACAAAAACATTCCAGAAATACCTGAAACGCCAGAAACAAGTATGCTGTACATTTGAGCTTCAGTCCTATCTAAAATCTGAGCCATAGAAGGGTTGGAATGCTTTCTTTGGATCTGAGGCAAGCATTACAATCTGAGGCAACCATATTTCTGAGCTGAAAATGTGCATCTTCTAATGTATGGGGATCGCAGCACCAAGAGTTCACTGGCTGAGAAATCTGGGACTTCTAGTCCCTCTATACCTAGAGAGTTCCAGGTCAGGAAAAGCTGTGATAGAAATCCAGTAGTTTTTTATAGCATGCTCATAACTGAATCTGAGGATATCTGTAGCTTGAATCATGTCAACTGGATTTCTATTTTCTCAGTGGAAACGTTTCGCTCCTTATCCAAGGAGCTTCTTCAGTCTGAGCAAAGTTAGTAAGGAAATCCTAAATATGTTTCTAGGTAGCTGTGTGACCTTACACCTGGGGCTAGGTCATGGTTATATTGAGATGTTATTTTAAGTCCTTTTATCATCTAAAGGAGGATCGTTAAGATCACCATGCTGCTGTTGAGCTTGTGAAATGGTCATAATCTTCCTAGGCACAGAAGACAAAGCAGGGAGGAAGATGGGGGAAAGATTGTGCCTGAGGCCCCCACCTCTATTCAAGGAAGGATTTTCCAAGTTGGCATAAATGGATTCCTTGACCCCTCTCTCAAACCACCTATCTTCTCTGTCTAAAATGTGAACATTAATGTCCTCAAATGAGTGTCCTTTTTCCTTTAGATGAAGATAAACTGCTGACTCTGGTCCTGTGGTGTTACTTCTCCTGTGTTGGGCCATCCTCCTGTACAAAAGTTGTTTGGTTTCTCCAATGTAGAGTTCAGAGCACTCCTCACTGCACTGGATTGCATACACTACATTGCTTTCCTTGTGTTTTGGAGTTTGATCTTTGGGGTGTACAAGCCTCTGTCTCAGTGTGTTGGTGGGTTTGAAATATACAGGTATGTGGTGTTTGCCAAATATCCGTTTTATCTTTTCAGACACGCCAGCCATGTAGGGAATGACCAGGTTCTTTCGTTTACTCTGAGTCTCAGCCCTATCTGTCGCTTTTTTAGGTCTGGTAGATTTAGATTTGGTGAAGGCCCAATTTGGATATCCACAGGCCTTCAGAGCTGTTCTCAGGTGCTGATTTTCATTCTTTTTGGAATCCATGGAGGTGGGGATGGTTTCTGCTCTGTGTGACAATGTCCTGATGACTCCTAGTTTGTGCTGCAGTGGATGGTGGGAGTCAAACATCAGATATTGATCTGTGTGTGTGGGTTTCCTGTAGATCCCTATTTCTAGCTTGCCACCGGTCCCAATGAGGACTTCACAGTCTAGGAATGCCAGTCTGTTGTCCTTGGTGTCTTCTCTGGTGAAGCTAATGTTGGCATCTATAGTGTTTATATGGTCCGTGAAGGCCTGTACTTCCTGGGCCTTGATTTTGACCCAGGTGTCATCCACATACCTAAACCAGTGGGTGGGCACCGTTCCCTGGAATGTGTTGATTGCTTTCTTCTCCACTTCTTCCATGTATAAATTGGCCACAATGGATGACACAGGAGAACCCATGGCACAGCCGTGTTTTTGTCTGTAAAAGTCACCTCTGTATGTGAAATAAGTGGTGTTAAGACACAGGTCCAGAAGATGGCAGATCTGGTTTGGGTTGAGATGGTTTCTCCTTTCAAGGGTGCTGTCCTCTTCTAGTCTCTTCCTGACAGCGGATAGAGTATGAGTGGTGGGGATGCTGGTGAAAAGGGAGGACACATCAAAGGAGACCATAGTTTCATCTGTATCCAGTTTCAGGATCTTTGCTTTGGAAACAAATTCTTCCGAATTATGGATGTGGTGTTCAGAATCTGAACTGAATCTGTTCATATCTGAGGATAATCTGAGGATAATCTACCAGCTTGAAACAGAAGATGGCAGTGTTCCATTCCATCTTGGACCATTCCTTTCATCTTCCACCATCAGATAAATACAGTTGCTCTAGTCTCTGTAGAACAGAAGGTCATACTTACTTAACATGAATTACATTATTTCTGTTTGGCAAAGGCCACTGAATTATGCTTATTCCCAAGACAATGCCTGGAATGCTTAGCTGCTGCATTGCTAAATTCCTAATCAAAGGGCATGTGCTGTAGTATGAAGCTTAGCAAGAAACTGAATTGTTAGCCATTGCTGGGTATTTTCTTGGTAGTCAGCAAGGTAGTATGATGCCAAGAACAAGAACAATAAAATTCCTTTGAATAGTCCTTTCCCTTACAGGGCATTTCTTTGTCTCTCTACAAAGAAGGAAGACTCATTGAGTTCAGGAAGTGTATATAAGCAGTCTTCACCAAAATCGGTGGATAGTTTTCCTTGGGAGAAAAGAGAAAGAAAAAAACTGGAAGTCAAAGAAGGCTTGTGCCCATTCACTTTTTTTTTTTGCTTTGTTCCTATCCACCAAGAGATTACTCCTAAAGTGACTCAAAGAAAGATTGCCTTCCATGGAAAGGGAAAAGATTGGAAATGATACAGAACATGATTAAAAGGAAAACAAGATTAGCCGCCTATTTATGTATTTCTTTTTGAGAATTCATTCCTCTATTTTTTTACAGTCCAATCTTTAAGGGTCCTTACAATATACTATTATATTAATACAAATTACAGTGACTTACAATAATACAGATAATGCACATAACATAGAAGTTCTTGTTCTCTTGACTAACACATGAAGTCACAATATGCCTTGCAGTTCCAGGGCAATCAGCAGTTGGAGCAGAGTAAAAGCAGTGGTAGCTGTTAGCACAAAGAGAAGACATTATCACAGCAGCAAACTAAACCCAATTTATGTCTTTGGTAGACAGGCACAGACTTGAGAAACTCTCTGGTCTATTCTCTGGTGTTTTTGCAGACTCATATTCTTCAAGGCTGGGGAGATGAAGGCTCTTTCTTCTGTGTTAGAAGAGAATGGCATGGCCATGGCTTCTGGCTAGGATGAGTCTTAATATGGGACTCTGTTTCTCCCAAGGAAGCAGACTGAGACTTAGCCCTAGAAGAATCTTCTGCTATGTTCTGACCAATCAAGTATACTAACACTCGGAATACAAACTTGCATTTGGGCAATCTTTTCTACCAGTTCTCATTCAGTCTGGTGAAAAAAAAGTTGTGCTTTAGAAATTATTTCAACAAAGAAACCTTTGGAGAAACTGGTGGATAAGGTTACCAGATGTTTGGCAAAAGGAGGACATGTCCTCCTTTTTGTCGTCATGTCCTTCATCCAGCAGGCATAGTCTTAAAATCACACATTGTCTGGCTTTTTGAGTTTTTTTTTTTTAAATTTTGGACTGTTTTCACAACAGTAGTCATTCAAACTTTTGTGTATTGTGACCTTGTAAATTGTCTGCTTCTTTCTTTTCCTTGTCTGTTGACAGACTCGACAGCCTAGATTTATGTTAGCTAATTTATTTCCTGAATCCAGCAATAGTTTTCAATCCAGCCCTTTCAAATCTATGATCACTGTAGTCTGTAGATCAGGGGTCCCCAACCTTTTTTTTTAAAATAAATTTTATTAAGATTTTAAAATACATAATTAAAAGTTAGAAACAGAAAAAGAAATAGAAATACAAAATAAAGTAAAAGAAAAGAAAAGAAAAAGTGTAGTAAAGTAAGAAAAAGAAAAAGATATGAAAAATAGGTAGCTTCCAATCTATCTCTGGTCAAATAATAAGATCTATCTTAAGTGCTGGTTTTTAATACTATATATAGAAATAATTCTTTGTCTAATATATTCTATTATATTTAATCTACTCTTCAAATCCCCATGTGAGCTTTGCCCCTCCTGCATCTCGCAAATAGTCCATCAATGGTTTCCATTCTTTGAGATATTGATAATTTGAATTTTCTTTCAATAAACAAGTCATTTTATCATTTTCTGCCACATACATAAATTTCAACATCCACTCTTGTACTGTTGGTATATTCTGAGTTTTACAAAATTGTGCATAAATAAGTCTTGCTGCTGTTATCATATATTGTATAATTCTAAGAAAATGTTTTTCTATTTGTAAGTCCAATATTCCGAATAAGAATAATTCTGGTTTAAACAGAATCTGTATTTGTAATATACTCTGCATCAACGTATGTATTTGAGTCCAAAATTTCTTTGCAATTTTACATGTCCACCACATGTGGTAAAATGACCCCTCTTGTTTGTTACATTTCCAACAAATGTTAGAAACATTCCCATATATTTTTGCGAGTTTCTGAGGGGTCATATACCATTGATACATCATCTTATAGAAATTTTCCTTCAAGTTATAACACAATGTGAACTTCAATCCTTTAATCCACATGTTTTCCCATTGCTGCATATGGGTCCCCAACCTTTTTGGTGCCAGGGACCGGTTTCAAAAGACGATTTTTCCACGGACCAGGGGGTGGGGTTTCCGGGATTTCCATGGACCGGGGGGGCGGGGTTTCCAGGATTTCTGGGGACCGGGGGTGGGGTTTGCGGGCAGGAGCCAATCACAAGCACCGAGGGCAGAAGTCAATCATGTGGAAGGGGGAGGGGTTTGCGAGCGAGAGCCCCACGGCCCAGTTCCTAACAGGTTGGGGACCTCTGCTATAGATCATACATTTCTGTGGTGAAATTTGGAAAGCGCATTGTCATCAATTTTATATTATCATTAGCATATGTTATTCAAACTACAGATTTGTTGGAAAAATACTGCAGGTGAAAAATGATGGAAAAAATAATTTCATATATATTTATAGTGTGAGTGTGTGTGTGTGTGTGTTTTAATCCATTCCATCGTGTCCTATTCTCAGAGACTTCCTGGACAAGTCCCTGCAGTTTTATTGGCAAGGTTTTTCAGAAGTGGTTTGCCATTGCCTTCTTCCTAGGGCTGAGAGAGAGTGACTGGCCCAAGGTCACCCAGCTGGCTTTGTGCCAAAGGCGGGAGTAGAACTCATTTCTGGCCTGGTGCCTTAACCACTACACCAAACTGGCTCTACTTCATGTACATGTAGGCAAAAGTACATTTTCCCCCAGCTTTTCACTGATTTTTGTCACGGATGCCAAGAAAATTAAACAGCATGTCTTCCTTTCCCCCCCATTTGTCCCCCTTTCCAATTGTCTGTGTCCTCCTTTGCCTGTTCAGATATCTGGTAACCCTACTGGTGGAATGCATTGCATTTGTTTAGTTACTAAGTGGCCCAGTAGCCTGTATAATTTTTCTGTCTTTCATCATACAATAATGTGTCTAGGAGCCTGCAGCTTTCCTTTTAACCATGCGTCCATTAAACCTCATGAGAAACCTCATGAGATGACTCCTTTTATGCATGTCTACGCAAGTCCAGTGAATTCAATCAGACTTCATCCTGAGGTTTTAGTTTCCCTGAGACACCAAAAATTGTGTTATCGTGAATGTCAATCTCTGTTGCTGTTTTTAATGAACTTTGGGTGTTTTTGCTCACCTTGTTGGCAAGGGCTGTTACCTTGCCAACAAATCCCTGTTGTTCTGGAGCAAGATAATGATTTCATGTCTATTTATCATGGTCAAAATAAATGGAAGGCCTGAGTGTAACAGCACAAGAGAAAACATATTGCTCCAAAATATAATCACGATAAATGATTGCTAGTATTAAAAAAGAAAGAAAAAGGGCACACTCTGTTCCTTCTGACCTTGAAACGTTTTGCAAGTTCTTGATATGGAATGAATGGTACTTGTGAAACAGTAGAAGAAACAGCTCCTATTCCTACTGCTATCTTGGTTTGCATGGTAATGGAACCTTTCTTGCATACCCAATGTATGCTGAACAAAACAAAATGTTTTCCTTAGTCTTCAAGGCCACCTTTCTGAGTTGAACCTGCCCATCCATTAAGATTTGGGAGAGACACCTTGCAGAGGGTCCCACCACCAAGGGAAGGCCACCTACAGTCAAGCCTTCTCTGTAATGACCCCTTCCTTCAGAACAACCTACCCCCTCCCTATTATTCTTAGAAGAGCCTCTCCTGAAATGCATTTCGGGATGGTTGAGATTTAGCTATCCCTGAATGGTGGCCCATTGAGTAATTAGTCTACTCTATATACCTTGTAAGTTACTCAGAGTCTTTGGAAATGGAGCAGCATATAAGATAAATGAATGAATGAATGAATGAATCCAGCCAATCTAAGCCTGAAGATCATCTCCCATTTCCTTTGTTTTAGGAATCTACTTTGTTTTCCTCTTAGCTCTGGCAAATGATTGACTGCAGGCCTGACAAGTTCATACTTGAAGAAATGAATCACATACATTCTGCTAATGGGGTAACACATCTCAGCAGCCATTACATTCATCGAGTGATTCTTTGCCAAGCAGTGAATAGCTTCATGGATCTAAACCTCAGAGCTAAAGTCTATGGCTTAGCAGGACAAGAAGGTCCAGTAAATACCAGAGTATGGCAGGAGAAGTGGGGTCAGTTCTACATCCACACCTGGAAGTGGTCATAATGGGGCCCAACAGACTAATGTAACTGCCCTGAAGATGTTGCCTAGCCTGGCAATGAAACGTCTGCAAGAAAACAACAAGGCTCAGAGAGCACCAGGGACTCCACAGTTCAACCCTGAGCTACAAATATTCTCTTCGATTAGACTAATGTAATTCACTGCAGCATCCCTCCTTCTCTATGCATGTTTTAAAAGTATTTGATAGACACAGGTGAGCGGATGGATTAGTTCAGCATTGTTACAGTTGTTTGTTTTATTCTCTGTCCCTCTCTTTAAACAGTGGTGATTCTCAGGGGACATACATGGCTGTCAAAATCTGCTTTTTTTCTTCCTCCCTTGTTAAGACCATTTACTCCAGAATTTAAAATTACTCAGTTGCTCTTCTGCTTTGGTTTCCAAGAGAGTTGGAGAATGGGAAATATTTGATTTAATCCCTGACTATGCATCACAATCACATTTTTCCTTACTCAAACATTTTCTGAGAGCTAAGATAAGAGAGTTCCCCCCTCCCCTGAGTTGTTTATATTGAATTTTGGGTGATTTAATCTTTGTAGTTTTCTGTGGAGTCCTTGGTGCTCTCTGAGCCTTGTTGTTTTCTTGCAGACGTTTCATTGCCAGACTAGGCAACATCTTCAATGCGAAAAGGGAGTGGGACTTGCTCTCACTTTGTAGTTTTCATTTGAATATGTCACTTTTAATGACAGCATCTAAAATGACACACCACCTAAGCCAACATCCCTTGTAATCCACAGAATGAAGTAAAAGGCAGGCAAAACTACATTTTTTTTCTTCTCTCTGCTGGGGAGGGACAAATATATGTACACTTTATTTTTCCTCTGGAACAGAAGGGTTTTTTGCTTATATGAACCCAATCAATCAATTTATTATACGAGCAAGAGTCTAAGGCAGTGTTTCTCAACCTTGGCAAGTTTAAGGTGTGTGGACTTCAACTCCCAGAATTTCCCATGCTGGCTGCTTGCTATTTTGTTTGCTGCTTTTTGCCTGCTACTTCTTTCATTATCTGTTCCGCATCTTTCTGGGATCAAGGAGCTACAAAATCATTTTGGGTAACTATCTGATTACTAATTTAGATAAACTCTCTGCTTACACTAGTTGGGAAAATTGTGTTGATCAGCAACGTGTACTGCTAATTAATAGTGCTGGGATTAAGAAATGTACTAAAGGGACAACAGTACTCAAGCTTTGATTCAATAAGCCTATGCAACTGTTGCCTTGTGCACTGTTGCCTATTGTGGTGACTGTGTCAACTGGGGACAAAATTCCTGAGGACGGGGGGGGGGGGGGATCATTCTCTATGTTTCTCTCTTCCAAGATGCACCTTTGATCTAAACATAATTCAATGCAGTTCTTACTGGGACATACCCGAGTCTCTAACATCCAATTTAGAGATTCTCCTCCTCCTCAACTGTGCATCTGTCTTGTAGCCTTTTAAGACAGTCATTATGCTTTAAAATGTGGAATAAATTTTGGGATAAACTTAAGAAGCTTTCAAGACAACTCTGCCATCTTTTAGAAATCATATTTAGACCATTGCTTGTCAGCCATGATGGACTCTCAATGTTTTTAAAAACTAAATACATACAAAAATGTTGGCTCGGTTAGGAATATACAGTATGTGGGTAATTATGGCAGTCTTTTTTTTAATACAGGCAGCTGATGCCTTAATCCGGGACTAACTTTCTTCTCTCCTGGAGCAAAAGGGTAGAAGGAAGGCAGATGGAGGGAGGGGCTGGCTGATGGGGAAAAAGGCAATTTGCAGCCCTTCTGCTGATCTGCAATCTTCTGGTTCCTGGCAGCAGATGCCTTCATGCAAGGTCCAGGAACAGAATAAAAGCAACAATGAAATCTACAGCTCAGTAGTAATATGGCTACCTTTTTGCCATGGCAATGAGAAGAAAGCTGAGTAGTTCCTGACGAGGAGGAGGGGGAGGAGGGGGCAGCAACAATGATGGCAGAGAAGTGGCATACACAGCCAGCCTATTCTGTTACTGCAGCGTTTGGATACAGCAGATGAGCAATGGAGCTATTTATACACTAAACACTGGATGAGGAGTATCATTTTATTCCTATAATCTTCAGTGCTCCATGTAGAGTTGCAGAAATCATATAAGCTGCAGCCAAGCGTTTTATGCTTTCAGGAACAAGTAATATGTCAGTTGTAGATCCACTTGAGAATTATGGTGATGTATGGCATGACGTTCCTGGGATGAAACACCAGTTTAAAACAAAAATGGAAGAGAGAATCAGGCAATTGGACACAATATTTTTCCTAATGTAAGTAGGAATCAATGGGTAAATTCACTCTTTAGTGGCTGCACTTAAGAGGTGGCTTGGGTTTACAGATGGCCCAATCCCATGTTTCTGCTTGAAGCAACTGTATCTTGATAAAATACTTTTAAGCTCTACACAGCACTGGCATCGATGAGGGAGTGATGCTCCCTCCTCCTTGGTTGGACAACTGGATTCTCAATATGGGCATGATTGGGAGCACTGCTGCAGAACAAAGCGGCAAACTCTTCTCAGAGTTGAAGGAAAGAAGAATGATAAAGGAATGAGAATGAAGACAGAGAAAGAAGAACTGGCTAGGGAGGAGCATGAAGGAAAGAAGTCCAGTGCTGGAGAAGGGACTTAGGATGGTGGAAATGTCTGGGTGGGGAAGCACCTAGAATAATGTACTGTATATGTGAACTTCCAGGGACATCTTGCCCAGGATTCTCTCAATCTTGTAATTGCCACTAAATATGTAGTGGTGGTGCTGCCTTAACATATCAGAAAGAGGCTGTGGGGGCCTATGAGTCTTCCACCCCACCTTTTCATTTCTAGGGATTGATATCATCCACATACATGAAATGTAACAATAAACATGAAATCCATACAGCTTGGGCTGCATTCACACATTATGTTCAATTTGGTTACAGAATCACCCCATTTTCTGGATTTTCATAATACACTGAGCCATAACATAACCCAGAGCTTTCCAAACTTTTCATGTTGGTGACACACTTTTTAGACATGCATCATTTTGCAACATACTCTTACAGCAGGGCATCATTTCGCAACACCCTCTTACAGCAAGGCACAAGGCAGGCACTAGGACCTGCATGGAATCCTGGCAGGGCAGGTTTGGAGGCAGCAAGGCACAAGGCAGGCACTGGGACCTGCGCGGAATCTTGGCAGGGCTCGGAGGCAGCAGCAGCCACGACACACCCAGACACTGCAGCCGACACACTAATGTGTCCCGACACACAGTTTGGAAAGCTCTGGCTTTGAAGGACAGGGCCGCAACTAGGGGGGAGCAAGAGGGGCATGTGCCCTGGGCGCCGCGCTGGGGAGGCACCAAAATGACAAAATAGTATTTGTATACTGAATGTTCCCGGGGGGGGGGGGGGCGGAATCCATGTTTGCCCCGGGCTAATAGCAAATAGCCCTTCCTTCTGAGATTCTTTCAATAGTTTTATTTTTTACTTGTCTTGATATAATCATTAAGCCCTTATTATTTTTTCCCCTTCTCTACTGTTTGACTTACCTGTAACAGTCCTCACCCACCAGTCTTCCTTGGAAGATCTAATCCAGAGCTTTCCAAACTTTTCTTGTTGGTGACACACTTTTTAGACATGCATCATTTCGTGACACACTCTTACAGCAGGGCACAAGGCAGGCACTAGGACCTGCGCGGAATCCTGGCAGGGCAGGTTTGGAGGCAGCAAGGCACAAGGCAGGCACTAGGACCTGCGCGGAATCCTGGCAGGGCTCGGAGGCAGCAGCAGCCACAACACACCCAGACACTGCAGCCGACACACTAACGTGTCGTGACACACAGTTTGGAAAGCTCTGACATAACCAAACAGGCTAGGTTTGCACAATATGCTGAACTGGGAATTAGTCCCTTGAAGGCCACCAACTCCCTTTTGGTCCTTTCAGAGCCACTTCTGGTGGAGTTGCTACGAAATAATGGTTTCTTGCCATTTTCATAAAGGAAAGACTAATAAACTGTAGTGTAACTTAGGGTTAGCACAGTTTAAAAAACAATAAACAAATCCCTAATCTCCACCCCAAAGCCAAGATAAAAAAAAACTTAAAAATTTGCCCCATCTGAGCTATATTTTCACCATGCACTGAAGACCTGAGATACCACCCCCAAATGTTAATCCTTAGAAGATTGCCTACCCTTAACTAACCAACCTTAACTAAGTTTAATCCTATACTGTTTAGTATGCTCTGCATTTATAGCCACATTAACCTGATTTGTTAAGCTGTTGTGTGAACATAGCCAAGGTGTTCTATGCAGCTGAGGCCTGAACGATGATGTGGGAGACTGCAATTGGATTAACCAAACGTTATGCATAAAACAGCAACGGGGAGTTTCAGTTGGACTGGGGGGGGCAGCAGAGGATTATAGAGTGGTTAAAAAGGACAAGATGTCTATGAAGGTTCTCAGTCATCCAGGTGGAATTGTCTGTAGCTTGAATCACGTCAACTGGATTTCTATTTTCTCAGTGGAAACGTTTCGCTCCTTATCCAAGGAGCTTCTTCAGTCTGAGCAAAGTTTGTAAGGGAATCCTTAAATATGTTTCTATGGTGGCTGTGTGACCTTGCACCTGGGGCTAGGTCATGGTTATTTGAGATGTTTCTAAGTCCCTTTATCATCCTTTTTATCATTAAAAAGGACAGCTTATGGAACTTACACCCTTATTTGCTTTAACTGGATTTTGGAGCTGGGAAGCAGAAGAACTAAGTTCCCCAACCAGAGACACAATCAATCAAAGTAAGATGTTAGACTTGTTAATGAAAAGAAGCCCAAACAATGACCTGTAGTATCTTTATTACACCCTTGAAAGATGGGCTATTATTCCCTTTTACTACATGGGAGTCAGAGACAGAGATAATGGCTTTCCCAAGGTCTCTTATGAAACCCATGTTAAGCCAAAGTGGCATTTTCTCCCACTTTTTCTCGCCTTTGATAACAAATACATTAGAATCATAGCATGATAGTCAAAATGTCTTGGATAATGAACCCAGAAACATACAGGTAGTCCTCACTTAGTGACCATTCATTATCAATGATTTGGACTTACGATGGTGCTATAAAAAAACAACTTGTGACTGGTCCTCACACTTATGACCGTCACAGCGTCCCCATGGTTACGTGATCACGATTCGGGTGCTTGGCAACCGGTTCGCATTTACGACCATCGCAGCGTCCCATGGTCACGTGATCACCATTTTCAACCTTCCCAGATGGCTTCCGGCAAGCAAAATCAATGGGAACCGCATGATTCGCTTAATGACCACATGGTTCATTTAACGACCGTGGTGATCCGCTTAATGGCCACCACAAAAAAGGTCATAAAATTGGGTCAGATTCACTTAATGACTGCTTCGCTTAGCAACTAAATGTTGGTCCCAATTGTGGTCATTAAGTGAGGACTACCTGTACTGTCAAGTTTAAATAAATAGACTTTTAAAGGATCTTGTGTAATCTCATTAGAATGAGTGGAGCTGTGTCAGGCAGAGGTTAATCAGGACTACATTGACCAGCATTTCTAGGGTTTATGAAACTATTCAAGATATATTTTCTAGAGATGCACTGATGAAAACATATTTGCACAAGTAGCAAAAAGTAATGGGGAGCATGTTATATCAGATCAACTGATTGTCAATGGAAGACTACTTTGAATATTAATGGTTCTCTTTTTGTGCATCTACAATTTCCACTAATTGCTATGCAAGCCCCATGCACAGTTTTGTTTTGATTAGCCATCTAGTTAGAATACCGTTTCATTTTCACTCTGATATGTACAGAAGGCATTTGAAGAGATGCTAAGAACTGCCTTTAATTCACATTAAGCTGACAATCAGCTGAGAAGATTGAAATGCTTCTGAAGAGGAAAAGGTTGATTTCTTTTCACAAGAGGTCACGGGAGGGGTATGATGTTTTGTAATATTTGAGTTCAATTGCAAATGTTGGACACAGCAGAGGCACTGTTTAAACATTAAAACAGACAGGAGATCATATCCAGTATTCCACACCAGAATGGGGTTCTGAAAGATGGGCCAGTAGACAGACATGGAAATTGTGGACCTCACACAAATTGACTTCCATGGTGGGCATGAGTACTCTCAGATCACCCATTTACCAAAACTGTACTCTCTCGCAGAGCAAAATGGAAATGCCAGCCCGTGCCCTTCATATGATCAATAATCCCATCTTCTCTGATTAATAATGAGATGTTTGTTAATGCCTGCAAGACTCAGCACCAGGTAGGATGACTGTAGCTATAGTGGCTCCTCTTAACTCTTGGCCACTATTTCTGTCCTGGAGAATAACACAGCAGATGTCTTGAATTGCTCAGTCCCGGTTAACCATCTTGCTATCCTTTTTTGGAATCAACTGCAGATTCAGGACTGTTTTCAAGGACAATCCCATGTACAGGAAATTGCTGTAGTCACAACGGGAGGTCCTGGCCATAGGGTTGGATTAAATTTTGGGAATAATACCTTCATAATATATATTAATAAATGGAAAATAGAGGGTTTTCTTGCTTTATGCTCCATTTCTTGTACCTTTCGTATATCTTCAGAGATCTGGATTTTAAATCCCATTTCAGCCCACAGTGATGGAAGAATTTCATCTCCAAGGAGATATATTTCAGAGTAACAAGGCACAGGTCATATCAGGTGCATGCACACTCCTAGACAAATATTTCCAGATTAAACAAAGCTGTTCTACTTGGGCAGACAAAATTAGATGCACATATCAGGTTCGTAAAAGATGCTGCCTATAAACAGTGCTTGTTTTTATCCATGTGGATGCAGTTCTCACTTCTGTTCAGCTGATAGTTCTGGTACAGAGCATATAGTAGTGCTTCATGCCCTTCAGTGTTTTATACGTAGCTGAAAATAGACATTTGTAGCTTACCTGTTGTCTCATTAAAGTCCTTGATATAGAGCCTTCCTGCACTCCCCAATCCATTTCATATTGCGAGACTTGATGCCAATCTTTTCCAACCTTGTTTTCTCTGTAGATGTTGGGTTATGCAGCATCAGTTGGAAAAGATTATACTCCCAGTGACCAATTTCAGATATAATACCTGTAATTCATGTTTATTTTTCACAGGTGATTGCATCCACAATAGCAGTAGTTAAATTAATAAGAAAGATTGTCATTTCAGGTGAACTGAGATCCCTGGCCTGTTGCTTCCTTAATCAACTAGGAATGGAAAACTTCCTTGAAACCATGGCTTCTGCTCTGATTTGCTGGAACAGCAACAACCTTGGGGCCCAGGTTGAGATATAATGGAATGCTTTCATTAGTTTCTGTTATTTTAGCTGCTCCTGATGGTGGGAATAGGAATAGCGTAGGAATTCTGGGATGGTAGTACCAGAACTCCACGCAGCTTCTTACTAGTATATAGCAGAGTAGAAGCGTTCCCATAAACTTGCACAAGGCTTCATCAGTTCAAAACACAAAATAAACACACTTCACATGTTAATGTAAAGTTACATAAAAAAAGAGTTTACAATTTTATTGTAACTCACAGTTCCTTAGTAGAAACGGTCCATGCACGCAAGCAAGAAGGTTCTGACCAAACCCACATGCTTCTTTAATGTGGCCTTGCTGTATGGAAGTATGAGAAACACGTGGACAGCCATAGAAAGGCCATCCTCCCTGGTGGAGATTCAAGCAGAAAGAGAGAAAGAGAAGGGAACAGGAAACAGGAAACAGAAAACAGAAAACCGGGATTCAGCCCCTCCCACACAAAGCAAGTAAGATTAGGTTACAGCAGAGGCTGCCTCCTCCTCCAAGCTTGTGTGAGACGTGCTTGGTTGAAACACGATCTCTAACAAATAGAACCATTTATATGCACACTGAAGACATATTTGGGTCCTGAGGAAGTTGGTATGGAGGGTGATTTTCTGTCTTAGAGACAGTGGAGGCAGTGGGTTTTCTAGATTCTTACTTGTGTGGAGAATTAACATGGTCTAAAGAAGAATTCCAGTGTAGCCAAGCTACTTAGCTCATGCCATTTGATGTAGAGGCCAAGCATTTGCCACAGCAGGACTGCAGAGCAGAAGAAACTAAGCTTGCCATCTGTTCTGCATATGCTCTGGTAGGGCATGAGCAAGGCTCCAGGTCTCTCTGCCTAATCTATAGCAATCTGTTATCAGGCAGCCTTCTGATAACAGCCCAGGTATAGTAAATACTTGGACCAGATTGAGACCAGGTTGCAGACAGATTCTCCAGATTGTCCTGGAGAAAATCCTGGAGGTCCACGCTAGGAGTTAATTGACACCAACTTAATGGTGCATAATCAATCAGTCAATCAATCATAGAAATACTGTCAGATAACAATCAAAAGAATGCAAGGGGAAGCTCTTGTCTTTACTATTTCACTTGAGAAAAAAGGTATATTTGGTAAAAGGACAAAGGTTTATTATAGAGCTTTACAAGCTAGGAAATATGTACAAAGTAGGCAACCAGAAGCTCAAGTACTCTAGTCTAAGCTACCAATTACAAGTTTTTGTTTTCCATAATGCACAATCCATAATCCACTTTCACTGAAGTATTAAAGTATCATTCTGGTAGCTCTTCCTAAAAGTAGAGGTCCTTGTGAAATCAACATCTGTGATCATTCAGAGGCATCTACAGGAAGGCTAGAGGGTGTGTATCAAACGATGAAAGCAGTATTGTGTTGTTGTCCTATCAGCTGTGCCCCTTTTGTACACACATCATGATGTTGTATGCACATGTGAAAGGGGTAGAACTTGCATCATGACAGGAAATGTTTGCATAATATTACTGGAGAATCCTAGCAGTTATGGGAAGAAAGAGGCAACAAGGGTGTCAGACTTCACCCAACAGAACTATAACCATTTAGAGAAGTTTTATAGGGGCCTCCATGGGGTGGGTGGGTGTCAGCAGTATCAAAATGGTGGGCATGACCAGGCAATCAAAGTCCTGGCCCTTTTTTACATGAATGTGATATAACATGTACTAAAAATGGTTAGGGTTTCAGTCACCCAGCATTTTGACTGTTGACTTACCTCTGCAGTTGTCCTGATCCAATATGTCCTGGTATGTAATTCTTCTAATCCTAAAAGATATGTAATCCTTTAGTTCAGGAAGCCATAACTAAAAAACTCTAATGACTGCTATATTTCACAAGTAAGCCTTATATATAAACTATATCCAGCTCCTTTCTTTGGATCTTTCTCTTTTCTGCCTTTGCAATGGATTTCCTAGCCATTTTCTTAGCACAGGAGAGCTGGTTTTCATCTGTCCTTTGTTTTGCAACGATCAGATTTGCTCTCATTTTTTTTTATTGATTGCATGTGAATTAGCTATTACATAGAATGGAAGTTTGTGAGGAACAGGTCCTGCTTATCATACATCTATTCAGAAATAGCAGGTTATGGTGATATGCTCATAGTAGGCAAAATACTGTATATTTCACATATTAATTTTGTTCCTCATTTCTCATTGGTCTCAGATCCTTATGTTCACTTGAGTTATTTAAAGATGGTCTAAAAATTAATGAGTCACCAACAGAAACACATATCACATGATTTTATCCTCATGAAGAGATACTATAAGTCTGGAAGACACTCATTTTTGTTGGTTAGATAATGGTTTGGAAGATCTCACCTCTCTTTCTATATTTCAACAAGCATTCTTCTTTCAGGATGCATTTTGGGATGACTATTTAGGACTTTGGACTGCAGATATTAGTTTATAAGTTTAATTTTCCATTAGTCTTATTTTTAAGTCAACCAACTTAGGTAATAATCATGAAATTGTATAATATTACATGCATATGTTTAGAGTTTACTCATAGTTGAATATATATATGTACTTTTTGTGCTCTTTTCTTTTTCTCTCCCTTTTCTCTTGATTTTTTAAATGATTTTTTTACCCTTCATGAAATGCATTTATAAATATTCATACGGATATATATTCATGCCCCCCCCCATAGATGCTCTTTCTGCAATTGATTTTTCTATACTATAACACATTTTTTGTGCATACTTTTCCTTAATATGTCAGCAGTGAACTATTGAACAAAATTTGGGCAAGTGTATACTTTGGTGTGAAGGCATAAATCTGTTCTAGTTGCATATTTTTTAGGAGCGTGAATTAGGAAAGTTTGCATAAAAATGTAAGCAGAAAGAATTTCTTTGCCATCGTTCTGTTCTGGTCCTGAGAAGCCCAGGGGAGGAAGAAGTTGGCCATGATTGCAGCTGCACTGATATCCTGAGAGAGAAATTTCCTCTGACAAGGTTCAGACAACAAAGGGTCACTTACTGGCAAGGCAGAATGAGAGCCAATAGTCAGGTCCAGGAAGGCCAAAATAAGCACAGCGAGGTTTAGCTTAAAAAAAGGCAGAGATAAATTAGGACCTCAGACAGATTGTTGTGACAAAGGTTACTCGAGTATTCTCACACATGAAAGAAGAGCTGTTGCTTCAACAAAGCCCCTATATCTTCTGGCATATTTTGAAGGCTGGCCAACCAAGTCTTCTGTAGGGAGAATGGCTACAGTCTATATGAAGGGTGAGTTTTCTGATGGTAAGCTTTCATGTAAACCTTCCTAACATTGGGAACTATCTGAAGACCATGCATCTAGCATCTTTGCAATATTTTTGTGATCCCCCTACAAGCTTCTGCCCCTTATAGAATATTTGATAAGTCACATTCTAATAATAAATCACATTCATTCATTCATTCATTCATTCATTCATTCATTCATTCATTCATTCATTCATCATTTCTGTAATAGTCTCCGAAATAACAAGTCACTGTTACCTATTTTGTTTCAGAGATGGTCTGTGATGTTTACAGTTTAATGTTTAACTCTGTGCAGCAGGCTGTTTCAATATTCTATCTTCAGAATCATCCAGATAACATGTATTTAAACTTAATTATATGTATATTTAATTAGGAAACGTACAAATTCTATAACAAATATATTCTGATAATTAAAATATGGTTTCCAATAACCTAATTAAATATCTCTGATCTTACTAACCTTTCTTTTTCTGTCTTTTCTAACCAATTAAAACTACTGCTACTCCCAAGTCACTTAACTCTATCTGTCTTCTAATCTATCTTCTCTGATCTCTCTCATTAATGGGTTTTCCCAACTGACATTAACTTCCATAGAGCATTTCATTCTGATCTCTGCTGTCAATCATTATTTGTTAGAATTTTTCTTGCAGGACATTTAGAATTATTTTTGAGCTCTAGCAAAATCAGTATAATTACATTTGGAAAGACTCGGTATAGATAATTCAGTGCAATATGATCCATACATAATGCAGATGATAGGGAAACTAATTCAATTCATAACACTTTGCTCTCTGATTCTATGAATTAAATTATTCATTAACCTATTTAATATGGATATGCATAGCATTTTAAAGAGTAAATATGTTTTATAATATTTGGTCAAGAAGAGAACTTCCAGGAAGGAGAGATTAAAAAGCAAATAAAATAATTAATTGTTTAATTAAATCAAGGGCTTTAAATCCACAAGCAAAGAAGCCATGCCATCACAATAACTTATGAGTGGAGAACATCAGTATTAAGGTTATAATGCTTATACAATTAGAAATACCTAGCACACAACAAAACCAGGTTATCATGATAATTAACTCCAGTGTATTATGCAGATGAGAGCCAGTTTGGTGTAGTGGTGAAGGCATCAGGCTAGAAACCAGGAGACCGTGAATTCTAGTCCCGCCTTGGGCATGAAGCCAGCTGGGTGACCTTGGGCCAGTCACTTTCTCTCAGCCCTAGGAAGAAGGCAAGGGCAAACCACTTCCAAAAAACCTTGCCAAGAAAACTGCAGGGACTTGTCCAGGCGATCTCTGAGAATCAGACACGATTGAATGGATTTTTTTTTAAAAAATGCAGATAAAGATAAAAAACTTCAGTATATGTGATGCTTATAAACTCACAATTCTAATCTAGTCCTACTTCTAATCCTTAGCTGCCAGCTTTACAGGAGTGCTCTAGAACTTTCTTTAATATATATTAATATAAAACTTAATTTTACAAATTAAAATTAAATCTATGAAAACAGCACCCTTGCATAAAAACATCTACAAGGATTGCAGAATTAAAACAATTTTAATTGTTTTAATATTTAAAACAAAGCAAAAATATCTCATTAAAGACTGTGATTCTTGGATGTTTCATCACTAGAGGAAGGGGAATGAAAAAAACAGTATGGAGAGAAATTGAACAAAGTATTCTTGAAAAGAGCATTGCTGGCTGCTAGAACCTTGAGTATGTATGTGTGTGAATCTCTCTCTACATAAAACAATTCAAACCCATTATAATATGCTAAAAAATAATTCCAACAACTAGCCCAAATGTTCTGACAAAAACTTCATAACATCTTTTCCCAGAAAAACTGAAAACATGTTATGCTCAAAATGCTAGAATTGTCATTCTTTATAGAAGAATCTAAAATATTGATTTATTTGTACCAGTAAAAATTCACATCTCAGGAAAACACTACTCAGACATTACATTAATGCCTTGGCTAATTCTGGGCTTCCCACTAAGGTCTGGTTGACCACCGAGGGAACAGTCTAGATAGGATTTTGGCTTGATCTAGCATGGATATTCTTTCACTAAGTTCAAACAGGAAAGGTATAGGAGATCCATTTTAGGAACAAAGGAAGCTCCTGTATGCTGAGTTTCTTTACTATGTATTAGTCTACTGAGACTGTTATCCGCTCTTCAGCTTTGTAGTCTATTCCACCCGTTCTCTTCCTATTAACCAGGGTTGAAATCAGGAAGGGGAGAATGTTGGAGGCTTTTTCATGAAATTTAGAAAGCCGTCCTACTGCCTGTCCCATAATTTTGGCCCCATTCACTAATCCTCAGAAGATACAGCCTTTATTAAAATGTACTGAAATGGGGGGGGGAATACACCTATGCTCTTATGAGGATTATTTTTGAGGTTCTTCTTAGGTAAACACAATAACACCCACATATCAACACAATAAAACACATCTTCCCCTTTTCTCCACCATGCGAACAAGAGGCAAGGGTCAGATCTTGCCATCTGCCATTACAGGGATCACCCAAACATTTTATGCCCACCTGAGACGTATTGAGTGAAATATAGGCTGGATGACAGTCTAGCAGCAATATAGAATTTATTATTCTTTCCACTGATCAGAGTCTTTATGGCCACTAAAACCTCTGCTTCCTAACTGGGTATTATGTAATAAGAAAATTATTGTTCTAGATTTGTTTATGCTTCCAAGATTTGTTGCTTCCAACAGATTATTACATAATGTTTCAGTATGAAATACTAGGCAAAACCCCAATAAAAGCCAGCATTGAAACAGAAATTAGCTGAGATTCCACTGAAGTGTTTGAATGCATAAGAGTATGTCACTGATATAGGACAATCTAATTTAGTCAGGCAGGATTCAATAATTCAATGCATTCTGTCCCTGAAAATAATCAGAAATCTAATCAGACCCTATTAAGACTCTCTTCTAGATTATGAGAAAATTTGTAAACTCAGCATTTCATGATTCCTGGAAAGACATCAACAGAATACCATAATCAAAGTAGCTTAAAACTACTTTAGGAAATAAGATAACAAGTAACAAAAATTGAAAGTAGGGTGGTCAGGGAAAAATGCAACGTATTGGGGAAAACAGAAATAATTGCTTTGATCACATATATGCACATTTATTTCTTTGTTCAATTTAAACCCTGCTTTTCTACTCAAGATAACCAACACAATTAAAAAAAATCCAGAAAATTAAAACAAATTGACATTAACACTAAAACTGATTTGCAATTAAAAATCCCAGGACATCGATACATCTTTACAGATTTTTTTTAAAAAGGAAAAGAACCCTGCATACAACCAGTATATCCCCCCATATCCCAAATTGTATCTGTTCATGCATTGCACATGTACAGCATCCTTCACGTATCAGGGCATCTTCTTGGCAGAAAAGAACATGGAATCTGGATGTCTAGGAAGATGGAGAAAGAGGCAGAAGAAGAAGGGGAGAAAAAGAAAGAAGAAAATCTAAATCAATGCTAAAATCCTTTTTTTTTAAATAAGAATTTTTATTAAGTTTAAAACAAAGATAAAAACTACAAAAAAGAAAAAAAAATGAAAAAACAGAAAATGAAAAAAGATTTTTGGAGAGATTACAAGATGACTTCCAACTTTCAACAACAAGAATATTCAGCAATTTCCATAATTAATCCCTTACTCTAACTTTAACCCAAATCACATTATTTCTATAAATCATTCCATAAACACATAGTAAAAATCACTTAAAACAATTGCTCTTTCCCCTTATATCCACCTTAAAATTGAACAGGAAATAAGCCAAAGACTAAACAAAAGGTTTTTTAAAGTTAATCCAGAAATAACAATAAGCACCAAGAGAATCAGCTTTTTCTTGTTGTAGAAAGCCTCTCTTAGGGTAAGAAAACTTAAAAATATAAATTGGGTGGTTTAGAAGTGGGGGGGCTTGACCTAATGTCCATTAAGGCTACAAATGCGAGCTGGACATGGTGGCTTCCCAGCCTCCCGTCGTCTCTTACCAGGTCTTCGCTGTTGCGATTTTCAGGTTGCAAGGCGACGTTTTGGAGGATGAAATGGGATGATTCTGAGTTTTTTTTTTACTCATGAAAAAGCTCTGGGGTTCATGTAAAAGCCTGACCCCCCCAAAAAAACGCGTTGTCAGTTCTGTCCACATGGAGCTTGTGAACAAGGCTGTTCAGTTGGCCACGATCCCCACTGGAAGTACTCTTTATGTTCACATAACATGCTGTGGTTTGCTTATTCATAGTTTATTTACTAAACCACAATCAGGTGGATTCACACAATATGCCAAGCTGTAAGTCATCATTTAGAAACCACAGTGGCTGGGTTCACACAGCACAAACAAACCACATTATGGCTTAGCATGGTGTATGACCCTAACCTCTATTTGTTTCCTACCCCCCCCCCATATTCTTTCAGAAATCTCATTTTACTTCTAAATTAAAGCCAAGATGGTACAAAGCGTATGCATTTAAGAGACATTTGAAAGACAGAAGAGAGCAAAGGCAGCCTTCTTCAAAGGTGAAAAACTATCAGGGAGCTTAATCTGCTTTTGTGGATAAGAGTTTTGTGGATGTGGATGTTGCATATGTGTTTGTAAAGTAGGTTTCCAGCAAGTGTTGTTTAGAGCTTCTCTGCTGGAATTTCATGTGGAAGCTTTTTCTCCATGTTTGCATTTTGGCCCTCTCTTGCCTGATGCAGGAGACCTGGTGGGAATTTGAAAGTCTGCCAGGAGAGAGACACTACCAGGAACAAAGCAAGCCCCAGTGGGCCTATTTTGTCTTAAGTGTGTCAGAGAATGCTTCACATTAATCAGCCCAGGGGATCAAAGTGAAGAAAAGCAAAGGCACTATAAATATTCACATTGGGTCAATATCATGAGCAGCAGAACCTACAGTGTAGCTGGTGCATAGCCTTGACCAAAGCCTTAGCAATGATTTATGTCTGACAACCGATCAGTGATTCTGAAAAGTACAAAGAAGCTTAAAAAAAAGTCCCACTCTAACATTTAACAGATGGAAAATATGTATACTTGTGTGTTCTTGCATAATATCCCCTAGTTCTCACACCAGGGGTTACCTCTTCCTCATTTTTCTTGTCCCCAAATTGCCAATCCAATCCAATCAGGTCAATGGCAGGGGACACGGGTAACGGGGGCGGAGAGGGGCAGTTTTAACCCCAATGTGAGTCACGCTCCTCCCATTTTAGTCACACTGTGGGAACCTGGAATATAGTTGACTGCAGGGCAGTATCAATATTGGAACCAGTCAGGAAGTAAGGCAGAGGGACAGAGCAGCTAAGAGCATTCCCCCAAAAAGCCCACTGCCAAGGCCTGGCTGAAGTGCCCCAATAATGCTCAATACTGCCCGTGTGTCAATGGATACAGGTAGTCCCTGTTTAGTGACTGCCTTGTTTAGTGACTGTTCATACAACAGGGATGAAAAAGTAACTTTACAACCAATCCTTGCATTTACAATATTTGTAGGTCTGTAAAGCAAAGGAAAGCTGAAGTAAGATCATAAGCACAGGGATGATTTCACTTAGCGGCTGCTTCGCTTAATGACTGAGTTGCAGGTCCTAATTGTGGTTGCTAAACGAGGACTACCTGTACTCTGAAGCCTGTTAATATTGTTCAGGTACTGGGTCATGAGAGAAATGTGATACCAGTTATTATTACCAAGGAATTAATAATTAAAAATAAATAAATAAATAAATAAATAAATAAACAAACAAACAAACAAACAAACAAACAAACTCATAAAACTAAATAAGGCTCTTAAGGAACTTTTCTAATGCTAGCTAGCAAAACTCATAAGCAAGCTGAATAGATCAAATTAAAGAGCAAAGCTTCTACTAAAAACCACATACAGGAAATGTTAACCAGGCTGAATGTGACACCTCCGCTTTGAGGTTAGAGAACAGAGCTTCTAGCGACCTGAATGTACTACCTATGCTACAGGAAGCTTCTTGTGGTTAGAAACTAGCTAACGGCAACACTTCAAATAGGGAGCCTTCCCTTAATAGGGAAAGAATAAATAAAATGGGAAGGGGAGACAAAAGTGGGTAGTGGGAGATGTAAACAAAGGCGGGCTAATTATATGCTGCTTAGGCGATTCTGATAGGTTGTGAGCTTCAGAGTAACCTACCAATAGGTGAAAGAGGCAAGTGTTGAGCGACGGGTAAGAACTGTATAAATAATATCTGACAACTTGTGGCTAGCGTGACTCCTCCCTGGTGCGACTTGTTTTCTAGCACGTTGGAGTTCATCAGCTTTTTGCAAACTGCTTTTAAAATAAAAACCTTTTGTTTCTATTTGCCTTTTGACTTGACTCATATCTGACAGTCAGAAATGATGATTTCCCTAAATGGTGGCCCTTTATTACTGGCACACAGTAATAGTGTGTTTTCAGATTTAAAAGTGAGCAGTTATGATTGGTTAGTGGCTGACTGGGTTGACCATGTTGTATTAATCTAGTGTGAAAGATTAAAACCGCTTGGTCTGTGCTGCAATAAATTCTGAAGCAAATGTAAGTTAGGAACTTAACATTTGCTGTTTTAAGGATCCAAAGCTAAACAGAAGAAAGATTTGTAAACGTTTGCAGAAAACAATATCATTTGGTTCAAGTGACTGTGTTAAAGAAACACTGTTCAGCAATTTACACTAACAGTTACATAAATTAGGAGAAGCCTCCCTATGCTGCAAGATGCTGTGAACATAAACAATTACAATATTTTCTGCGCATTTGTTTTTAAATCCAGAGGGGAAGAAATGCCAGACCTGAATACTGAGCTATTAATGCAGACAGTAAAGGGGATAGGACTTTTACTGAACTGTATATCCTAAATCCACATTCTTTTCAGGGTTATTGTTTCTTAAATTTCTGTCCCTCTAGGATTTTTTTGTGGTTTGCTCTTGCCTTCTTCCTAGGGCCAAGAGATTGGGACTGGCCCAAAGTCACCCAGGTGGCTTCCATGCCTAAGTCTCCTGGAGTCAAGACTGACTTTGAAGGACACCCCCCCCCCACAAAAAAAAGGGAACTTTGAGGAAGGAGAGATCTCTTTAGGAATTTTTGTCTCAGGTAGCCAAAATTAAAATTTATTTATTTATTTATTTATTTATTTATTTATTTATTTATTTATTTGATCTTATTTATACCCCGCCTATCCCCTCCCTAATGGAGGGCTCTAGGCGGCTTACAATCATGTAAATACATATATATTATACAATCATATATATTATTACAGTTTTTACCGCGCAATCGGGAGGAGGAGAGGGAACCGGCTCTTCAGCTGCAGGCATCGGACTACATGCCCCAGAATGCCTTGCTCCGAGCCGGCTGCTGACATCCAGGAAGTTGTTATTTCCGGATTCGTCGTCCTCCGCCGCCATTATCAGGATTCTCCAGGTCTTCTTGGTTCGAGGACGACCCTACGATGGACGCCAGCAAATTGACCCACGTGAGTGGTACCCAATTTATCTACTCGCTTTCAGCTTTCGACCTGTTGGGTGGACAGAAGCCGGGGTGAATGGCGAGAGCTCACCTCACCACGCGGTTTCGAGTTACTCGAGTTAAAATCAAGTTACTTAAGCCAAAAATGCACTTTACTTGATGGAACATGGCCCACATTTTCTGATCTGCCCAAATATACTTAGCTAGCCCTATTTACAAAGAATGAGTACTGTGGAAAAATGTAGAAAGTTTGTGTTTGTTAGTTAGAGTTAAGCACCATATGGACACAGTGCAGTGGCACGTAGTACAGCCTGGCAGAGTCAAGATACAAAATTGCTTAGTGCCTATTTTTCTAATAGACATGCTTTTCTTACCATAATTTCATCTGTATTCAAATATGGAGTGGTTGATACCTACCTTGTAACCAATAATCTGTTTGTAATTTGAGTCTCTTTGTTCCTGTAATGTAGGTATAGCACGGGACTGGGTTATTTGAGGGTCCGCCTCTCCCTGATTTCATCTGCCCATCCTGTCAGATCCAGCAGAGAGGGCATGTTAGGGGTTCCATCGTCTAGGGAGCTACAGTACATCTGGTGGGCATTGCTGCAGCGCCCGCACTGTGGAATCTTCTTCCCCCGAGGTGAGGTCGGCCTTGTCGCTGTTGAGCTTCTGGAGGTCCCTCAAGATCTGGTTATGCCAGCAGGCCTGGGGACCCCAGGGACGGGTGAATTAGTGAGGTGACTCTGTTATTTTTAACATCCTTTTATTTTTTGTTTTAGTTTGTTTTTTATTTTTTATTGACTGTTTTTAACTCTGTTGTACGCTGCCCAGAGTCGCTTGTTGTGAGATGGATGGCTATATAAATTGGTTAGATAGATAGATAGATAGATAGATAGATAGATAGATAGATAGATAAATAAATAGCCTGTATTTGGCAGTGGGAGGGGGTCTTTCGCCTTGGGAGCCTGGCGAATATGTCCTTTGTGTGACTGACCAGGCTCTGCAGACCCTTACAAATAAACTATTTGGAGTTTGAGTATTGGGTTTGTGGTCTTGACTGAGTAGATGAACAGACCGGGATTAACCTCCCTGTAAAAATAGCTGAGAAGGGAGAGGGAGCTGTGGTCTCGTGAGTTTTCTCTCCAAAAATACCCAGTATAACTTTTCCAAACAGATCTATGCTACGGCAATATATTTCCCTTGCCTCAATTTTCTTCTTCTCCCTGCACTTTTTTTTTAAATCCAGGCTTATGTGTAATTACTTATCTGCTAAACGTTGCTTTAAATTTACTTTAAAAATTAAATCACCAAGTTGGGTTTCTGAAGATGTACTCATAAATTGCATATAATTAATGCTGCACTGTTATTGTGACCTATCCTCCTGGCATATTTTAATAATGCCCATAATAGATTTTTTTAAAGCAAATACAAACAACACCCTGTTAGCAGAGCCATGAAAATATGCTACTCTGTACAATTTCATTTATAGGCTGTCAAAACTAAGCCTGTAATGGGGGATAATTCTCTGAGAACTTGTGCTGCATATTGCTAACCATAGATGAAATGACACAGGGTGACTGCAAATGGTTCATTAACTTAATTAAGTCTAATCAGTCCCTACAAACAAATTGTTGGAATTAAGGCTTGCCATGAATAATAGGAGTTTTCTTCACATTAGTTTTTGCTATCCGTTCCATGATATGCTTCAGAAATATAGAACAGTCCAAGTTGCCTTTTCTTTTCCTATGCAGTAGAATAAAGTGATAAAGTGAATCATATCAGTCCAGGTACAAAACTTGCAAATGAAATAGAAGAGAAATGGCAAAATCATTGATAAGCTAGTTTTCTACTTTCAGTGACTTGTAGTGGTGCATCTTTTTCCTTGCAGGATGAAAATGGTACACTCCACATCTCTTTTCTGCCACTCTATAGCATTTGGAGATTCCAGTACTTAATGTATGAATCCATTAGTTCCAAAGCTAGGTTGCATTCAGCGTACAGATTTCTGCTGGATGATTTCAGACATGATTTCTGTCCTAGCCACCATTGCATTTCTGTTCGGGTTAATTTACACTGGTTTCTATTCTGTGCAATAAAGCTCAAATTAAGTAGTGCAAGTCTTCCAATGATTAGAACAGTTGATTATTTATCACCTTGACAACAAGTTCATCTAAAACTCTAATTAGTTTGCACCTCAAGAATCTTTTCTGCAGGTGAGAACAACTACAGATAATTACAGAGTCTCCTCTACTGAAATTGAAAGTCACGTAAGTTTATGGAAATTTGTGGTATGGCAACCGAAGGGCTTTAGCGACTCTCTTACATTTGCAAAAAAAGCTAAAGAGGTTATTACTTCAATGGGTGACCTCTAGAAAATCAAAAGGCCACAGCCTAGTCTGGGAAATTTAGAAAACATCCTGGGAAAAGACACTTCCGTGCTGCTGCCAAACCCCCTACATAAGAAATGCTAAGGAGGGAACCAGAAGCTGAGGTCGCTTTGAAGGAAACCTGAACTTTCACCTTTTCTTGTAATGTTAGGAAAGATTTCAGAGCTAAGAACTCTCCACAGAGCCCACCCCTTCCAACCCCCCCTGTGAATGTTGTTTTGTTAACAGTATGCAAACACAATCCATGTTCTAAATACATTACATACTATCCACTCTAGGAAGAGGCCAGATTTGAGGTGCTTGTACCCAGGGTCATTTTCTACCAGTCCCCTCAGCTCTATTAGAGAGTTTTACCTGGCTTCAGTGGCAGCACTCTGAGCAGCCTGGCAATCTTTTAAATACCCCATAATACTCAAAAGCATAGGTGAACGGAGTTCCAGTGGGAACATGGAGGACTGAACAGCTGTGCCCGCGGGCTTAGCGGGCAGAACTGACAATGTGGCAGTTTTCTCGGGCTCAGGCAGGTTTTCCTGAAGCCCAGGAGTGTTTTTCCAGATAAGGAAAACACCTGGAATCACCTCATCTGTCCTCCGGACGGCTGCTTCCAGCCAGAAGATCGCAAACAGCGTTCACACTCAACTGGTAAGAGCAGCTGGGAGGCTGGGATGCCACCATTTCTAAGCCGTGCTGTAGCCTTAAAGGGACACTAAGACCGGCCACCCCATTTCTTAATCACCCAATTTATATTTCTTTTAAGTATGCGTACCCTAAGAGAGGCTTTCTACAGCAAGGAGAAGTGGGTTCTCTTGGTGCTTATCGTTATTTTTGGGATCAATTTTTTAAAAAATTCTTTTTAAGTTTTGGACTTCCATCCAAATATTAAGGAGGATTGAGAGTAAATAATTGTCTCTCTGTTATTATTTTTGTACTAAATTCGAAGACATTAGCATTTTCCTACACGTTGAATCGGCTGTTTTGAACTTTCATGTTTCTGCTTTTATTTTCCCTGGGGAACTGTCTGTTATCTTACTTTCACTTGTGTAAACACCTTCTGGAATTCTTTCATATCTTCGACTTTCACTGGTTAAGCTCCTAGGGGGCGCCATAATCTACTGCTTGAGATTATTGAGGAGTTTAAACAGACTTTCTCCGACTTTCACCGAGATTTTAAACAGATTCTTTCTGATTCCTGTCAAGTTTTTATTTATTATTTATTTATTATTTAAATTTATATGACCACCCATCTCCCCCAATTTTATGCAAGTTATTCAGGACATTGTGGAAAATATGAGGTCTAAAATGTGTCATCTGGTTGGGGATGTTGTGGAGGAAACTGAGGAATTTAACAGTGACATAAATGTTTCTTCTAAGAGTGAGATCGGGACTTCTACTGAAATGCTGGATGAAGATGGGATAGTCGAGTTGGAGAAATTTAAGGGAGAGATCACGTTGCAAGCGATAAGTGAATTTTTCCCCCCAAATTTTATTAGAGTTTTAGATATACATGGTTAAAAGGGTGAAAATGAAAAAGAAATAGAAATACAAACCAAAGAAAAAAGTAAAAGTGTATAGAAAAGTAAAGAAAAAAAAAGAAAAAGATAGAACATAGAAATTAGTCAACTTCCGATTTATCTCTGGCCTTAGTGATTTAAAAAAATTTTTTTCTTACATGCTAGCTCTATATATAACATACAAAAACATTTCTTGTCTAATATATCAATTTATATATATTTTAGTCTTCAAAACCCCAGATAAGCTTCGCCCCACCTGCATGTTGTAAATAGTCCATTAATGGTTTCCATTCTTTAAGAAAGTAACAGTTTGAATTTTCTTTTAATAAGCATGTCAATTTGTCATTTTCTGCCATATCCATCAGTTTTAACATCCAATCTTGTATCGTAAGTAAAATCTGATTTTTCCAATTTTGGGCATATACAAGTCTTGCTGCTGTAATCATATATTGCATAATTCTTACAAATTGTTTTCCCATTTGTTCTTCCCATATTCCCAATAAAAATAGTTCCGGTTTAAATGGGACTCGAATTTGTAAAATATTCTGCATCAATGAATGTATCTGAGTCCAAAACTTCTTTGCAATTTCACATGTCCACCACATATGGTAAAAAGACCCCCCTTTTTTTTTTACATTTCCAACACAAGTTGGAAACATTCCCATACATTTTAGCAAGTTTTTGTGGGGTCATATACCATCTACACATCATCTTATAAAAATTTTCCTTCAAATTATAGCACAAAGTAAATTTTAACCCTTTGTTCCACATATCTTCCCATTGCTGCATTTGTATATTATGTCCAATATTTTTTGCCCATTTTATCATACAATCTTTGACTTGTTCCTCTACCATTTCTCCTTTTAGCAATAATTTATACATTTTAGCAATTAAATGATCATCTGTCTCACATAATTGTATCTCAAATTCCGATTTAGTTTGTTCAAATTCAATTTTTTTTATCTAATTTAAATTTTTCTACAAGTTGCATATATGAAAGCCATTGGAATGTATATCCCTCTAGAGCAAGTTCTTCTTTTGTTTTAATTATATATTGTCCTTGTTCTTTCTTTAAGAAGTCCTTATAAGTCAGCCATTTATCTTTATTTATTTATCTTATCTTTATTATTTTATTTATCTTATTTATACCCCGCCTATCCCCTCCCTAATGGAGGGCTCTAGGCGGCTTACAATCATGTACTTCAATTTTTATACAATCATATCATACAATACCCGCGCGATTAGGGAGGGGGTGAGGGAACCGGCTCTTCTTTTCCAGGCATCGGAACTACAATTCCCAGAATGCCTCGCTTTTCGGAGCCGGCTGCTGACATCCTGGAAGTTGTAACTGGGGATCCGTCGTCCTCTGCCGCCGTCCTCAGCCGCCATTCTGGCTTCTCCCGATCTCCATCTCCGGCTCCGTCCGGCTCCGAGGCGACTCCCCTACAGGATGCCAGCATATTGCCCCACGTGAGTGGTACCCATTTATCTACTTGCTTATTTAGCTTTCGAATCGCTGGGTTGGCAGAGAGCTGGGGCTAGTGACGAGAGCTCACCTCGCCATGCGGATTCGAACTGCCGACCTTATGGTCGGCAGACTAACAGCTCAGTGGTTTAACCCGCTGAACTACCGCGCCCCTGTATCTTTATTTCTTTATTTCTTACTTCTGTTCTATGAAATGCTTCTTGCGTGGAAATCCATAAAGGTCTTTTATAACATAAAGTTTGTTTATATTTACTCCAAATTCTTAATAATGATCTTCTAATATAATGGTTTTTAAAGTCCACATTAACTTTAACTTTGTCGTACCACAAATATCCATGCCATCCATATCTTAATTCATGACCCTCCAAATTCAATAATTTTTCATTTTTCAAAACTATCCATTCTTTAATCCATACCAAGCAACAAGCAGCATAATATAACTTCAAATCTGGTAGACCTAGTCCGCCTCTTTCTTTTGAGTCTTGCAAGACTTTATATTTTATTCTTGATTTTTTTCCTTGCCAAATAAATTTGGAAATATCAGGTCAAGACGGACAGGTCATGACGGAGAGTTCTGACAGAACGTGGTCCACTGGAGGAGGGAATGGCAAACCACTCCAGTATCCTTGCCAAGAAAACCCATGGACAGTATCAAAAGGCTAAAAGATATGACGCCGGAAGATGAGCCCCTCAGGTCGGAAGGTGTCCAATATGCTACTGGGGAAGAGCGGAGGGCAATTCCGAGTAGCTCCAGAAAGAGTGAAGCGGCTGGGCCAAAGCCGAAAGGACGCTCAGTTGTGGATGTGTCTGGAAGTGGAAGGAAAGTCCGATGCTGTAAAGAACAATATTGCATAGGAACCTGGAATGTAAGATCAATGAATCAAGGTAAGCTGGATGTGGTCAAACATGAGATGACAAGATTGAACATCGACATCTTGGGAATCAGCGAACTAAAATGGAAAGGAATGGGCGAATTTAATTCAGGAGACCATTATATATACTACTGTGGGCAAGAATCCCTTAGAAGAAATGGAGTAGCTCTCATAGTCAATAAAAGAGTGGGAAAGGCAGTACTGGGGTACAACCTCAAAAATGACAGAATGCTTTCAGTTCGAATCCAAGGCAAACCATTCAACATCACAGTAATCCAAGTCTATGCCCCAACCACTGATGCCGAAGAAGCTGAAGTTGACTGGTTCTATGAAGACCTACAACACCTTCTAGAACTAACACCAAAAAAAGATGTCCTTTTCATCATAGGGGACCGGAATGCTAAAGTAGGAAGTCAAAAAATAACCGGAATAACAGGCAAGTTCGGCCTCGGAGTACAAAATGAAGCAGGGCAAAGGTTAATAGAGTTTTGTCAAGAGAACAAGCTGGTCATAGCAAACACTCTTTTCCAACAACACAAGAGACGACTCTACACATGGACATCACCAGATGTTCAATACCGAAATCAGATTGATTATATACTTTGCAGCCAAAGATGGAGAAGCTCTATACCAGAGCTTTCCAAACTGTGTGTCGCGACACAAAAGTGTGTCGCCACACACAGCGTGGTGTGTCGCCACACCACCCGGAAGCGGCAGCGTGCACGTGCACGACGGCCGCCATGCACGCGCGCGCCGCCCCCCGCCCCCCGTGCCGCCACACCCCCCCGCGCCACCACCGTGCGCGCATGCGCTGCCTCACGCCCCCTGCGCCGTCGCTGTGCGCGTGCGCCACCACATGCCCCCCCGCGCCATCGCCATGCACGTGCGCCGCCGCACCCCCCCCACGCCATCGCCGTGCGCGTGCGCACCGCCGCTGCCGCTGGTGTGTCACCAGCGGCAGCACTTTGGAAAGCCCTGCTCTATACAATCAGCAAAAACAAGACCTGGAGCTGACTGTGGCTCAGATCATGAGCTTCTTATCGCAAAATTTAGGCTTAAATTGAAGAACGTAGGGAAAACCACTAGACCACTCAGGTATGACCTAAATCATATCTGAAACAACAATTTGATGTCAAAGATCTGGGAGAGATTAGGAATTACCTAGGCGTAGGTATTCAGAAGGTTGATGGGGGTTACGTTCTAGAGCAGTGGAAGAAAATTGAACAACTGCTAAGAGAGAACAATATGGAACATTGCAAGGAAGTTTCAACCCCGATGACAACAGATTTTGTTAAAACAGAGACTGGAGATGATGACCAAACTTCATGTGATCAAGAACATGTGATCAGTCAATAATTGGAAGTTTATTCTATTGTATTGTATTGATTTACACTATTGTCCATCTGAATGTAATGTAGCAGATGTGATGACAAAGCCTCTAAGCATAGATAGACATAGGATGTGTATATCTAAAATGTGTATGTCTTCTATTCTGTATATGTAAAAATGTAATATCTATTGTAACTTGGAGGGGTGTTAGGGTTTTGATATACCCAGGAATTTACTGCTAGATATAAATTATATTGAGAGGCTTGATATTTAGGTGAAAGGGGAAATATTCTGCAGAGTCACCCAATTAGCAGCCATTGTTGTAGGGATGATGTGTCAGTGTGTGACTCATACAACAGGTGCTTAGAGTTAAGTTGGGTGTGGTGGATAATGAGAGTGACCTATAAGGTGATTGGTCAGTTTATATATACAGTAAATACAGAGATGTCCTGTATTCTTTCTTCTCATTTTATTCTCATTCTACCTCTGTATGCTGTATCGTTGGTTCATCATTTGTTACCTGTGTGGAAGTGATCTGTAAATACATATGTATATAAGTAAATAGGATATTTGATATAACTTCTGTTTGGAGTCTATTTACTGCATAGTACTTGGATCACTGGTGCCTAGGAGAGAAGCAGGCCGCTCCATCCGCTCGCCCCGACAATACCCCTTATGAATATACAGTGGAGATGAGGAATAGATTTAAAGGATTAGATCTGGTAGACAGAGTGCCTGAAGAACTATGGATGGAGGTTCATAACATTGTACAGGAGGCAGCAACTAAAACCATCCCAAAGAAAAAGAAATGCAAGAAAGCAAAGTGGCTGACTGATGAAGCTTTACAAATAGCTGAGGAAAGAAGGGAAGCAAAAGGCAAGGGAGAAAGGGAAAGATATAACCAAATGAATGCAGATTTCCAGAGAATAGCAAGGAGAGACAAGAAGGCCTTCTTAAATGAACAATGCAAAGAAATCGAGGAAAACAATAGAATTGGGAAGACTAGAGATCTCTTGAAGAAAATCGGAGATATCAAGGGAACGTTTTGTGCAAAGATGGGCATGATAAAGGACAAAAAAGGGAGGGACCTAACAGAAGCAGAAGAGATTAAGAAGAGGTGGCAAGAATACACAGAAGAACTATACAAGAAAGATCTTAATATCCCTGATAAATACGATGGTGTGGTCACTGACCTTGAGCCGGACATCCTAGAGAGTGAAGTCAAGTGGGCCTTAGGAAGCATTACTAACAACAAAGCTAGCGGAGAAGACAGTATCCCAGATGAGCTATTTAAAATCCTAAAAGATGATGCTGTTAAAGTGCTGCACTCAATATGCCAACAAATTTGGAAAACTCAACAGTGGCCACAGGATTGGAAAAGGTCAGTTTGTGTTCCAATTCCAAAGAAGGGCAATGCCAAAGAATGTTCAAACTACCGTACAATTGTGCTCATTTCACATGCTAGCAAGGTTATGCTCAAAATCCTACAAGTTAGACTTCAGCAGTATGTGAACCGAGAACTACCAGAAGTGCAAGCTGGGTTTCGAAGAGGCAGAGGAACTAGAGATCAGATTGCCAACATTCGCTGGATCATGGAAAAAGCAAGAGAGTTCCAGAAAAACATCTACTTCTGCTTCATTGACTACGCTAAAGCCTTTGATTGTGTGGATCACAACAAACTGTGGCAAAGTCTTAAAGAGATGGGAGTACCAGACCACCTTACCTGTCTCCTGAGAAACCTGTATGCGGGTCAAGAAACAACAGTTAGAACTGGACATGGAACAACCGACTGGTTCAAAATTGGGAAAGGAGTACGACAAGGCTGTATATTATCACCCTGCTTATTTAACTTATATGCAGAGTACATCATGAGAAATGCCGGGCTGGATGAATCACAAGCCGGAGTTAAGATTGCCGGGAAAAATATCAACAACCTCAGATATGCAGACGATACCACCCTAATGGCAGAAAGTGAAGGGGAACTAAAGAGCCTCTTGATGAGGGTGAAAGAGGAGAGTGCAAAAGCTGGCTTGAAACTCAACATTAAAAAAACTCAGATCATGGCATCTGGTCCCATCACTTCCTGGCAAATAGAAGGGGAAGAAATGGAAGCAGTGACAGATTTTATTTTCTTGGGCTCCAAGATCACCGCAGACGGTGACTGCAGCTATGAAATTAAAAGACGCTTGCTCCTTGGGAGGAAAGCTATGGTAAACCTAGACAGCATATTAAAAAGCAGAGACATCACCTTGCCGACAAAGGTCCGTATAGTTAAAGCTATGGTTTTCCCAGTAGTAATGTATGGCTGTGAGAGTTGGACCATAAGGAAGGCTGAGCGCCAAAGAATTGATGCTTTCGAACTGTGGTGCTGGAGAAGACTCTTGAGAGTCCCTTGGACTGCAAGGAGGTCAAACCAGTCAATCCTAAAGGAAATCAACCCTGACTGCTCATTGGAAGGACAGATGCTGAAGCTGAAGCTCAAATACTTTGGCCACCTAATGAGAAGAGAGGACTCACTGGAAAAGACCCTGATGCTGGAAAGGACTGAAGGCAAAAGGAGAAGGGGACGGCAGAGGATGAGATGGTTAGATAGCATCACCGATGTAATGAACATGAATTTGAGTAAACTCCGGGTGACAGTGGAGGACAGGAAGGCCTGGCGTGCTATGGTCCATGAGGTCACGAAGAGTCGGACACGACTAAACGACTGAACAACAACAACAACAAGGATTGATTATGGAAAATTGTTGTATATCCTTGCTGTTAAAAGTCAGAAGTCACCTCTTTTTGTAATTTTGAAAATTTTCTCTTGTGTTTCCTACACTTTTTTAGTTTTTTCTCTTTTCTTTGTAGTTTTTGTTTTTCTGTAGCTTTTATCTTTGCTTGAAACTTAATAAAATTCTTATATATAAAAAAAGCATAGGTGAACAAGCCCAGTGACTGTTCCCATGATCAGCTAGATTGCAAGAAACAGATCGCTGGTTTCCTGCTGACCCTGCGGATAGGAAACTGAAACCTCTGTCAGACTCCATCCCCATATCTAACCTTCCCCCATTGTCATTCTCTCTGGTTTGAGAGACCATGATGCTACTGTTACCCTAGTCTGAGCTGAAACTTGGAGCTTATTCAATCATAACTCCTTCTTTTGGGTTTTAGAAGCACAGGACCTCACTAATCAAGTCAAGGGCCATCATTCTTGCTGGGGAATTCTGAATCCTCACTCACCCTGTCCAATTCTGTCAGCATGCCAGGAAACTTTGCTAGGAACATACTGGCAAGGTGTCATTATGTCAATGATTGTTTCCCCACTGGACAGATAAGCATCAGTGGGTGGGACATGGGTCTTGCAACCAATCAGCAATTGGGAGGCGAGTTCTGAACTGTCAAGCTTTGGCTGTAAGTTTTACAATGGAGAGAACTGCATGTCTAGACCTTATTTCCTTGGAGAACTTACTAGATGGGGCTTGGCCAGTGTCCTGCGGTTGACTGGGTTTAGGATTTGCACAGGGGGGGAGAAGAATTTGATTCACATCTGCCTGAATGCAGTTTTAATGGCTTCTCTTTTGCCCCAGTAACTAACTGGACTAGTGGATTTGTGCAACGTACTACCATCAAGGGGCGTGGTGAAGGGGCGTGGTGGCTCAGCGGGTAAGACGTCAGGCTTGTCGATCGGAAGATCAGAAGTTCAGAGGTTCGAATCCCTAGCCCCACGTGATGGAGTGAGCTCCCACACTCGCCCCAGCTCTGGCCAACCTAGCAATTCGAAAGCATGCAAATGCAAGTAGATGAATAGGTACCACTTCGGTGGGTAGGTAACAGCGTTCCGCGCGTGTCATGCGGCCACATGACTGTGGAAGCGTCTTCAGACAACTCTGGCTCTTCGGCTAACAAACGGAGATGAGCACCGGCCTCTAGAGTCGGACACGACTGCACAAATGTGCGGGGGGAACCTTTACCTTTACCTTTACTACCATCAAGAACAACCCAATTAAACCATGATATTAGAACCTAGCTACTATACAGTAACTTTGCTTGGTGCTTGTATGCATCTTGTGATGTCAGTGAAGAATCCTAGCAAATTAAAATAATAACCCTACCTGTTTTCTCACTTCACACTCCTGTCCCAGGTAGCTTTCATGGGTTCCAATTCCTTGATGCTATAAAATCAAAGTTTGTCTATTCTTACTGGCTTTATAAATGGGAAGACTATTGCATTCCCCAAATCTTAGTCTCTTCATATGACAAGCTCAACTTGATTAGTGAACTAACTTACATAAACTAACCAATGGACTCAGTTCATGAAACACACCAAGCCACCAAAAAAAAATCTAAGGATAACACTAACAAAACTTAAAATATTGTGCAAATGCAACCCATAGATCTTTATGTGACCTGATTTAAGTATGTCATGTGAACACAGCCTGTGTTTTATCAACGGTGTGGTGTTCTGAAACAATGGGCAATACTAAGTGCATCTGCAGCAGGGGTAACAAAAAGGCAAAATGACAGACATGATCATATGTTTGTGACTTCCATACTGACTTATTTGACCACACAGAAACACACTGCAGATGCCATTAGGTATTACACAGTTTTAAGGGGAGGGGGGTTGGTTTACCTCTGTCCTATCAAAAATTGTTCCATAAAACTTCCCCCTCCTCAAACAAATATGAACACCCTGATAGAGTTCACACAACATTGGTGACCCTCTTTTCCAGCTTCACAAGATATGGCTGATTGAAGGAGGTTAAAACATTTCCCCCAGAGTTATCTTGGGGTTAGCGGTAACCCTTGCTAACCCTCCAAATAATTGGGTTTAGCTGGTCACACAACACATTGACCCTGCACACATTTCATCTACATGTATAGCACAATCTATGCTTTTTTTTTGACGTTTTGATGGGAAGAACTAAAGTTGATCGCTTGCACTTTGCTATTTAATTTTGCCTAGAAGAACTAGGTTTCGCCAAGCTGTTGGGCTACTAAGATTTATGTCAGGGAGTGTTAAAGAGTCGCTCCGAAGAATTTAAGATTTGATTTTCTCTGTTCCTTCCAATCCTGAACAATGATGGATGAGAAAGTCAGGCTACTTTATCAAGTGAGCCAGATCCAATATTAAAATCATTCAGGGCATCAAGGACTTCAGTGAAAAGTTAAGGTTGTAAATTAGTTGTTGCCCCTTTCTACACAATTATACAGCCATGGCAAAAAATGTTCAGTGTTCTCCTTCAGCAACCCTTGGTAATTTACACAACAGGAAGACATCGACATCTTTATGAAATAATATTTAAGTAGATTTGTAGAGAAATATTTTAATGTTAAAGATGTTAATGTTATGTTAAATGATATCTCAGAACTTTGGAATCTGACTACTTCTGAGGAATCACGCTCACACTGGGCCCGGGGTATTACTAAGAGAATTATTTTGAGAAACTATAAAAGTAATATTATTATTTCCATTATTAAGGATTGGATTCAAGAGATGTGTAATTTATCTGTTTTTGAAAAGGCAATTTTATCTACCAATAAAAAAATGACACAGTATGTGTTTTAGCACATATTTCAGGAGATTTTACAATACTTTTATTAATTTTATTAATATTATTTTACAATAATAAAATATTATCCTACTTTCTCTTTAATTTTGAAAATGTATTGTTTAATATTTTATGGATATGTGATATGTACAGTTTATAGTCCCTTTTTGTTATTTCCTTTTTGTTTATTTTGTTATTGCTTTCTCTTTTTTGTTTTTTATATGCCTTTCTTTTGTTTTTTGTGTATTTTTTATAAAAAACTTGTAAAATATTTTTTTCCCCCAAAAATAGGAAGCAACGAGTGATTGGAAAAACAGCAGAGATGAAAAAAAAAACATTTCAATAAATTTATGACCTAAATGTTTCATATGGAATGTTCATGTGTCATCCAGGAAGTTATAGATTAGTCTGCAGAAACATGATGCAGCTTTATGAATGGTTAAAGGCACAGTATTGGCTTTGGCAAAACTCATGCCTTTGAAAAAGTCTTCCACCTATTTTATAGGCATCGCCATTCTCATATTTTGCATAACTTGGAGATTGCTACTGGATATGGGCATCTGTATTTAGTGATGTAATTAGGAGGCCTAGACCATTCAGCATATATGGATCTCTACCAATTGATCCTATTCACCAAAACAGTATATTTGCAGCAAAGATTTGCCATGTCATCTGATGGAGATCAATTCAGGAGAAGCTGTCAGTGCTATCTTTTGAAGCTCCAAAGCAAGGGCACTCTTTCCAGCAGCAGAAGGCTGTCATTCTCACTCGAGCTGTCTTCTAGACTTCATTTTGTGAGAGACTTGACAGAATTCCGAAATCTTATAACAAACAATATTGAACATTTACTGGGTTTAATTTATAAAATATTAGTGAAATGTAACTCAGAATCTGAACAGGTCAAGATTTATTAAGTGGATGCAGAATTTGAATATAGTAATAGAGATGCAGCTATGATAATTTGAATGGAAGAAGAATAAATTTACTCTGAATATTATACTCAGAGAAAATTGGTATAAAATCATCTATCACTGGTATATTTTATTTATTTATTAAATTTATATTACCGCCCATCTCCCCCATTGGGGACCCTGGGTGGTTCACAATAAAACATAGTTAAAACATAAATATAAAATTACAATATAATAAATAATATAAAATCCAAGTATAAAAGATGTTAAAAATGGTAATACTGGGAGGCTTCATGGGACCAGCCATCCCCAAGAGGAACTGTTGGCATTTCCCTCCCAGGAAAGGCGGCAGAACCAGGTCTTTAAGTCTTTCCGAAAGGTCTTATTACTCCAGTTCCAATGGCTAAAATGAAAAAGTCATTTTCTATGTAATGCTGGAAATGCAATGAGCAGGTTGTATCATTCTTTCATATTTGGTGGCAATGCCGTAAAGCTCAGCAATTTTGGAAAATATTTTTATTCCTATTTGGATAAAACAAATTTTAAAAATTGATTTCCCAATGCACCCTGGAATATTTTTATTAAATTTTAATGTACTAAACCATACATTCCTTCAAAGTATATTGAATTAATCTTATATATGTTACTGCTGCAAGGATATTATATTGGAAAGGAGCTTGGATTTCTTCCTTGGAAGAAAGACTAACCAAGTTATGGGAGTATGCTTCAATGTCCAGAATAACTTCATATCTCAAAAGTAAATCTGTAGAATTTAATTCTAACTAGAAAGCATTCTTGGACTACAACTTATTACATGGATTTGTACCGCACCCAAAATGTGGGTTCTTCTACATTTAGAGTCTACATTTTAATACTATGAGAAATTAGATCTCTAGTGTTGATGTAATTTTAGTTAATGATTTATACTGTGTTAACCAGGTATTCTTCGTTTAAAGTTTAATAGCAATGTTGAGTTTTTACTTTAAAGCATGATAGAATACTTTTCATAATTTTATTAATAACACACACTCTCTCTGTGTGTGTGTATGTGTGTGTGTATACAAATACATACATACATACACCTTTGAGTCAGTATTTTACTCCTGACAACTGCCTGGACAATCCCTGCAGGTTTCTTGGCAAGATTTTCGGAAGTGGCTTTCCATTGCCTTCTTCCTAGGGCTGAGAGAAAGTGACTGGCCCAGGGTTACCCAGCTGGCTTTATGCCTAAGGCAGGACTCACTCATGGTCTCCCAGTTTCTAGCCTGATGCCTTAACCACTAGACCAAACTGGCTCCCTAATGAGAGAATGAGATGGGCGGTGACAAAATTCGAAATATAAATAAATAAATATTGGAAAACTGCAATTTCTATGATATTGTATAACCCATGTTTACTTATTTGTATCTTAATTGTACTTTACTCTTTTATCCATTTTATACGTCTTCTATCTTTCATAGATTATATTCTTTCTTTAAAATATTTAATTAAAAAAGGGGAAAATAAACTTCATTCTGAGGTCTATGAAGGTTCTCAGTCATCCAGGTGGAATTGTCTGTAGCTTGAATCATGTCAACTGGATTTCTATTTTCTTAATGGAAACGTTTCGCTCCTTATCCAAGGGGCTTCTTCAGTCTGAGTAAAGTTGGTAAGGGAATCCTAAATATGTTCCTAGGTAGCTGTGTGACCTTACACCTGGGGCTAGGTCATGGTTATATTGAGATGTAATTTTTAAGTCCTTTTATCATCTAATGGAGGGTCGTTAAAAACACCATGCTGCTGTTGAGCTTCTGAAATGGTCTTAATCTTCCTAGGCACAGAAGACAACACGGGGAGGAAGATGGGGGAGAGTTTGTGCCTGAGGCCCCCACCTCTATTCAAGGAAGGATTTTCCAAGTTGGCATAAATGGATTCCTTGACCCCTCTCTCAAACCACCTATCTTCTCTGTCTAAAATGTGAACATTAATGTCCTCAAATGAGTGTCCTTTTTCTTTTAGATGAAGATAAACTGCTGACTCTGGTCCTGTGGTGTTATTTCTCCTGTGTTGTGCCATCCTCCTGTACATAGGTTGTTTGGTTTCTCCAATGTAGAGTTCAGAGCACTCCTCACTGCACTGGATTGCATAAACTACATTGCTTTTCTTATGTTTTGGAGTTTGATCTTTGGGGTGTACAAGCCTCTGTCTCAGTGTGTTGGTGGGTTTGAAATATACAGGTATGTGGTGTTTGCCAAATATCCGTTTTATCTTTTCAGACACGCCAGCCATGTAGGGAATGACCAGGTTCTTTCGTTTACTCTGAGTCTCAGCCCTATCTGTCGCTGTTTTAGGTCTGGTAGATTTAGATTTGGTGAAGGCCCAATTTGGATATCCACAGGCCTTCAGGGCTGTTCTCAGGTGCTGATTTTCATTCTTTTTGGAATCCATGGAGGTGGGGATGGTTTCTGCTCTGTGTGACAATGTCCTGATGACTCCTAGTTTGTGCTGCAGTGGATGGTGGGAGTCAAACATCAGATATTGATCTGTGTGTGTGGGTTTCCTGTAGATCCCTATTTCTAGCTTGCCACCGGTCCCAATGAGGACTTCACAGTCTAGGAATGCCAGTCTGTTGTCCTTGGTGTCTTCTCTGGTGAAGCTAATGTTGGCATCTATAGTGTTTATATGGTCCGTGAAGGCCTGTACTTCCTGGGCCTTGATTTTGACCCAGGTGTCATCCACATACCTAAACCAGTGGGTGGGCACCGTTCCCTGGAATGTGTTGAGTGCTTTCTTCTCCACTTCTTCCATGTATAAATTGGCCACAATGAAGGCCTGTGGATATCCAAATTGGGCCTTCACCAAATCTAAATCTACCAGACCTAAAACAGCGACAGATAGGGCTGAGACTCAGAGTAAACGAAAGAACCTGGTCATTCCCTACATGGCTGGCGTGTCTGAAAAGATAAAACGGATATTTGGCAAACACCACATACCTGTATATTTCAAACCCACCAACACACTGAGACAGAGGCTTGTACACCCCAAAGATCAAACTCCAAAACATAAGAAAAGCAATGTAGTTTATGCAATCCAGTGCAGTGAGGAGTGCTCTGAACTCTACATTGGAGAAACCAAACAACCTATGTACAGGAGGATGGCACAACACAGGAGAAATAACACCACAGGACCAGAGTCAGCAGTTTATCTTCATCTAAAAGAAAAAGGACACTCATTTGAGGACATTAATGTTCACATTTTAGACAGAGAAGATAGGTGGTTTGAGAGAGGGGTCAAGGAATCCATTTATGCCAACTTGGAAAATCCTTCCTTGAATAGAGGTGGGGGCCTCAGGCACAAACTCTCCCCCATCTTCCTCCCCGTGTTGTCTTCTGTGCCTAGGAAGATTAAGACCATTTCAGAAGCTCAACAGCAGCATGGTGTTTTTAACGACCCTCCATTAGATGATAAAAGGACTTAAAAATTACATCTCAATATAACCATGACCTAGCCCCAGGTGTAAGGTCACACAGCTACCTAGGAACATATTTAGGATTCCCTTACCAACTTTACTCAGACTGAAGAAGCCCCTTGGATAAGGAGCGAAACGTTTCCATTAAGAAAATAGAAATCCAGTTGACATGATTCAAGCTACAGTTCATTCTGAGGTGTTGCTTAGAACATCATATTGTGAAGTTAACAGTGCAGACCATTGCTATGGCAACTCCACAGAGGGATGCATATAGGATAGCTGCCAAGGTTAGGTGCAGTGAAGCAGCTGATCCATGAAGTGGGTTGGAAGGGAGATGGAGGGGTTCTCGTTTGTCACCCATCCTGGTTCTCTGCAAGAGTGCCTGCTCAATATGCCTAATACGTAAGGCTCATTTGAGATCAGATTATCAGAAAAATGTGCTCCATGTGGTTATGAACATACAGATGCTCAGATATGAGCATGAATAAATCAGCTTAAAATTTGGAATAATGTTAATTGACATCCACCTTGCATTTCATAGTCCAAATCAGAAGTTCAGTGACCCAACATCTGCTGAAGTAAGAAATCTTTTTCCAACCTTTTGGAGGTGGGAATAGAAACTGATTGTCATGCAGGCCCAGGAATACCTGAACAATACTGAATTCTGAGAGGCAGGAACTACTATAAAATATGCACTACTGACTTTTAGAACCACTATTTACCCAATTCTAGTTGTAACCCTTGATATTATGCAGTTTTGTGCTGCATGTATTTTGGAACACACTGAAACCTTTATTTAATAGGTCAACTGTAGGGACTGGATATTTGTTATTCCCAATGTCCATTAAATCACACACAAAGTTATTGTTCAGTCATAGGTTATATACATTTTAAGGTTATTTCAACAACAGAACTAAATCAAGTCTATAAGCAAACAGCTCGAGAATATACTGTAATTTGTTACCAGTCACCAAATCAGTACTGTATACAAGAGTATACAGAAGAAAATTCAGTGCCTAAAATATGAGTTTTAAAACAATTATTCTGAACAATAAGATATTTGAAAGTAAAAAGCAAATGTAAAACAAGGAACTAATATATGTTCAAAGGGTATATGGGGGTATAAGACCCATCAGGATTACAACCATAGAGTCCATTATGCTTCAATTATGAAGACATCACAAAAAGTCTTCCTAAAATATTTGTGACCAAACTGAATATCCATAAACTGTTTTTGTAACTCCCATGTGTCTATTAATAAGAACCCCCCCATGATCATTTGTCTAATGCAAGAGATTTTGAAGTCAATATCAAAGCAAGCAAGCATTTGTTTCTGACCTCTTGTGAAATCCTCAACTTGCTGCATCTGACACCAGCAAAACCTAAGCTAATAAGGGACCTTGGTCAGCTGCCCTCTCCATTAAAGCACATATTTTGTCACTCCCAGCACTTGATATCATGTGCATAATTGCATCATTACACAAAGTCTACTGATATTAATTGTTTTGCCCTCATTTTCTCCTCCAATCAACTTGGTCCTTGCGATGTATGAGCAATGACCTCAGTTCTACCATGATACCAGGTCGGTTAACAACAAGGCTCCCCTCATAAGTGATTTAATCGCGGAAGAGGGGGCAGACCTGGCGTGCGTTACCGAAACCTGGCTGGGCAGTGAAGGGGGTGTTCCTCTTTCAGAGATGTGCCCACCCGGGTTTCGAGTATGGCACCAGCCGAGACTCCGGGGTCGGGGAGGTGGGGTGGCTGTTGTCATCCGAGAATCCCTGGTAGCCGTCAGGGGCCTTGCTCCACAAGTTTCTGGATGTGAGACCCTGTTCTTTAAGTTGGGTTCCCGTGAACAGTTGGGAGTGTTGCTACTGTACTAGCCTCCCTGCTGCGTAGCATCCTCCCTCCCCGAGCTGCTGGAGGCCGTCTCGGGGTTGGCAGTGGAGTTCCCCAGACTTATGGTTCTGGGGGACTTCAATCTGCCGTCCCTGGGATGGGCCTCTGAAGCGGCCCGGGAGTTCATGGTCTCCATGGCGACCATGGGCCTGTTCCAGATTATTCAGGGCCCGACTCGAGACAGTGGCCTCACACCAGATTTAGTTTTCTTGTTGGAGCAATGGCAGTGTGATCTGAGGGAAGAACTACAGCTTTCCCCTTTGTCATGGTCAGATCACGCCCTGGTGACTTTGAGATTCTCATATGCCACCCCCTCCGCAGGGAGGCGGGACCTATTAGATTGGTCCTCCCCGGCGACTGATGGACCTAGAAGGGTCTCAGAGGGAGCTGGGGGTTATACCCGAGGATTTGCTGAACGGTCCAGCAGAGGCCCTGGCTGCTACCTGGAATAGGGAGGTAGCCGGGGCCTTGGACAAGATCGCACCTGTGCGGCCTCTCCTATCCCAGAGAACCCAACGCTCCCCGTGGTTCACGGGTGAGTTAAGGGTTCTGAAAAGGATCAAGAGACACCTAGAGTGCCGCTGGAGGAAGACAAAGACTGAATCCGACCGAACACAGGCTAGAGCCGCTGTTAAGGCCTACCTTGTAGCAGTAAGAGCGGCGAAACGTCAATATTTCTCCGCTCTTATTGCATCCGCGGAATGCCGCCCGGCAACCCTGTTTAAAATTACCTGATCCCTTTTGGGGAAAGGGCAGTCAGAAGTCCATCTGCAGGGTCGGGCTGAGGAATTTTCGAGGCATCTGCAGGATAAAATTGCTCGGATTCGCTCCAAGTTGGACTCTGAGCGTGAGGCAGAATCTGGAGAGACACCCAGGGAACGTACTCACCTTGTTATCTGGGAACAGTTTGACCCTGTTGGTCCTGAGGAAGTGGACAGTCCTCCGGTCTGTAAATGCCACCACCTGTCAATTAGATCCTTGTCCCTCCTGGCTGGTGAAAGCAGCACGGGGGGTGACTTGTGGTTGGGTCCAAGCGATGGTAAATACATCCTTGAGTGAGGGGGTGTTCCCGGCAGCTTTCAAGGAAGCGCTGGTGCTCCCCCTCCTCAAGAAGCCATCGCTGGACCCTACTATACTGGATAATTTTCGTCCAGTCTCCCACCTCCCCTTTTTGGGGAAGGTGGTTGAGAAGGTGGTGGCGTTGCAGCTCCAGAGGATTCTGGAGGAAACGGATTATCTAGACCCCTTTCAGTCAGATTTCAGACCAGGGCATGGGATGGAAACTGCATTGGTCGCGCTTATGGATGATCTTTAGCGGGAGCGAGATGGAGGCAGTGAATCCATTCTCGCTCTTCTTGACCTCTCAGCGGCATTCGATACCATCGACCATGGTATCCTTCTGGGACGGCTCAGGGAGTTGGGGGTGGGTGGCGTGGTTTTACGCTGGTTCACCTCCTTCCTCCATGGCCGATCCCAGTCGGTGTTGATAGGGAGCGAGAGAGCCAGCCCACGGGCCCTTCTTTGTGGGGTTCCGCAGGGCTCGGTACTCTCGCTGCTCCTTTTTTAAATCTACATGAAACCGCTGGGCGAGATCATCCGTCACCACGGGCTGAGGTATCATCAATATGCCGATGATACCCAATTATACATCTCTATCCCGGGTGAAGTAAGTGATGCAGTGACCACCCTGTCCAAGTGCCTGGGGTAGGGGTCTGGATGGGGAAAAACAGGCTTCAGCTGAACCCTGGTAAGATGGAGTGGCTGTGGATTAATGGCCCCTTGGTTTCTGTGAATTTGTCATCTTTAGTTCTGGATGGGGTCGCACTTCCCCAGACAGACCCGGTGCGTAACTTGGGGGTCCTCTTGGACTCACGACTCCTGCTCGAAGAGCAGGTGGCAGTCGTGGCCAGGAGGGCCTTTGCTCAACTTCGTGTTGTGCGCCAATTACGCCCTTTCCTTGACCGAGAGGCCCTTCGAACGGTCACTCAAGCCCTGGTTGTCTCTCATATAGATTACTGCAATGCACTCTACATGGGGCTACCCTTGAAGAATATCCGGAAGCTACAGCTGGTGCAGAATGTGGCGGCACGGGCAGTTTTAGGTGCATCAAGATCTGCACACATAACACCTCTGCTCCGTGAGCTGCATTGGGTGCCAGTTTGCTTCCGGGTCCAATTCAAGGTGTTGGTTATCACCTTTAAAGCCCTACATGGCACGGGACCAGGTTATCTGAGGGACCGCCTCATCCCCATGACATCTTCCCGTCCCGCCCGATCTTGCAGAGAGGGCATGCTGCGGACCCCGTCTATGAAAGAATTCCACCTAACGGGGTCCCGGAGACGAGCCTTCTCTGCAGCGGCTCCTGCCCTATGGAACATCCTTCCACCAGGGATAAGACAGGCCCCCTCGCTCCTGGATTTTAAAAAAAAATTAAAAACCTGGCTCTGCAACCTCGCCTGGGGCAAAAAGGAAAGCAGTCAAACCTGGGGATGGCTGATTCCTTAGAGCCACCTTAGATATCTAATTGTAATCATAGTCAACGTCACTTTAGAACTATCTGCCTCTTGGATTTTATTTTATTTTATTTTATTGTATTTTATTGTAATTCTATTTTTATCATAGTTTTTATTATATTTTGTTGATATTGTGTTGTGAACCGCCCAGAGTCCCTCCTTGAGGGGGAGATGGGCGGTTATAGAAATTCAATAAATAAATAAATAAAATAAATACCAGGCATGATGCAGGTTAGCTAAAGTGACTCTTTCCCAACCTTCTTTGCTCTATGAGTTCTAAGTAATAGAAGTGGTTTGATCTTCCTGAGAAATAAGCTACATGGTTGAGAAATGTATTTATAAAATAGAAAGAAGAGAAATTTATCTATAAAATAGTTTCATTGTCTAGGGTTGGCTCAGGACTACACACAAGAATGTGGCTGGGTGTTAGTTAAAGTGGATGATTATGGAACTATATGCACTGATACACAATATGCACAAAGAGTAGCATGCCAATACGCTAAATTGTTTTGTATTCAGCAGCTTGTACATATTTTCTACTTTCATTGGTGCTTTGGGGACCAATAATTCCTACTGATTTTTTAAAGCATTCTTTTTAGATTTTGTTCTTAGGAATTGATTTCACCAATCATTTCATATTATAAAAGGATAGCTAAGGAATGCTCACACAAGTGGATTCCCTTTCACAAAAATTCACCCTAATATTTCACCCTGATTACATATGACTAGGCTGACCATACGTCCCATTTTGAATGGGACAGTCCCATTTTTTAAGCATTTTTCAACCGTCCCATCATTTTAATAAAAATCTCAATTTGTCCCATTTTTCAAACCCGGCGGGAATGCCGCGGAAGGAGGATCCGAGCCAGAGTGCGGACCGGGGGGCAGGGTTTGCAGGCGGGAGCCAATTGCGTGGACCGGGGGGTGGGGTTTGCAGGCAGGAGCCAATCGCGCGGACCGGGACCCCTGTCTTTTTCATGAATATGGAATATTACATAAGACCCCGTCCCGTTTTGCCATCCTGAAATGTGGTCAGCCTACATATGACAGATAAGTTGCTTTACTCTTTGTACAGGAGAAATCTATTAAACACATTATATAAATTACATATAATACATAAATGCTGTTAAATCCTGAATTCTTTGATGAATATAAATTGAACTTTACTCATAAACAAACCATTATTTCTCTGAAATTGGAGCAACTTATTTTAGCTTTGGACTTGGTTTAACATAAAGAGCTTACATTCCAGGCTCACACATTCTGTGTATAGGAATAGTCTTCATTCCTTCTGTTAGCTGTTCAAGGTAGCCCAGACAAGAAGCATAACCATGAGTACTATCTTTATTGTAAGGTTACATCAACAGAATCTCACAAGACTGAAAGTATTTCTCCCCTCTTTCCTTTTACTCTCTGGAAAACTCGGGAGGGTTCCTTCTGAAACATTTCCCATGCCCCCTCTCCTTCTGTGGGCTGAGATATCATTTACATGCTGGCTGTCCAGTCTCTGTGGCTCCCAAGGTCATTCCCACATATTATTGCCCCTCCCTCCCTCCCTCCCTCCCTCCCTTCCTTCCTTCCTTCCTTCCTTCCTTCCTTCCATCCATAATTTAAGAGGAAGAGAACAAAGCAAAGCAAAACAAAACAAAACAAAAACATCACTGAAGTATTCATACAACAGATACTAACTATCTAAAAGCGTGCCTGAATTAGAAGTTTGTTTGCTTATCTAAAGGGCCAGGTCTGTCATTAGCCAGGTGAGGCAGGTGTCTGAGATGGCTGATAATGGATATCATTAAATGGCAGCAAAATGCTAGTCTTCCGATTTATTATTATTGAACTTTTAGTGTCAGGTAGGAAGACAAGTACTTGTGGACTTTGCTGCCCAAGAGAGAAAATAACTTCAGGTATTACGCATTTATTTTTATTTTATTTTATTAGATTTATATTAAATTCAATAGCATTGAATTTGTTGGGGCACTATTGTATTTAAATGACTTTCCTCACAGTGAGGGAAATGAGAGAAGTACAGTAGAGTTGAGGGAAATGGAAATAGGGTGTTTTCTTTCTTTGTTTGACTAACAGAATGGGGTGGACAATCAGACAAATCAACCAGTTGGGCTATGAAATGCTTCTAGACTCTGTATGGGAGAGTTGATGAATGTTTGACAGGATATTTCAGGATGCCATATTTACCCAAGAAGAAGATAACCCTGAATTTAAATGACCCCCTCAAAGGAAGAGTAGAGGAGAAAAATGATTGACACAGATAAAATCTGTGCACTTGCCCAGCTTGTTAAGCGTGGTAACGCCTACTAAAACCAATCTTGGAGATGCCCCATAAATATGTGCATGGGACACTCTTGTATACAGTAGGTGTGTACATCTCTCTCTCTATATCTGCCATAAACCACACTCCAAGACAAAAATTAATATTAACCAAATTAACAACCATTGATTAAAAGTACTTTTACTTATTGATTAAAAATGGTATCTTGATTACAAAATAAAGTGAGAGAACATGTAGCAAATGTAAAACTGCACAATTGAAAAAAAGCAGCACTGAAAAGAAATAAAACTCCTCTGACACTTCTGTCTATATTTTCTCTGCCAAGTTTACTCTATTAGTTGCAGTTCTCTGAGGGTTTCTGGGCAGAGGGCCTGCTCCTTCTTAATATGAGTCCATATTACTCATAAGAGCTGCAGCCAACCCGGACTGGGGAAAAAACACCCCCCCACACCTATCCCAGTCTAAATCCCACCATCTGATTCTGTAGCTATATAGCTACGGAATATTTAGAACCCCTAGCTGGCCTTCAGGACACCAAATCACCACATAGAAAACCTGACACATTCCAGCTTCTTATATCAAGTCGTTCCCCCCCCCCTGCATTGGCACAGGTATTAACCACAGAACTTCAAATGCCCTTGTCTTCGGATTTTCAAAAACATGTTTACTTCGTCATTTCATAATCCCTTATTTCCTTCTGGGCTTTCTTCCAGCCACCTCTGGTAGAAACTGACTTCTAATTTTTAATTAAAGGAACATTTGTTTGGCCATCAATTTAAAGACTTTTACCCCTTTATTTATGAATATACGGTATCTTTTTAAAATCCCATCTTTCTAATGTTTTCATATCATTCGGGATGGTTTACCCACCCTTCCACCAAAAAACCTTCTATAGGCTGGCCTGAATATGACCTAATTGTCCAGGAACAAGTATTAGTATTTTTATTTTTTTCTCCTGGGGAAATGGGCCAACCACTGCAGATACCAAGTCAGACCTCTGTTTTTATTGGTAAGTAAGCTTGGAAACAGCAATAATAGCAGCAATAGAAACTGAGCTAGTGAAATAGCTTTCAAGTAATGCCTTATGAAACGATAAATATGTGATGATGTTTTACCAGCATCGATGCTAGCTTTTTCAGGGCAGATCTGAAAGTGAACTCTGCAGCAAATGTTGTGTCCTTATCTACTGCCCGTGTTCAGGGGAGTGGAGTGCCCACAACCAATTGCTAACAGCACATAGACAACAATTGATAGGCTGCCCCCTGTTTAACTTATTTGGATGTTTATGCATTTCTATTGCCTAATAATTCTGGGGAAACATTTGTTCCATCATACCAGGATGGTGATGTTCTCCAGGTCCATTTTGTGGTTTCGCCATTTTAATTGGTGTTCATTCTGTGCTGACTGTACTTTGTTTTAAGCCCAATGTTCCTTTCATGTTTTTTAATTCTGGAACAGAGGGATTCAACATGAGAAATATTAAAGTAATTAATCAGGGCCTACCAATACTTCTTTTAAAAAAGCTGTAATGTTTCACTAAATATAAAAACAGTGAGATGCAACCATACCAATAAGACAAGTGTTTTCAAACTTTGCAGTGCCTGGACTCCCTAAAGTTTCCATTAGGACTGACTTTTCTCAGCACCTTGATATCACAAATTCAGCAATCTGGAAAAACTCTCTCCTGGTTACTGGTCACCAAACTTCTAGCCCAGTTGCAATGGTGTAAATGCTGAAGGTTTTTGAGCAGAGATGGTCTTTGTGTGTCCTCAAGTGACTCTATGTCTGAGTCTGTGGCTTGAACCATGTCAACTGGATTTCTATTTTCTCAGTAGAAACGTTTCACTCCTTATCCAAGGAGCTTCTTCAGACTTCTTCAGACTGAAGAATAAGATAAGGAGTGAAACGTTTCTACTGAGAAAATAGAAATCCAGTTGACATGATTCAAGCCACAGACTGTTCCACCTGGATGACTGAGAACCTTCATCGACTCTATGTCTGAGGTTTACTGACTGTCTGTCTGGTCCTCCAGCCCATTTTATTAGTATACATGACTTGGTGTCTTTGGTGTTGCTTTTTTGGGTGAATTCCTTTGCTTTAGCAATGTTGTGCAGTTTGATAAAGCAGGCTTCTTCGAGCTAGTGGTATTTAGGGAAGGAAGGTAAAAGAATTGGTGCAGCCTATAGCTTTGCAAGCTGGGTGGTGCTCCGTGGCATCCTCTCACAACTATGCTGAAGCATCTTGATAGTAAGGCCACTGCAGGTGGTCCTTCAAGAGTCCTCTTGAGTTGAGGAGTCTACATTAATTAATGGCATGACTGACAAGCAGAGTTATGATTAAAACGTTCATCGATGAAAGGCAGCAGTGAATCAAGGAAGCCTCAGCTTTCATTATTTGTACTGAGGAATTTTGCCAAATTCCAGATGCAATGAAATTTCATTTTAGTTTGCTTTCTCAGCCATTTACAACTGTAAATTCATGAACTTGTCTACTGTAATAAATAGGGCATTGTAATAGGCAAAGCTGGTTGCTAGCGTATCCATTTCATTGAAGGAACTATGTGAAGTTATGACTCAGCATGTCATAAACTCTCACTTTTGCTCAAGTAATGCATGTACCCGGCTAAACTGAAGGCCACTTAATTGACTTTTATCTAGTTTTATCCTGTTCACATCAGCACTGTAATATTGAATGAGCTTGGCAACCCAACAACAGCTGATGTTTATAATCCTGAATAGAACCTTCACACTATATTTAGCATCCTAATCATCCAAATCTGCAAGCTATATACAATGGGTAACAGTTTCATTTCATAGAATGCTCCATTCAGCACATCATCTCCACTAGGCAGCATTGTACTAAACCATGTTTCTTCTTGATTCAACCCTGAAGAGTAACTGCTCCCAAATTAATCTATTGATGCTGTTGTATGGGAGCTTCTTTGGCTCTAAACTAGATGTTCTCAGCCTGTGTCCTCAGGACCTTATGAAACTCTACTATGCCTTGAGAGTAGCCAGAGAACCCCTATCATATTAGCAGTGTTGGGAAAACAAGAACGTCTTCATTCTCACCAATGATATCCATCCTGTAGAACTCTGTGGAATATCTCACCAGAAATCTGGACAACTTCATTGCGCCCAATCTTTAGCAAAAAAAAAAAAAATTAAAATGGAACTATTTAGAATAATATTAATTTAAGATCTGTCTTTGATATACTGATTGTTACTATTATTTAGGGTTATTGTAACTGATCAACGTTTTTCATAGTTTTAAGTATTATAATTCCCGTCTTCTATGTTATGATCATTTACTGTATACCACCATGAATCTATATGAAGGGTGGCAATATCTAACTAATGAAAATAAATAAATAAGTAAAATTAATTCTGGTAATTTTATTTTATTCTTATCTAATTTAAATCAAATCATCAAACTTACTTTTTCCCCTGGCCTGATTCCTTGGCCATTCCAAGGCCAAGTTTAGTTCTCAGCCTGAAAAAAAAGGTCACATGGAGGAAATGTGTGGTGGAAAGAAGGATGTCCTTCCTTCACAAAATCATGATGATGGTGTTAACAGATAGGAGTGGGGTTCTGGCTGCTTCTCATTTTATTGAGTAACATCAAACCTGCTCTGGTGTAAATCCTTCTTATACCACTAGTGTAATATGGAAAGCCTCTTCAAACCAAGGAAGAGTAGCTTTTTTAAAAATTGGGGTCGCATTTTTACTTGCTTTTCCTGTTGGTCTTCTATGGGTTCAAAGGCCAGTCACCTGAGGTTGAATCTAAAACTCTCTCCCTCTCCCTCTCCCTCTCCCTCTCTTTCTCTCTCTCTCCTTTGCCTAAATATAAGATAGGCACATTAAGGCTTGCAGAGGGATAACACACCTATTTTATATCTTTGTGAGAGGAAGTGAGTGAAAATAGCCAGAAAATGATGCCACTGAATTTTAGCAGCCTGATATGTGGGAATGCTTTGGGGACCTTCACAATAGGGACTAGAAAACTACCTGGGAATCATGGGGCACCCACTTCTACACTAGAACCCATATATGCATTTAACATTAAGATTCCCTTCCATGCCAGCAGTACCCAGACAAAGGTGTAAAGGAGAAGCTGCAGAATAAATATAAGAGAAGCCCTGTTTGATCAGTCAAAAGGTGTATTTAATCCCACATCCTACAGTATTTCTTACAGTGGTTTACCAAATCCCTATGGGATGTGCACAACAAAGATATGAGCAACAAAGCAACTTCTGTCTTCCATTCCACAATAACAGGTACTTTGGTGGCGTAAGTCCTGGAGGCTAATTGTTGTCATCATCATTCCTACCTATTCTTATGGCTCATCCCATCCAGCCTGGGTTTCAGTGTTGGCAAAGCACTCACAAATGAGTTAGGCTAGGATTGTTCTTTGGACACTCTGCCCCAGCTGAAAGGTCTTCTGATTTCTCTTCCTCCCCACTTACAACTATGTCAATCAAGAAGTTATTTGACATTTCTTCCTTTGAATCTCAGCAAGACTCTAATTGGGTTAGAATTCAATGAAATTGCTACTCAAATCATTGCCTTGTATCCCTTTCATCTCTTTATTACAACCTTACTGCTGTCTCTGAAGTTGCTGATAGATGGTTTGGCAAGGGAAGATGAGAATCACAGTTGGTTGATTTTTTAAAAACATAACAATTAAGCAAAAGGGGGGCTGGAATACACCCTTGGTTGACACCATTTTGGGTTGGGATTGGCCCTGCTAGGGGATCAACTGTCATTGCATTAAGGTGTTTTCATGAAGCATTAAATTAACTGCAGAAGACAGCAAACAGTAAAGACAGCAACTAATTTATTCCATAGCTTTCAAGATGAAACAAAGCAAAATCTATCTTCCAATCAATGGCGGCAACATAAAGGTTCCCATGAGAGCAGCTACAGTGTTTTTCAGCCCAGTATTGTAGGGTCAAAAATTGAGAAGCCTGGCTTAAAGCTACAGCTGAAATCTTTTCTTGAATCATCCAATCAATTTTGTAGAGTTGCTCAGCATATACTGTAGTTTGCTCAATGTATTTTATTTAATAGACTAAGTGGGCAAGAATTGTCCAGACTGGACTTATCACCCTTTTTGAAAATTGGATTGGTTATTGAATGATTCTACTCATTGGGCATTTGGGTAGATTAATCAATGTGTGAACAAAGAAACCAAAATAGGAGACTACCATAAGGCTCCGGGCTAGAAACCAGGAGACTGAGAGTTCTAGTCCCGCCTTAGGCATGAAAGCCGGCTGGGTGACCCTGAGCCAATCACATTCTCTCAGCCCTAGGAAGGAGCCAATGGCAAACCAGGAGACTGAGAGTTCTAGTCCCGCCTTAGGCATGAAAGCCAGCTGGGTGACCTTGGGCCAGTCTCTCACTCTCAGCCCAATTCACCTCACAGGGTTGTTGCTGTGGGGAAAAGAGGAGGAGGAAGGAGTATTCGGTATGTTCGCCGCCTTGAGTTATTTATAAAAACAATAAAGGCGGGATAAAAATTAAATAAATAAATAATAATAATTCTGCCCTGGATTTTAAAAGTTCATCTGGAATTAGATCACTAGCAACTCTACCTCAAGCTTCAGGTCCTAAAAGAATCACCATAGAATGAAAAGGTACTAGGAAAGAAAACAAACAAGACAGCTTCTTTTAGCCCATGCTTAACCTGGTTATTGAATTAACCATGCTCTACATAGATTTCTTATTATGAGTTGCACAACATGCTAAGCCACAAAAAACTAGCCAAGATTAAAATCAATCAAGCTGAACATGTTGTGTGAACACAGCCCTTAGGACTTTAATTTAGTTGGTTAAATGTGTGGAAATGTGTTTGCTTAGCATGCTTAACTGGGTCATGGGTGGGTTAGATGTCATGCAAAAGCCTAAACCCCAGCCAGCTGTAAGGTTAGAGAATAGTAACACCAGGTTTGTTTTGGACTTTCCTTCCCGTCAGCTCTGTTGTGCAAACACTAGAGCCCAGTCAAAAGTGGGCCAGTTGCCCAGGCCATCTAACTTATTTCTTTGAGAAAAAGGAGTTGGATCTGTAGAACATCTGGAAAGGATAGGCTTACAGGCACTGAAGATACCTTTCTGATACTGCTTAGTTGCAGTTGCTAGGAAAGCCCCTGCACCATGTCCAGGCTGCTGATGGGCTCTCCTTCAGAAGCACTTGTAATCAGGGTAGTCTGCAAAAACTCTCCGTGCAGCCTCTGGCAACATCCACACACACGTACTTCTACATGCTTCCCAATTTCAGGGTGCTCTTTGAATGTCCAGCATAAACAATGAGAAAAGGGCCTGAAATTGATGGGATATATGCTGGCTTAAAGGGGAAAAGCCGAGGCTTGAGAATAAACAGACAAGAATGCAGCTTTTTAGGACCAACAGTGTTTACTGTTTAGCATAAGGCAATAATGCAGATACAATCACATTATCGCAAACATGAAAAAGATGAATATACAAGATACATCATTGTAAAAGGAAAAACAAAACAAACTTATAAGCAGAGTTCTGTGTATTGATCCCAGGGCCAGAGTTCCTGCCATGGCCTATACCCAAAGCCAGGCATAGCTCACTCTGCCCATGCCACGGGAAGTGAACACGTGAAGAACTACATGGCTAAAAGACACTAGAAATCAAGAAGACATAGAACACCATTTTGCATGGTTGTATATTCAGACCTTCTAGCATTCTGATTGGCTGGAAGTTAGCTGTTACACACACTAGGCCTCAAAGCACTAGGCCTAAAGCACATAGCATGACCTGCTATTGGTTAGCAGTGCTGCATCTACGCACTGAGTTCCCCCCTTCTTGCTCAGGGGGGGCTTGGGCAAGGCTTCCCACAGAAGGATATCAGGAGGCTTCACTTTCATGGGAAGATCCATTGCTAGCCATAACAATGGTACCTTCTAGCTTCATATCTAATGAAGATGTAAACAAAGCCAAGGCTTCTCTGTTTTCCAGCCACCTGGCATTCACGTCACCATGAGAATGCTTTTGCTTTGTACGGGAATAATTCGCCAGGGCAACACAAGAACTCCAACAGAAATCTGCTGCCAGCTTCTGGTCCTACTAGTCCTAGAATGTCCTGGGTACCAGGGATATGGCCTGAGTTACTTGTGCATGTTCCTTTCACCTCTTTTTGAGGTTTGTTGTGATTGGGGGAGGCTGCCTCTTTGCTGTTGCTCTTCCCCCTTTCTTCTAATGAATATAAGCATGATTTCCTTTCCATGGGCCATTGTCTGTGGAGGCAGCCTGCACTCAGGGAGATGGAGGAAAGGTGCAATGTTTATCAGAGCCCTCTTTGGCCAAATTGTTTAGGGATGCATGAAGCAGATCTTGTAAAGCAGCTGCTGTTTTCTGACCCGAGTCTTCTTAAGCCCTTTAGGGTGGATGCTCTACAGACCTTCGTTCTGTTCTAGTAGCAGCCCCAGCGCAGATTGGCTGCAGTGCCTGGCACATCCCCTCCCCTCCAGCAGTTGGCTGCTGCCCCGGGGCAGCCATTTTTTTCTGGACTGCTGGGAGACTGTGTTCTCTGCTTTTTAAAAATAATCTTGAGGTTGATCCAACTTTGACCCATTAAGTCAAGGAACTATCCTCAACCTTAGATGCTAATGGTCCATTCAACCCTTACAAGTGGCCCCCTTTCCATTTCTGCTCCGCCTGGGTGAAGCAGGTTCCCCTTGTTTTCCCATCACTGCCAAAAGTATTGCAAAGCTTCCTTTCCCTCTCTTTTATTTTTGGAGATCTTTAAGTTACATTGCAGGAACACTTTGTTTCGATGGAGCTGAACTATCAGATCTTCCTTACCACATTTTTTTTTGTGGATTTACAGAGAAATGTAGCAACAACAACAACAAGAAGAACAAAAACACAGCCTGTTTCCTATTGCTTTGGTTATTGTAGCATCACAGCTATAGTGGTACGATAAGGGGGGGGGGAAAGAAAAAATAGAAAGGGTGTGCGTTGGTGTCAAAAGAGATACATGGGAAAGTGGGATGAAGGCATCCATGTATGCAAACATCTGGGAAAGCAAAGGAAAGGCAAAGGGACTAATAAGAAGGAAAAGGAAAAGGAAAAGGCAGGCACTGGTAGACTGGTTCACACAGGAACCAGCCACCAAGGCTTACGTTCCCTGCATGAATGGGAAGGGCAAGAATAGGGAATGACCAATCAGGTCTTGTGGTGGTCCTGATCTGGCCTGAGGGTCAGCCCAGTCCTGTTGCTAATGCACTGTCCAGACTGGAGTTTCTGAAGTTAGCTTAAGAAACAGATGGGAGCAGCATGTGTAGAGGAACCATAGAGATATATTTAGGTATTTATTTATTAGACATATATGACAACCCATTTTATGAAACACAACTCTGAGTGGCTCAGAAAATTAAAAAGAGATGGCTTTGGAGAAGGCATGTGTCAATGACCAAAACATGAATGAAGCCCGGGAAAGGAAAAAGATGTTAGAAAGTGACTCTGCTTTGATCCTGTTTGATATAAGAGAAGGGGAAATGATGTTCAGGCTTTCAAGATTCAGTTACTATGGCCCCCTGTTTCTCAACCTCAGCAAGTTGAAGATGGGTGGATTTCAACTCCCAGAATTTCCAAGCCAGCATGCTTACCCATCTTAAAGTTGCTGAGGTTGAGAAAAGCTGCTATAGCCTATCTCAATAAAGTAGAGCTCCAGTATTGCTTGTGAAGTTGTTTCCTGACCTGGCCTACTTCAAAGAGCTGACAGCATGGAAGTCAATCAGCTTAAGCTGCAGTGCAGTGTTGCCTTTAGTTAGTCTTGATGGCCTCTGAGAAAAAAAGAAAAGGAGACCAGCCCAGGTGGAAAGACCAACTAGCGGAGAACACAGATCTTTGCTGTTTGCTGCTACAGCTTACTTCACTCCTGACCTGCTTTGCGGCATCTGATTGACCACAGCGGGAAACTGGCTGCTTGTGTAGATGAACTTTTTATCTGACCCACAAGGGCTGTTAAGTTTTGAATTGAACATGATTTCAGCTGTGGCTGTCAGACATTTCTCTGCAATAATCACAGGCACTTATTTTCTAGTTTGGGTCTGAAATATTGCTCTTAGGTACATAAAGCAATTTGAGTCGAATTACATGTTATGATAAAGAACATGAGTTGGTTACTGAGCCTTGAATACTGAATTGAGACTTCATGCAAATGTTGTTAGCTTGAGGGCTTATTGGGCATGTTACATGTCCATACCTCCAGTTCAGAGAGGTGAGAGTTTCAGTCTCCTTAGGACATCAAAAGGATTGCTGTGATACGCAGTTTATTTACGCATCTTTAACACTTCAGTGAATCCCTGTTGCCCATCAGGTTTCTAAGGAAATCATAAAATTTCACAGCACCAAAAGGGTGTTCTGGAAAGTAAAAAAAGCATTCTGTTTTTGTCTCTTCCAGTATATATTGATAGAAAGGAAAGGAAAGGGTCCACTAGTATTGTCCTCCTGGCCTTTGGGCGTGGGGAAGAAAGAAAGAAGAATAACACAGCCAGTTACCCTCGTCCCCCAATCTTCCCAGCATGGGGTGAGTGGGCTGGTTTGATATGCAGCACTTGAATTCAAGAGATTAGTGGCTAATGGTCTTGGACATTCTGGCAAATCCAGCATGCCTCATCAGCATATGGATGGCTGCTCTAGGATGCAAGCTCCATGCTTTTCGAGGAAGCTGTTTGTGGCCACTCCCACTTCCTCTTTCTCTTCTCTCTTCTCCTTGGACCAGGAGCAAGCACATGGCTGTGTGCTGCTCCAACCTAGGCCATGGATGGGCCTAGGAGATTTTTCCCCCTTTCTACACGCATCTCTTGCAGCAAGCAGGGCAAGAGGTATAAAGTTTAGGGAACAGGAAGAAGAAATGGAACATCATTTATCTATCAAAATGCTTGGGTGCGCTAAGGCTGTAAGACTAACCTGGATCTCTCTAATATGCTCATGGGCTCTGTTTTTAAACAATATTCTTTTTCTGTACATGAACTTTGCAGCTCTGCTCCATTTCAGTAGTTCTAACAGACTGCTGAATGGGCTTCAAATGGGAGGTGGTAATCTGCTTTTGTACTGAAGCATGGAATATCAACTGGCCATCCTGCCCACCCTTCCCCTCAACCTTTCTAGTGTTGAGTGGATTGGCCAGTTGGATATGCCACTCTGAAATTCAAGGGTGGCAGAAGCTAAGATGAAGGGGGGACTTCCTCTCAGACAGAATGTTTGAGTTTACACTCAGTTTGCGCTGCCACCCCCTTGCTCCCCTACTCAGTCTTCTCAGCATGGAGAAAGCAGCTGATTGGAGATGCTGTGCTTGAACCCAAGGGCAGCTGTATAAGGCAGCTAAGGGCAGGTAGGCAATGGAAGGTGCTGGGCCTGGTGCATAAGGTATGCAGAGGAGAAGAGAAAGAAACAAGGCATACCGACCTTACATTATTTGTCCTATAAGACCCCTACGGATGTTGTTTTGGTAAAACCAGGAACAACCATAAAATTCCAGGCTTGGCCAAACTGCACTCCACTTGAAATAATTCAGCCAATCATCTGACCCACAGTGCATTTTGTGGGGTTGAAAACAAAACACATTTACACAGTGGGCACATCTCAACCAAAACCTTTCTCTCGGTGACCTATCCTTGAGAAAAGAAATTATGAAGATCAACCTAATTGTGAAACAGCTGATGTGGAATCCATTAGTGGATTTAGCATGATTGTAGCAGGAGTTTTATCTATATCTCAGAGATCAAATAGGATTTATTTAGTTACTTCATTTATACACTGTGTGCTCCCAGCAATAATGAAGAATGAGGTTTCTGATCATATTACAGATGTTAACCAACTCATCCATGCATAGATGGCAGCAAACAGTTTTCCTGTATCTCTCTGCTGCCTTCTAGTGTTCACATGGATTTTTCATCTCAAATCTGGTATCCTTATAAAAATGTACACTTTCTTCTCTACCTGCTTCCAACAACAACAATGTATCTTCATAATATACCTTTTGTAGGTTATACAGCATCCATCTGATACACTGAAATGTGAATAAACATACTTGTTTTAAGGTGCTGCAAGACTTTTGTTTTTGCTTGTGTGAAAAATAATATATTTGGATTATTCTTCAATCTAACACATGAGTAAGTCAACAAAGATTTTAACCTGGGGATTTCTTATTTAGACAAGCTATGATTATATGTGGGTAGTTTCATTTTTGCAGAGGTTTTTCCCTAGTGGAAAATATCAGTTTTGGCTCAAGCTGATCAAGGAGGGATTTAGAAAACTAGTTCACACAAGGAGCCAAGTGGGAAAACTGATAGAATGCAAGTGAGATATGTCAAGATGAATGAAATAAGTTTTGCTGACAGTTTCATTGAATTCCATAAGATGCGGCCAACAAACAGGAAATCTAGAGAGTTACTACAGAAAATATGGAGGAGATGAAATTATTTTGGGGAAAATAGAATAAATATAAAAACATGAGCTGTGTTCATGCAATACACTAAAGCAGGGCTTTCCAAAGTGCCGCCGCTGGCGACACACCAGCGGCAGCGGCAGTACGGCGGCGGTGCGTGCGTGCACAGCGGCGGCGCGGGGGGGCGTGCGGCGGCACGCGCGTGCACGGCGGCGCGGGGGGCGTGCGGCGGCGCAAGCGTGCACGGTGGCGGCGCAGGGGTGTGTGCGGCGGCACGCGTGTGCACGGCGGCGGCGGCAGCCTCCGCTAAAATGCGGAAGCACTGATCCCGCACCGCTGCTGCTGCCGCCGTGCACGCACGCGCCACCGCTTCCGGGTGGTGTGGCGACACACCACGCTGTGTGTGGCGACACACTTTTGTGTTGCGACACACAGTTTGGAAAGCTCTGCACTAAAGCCTAAACCTGGATTTAAAAGCTATTGTATTTCTGTAACATACTGCCCCCCTTCTAAACCATATTTATGGCCTAACATGGTGTCCTGCCTTACATAGCATGCTAAAACTGGATTCCTGCGACATATTGAACTATAACTTATTCAAACCTTTTTAGCCTATTTTCAGGCAGTGTTTTAAAAACTATATTCTGTAAAACACCAGGTCCCTCAAACAATGTTTTTCAAACTAACAGGAACCCCACTGTTCCTCAACAGTGTTCCTTGATGGTTTGCATGCTGATCCCAAGTTACAAGTGAATTTCTTGTTTTAGGGTTTTGGATCCATTTAATAAAACCACCATCTTGACTTTTTTGACACTCCTCTTATGCCACAATCACACCAAATCTTTCTTTGGCAAATCTCACCTGAGACCCTGACAAAATATGCCATCATATTCCAGCTTGTATATCCTGTTAAAATTTATAATTGATGTATTAAATGCAACAGAAAATAATGCTGGGAACAATTGATGCCCTTTGCTTAGTAACCTGGAATCATCATCATCATCATCATCATCATCATCATCATCATCATCTCTCCTCACTAACTCTAGAGAAAAGGGAAATAAATAAAATTGTAGCACTTGCCTATGCAGTCCACATCTTTACTTCATGTTATGTTATGTTATGTTATGTTATGTTATGTTATGTTATGTTATGTTTATTTATTTATTTTATTTTTCAAATTTATATGATTTATAAATAAAATAAATAAGTGTTAAAGGGGCACGGTGGCTCAGCAGGTAAGACGCCAGGCTTGTTGATCAGAAGATCGCAAGTTCAACAGCAAAGTTACTGTATAGTAGCTAGATTCTAATAACATGGTTTAATTGGGTTGTTCTTGATGGTAGTACGTTGCACAAATCCACTAGTCCAGTTAGTTACTGGACAAAAGAGCAGAAGAGAAGCCATTGAAACTGCATTCAGGCAGATGTGAATCAAATTCTCCTCCCCCACTGTGCAAATCCTAAACCCAGTCAACCGCAGGACACTGGCCAAGCCCCATCTAGTAAGTTCTCCAAGGAAATAAGGTCTAGACATGCAGTTCTCTCCATTGCAAAACTTACAGCCAAGGCTTGGCAGTTCAGAACTCGCCTCCCAATTGCTGATTGGTTGCAAGACCCATGTCCTGCCCACTGATGCGTATCTGTCCAGTGGGGAAACAATCATTGACATAATGACACCTTGCCAGTATGTTCCTAGCAAAGTTTCCTGGCATGCTGACAGAATTGGACAGGGTGAGTGAGGATTCAGAATTCCCCAGCAAGAATGATGGCCCTTGACTTGATTAGTGAGGTCCTGTGCTTCTAAAACCCAAAAGAAGGAGTTATGATTGAATAAGCTCCAAGTTTCAGCTCAGACTAGGGTAACAGTAGCATCATGGTCTCTCAAACCAGAGAGAATGACAATGGGGGAAGGTTAGATATGGGGATGGAGTCTGACAGAGGTTTCAGTTTCCTATCCGCAGGGTCAGCAGGAAACCAGCGATCTGTTTCTTGCAATCTAGCTGATCATGGGAACAGTCACTGGGCTTGTTCACCTATGCTCTTCTTTTTTTATAAGAATTTTATTAAGTTTCAAGCAAAGATAAAAGCTACAGAAAAACAAAAAACTACAAAGAAAAGAGAAAAAAACTAAAAAAGTGTAGGAAACACAAGAGAAAATTTTCAAAATTACAAAAAGAGGTGACTTCTGACTTTTAACAGCAAGGATATACAACAATTTTCCATAATCAATCCCTTACTCTATATTAACTCCTCTGAACTTGTGACCTTCCGATCGACAAGCCTGGCATCTTAACCGCTGAGCCACTGCGCCCCCTACATACTGTATATACAGTATATACACATACATACATACACAGTATATATATATTTGTATATGTATATGTACTGTACATATTGAAAGAAGAAAGTGCAAAAGCTGGGTTGCAGTTAAACCTCAAAAAAACCAAGATTATGGCAACCAGCTTGATTGATGACTGGCAAATAGAGGGAGAAAAAGTGGAGGCAGTGACAGACTTTGTATTTCTAGGCGCAAAGATTACTGCAGATGCTGACTGCAGCCAGGAAATCAGAAGACGTCTACTTCTTGGGAGGAGAGCAATGGCAAATCTTGATAAAATAGTTAAGAGCAGAGACATCACACTGACAACAAAGGTCCGCATAGTTAAAGCAATGGTATTCCCTGTAGTAATGGCTGTGAGAGCTGGACCATAAGGAAGGCTGAGCGAAGGAAGATAGATGCTTTTGAACTGTGGTGTTGGAGGAAAATTCTGAGAGTGCCTTGGACTGCAAGAAGATCAAACCAGTCCATACTCCAGGAAATAAAGCCAGACTGCTCACTTGAGGGAATGATCTTAAAGGCAAAACTGAAGTACTTCGGCCACATAATGAGAAGACAGGATACCCTGGAGAAGAAGCTGATGCTAGGGAAAGTGGAAGGCAAAAGGAAGAGGGGCCGACCAAGGGCAAGATGGATGGATGATATTCTGGAGGTGACAGACTCAACCATGGGGGAGCTGGGGATGGTGACGGCCGACAGGAAGCTCTGGCGTGGGCTGGTCCATGAAGTCACGAAGAGTCGGAAGCGACTGAACGAATAAACAACAAAACTGTACATATACAGTACATATACATATATATATTGTGTATATGTGTGTGTGTGTGTGTATGTATGTATGTGCGTGTGTGTGTGTGTGTGTGTGTGTGTGTGTGTATATATATATATATATATATATATATATATATATATATAGGGCGTGGTGGCTCAGTGGGTAAGATGCCAGGCTTGTCGATCAGAAGATCGGAGGTTCGAATCCCTAGCCCCGCGTGACGGAGTGAGCTCCCGCACTCGCCCCAGCTCTTGCCAACCTAGCAATTCGAAAGCATGCAAATGCAAGTAGATAAATAGGTACCACTTCAGTGGGAAGGTAACAGCGTTCCACGTGTGTCATGCTGGCCACATGACCGCGGAAGCGTCTTCGGACAACGCTGGCTCTAACAAATGGAGATGAGCACTGGCTCCTAGAGTCGGACACGACTGCACAAATGTGTGGGGGGAACCTTTACCTTTACTAAATAAGTGTTATGTGCGTTTGATGACATAAAAAAGATTCTAAGTTTCCATTACAAAGTTTTCAAATCAATCACCATTCCAAAGAAGGAGGTGCTAATACAACTGAAACTCAAGAATCTGAGTGGAAAATCTCTTTCAAATAGGAATAGGTGGCCTCCCACTCCCAGGTGATGCATTATTGCCAAGTATGGTGAAAGAAAATACTAATTTCACTGCACACCACACCTGGCTAGCAGTAAGATCCTGGGATCTCAGAGATTTGGAGCTGCTATCAGATTAGCGCAGAGCTTTCCAAACTGTGTGTCGCGACACAAAAGTGTGTCGCCTGCGGGGCCCAGATGTGTCGCGTCAAAACCCCGAAGTGCTGATGGCGCACCATCAGCGCTTCCGGGTTTTCCCGCGGCAACACACCAACGGCGGCACGCGAAAATCCAAAAGCGCCACAGCCACGGCGGTGCGCAAAAACTGAAAGTGGCAGCAGCGCTTCCGGGTTTTTGCGCGCTGCCGCAACGGCGGTGCTTCCGGGTTTTCCCGCGGCGACACACCAACAGCAGTGTGCAAAAACCGAAAGCGGCAGCAGTGCTTCCGGGTTTTTGCGCGCTGCCGCAACGGCGGCACTTCCGGGTTTTCCTGCGGCGACACACCAACGGCGGTTGGAAAGCCCTGGATTAGTGCATAGGTACCATAAAAGCTCCTCATGGAAAATCCCCTTTTCCCTCCCACAAAGCACTTCAGAGCTAGCACAACAGAACAAATGTAACAGAATAGCTGGCACTTATATGGTAAAATATTTGTAATCAGCCAAGCAAATATCTGTATGTTTATATTTTTTGAAAAGAGCACTGGGAAAACAAGAGACAAATTGAGGACATTTGGGAAATGAAATACTTGGAAGCATGATGCAATTCATATTTCCTCTACTTGAAGGTGAATTGCTTTAAACAGAATTATTTACATTATTGGAGATATGAAAGATCAAACCTGCTTAATTAAAGAAGCCTGTTTCAAATTTAATTTTGAGCTTTTACAAAGTTACGGCCATTCCTAAAATGCCTAGGGTGGCTTTTGAGCTGATTCTTTTGGCCATCTCAGTTGAATTTTGTGATGACGGGAAAGCATGCTTTTCCTTTATGCATTTCTTTTGCGGTTCTAATGAAAGCAAATGTAATGTTTTAATTTCATTTTGGTTCAATTTAATTAAGTCTTAAGGCTTCTTTTGTCTTTGAAGAAAATGTTAAGGAAAGTTTTTGTACATCATTCAGAAGGAGGTTGCAATGTTTCAGATTATGAATATATCTGTAAATGGTGATCCTTCCAGAATGCTAAATACATAGAAGACACAATTTCCTTTGTATAAAGAGGAAATATATTTTCAGTTTTCCTGGAAAAAAAATAGGAAAAGTACTGACAAATACTGGGGATTTGTTTCTGCAGCTTGTAACCACAAGGCTGTCTTCACCCAAATGCTTAACCAGGACAATTATATACCTAGTAACTGCATTTGCACAACATCCTAAACTTCATTAATCTTGTTCAGTTGTTTTGTGGGCTTAGTGTGTTGTGCAGGTCTAGCCCATTTTGTACCTTATAATTCTGCAAACTCAGAAAATGGACTGATTCAATATCCAGGTTAAGTTTATTGTATGAATGAGGTTGATATGTCCTCGCCTAGCTCAGGAACCCTAAGAGTCCAGATATGACTGGAACAGTCTCAAAGACCCAGTTCACGTGACGCAACATGTTCACGTGACGCAACATGTCATACAGTGTTGTATGAGCATGCAGAGTAATTGGTAAGATTCAATGCTTTCCTCAAAATGACAGAAGCAACTTTGTGCTGTTATGATGGAAGCTTTGAGTGAGACAGAATGACGTTTATACAAAATGGGGCGGATACTTCTTTCATCATTTACCCCCCCCCCCTCTTGGCCCCTCCTGCTGGAGAAATATGGAAACTGGGTCTATGGACCAGCCAATTAACCCTGAAGATCTGTTGGATGTTAAACTAACTCACCTGGTCAACTGTGTCATGAAAAGAGCTGACTGGAGGGTTAACTAACCCACTCCCCATCTGTGATAGCTGCAATTGTTCAGAGTCCTTTAAATCTTACCACTGTAACATTCTTTGATGACTTACTCTAATACAGTGTACTGGCAGTGTGGATTGATTGATTATGTGCCATCAAGTCAGTGTCGACTCTTAGTGACCACGTAGATAGATTTTCTCCACGATGATCTGTCCCCAACCTGGTCCTTCAGGTCTTCCAATGGTGCACTCATCACCACTGTAATAGAGTCCATCCACCTTACTGCCAGTTGTCCTCTTCTTCTCTTTCCTTCCACCTTTCCCAGCATTAGAGCCTTCTCTAAAGAGCTAGGTCTTTGCATAATGTGGTCATTTATGCTTCAAGAGAGAACTCTGGGTTGATTTGTTCGATGATCCATTTGTTTATTTTCTTGGCTGTCCACAGTATTCCCAGGAGTCTTCTCCAACTCCAACATTCAAAAGCATTAATAGTTACACATGAGAATATCTTAATCAGCCATGTTTAACAGTCCTCCCAGATTTCATAGAGGAAGCAACCTGAAAGATTCCAAGTTGCACATAATTACATCTCGTACAGAGGAAATAAATATTTCCGCAGGGAGGCGGGACCTATTCGATTGGTCTGCCCCCGGCGACTGATGGACCCGTTAGGATTCCAGAGGGAGCTGGGGGTTATACCGGAAGATCTGCTGCATGTTCCAGCGGAGGCTCTGGCTGCTGCCTGGAATAGAGAGGCGGCTGGGGCCTTGGACAGGATCGCGCCTGTGCGGCCTCTCTTGTCCAGTCGAACCCGACACTCCCCCTGGTTTACGGAGGAGTTGAGGGTTTTGAAGAGGATTAAGAGATGCCTAGCGCGCCGCTGGAGGAAAACAAAGACTGAATCCAACCGAACACAATCTAGAGCCGCTATTAAGGCCTACCTTGTGGCGGTAAGAGCGGCGAAACGTCAATATTTCTCCGCTCTTATTGCATCCGCAGAATGCCGTCTGATGGCCCTGTTTAAGATTACCCGATCCCTTTTGGGGAAAGGGGAGTCGGAAATCCATCTGCAGGGCCGTGCTGAGGAATTTTCGAAGCATCTGCAGGATAAAATCGCTCGGATTCGCTCCAAGTTGGATTCCGAGCGTGAGTCAGAGTCTGGAGAGATACCCAGGGAATGTACTTACTTTGTTATCTGGGAACAGTTTGATCCTGTTGGACCTGAGGAAGTGGACAGAGTTCTCCGGACTGTAAATGCCACCACCTGTCAATTAGATCCATGCCCCTCCTGGCTGGTGAAAGCAGCTCGGGAGGGGACTTGTAGTTGGGTCCAAGCGATGGTGAATGCATCCTTGGGAGAGGGGGTGTTCCCGGTGGCTTTTAAGGAGGCGCTGGTTCGCCCCCTTCTCAAGAAGCCATCGCTGGACCCTACTATACTGGATAATTTTCGCCCAGTCTCCCACCTTCCCTTTTTGGGAAAGGTGGTTGAGAAGGTGGTGGCGTTGCAACTCCAGAGGATTCTGGATGAAACGGATTATCTGGACCCCTTTCAGTCAGGTTTCAGGCCAGGTTACGGGATGGAAACTGCATTGGTTGCGCTTATGGATGATCTCTGGCGGGAGCGAGATGGAGGTAGTGCATCCATTCTCGCTCTTCTTGACCTCTCAGCGGCATTTGATACCGTCGACCACGGTATCCTTCTGGAACGGCTTAGGGAGTTGGGGGTGGGCGGCGTGGTTTTACGCTGGTTTGCCTCCTTCCTCCGAGGCCAGGCCCAGTCGGTGTTGATTGGGAGTGAGAGATCCAGTCCACGGGCCCTTCTTCGTGGGGTCCCACAGGGCTCGGTACTCTCTCTGCTCCTTTTTAACATGTACATGAAACCGCTGGGAGAGATCATCCGACACCACAGGGTGAGGTATCATCAATATGCCAATGATACCCAGTTGTATATCTCCATCCCGGGTGAAGTAAGTGATGCAGTGACCGTCCTGTCCAAGTGCCTGGGGGCTGTAGGGGCCTGGATGGGGAAAAACAGGCTTCAGCTGAACCCTAGTAAGACAGAGTGGCTGTGGATTAATGGCTCCTTGTCTTCTGGGAAATTATCATCTTTAATTCTGGATGGGGTTGCACTACCCCAGACAGATCTGGTGCGTAACTTGGGAGTTCTCCTGGATTCACGACTCCTGCTTGAAGAGCAGGTGGCAGTCGTGGCCAGGAGAGCTTTTGCACAACTTCGAGTTGTGCACCAGTTACGCCCCTTCCTGGAACAAGAGGCCCTTCGAACAGTCACTCATGCCCTGGTTATCTCTCACATAGACTACTGTAATGCGCTCTACATGGGGCAACCCTTGAAGAAAATCCGGAAGCTACAGTTGATCCAGAATGCAGCTGCGCGGACTGTTTTGGGTGTCCCAAGGAGGACCCACGTAACACCTTTGCTACGCGAGCTGCACTGGGTTCCAGTTTGCTTCCGGGTCCAATTCAAGGTGTTGCTTATCACCTTTAAAGCCCTACATGGCATGGGACCAGGATACCTAAGGGATCGCCTCATCCCCATCACTTCATCCCGTCCCACCCGGGCATGCAGAGAGGGCATGCTACGGACCCCATCAGTTAGGGAGTTCCACCTGACGGGGTCTCGGAAGCGTGCTTTCTCTGCTGTTGCCCCTGCCCTTTGGAACATTCTGCCCCCGGAGATCAGATGGTCCCCCTCACTCCTGGACTTCCGAAAAAGACTCAAAACCTGGTTTTGTCAATATGCTTGGGGTCAGAAGGAGATTGGAGATACCTGGAGATGGCTAGCACCTTAGATTTGCTCTGAGGGGCCCTTTTTATAAACTTAAGAATACTCTGCCTTTGGATTCCATCTTATTTATTATATTTTAAATTATTATTTATTATGTATGTTATTTTATTTATAAATGTATATTAATGATTTTAAATCTGTTGTAAACCGCCCAGAGTCCCCCTAGGGGGAGTTGGGCGGTGATAAATCAAATAAATAAATAAATAAATAAATAAATAAATAAATAAATAAATAAATAAATATTAGGCTTCAGCACACAAAGTAAACTTAAAAAAAATAATATTATGCAATATTCTTGGCTAAATGTTTTTCCCTATCCTTTCAGAAAATGCTGTTTCCTGAAACTTTCCTCTGTTTGAACTATTCCTGAGTTTTCCCTCCAGATGCCTGGATTCCAGTCAGTCAATTCCGAGGCTGCTGGGGAGATGGAAAAAAACCAATTTTTCTTCTCAGCCTCTGCTCCCATCTTCTACCTCATTTAAAAAAACAAAACCTTTCTCTATCTATCAGAAATGGAGGGTTTTTAAGGTAATCTTCCGATGTGAAATATTTATTTCTTCTTTATATAGAAGGGGAAGAAGCAATTGCATTTATTGGTTTCTATATGCCTATGGGATGATTTATAGAAATAATGTGATCTTGGTTAGATTTAGAGTAAGAGATTAATTATGAAAATTGCTATATATTCTTGTTGTTGAAAGTCGGAAGTCACTTCTTATGTAATCTTTAAAAATCTTTTTCTTGTGTTTCTCACTTTTTTCTTTTTGTAGTTTTTTTCTTTTTCTTTCTTTTTTGTAGTTTTTATCTTTGCTCTAAACTTAATAAAATTCTTAATAATAATAAAAAAGAAATAACTGTGGGCTATTTTTTGTCACCTCTTCATCTGTCCATATTTGTAAGGTTTATGGAAGCGAAGACCCTCACGGACTATGTCTCTGAACAATATTTAATAATGTAGCCTCCCTGACCAGCCACATTCTTCATGTCAGCATTAACCTATTATTGTAAAGTCTCCAAATTAAGCATAGTTTGAGAAGCAAATGCAAGACTGCAACTAACTTTAAAATGCTCATAGCCATCAGCTGATTAAATGTGTTTAGTTCATTAATTATGTAGAGATTTTTCCTCCTTCACTGTTTTAACTGATTAGGAGAACCAATTAAAGTAAACATCATAGTCTCTCAGTAGGAGTGCTTTTCTGGGCATTTTGAACTGCTGGCAACAATTTCTCACAGCTGAATAGGGCAGATCAGATATGAAATTTTACAGGACCTATTAGCTTAACTAGGCATTGGCTTAATGGACAGCTGAATGATTTGTTTTCCACTGCTGTAATTAAATCTGAGGGTCCATTTCAGGTGTCAGTGGAGATCAAGTGGTTGCAAAAATTTTCATCTTCATTCTCAAAATAAGACAAAACATAAAAAGAAATGTATTTTAAGAATCTGTAGCTTGAATCATGTCAACTGGATTTCTATTTTCTTAGTGGAAACTTTTCACTCCTTATCCAAGGAGCTTCTTCAGTCTGAGTAAAGTTAGTAAGGGAATCCTTAAATATGTTTCCAGGCTGGCTGTGTGACCTTGCACCTGGGGCTAGGTCATGGTTATTTGGTCTCCTTTGATGTGTCCTCCCTTTTCACCAGCATCCCCACCACTCATGCTCTATCCGCTGTCAGGAAGAGACTAGAAGAGGACAGCACCCTGGAAAGGAGAAGCCATCTCAACCCAAACCAGATCTGCCATCTTCTGGACCTGTGTCTTAACACCACTTATTTCACATACAGAGGTGACTTTTACAGACAAAAACACGGTTGTGCCATGGGTTCTCCTGTGTCACCCATTGTGGCCAATTTATACATGGAAGAAGTGGAGAAGAAAGCACTCAACACATTCCAGGGAACGGTGCCCACCCACTGGTTTAGGTATGTGGATGACACCTGGGTCAAAATCAAGGCCCAGGAAGTACAGGCCTTCACGGACCATATAAACACTATAGATGCCAACATTAGCTTCACCAGAGAAGACACCAAGGACAACAGACTGGCATTCCTAGACTGTGAAGTCCTCATTGGGACCGGTGGCAAGCTAGAAATAGGGATCTACAGGAAACCCACACACACAGATCAATACCTGATGTTTGACTCCCACCATCCACTGCAGCACAAACTAGGAGTCATCAGGACATTGTCACACAGAGCAGAAACCATCCCCACCTCCATGGATTCCAAAAAGAATGAAAAGCAGCATCTGAGAACAGCTCTGCAGGCCTGTGGATATCCAAATTGGGCCTTCACTAAATCTAAGTCTACCAGACCTAAAACAGCGACAGATAGGGCTGAGACTCAGAGTAAACGGAAGAACCTGGTCATTCCTTACATGGCTGGCGTGTCTGAAAAGATCAAACGGATATTTGGCAAACACCACATACCTGTATATTTCAAACCCACCAACACACTGAGACAGAGGCTTGTACACCCCAAAGATCAAACTCCAAAACACAAGGAAAGCAATGTAGTGTATGCAATCCAGTGCAGTGAGGAGTGCTCTGAACTCTACATTGGAGAAACCAAACAACCTTTGTACAGGAGGATGGCCCAACACAGGAGAAGTAACACCACAGGACCAGAGTCAGCAGTTTATCTTCATCTAAAGGAAAAAGGACACTCATTTGAGGACATTAATGTTCACATTTTAGACAGAGAAGATAGGTGGTTTGAGAGAGGGGTCAAGGAATCCATTCATGCCAACTTGGAAAATCCTTCCTTGAATAGAGGTGGGGGCCTCAGGCATAACCTTTCCCCTATCTTCCTTCCTGCTTTGTCTTCTGTGCCTAGGAAGATTAAGACCATTTCACAAGCTCAACAGCAGCAGGGTAATCTTAACGATCCTCCTTTAGATGATAAAGGGACTTAGAAACAAACATCTCAAAATAACCATGACCTAGCCCCAGGTGCAAGGTCACACAGCCAGCCTAGAAACATATTTAAGGATTCCCTTACTAACTTTACTCAGACTGAAGAAGCTCCTTGGATAAGGAGTGGAACGTTTCCACTAAGAAAATAGAAATCCAGTTGTCATGATTCAAGCTACAGACAATTCCACCTGGATGACTGAGAACCTTCATAGACGTATTTTAAGAATATTTGTTGTAAATACTTTCCATGCCTTAGACCAGAGCTTTCCAAACTGTGTGTCGCGACACAAAAGTGTGTTGCCACACACAGCGTGGTGTGTCACCACACAACCCGGAAGCGGCGGCGCGTGCGTGCACGGCGGCCGCCATGCGCGCGTGCTCCGCCGCACACACCCCGCGCCGCCGCACGCCCCTCCCGCGCCGCCGCCGCCGCTGGGTGTGTCGCCAGCAGCGGCACTTTGGAAAGCCCTGCCTTAGACCAATGATGGCGAACCTTTTGGGCTCAGTGTGTCAAAAATTCAGAAAATGCCTAACTTGACTTTGCAATTGAACTACAGGCTTAACCTGATTGCTAAATGAATTCATTTTGGAGGTTCATCCAATGCACTGAATAATAAACAAACCAGACAGGATTTGTACATGCATTAAGCCACAGAAAAAGAATGAAGGTTAAAACTTAACAGGCTTTGCGTGTTGTGTGAATGGAGCTGGTAGGTTTTTCACTGATGTGGTTGAGCATACTATGCAAATGCAGCCAGTATATCTATCATATATACTGTATTGCCTGCATAACACAGAGATAATTTTTGGGTAAAAATGCTCAGGGCAGAAAACCATCCATGACTGGTTCCTCTAGACCAGAGATTTCCAAACTGTGTGTCGGGACACGTTAGTGTGTCGGGACACGTTAGTGTGTCGGCTGCAGTGTCTGGGTGTGTCGCGGCTGCTGCTGCCTTCGAGCCCTGCCAGGATTCCACGCAGGTCCTAATGCCTGCCTTGTGCCTTGCTGCCTCCAAACCTGCCCTGCCAGGATTCCACGCAGGTCCTAGTGCCTGCCTTGTGCCTTGCTGCCTCCAAACCTGCCCTGCCAGGATTCCACGCAGGTCCTAGTGCCTGCCTTGTGCCTTGCTGCCTCCAAACGTGCCCTGCCAGGATTCCACGCAGGTCCTAATGCCTGCCTTGTGCCTTGCTGCCTCCAAACCTGCCCTGCCAGGATTCCACGCAGGTCCTAGTGCCTGCCTTGTGCCTTGCTGCCTCCAAACCTGCCCTGCCAGGATTCCGCACAGGTCCTAGTGCCTGCCTTGTGCCTTGCTGTCTCCAAACCTGCTATGATTCCACGCAAGTCCTAGTGCCTGCCTTGTGCCCTGCTGTAAGATTGTGTCCTGAAATGATGCATGTCTAAAAAGTGTGTCACCAACATGAAAAGTTTGGAAACCTCTGCTCTAGACTGCATCTCTAACTGTAGAACAGGGGTGGTACCCAGCAAACAGGATGCTTGAATGAAGATTGTCTGTGCCCCATTTTATAGCAAATCTGTTTTCTTCTTGCATTTCATGGAAGTAGTTGAAATCCAGAGAAAGAGAAAGGGGAAATATTGTGGAAGGAGGAGATAAGGAAGTCCTTTGCAAGGGATCAATTCAAGTGTTCAACAAAAGTAATCTAGCCTTTCTTGCTGGGCATGTAAGAAGGAAATTGAGGGGTGGCAGAAAGACAAATAGAGAGAAAAGTAGTTACTGTTGGTTCTGATTGCCTACAGTATTTTATTCCAGCTTAGCTCACTGCTGGCATCTGGTCCCAAAAGATATTCCACTTCCCACCCCCCCGTGTGGCTCACAACATAAAACAGGATCCCCACTTCTGGTTCACATTATCTCCTGTGGCTAAGAACCCCCAAAGCGTGCTCTATTTCTTCATATAATTGTTACCATAATTTGGACTGGTTCTATAAAAGCTTGGACAGCAAGAATTGGCCACAGACAGTAATTATTTAATTAATTTATCAAAATGAATGTGCCACCTATTCTTCTGATTCTATGCAGCTCACAACATATGAAGCAATATCTGTTGTTATATCCATCCATGAAACCAATAAATCATAAAGAAAATATTTTTAAAAATCCATAGCATCATCCCATGTTCAACCCTATATTCAACCCATAACTGCCATCAAACAAGACCAAATATTCTCTTAAAGTGGGCTGGTTTTGTCATCTTTTGAAACATCGTCAGGGTAGGAGCATACCTAACCTCATTTTGACTGGTTGAAGAAAAGACATTTACACAGTTCTATATTATTCTGACTATAGGAACCACATGGGGTTCTTTCAAAGGATGATTTGCTACAGAACATATCTGCAGATGTTCATCGGGACCATCCTCAGTACAGTATTTTTTTATAGAAGCTTTCAGACTGAACATGTGAATCTGCTCCTTCCTTTGTTGCCATTGCTTTTCTCAGCAACCCTCCTCTTTTATATAGACTTTCAAGTTAGAAGTCTTTGATTTCTTCCACCACCAGAGAAAACAGCTGCACTGTCCCATTGCAAGGGGGAAGACATGGTATTGATTGTAGGCTGCATTCAGTTGGGTTTCCATGGTTCCATGATACTACAGTATTTATTTTATTGTTTTACAAATCAAGCACTGCTATTTATAGTGGTGTATTAATTACTAACCAACGAAGAAACCTGACAAAAGACAGCTTTTTTACCAGGCAAAATGCATCTCCCACATACTGTTAAAATAATCTTCCCTCCTTGGCTGTATGCAGTTCAGAAATAATGACTGCAATTCTACTGCTACATTGGCAAGTGTTTTAAGACGGAGCTGTCAGCTCTCACTGCAGTAAGCTGCTCAGTCTCAAGAAAATAAACTGTTTAGGCCTCTCCCCCACCCCCAAAAAAGGGAAAAGGCTTATATGATCTGAAATCAAAAGCAGAGTAGGCCTTTCCAAAGACAAACCTTCATCTAGGGAAAGAACAAATCAATCTATGGAGTCCTTGGTGCTCTCTGAGCTTGGTTGTTTGCTTGCAGATGTTTCATTACCCAACCAGGTAACATCATCAGTGCTAGTGAGTGTGGGGTTTGCTCTCTGTTTATATATAGTAGCTGGCCCTGCCAGTGTTGGTGTGTTGTGTTGAATATACAGTACTGTAATTTTCATTTCACAGGGATGGATCCAGCTTATGAAAGGAATACAAAACTGTGAAGAAACCGTTCCATCCAAAATACATGAAACTGATGCAGTAATTTGTAGGAAAAGCATGCTGTGAAATTGAGCTGCTCTCCCAACTTGGTTTTATGGATTTATTTGCAAGTTAGTTCCTTTCAACCGAGTGGAGTTTACAGTTCAATAGACAGAGGACTCTTCTATTATTCTGCATTTTCCCTTTCCCCACTGTCCAATATAGTGTGGAATGCCTTTTAAGCATTTGGGCCTACTTTTCAAGAAACATCTTTTGATATTTTTTTTTGCAAGATATTCTTATATGGCCCTCCCTATAGTTTTAATATTTAGCATGTATAGTTTCTATCTGTATAGTATTCTAACAACAAACATGTATTCTGTTTCATTCTAACAAGGTTTCCTAAATGGGATTGTGAATGTCTTGAAGAAAGGGGCCCCCACTGTAGGGCCATAAAGAAGGGAGATAAGAGAATGTTGTTTTTTGCTCACAGGAATGGAATGTGTGAATGTTTTCCTTTGAAATGTAACTTGTTAATTAAGGCAGAACCAGAGGGCCCCAAGGTCTCTAAGATCAAAGCTGGTTAATGCTGTCTGGTCAGTGCTGTCTCTTATCAAAAGAATAGCCAATTATTTTCTTCCCCTGCCTACATCTGAGAAATGCCAGGATGTTAGAAAGGGAGGTGATAATGCCTGTGAACTGCCTGATTGGTCCCTATGCTAGATATGTAAATCTCTTTGTTCCTGTACCCTATAAAACAAAACCTAAAACATTTCCACGGTGTTTGTGTGTGTACCGCACCCAGCTTTTTGCCTGGCCAAATAATAAAAGCTGTCTTCTTTTGAAACCTCCATCTGAAATCTCTGATTTGGGCAGCATGGGATCTCAGATTCTTACAGGAACCCAGGGGTTGGCCATACATTCTTACTTCAATTGCTGTTCCATAATTTTGTAGGAAAAAATGGATGAATCAAAGCAACCCATTTTGATATGAATCAAATAACATTGAAAGGGTTGCTGTCCTTTCAAAGTAGCCTCAGACCACGTCACAGCCTTTTTGCATCCGGCTTTTGAAATGGATACTTCCTTCATTGTATAAGGCAGCATCTCCTATCCCTGTGCCTTCTGATTGTACTACTGAAAACTATGACTCCTGTTGCTGTTCTCACTGATATCCTCCATATAGTTCTTTTGGGGTAGCCCTGTATTTCACACAGGGACTAATTCTAAGTTTGATAAACTGTCTCCCATACAGTCTAACACTGCTTGTTGTTGTTGTTGTTCAGTCATTTTAACCAAGCTTGCTACCAACTCTCCAACCAGCTCTAAGGGGTGATATCCTTGCCCTCCACAGATCAAGATACCCTTCTAATTATGATCAGACAAGCAACTTTACTCTGCTACTTGCATTCAGAATTAAAGGTTGGGAATAGCTCTATTTACATGGAACAATAACTCTCCATATCTACAATGAGATGTACACAGTATATACACAAGAATAACTTTAAAAGGTAAAGGTTCCCCCCGCACATTTGTGCAGTCGTGTCCGACTCTAGGGGCCGGTGCTTATCTCAGTTTGTTAGCCGAAGAGCCAGCATTGTCCAAAGACGCTTCCACGGTCATGTGGCCAGCATGACGTGTGTGGAACGCTGTTACCTTCCCACCGAAGTGGTACCTATTTATCTACTTGCACTTGCATGCTTTCGAATTGCTAGGTTGGCAAATGCTGGGGCGAGTGCGGGAGCTCACTCTGTCACACGGGGCTAGGGATTCGAACCTGCAATCTTCCAATTGACAAGCCTGGTGTCTTACCCGCTGAACCACCACGCCCCTTAGAATAACTTTAAGGAACAGCAATTACTGAACTTAATGGGATGGAATCTTGGGGCCTGGAGGCTTGCTGTGTCTCCTTCAGTTTCCCAACAGCTTTCTTAAAAGGAAATACATTTTCAACCATCGAGTACATACACAAACACACTGTACATAGACAATAGAGTCCAACTCTTCCAACTCTTGCCTTGGCAAGGGTGCTCAGCCACGCAAAAAAGAACTCACTTCTGGTGACTAGTTGGCCCAGGTTGGCTGTCCCAATGCACTTTCTCAGCCATTGCAGACAGGCGCTCCTCACTCCCTTGGCTTCCAACTCTCTGGATTATTCCCTTCAGGGTGGAACTTGCCAGGTGATCCACTCCCTTGCACCTAAGCAGCAGGCAGGCATGCTAGCAGTGCACCTAGCAGGGCAGGGAGAAAAGTCTTGTGCATTCTTCTTTTATCCTTTGTTCACAAGTATTCTTGCTGACTGTCTTCCTCTCCTAATTTGAACACTTTGTCTCCAATCTCTTTTTGTCTTCTTAAATTTCTTCTGAGTCACAAGTAATCCTTCCCTCCCTTGAAAGCTCCTCCTTTACTGTAGAGCAGTGTTTCTCAACCTTGGTGACTTTAAGCTGTGTGGACTTCAACTCCCAGAATTCCCCAGGCAGCCATGCTGGCTGGAGAATTCTGGGAGTTGAAGTCCACACAGCTTAAAGTCACTAAGGTTGAGAAACACTGCTGTAGAGTAATCTTTCTGTCTCATCTTAAATCTCCGACTTTTAATCTTCTTAGATTGCCTTGTTAAACTAACCCCTTCCTTTTCTTAGCCACTGCTTCCAAGCTTGGTCTCTCTCTGTGTTGGACTCCTTAGGCCTGCTTCTTACCCCTTTGCACCCCAAGCTCCACACCTTTTACACCTTTCCTCCCAAATCTGGTTTTGTTTCTTCTTTTCAGCTCCATGGGAAGGCCTTTGCCAGCCCTTTGAGAAGTCCCCAACTCTGCTTTCCTTACAAGTTCCACTTTGTTTGCAAATAAGTCCTTTATTTTATCCTATGATCTACTGATAATTTACTCCCCCCCACTTACCATTCCATCCTCTTTACTCTGTATTGACTCCTGCTAATTACCAATACAGGGCAGTCACCTCCAGAGCAGCCACATTATTTCCTTGCTTCTCATGGCAACCATCTACTCCTTTGCAACCATCTGGATTACATCCAAGCTTTTAATATGATGCCTCTGTTCCTCCCAAAGTTGCTGTCAAAGTGTAATTATTCAAATGCAGTAATGGTATATAATTAATTTAATTTTAAGTTACATTAAAACACATTTAGCATTTGTCCTGAAACCGCTTAGTGGTTCGTCTCATCCCTGCTTACTGTTTGAAGTATGTCCCCCACTGTGCCATTTAAAAGCAGCTAAAAGCTGCACAGCCCTGACGTTAAAGGATAATTCAGAACTGTGGATGTTTGCAGACAGACGATTAGACTGCACACATACAGTATCAATATCATTTTGTTCGGTTCATCATTTGAGCAACATTCATGCTTTGGGGGAAAAAACCCTCATCACTGTAATCCTCACAGTGAAGGGTTCCCAGTGCAGCAACTGCAGTGGTTAACATTTAATAGGTAGAATGCATTTTCCAGCACATTGTCATTATTTTTGTTAAAACAAGAACAAGTTTTATGGATCTCAAAGACCAGGGCTGCAACTCGGGGGGGGGGGGGCAAGCGGGGGGGGCAAGCGGGGGGGCGCCAAAATGACACCTGGGAGGTGCCAAAATTACAAAATAACCCACGGGGGGGGGGGTGCGGAATCCATGTTTGCCCCAGGTAACACAGACCCTAGTTCCATCCCTGTCAAAGACTAGCACATTTATCATTGTGAAAGTGTTTGCGGATCACAATGACCTATAAAAAAACGTATATGATGACAAATTTCCTAGTTTTTCAAATGCTATGAGACTCAGTTGTTTTTGCTGCTTAAATGCCCTTCTAGATACTGGTTTTGTTAGTTACTCTTTGGATAAGCAAACCTAGATCAGGTATCACATTTCAAATGTTTATTCCCCATTTACTTTTGCTGCAGCTAACAAAGCAAAAGCCTTGTCCTTGCCTTCTAGGCCAGGTTTAGAAAATCCTGATGGATGACTGTAACACCACTAGATCTTTTGTCTTCCTCTATCAAGAGGGAAGGGGGTGAAAGTGGCAAATTCTGATAGATGCCTGAAAAGGAACCCAATCAGACATCTGTCAGAATTGGTTTGCTAAGCCTTGGGAGTAGAAAATAAAAAGACAAGAGAGTGAAATTTGACAGGACTTCCATAGAACTGTCACAAATTGCCACTTGTAATTCAGCAGAGGAAAATATTCCATCCAAATTTGGAGCACCTGCCAAAGAACCCCAAGGGCTTAGAACCAAGAGAACATCAGAAGAGAGAAAAGATCTCATGAAATCCACTGCAGCTGATGAAGGCAGAACTTTTTAAGATGCTCAGGAGTCTCTTGGATGCATTAATTAAGATCAAACAGGTTTCATTAGAGGTAGATATGTAATGGAGCCAATATGGAAATTTCATTTCCTGGAATTAAATAATAATAATAATAATAATAATAATAATAATAATAACAACAATAACAATAATAATACCCAGCTTCCAATCATTTTGTTAGATATTGAAAAAGCCTTCAGTAAAAATGGTTGGTCTTAAAGCATATGAATTGGCGGGGGAGGACTTTATACAAACAATTTATAACTTGCGTGCGTCATGCCAGTAACATGACTGTGGAAGCGTCTTTGGACAACGCTGGCTCTTCGGCTAACAAACGGAGATGAGCACCGGCCCCTAGAGTCGGACATGACTGTGCAGGGGAAACCTTTACTTTTTTTTTTATTATTATCATACAAGTCATGGAGAAAATCTATCTATGGGGTCACTAAGTGTCGACACTGACATGATGGCACATAATCAATCAGTTATGATACAAGAGCTAATTAAAGATTAAATCGTATAGACTTGCCCTTATTTCACACTGAATGAGGGACAAAAGTATCATCTTTTTCCATGTTCATTTTTTGGTTTTGCTGTAGAACCTTGGATACAGAGATTAGAGGACATCCTAAAATTAAAGGTATGCAGTTTAAAACAACTCATATGAAAATTAGTTTGTTTGCTGACAGTATAGTTCTTGTTATCTCCAACCCTAAAGAGTTCAATGTATTGTCGAAGGCTTTCACGGCCGGAGTTTGATGGCTGTTGTGGGTCTTCCGGGCTGTGTGGCCGTGTTCTGGAAGTTGTGGTTCCTAACGTTTCGCCAGCATCTGTGGCGAAACATTGCCACTCTACCTGGGCACAGAGATTTTGCTTCTATCTGTGCTCCTGCCCTCTGAAGATGCTGGCCACAGATGCTGGCGAAACGTTAGGAACCACAACTTCCAGAACACGGCCACACAGCCCGGAAGACCCACAACAGCCACCTAAAGAGTTCATTTAAAGGTTAATGAATCTTTGTATAGTCGAAGGCTTTCACGGCCGGAATCCAATGGTTGTTGTGGGTTTTCCGGGCTGTGTGGCCGTGTTCTGGCAGTTCTGGTTCCTAACGTTCCTAAGATTCCTAATGAATCTTGTCAAGAACTTTGACAATTTGACAGGCCTACATGTGAATCTCAGTAAATTAGAAATGATGTGTCTTAATATAGAAAAACAATTACCAAAAGATTTACAGAGATTATCAGGCATAAAAACTAAATACCTGAGTTATTTAGGAGTAGACAAACCTAAAAATCTGGGGAAACTATACTCTTTAAACTTTAAACCATTTTTTAGGAATATTATTCAAAAGCTTAATTGATTGATTATGTGCCATCAAGTCGGTATCGACTGTTAGTGACCTCATAGATTTTCTCCAGGATGATCTGTTCCCAACCTGGCCCTTCAGGTTTTCCATTGGTGCACCCATTGCTACTGTAATTGAGTCCATTCACCTTGCTGGTGGTCATCCTCTTCTTCTCTTTCCTTCCACCTTTCCCAGCATTATTGACTTTTCAAGGGAACTGGATCTTCAATAATAGTTCAGAATGTGATAATTTGAGCCTGGTCATTTGTGCCTTGAGTGAGGACTCTGGATTGATTTGTTCTGTGATCCATATCTTTATTTTCTTGGTTATCATATGGTATTCTCAGGAGTCTTCTCCAACACCAAAGTTCAAAAGTGTCAATACTCTTTCTATCCTGCTTCAAAATCCAACTCCTCCTTCAAAATATGCCAGAAGAAAGAGGTAGAATCACTAATATTTCAATATTTTGTCTGATGTATCCACAAGTACTCTAGATTATTATTACCTCCCCCAAAAAAGTGTGGGGGAGAGAGAGAGAGAGAGAGAGAGAGAGAGAGAGAGAGAGAGAGAGAGAGCGCTTGATATAGTTGAAGATTATTTTCTAATAGTTTGATCCAGTTTAATGAGTATGTACAAGGTGGTACCAATTTTTATTCTCCAAATATACTTTATAATATATGGTCAAATATTTATTTGTTTAAAAAGAACAACTGAGCATTGTACTATTCTGCCCTATTCTTTATTACTGTAGTATATTTAATGTATTTGGATGATCTATTGTACAACGACAAAATTAGCTCATTGTATTCTGTTAAATGTAATAATCACAATAAAAATAACCACCACCACCACATTTTTGTTGATGCATCCTAAAGTTATATTTGCCTTTTTGGCAGCTAGTCACAATGCTAATTCATATCATCTTGTGATCAACTACAGTTCTCAGATCTTTTCCAAACTATTATTCCCAAGCCAATTACCACTCACCTTATACCTGATTTCTTTTTCCCAAGTGAAAAAGATTGGCATAAGTTTCTCCTAAATTTCATTATGTTATTTTCAGCCTGTTTCTCCAACCTATCAAGATAATGTTGAATATTCGTTCTGTCTTCTAGAGTATTAACTATTCTGCACAAATTTATTTCATCTACAGATTTAATATTCTTCCTCTCTCTCTCTCCTCTTCCCAATCCACTAATAAAATGCTGAGGAGCAGGAATGAACTCTGGATAATAGCTTTTAGGATGATTCAGGTTTGGCTTCTGCTATGTTGTCTTCATTCAGCATTTGAAATGGAAAACAATTGTAATCAGGCTGTGTCTTGCTTGAAGCTTCATCACTTTTGACTCCTCCTCACTTACTGGCTCTTAGATGAAGGTGTAAATGATTTCCATTGAAAAGCATTATATCTGATATAAAGAAATCTGATGTGATATGAAAGCCTTGTCTCAAGTGTTTAATCTGTCATGGCTGTTTCACAGATGCAAATCACCACTCAATATTTCAGTCACTGAGTTCCTGATTAGAAATATTATGACACTCTGCAGGTACATCTGACTCATATGTACTCAGATATATCAAAGCACCATCATATCAAGGATGCAATCTCCCTGAAGGGGCTGGGACATACGGGAAAAAAAAAGGGAATGGAAAAAAGATGGCCTAGGCACTGCCTGCATTTGACAGCAACCCTACTGTATGTCAGGGTTCATGTCTATGAATCCTGCCATTGGGATTAGGCCTAGCATAGATGCTTGTAGAATTGTTGGGAGGGGGAATGGCAGTTGAGTGTTATGTCTGGTGGTGGAGGCTGGAACTGGCTTCGTCAAGGTCACGCACCTGCAGCAGAGCGGAGATGGGAACGCTTGCCTCATGAGATCATCGGTTGGTGATTTGGCGCGCAAGGGGGGAAGTTAAGAGGGAATAGTTTGGCGGGAATTGGCATTCAAGTCTTTAGTAGTGCTTCAATTAACATGTATCCTGAATAAAGCTTTATCTGCATTTCATTGAATTGCATTGAGAAGTGTTTATTAGGACATTGTTGTTGAGATCATCACATCCTTTTGCGGTGGCCAGAGATGCATGAGCACATGGATCAAAAATGTACCCCACGTTTGCATTTTGGAGAGATACTTGTAGAAGGTTAAGGCATCCATTTCACTCCTTAAATTTCTCAACTACCCCCCCCCCCGCTTTCCTTTTGGAGTGAAGTCCTAAATATGCCCCAGAAGCCTCAGACTCTTCTGTCCTGCAACCACAATATCTCCAGAGACCAAATCAGCTTCAACGTCTAGCAACTTTTCCACTTTTTATTTGTACGCCATTAGAAACCTAGGGTTGGACTTGGAAGAAGCAGGATAGAAACAGTACTGATGCTTTTAAAGTTTGGTGTTGGAGAAGACTGCTGAGAATACACGGATAGCCAATAAAACAAACAAATGGACATCAAACAAATCAACCCAAAGTTCTCATTTGTGGCACAAATGACCAGGCTCAAATTATCATACTCTGAAGATGTAGGTCTCCATAGACCTATAATGTTGGTTATCACCTTTAAAGCCCTACATGGCATGGGACCAGGTTACCTGAGGGACCGTCTCATCCCCGGAACATCGACCCGCCCCACTTGGTCATGCAGAGAGGGCATGCTAAGGATCCCATCAGCTAAAGAGTTCCATCTAGCGGGATCCAGGAGGGTTTATAAATAAAATTCAATAAATTCTCGCAAAAGAAGTTATGTGGGACTTGGGCTTGAAGGAGGAATACTTTGGGTTTTACGCAGAGATCAAGAGCTTGACACTTCACACAAAAACACATGGTTGTCCAAAATGGATCAAGGCAGGACAGAAGAGGAAGAAGCTACCGCCAAGCCTTTTGATTGAAGGCACCCAGAGCTTCCACTAGTCAGCAGATACAGGTTGTACTGTGATAGCTTCACTTTTCATTTGATCTCCTGCTTTTTAAAAATAGCTTTCCATTTTTTTTTCAAGGTGGTGTTAAATGGCTGAGAATAGAGGGAGGGGATGATCTTAAGCAGGAGAGGCATAGGGATTCAGCACAAGGCTCCCTGAATTTCTTCAGCTGGAAGGTATCTCAGCCTCAGAGGCATCTACATGGAGAGTAAAAAGAAAGTCAGAATGGCAGCCGTGACTGCCGCTTTTTACATGTGCTGTGTGTGGAACTCATGTAAAAAAAGGTGTGGAGCCCCTTGACTTTTTAGACCCTCTCTGAAGATACCCCTGCCCAGTCCACATGAACTAGATCCCCAGGATATTCCAGTGCAATGGTGACCCTAGCCATCATTAATGTTGGGATTATCTTCTTCTGCTCTCCGGTTGGTTACTGCAACTGGCATGGAGATGGTGCCCCATCTTCCCCATCTTGATTTCAGACAACCATGCTTCCTATGCTCCTCATTCGGTTTTAGAGAAATTTGATATGCCACCTGTCAAACCAAGGAACCTGCAGGTTATTAAATGAAATGTTAAATATTTATTGAAATACTACCACAAGACCATATGGGGTAAATAAATTTACTGGAGTTTATATGCTGTTCCAATCTAACGTAACTTATTTAAAATACTTGCCTTTATTTATTTATTAACATAATTTCTATTCTACTCCAATCTGACAACGCTGGCAGTATGTAAGAATCTCAACAAGCAACACTGAAATACAATCAATCACAATATAATATAGAACACCGCAAACTAAAAATGATACATAAAGGTAAGTAATATAATAGGTCGTAATTAAGTTGGCCACACCATCATGAGCTCTCAAATGCTGAAATACTGTAAATAAAAGAATTTACTCATACCCTTCAACTGTCAGTATGCTTTCTTTCCTGGGACAGGGAATTAAAAGAAAACAGAAAAGTCAATCTGCAGGGTGCCTGTGTGGTGTGAAACAAAGAGGAAGACTCAGAAAGCAATTGCAATGGTCAGATATATCTGGAAGAAAGTTTCTTCTCAAGTATTTTGATTTCAAGTTCTGAAGGCTTGATAAGCTAACAACAAACTTTAAATCTGACTTGAATACACATCAGCTAAGTACACCTTACAACATCTTGGCAAGATCTTGCTTCTGTACTGTGTATAAGGCTAGTCCCACACAGAGTGCTTTATCATAATTGAGATGTGAAGTTATCAATGCAAGAGGCAAACTAACAAAGCTATCACTGTCCTGGAATGGCTGCAACTATGTGATAGAAGCCTCACCTCATTTTATGCAGGTAAAAAAGGGGGCAAGGCTTAGATTGTCCATTTGTGCCCCATCTTACTTTTTTGACACCCATCCCCTGCAGACATCCCTGGTTGTTGCCATATAAATTGATTAATTATGTGCCATCAAATTTGGTGAGGGTGAGTGAAGCCCCCTTGGATTGTATGGGTGTGTCTGTCTATCTTTCTTTCTTGTCCAGTTTTTGTCATTGTTGCCAAATTTTATTATTTATTTTTGTTTCTTATTGCATTTTTAAAAAAACATTTTTACTTGTGAGCCGCCCAGAGTTACTGGGAGTCAGGCGGCATACAAATGTAATTAATTATTTTTTAGAAAATTGATGTCAACTGTTAGTGACTACATAGATTTTCTCTAGGATGATCTGTCCCCAGCCTGGTCCTTCTATCCTTCCAAGCATTCTTTATTTTATTTTATTATTTAAATTTGTATCACTGCCCATCTCCTCCACACCTGGGGACTCTGGGCGGTTCACAATAATAAGATAAGATAAAAATATAAAATTACAGCCACAATAATTTACATATAAAATCCAAACAAAAAGATGTTAATAATAAGGCGGGTTTCATGGCGCCAGCCACTCCCAAGAGGAACTATTGGCATTCCCGTCCCAAGCCAGGCAGCAGAACCAGGTCTTCAGGTCTTTCTACAGCTTACTACTTTGTCTAGAAGTGTGGCCCCTCCCCAGTAAAAACAATAAAGGTAGCTGGATTGGAATAAGTATACTGGGGGAACTAGAGAAGTAATGGGTGCCCACCATGGTTACTGCTTTGCAAATTTGCAAGCATTATGGAAATGCTGTTGATAAGCTCTCAAAATTTCAAATATTTCCACCAGTGAAAGAGATTGTTCCTCTGTGAGCTAGATACTTCATATCCTATTTGGATGAACAGCGAGTGCACTGTAGAAAACTAGAATCTGACATTCTTATGTTCAGTATTTAAAAGTCAAGATTCCCCTATTCGGGGAGATGGGTGGGGGTAAATTTAAATAATAAATAAATAAGATTATCCAACTCAGAAGATGCAGCTCTACATGACAGGAGCTGTTTTCTGTAATTCTAAAATTATTGTAAAACTTTCATGAAATATAATCCAAAGTACATTTTAATTGGCATCTAATGTTTTCTTTTTAAAGCTGGCAGCTGGAGGCCCATCTGGTTTCATATCTCCTAATACAAACTCTTTTATATTATAATGCTCCCAAGCTGCTTAGCGCTATTGTTGTTGTTGGCAGGGGGGAAAAAAAGTTAAAAGTTAATAACTTTTCCAATGCATTTTGTATCCACACAAGGAATAGCTGATTCCATAGCAGCATTTGCAGAAGGTGGGCTGGAGCAACATACAACGGAGAGCTTTGAAAGGCTTTCTTTGAAATCTACCAAAAACCGAAAGGACAGTCACAACATAGCATGAAACACACAAGAAAATATACTACAAATGCAAGAACATGGGGATTTTTTTAGACTGGACACAAAGAATTACAAATGTAGATGCATGGAATTTGCATGGTGGTTATATATTTATATTTATTTATTTATTTATTTATTTATTTATTTAATCTTATTTATACCCCGCCTATCCCCTCCCTACTGGAGGGCTCTAGGCGGCTTACAACATCCGTATACATTAATTATACATCAAATTATACATCATATATTATACCCGCGCGACAAGGAGAGAGGGAGGGAACCGGCTCTTCCGCTGAAGGCATTGGACTGCAAGTCCCAGAATGCCTCGCTCCGCGCCGGCTGCTGACGTCCAGGAAGTTGGTGTCTCCGGATCCGTCGTCCTCCGTCGTCCTCCGCCAACATCACCGCTCTTCCAGGTCTTTTTGGAATCGAGGACGACTCTCCGCTGGACGCCCGCAAATTGCCCCACGTGAGTGGTACCCATTAATCTACTTGCTATATTAGCTTTCGAATCGCTGGGTTGGCAGAGAGCTAGGGCAAGTGACGAGAGCTCACCTCGTCACGCGGTTTCGAACTGCCAACCTTATGGTCGGCAGTCTAACGGCTCAGTGGTTTAACCCGCTGAGCCACCGCGCCCCTATAAATATAAATTTATATTTATATTTATATTTATATTTACACACACACATACATACATACACATACATACACACACACACACACACACACACACACACACACACACACACAATCTAACCTAAAATTGAGGCTAAGAGGTTAAGCCAGGGTTTCTCAACCATGGTTCCATGGAACCCTAGGTTCCGCAAGAGGTCACTAGGGGTTCCCTGGGAGATCATGATTTATTTTAAAAATTATTTCAAATTTGGGCAACTTCACATTAAAGAGGTAAGTTTTATTCTTTATTTTTAGTTTAGGAACACTGTTAATGCATATCTACAGGCCTACCCATGAAACAAATATAATAATTTTGTAACTTCTGGCCTACATTTGAACCTGAATGTACAGGGGTTCCCCAAGGCCTGAAAAATATTTCAAGGGTTCCTCCAGGGTCAAAAGGCTGAGAAAGGTTGGGTTAAGTTATGAATAAGGTTGGATCTGTGAGTAATGTATTCCATCAATTTCAGTGAATTTGATTGTGCCCCTGATGCTTCCTAAGACAACAGCTTGGTCAAAGGGCCAAAGACTCCTTATTTTAGGTCCCAATCCTGTTTCTCTCTATATCTGTTATTTGTTATATGCACATTGATTGATTATGTGCCATTTTCAACTCCTAGCAACCACATAGATAGATTTTCTCTATGATAATATGTGTACATACAACTAAGCAATATAAATGCCTAGTCTGGCCCTCATACTGTAGTTAAAAAGAAAAACACCTTTTTAAATTGTAAGATAAAAATATTATTTCAATCTTCTTGATGGTTTTCTCTATTGCTATAACTCCTAGCTTTGGAACCAGGAGTCGCTTTCAGAAGAATCTCTTTATAATAAGGTAAAGTTTATCCTCTCAATCAATTTATAGGTAAAGGTAAAGGTTCCCCCCACACATTTGTGCAGTCGTGTCCAACTCTAGGGGCTGATGCTCATCTCCGTTTGTTAGCCGAAGAGCCAGCGTTGTCTCCGAACTTGCGATCTTCTGATTGACAAGCCTGGCGTCTTACCCGCTGAGCCACCACGCCCCTTTGGTAACCTTAGAGGGGGTGAAGAGTCACTAAATTTGTTTATACTTGTTGTGATGGAGGTTGGAAGTCACTTCATTATATATATCTTTTCTCTTTATTATATTCTTACTTTTTCTTCTCTTTCTCTTTTCTTTTTCATTTGCATGCTTTCGAATTGGTAGGTTGGCAAGAGCTGGGGCGAGTGCGGGAGCTCACTCCAACACGTGGGACTAGGGAATCGACAAGCCTGGCGTCTTAACCACTGAGCCACCATGCCCCTATTTCATCAATATATCAATTTATACAATATATCAATTTATACATCATATATCAATTTATAGGGACCCGCCCAGGGTCCCTCCTTGTGAGGGAGATGGGCGGGATATAAATGTAATAATAAATAAATAAATACTGAATCAAAATTCAAGGGTGTTTTGGCTTCCTCTAAACAGAATGCAGACTGATCCCATGAGAGGCAATCTTTTCCTATGATCATTTGCCACTGGAAATCTTTCAGGAGAATGTGGTTCATGTGATTAGAAAAGCAACTCTCAGAAAAACAATTGGCTAAAATACTGGGTTAAAATCATTTTTTCAGAGCAACGCTATCACCAAGTTAAGGAAAAGCTAGGCTGGCTGGGGAATTCTGGGAATTGAAGTCCACCTATCTTAAACTCGCCAAGGTTGAGAAACACTGACCTAGATGTATTTTTTGAAAAGTTCTTTTTTGGTTAGTTTAGGGAAGTGGTGGACAATCAGGAGTTCCTGAACCATATGCAATCCTGTGGCTTATTTTTCAATAGCCCCTATGACTGTAGAATCAAACTTCAATTTCCTGCCTTTTGGTGGTGAGAAAACACACAAACATGTAATGCTATTAAAATAGATTCAGAACTTCACTCCTATCCCAATGGGAGGAAAAAATAACATATTTCCCCTTATTATTTTGGCAATGGAACCTACATATCCCCATCAAAGTCATATTCCTTACACTCTACACATAGCCCACACACCTTCTGACCACAGCCCATTGTTAACCTAAAAACTAGGGTTTTGTGTTGCTGCTTTTTACTCTTTCTTTGAAGACTTTGGCATATTACAGAAAAACCCAAAAATCATATAAAACTCAGGTGTTGCTGCTTTCTTCAGCCACCACCAAAGAAAGAAGGGGCCAAATGGCAATTGATCCAGAAAGTAAAGACAAGTATAAAGGTAAAGGTTCCCCCCGCATATTTGTGCAGTCGTGTCCGACTCTAGGGGCCGGTGCTCATCTCCGTTTGTTAGCCGAAGAGCCAGCGTTGTCCGAAGACGCTTCTGCGGTCATGTGGCCGGCATGACGCACACGGAACGCTGTTACTTACCCACCGAAGTGGTACCTATTCATCTACTTGCATTCGCATGCTTTCAAATTGCTAGGTTGGCAAGAGCTGGGGCGAGTGCGGGAGCTCACTCCATCATGCGAGGCTAGGGATTCGAACCTCCGAACTTGCGATCTTCTGATCGACAAGCCTGGTGTCTTACCCTTACAAAGACAAGTATATCCTAGCTTAATAAGTCAAGATATAAATCAGATTTTCTTGCCCTTCACACTCCTCCCTTACACACCTTTACAATGAATCATAGTTTCAAGTTTTATGTAACCATAGTTGGAAGTTTCTTTAAGATTCTGGTTTCTTCCAAAGCTGGTAAAAACTGTGTCCTTTTGGACAAAATGGGAAACTATAATTAATTTGACTTCCTGGTGCACTGAGATGAACCAGGAATGAAGAGGCTGTGAAGTTCTGGCACGAGACTTGCTCATCTGGGGATGCCTGTCTCCAGAAGCAGCGGTCCACGTGGCTGACTCTTGGAATCTGGCACTATCCACAGTGAGGCTTCATATAAAGAATTTATTCTCCAACGTAATATGAGAACTGCCATCCATGCTGGTCTTTCAGATGGCTTGAAAAACATTTTTAAATGGTGTGTAATAATGTCTGCAAGGGGTGTGGTGGCTCAGCAGGTAAGACGCCAGGCTTGTCGATCAGAAGATCGCAAGTTCGGAGGTTCAAATCCCTAGCCCCATGTGACAGAGTGAGCTCTCGCACTCGCCCCAGCTCTTGCCAACCTAGCAATTCGAAAGCATGCAAATGCAAGTAGATTAATAGGTACCACTTCGGTGGGAAGGTAACAGCGTTCCGTGCATGTCATGCCGGCCACATGACCGTGGAAGCGTCTTTGGACAATGCTGGCTCTTCGGCTAACAAACGGAGATGAGCACCAGCCCCTAGAGTCGGACACAACTGCACAAATGTGCGGGGGGGGGGGGACCTTTACCTTAATAATGTCTAATTGTTTAATTTTTTTAAAAAAGAACATATTTTAATGTCTTAAATAGCAATTGTATTTAAAGTTATCATGGGATTTCTTGTTTTCAATATGCTTGGTTTCTGCGTAACACCCTGACCCTTTGGGTTCAGTAAAACAAGATATGAGCATTTGAATGTGGCCATAATGTGCACTGTTTATATGTTTTATTGTACTTCTGCCTGGTTTTCATTATCAATCACTGCCAACCTGCTTTAGAGGGGAAGGAGGATAAAAAGATGAATATGATTCCCCCCCCCAAAAAAAATCCATCCTGTAAAATAATCCCATGTTTTGTTCCCTGTTGCTTTTCATTGCTGAAATTGCCTTTCAGAATAGATTTTCAATACTTTCCCTCTTGCTTGCTTCAAACCATATTTTTTGCTAAGCCTTCAGCTAAAACCCTCATCCCTTTAACCTACTGTCCTATCACCAGGTCTAAGCACATATAATTAAAACCTCATGTTCTTTCCCTCCCCACCTGCCTCAAACCCCATTCATTCATTCATTCATTCATTCATTCATTCATTCATTCATTCATTCATTCATTCATTCATTAAATATATATGGCTGCCCTTGTAGCAATGAAACTCCTAATGGGAAATAGGTAAACATAGAACAAAACTCTATTAAAACAACCATGCCAAGGCGCTGTAACAAACATTTTATCCACACGGCCACACATTACAGCCCCAGTGCCTGGGGAAAATGCCATGTCTTCATGGCCTTCTGGGTTTGGGCTGTCTGAATTTCAGGGGGGTGGGAAGGGTATTCCATAAGGCAACTGTTGTAACAGAGAAAGCACAGCACCTGAAGTCCCTCTGACACTATTTCCCAAAATTGCCATATGGTTTCCCACCATTCAGGGGCAGGAAGCTCAGAAAAGCCACACTCAAAGCCAGAGCTTTCCAAACTGTGTGTCGGGACACGTTAGTGTGTCGGCTGCAGTGTCTGGGTGTGTTGCGGCTGCTGCTGCCTCCGAGCCCTGCCAGGATTCCGCGCAGGTCCTAGTGCCTGCCTTGTGCCCTGCTGTAAGAGTGTGTTGCGAAATGATGCATGATCTAAAAAGTGTGTCACCAACATGAAAAGATTGGAAAGCTCTGCTCTAAGCCTTACAGTAATATACTTTTAGAAACAATCTCCCATCCAGCCTCCCCCCACAAACCCCACCCTTATCCACATACCCAGCAGTCCTGTCCTGGGGTGGCTACATCTGCATGATCAAAGCCTTGCCCCTGTATGTGTTGCATGTAAAAAAGAGGTCGCCTTTCATCATGCAATCATGGCCACCATCTTGACCTTTTTTGAACCCCCCTGCAGACACCACTCATCCTACTCATAACTATAGACACCACTGTGGTCTATGTTAAATGTAAGCCCACTCCTGCCCTATCGCCTCCTCTGTGTCAAATTTAAGGTTTTACTCTCCTTGGGGCACAGATGAATTTCCTTGTACTCTGCAAAGCATAATTTGCACCGTTGGTATTATATTGCTATTGCTGTTGCTTTTATTGTTCTAATTCTGCTGCTGACATGACAGCCTCCTCATTAAACTGCTTCTACTTTGCAACTATGGCCCATAATGCCTTCATGCAGCAATAGCCCGAGGGTGGATTTGTAGCCACTGGGCTAATAACAAGAAAAGAGCAATCTCCAAGAATGGTCTTTGTCTTGATCATCTGTGGTGTAAAATATAGGGCATACGACACAATTCATTTATATCATGAAAGAGTGGGTCAGGCTTTGCCTTACATCTGCTGGCTATAAAAATCCCCATGGGTCATTCATCAGTGAAAACTGCAGATATTCATCAAACAAATGCATTCCCTCACTTGGCGGTAGAGTTTCTTATTTTGCACATAGGGAAATAAGGAGCTATCTGTGCCTGAATTCAGAGGATTACATAGAGTTTATTACAGTTCTTGGGCTCTTTTCCATTAAACAATCTTTCAAGTGCAAAATAGCTGGAAATTGTGGAGAAAACCCTGATTCAGCTCTTGGAAACAATACTAAATAATATATTTCAAATACAGCTGCGGCTGCTCCCTGTTTAGGCTTCTCTGCTCATCTGTTTTCAAAAGCAAATAGAAACTTGATTCCTTCTGAGTTGCCAGAGGGAGAGAGTAGGCATTTGCTTTGGATAAAAAGAACTAACTAATGTACTTTTAAATTACCAAATTAAAGGAAATACTCACTGCAGATATTCCACTAGCTAGATAATTGAAAGGAACATTGCAGCACTTAATGATTATTATAGCATCTATCAAAAGACTTAATGGAAACTACCTGGCTGAAGGAAACAGTTTGGGAGGACTTGGAAAGGCAGAAAGAATAGATTAAAAATTGTGGAATCCTTGGTGCTCTCTGAGCTTGGTTGTTTGCTTGCAGACGTTTCATTACCCAACTAGGTAACATCATCAGTGCTAGTGAGTGTGGGGTTTGCTCCATGTTTATATACAGTAGCTTGCCCTGCCAGTATTGGCGGGGGTGGGGTTTTTTCCTTGGTAGTTCCTTGATTAGGGTATTGTTTTCTGCTTGATTGTTTGTCTGGTGTTAATCCCTGCTTATCTGAGTGTTGGCTGCTGGAGAGGATCTGTTCTGGTCTTTTTGTTTCCTTCTTAGCTTTTTGTATTGTCTCTTTTGAATGGTGTGTAAATATGGCTTATTTCTATATGTCTGTTGATGGATGCTTTGTCTGAGTGCCAAGCTTCCAGAAATTCTCTAGCGTTTTTGGATTTAGTCTAGAATGCTCACAGTTTCCTAGTTAAAACTATGGTTGAGTCTGTCCATGTGTCGTGAGATTAAGGAGTTTTCATTGTGTCTTCTGAGTGCTAGTTGGTGTTCGTGGATGCGCTCTGCTTCTCTTCTGCCTGTCTGTCCTATGTAGTGGCTGTTACAGTCCTTACACTGTAGGTTGTAGTTGACTCCTTTTCTTTTCTTCTTCTTGGTCTACTGGGTCTTTTGGTTTACTTAAGATGTTTTAGAGGGCTTTAGTTGGTTTGTGTGCTACGGTGATGCCGTGTGGTTGTAATAGTCTGCTGGTTGTTTCTGAGATATTTTTGATGTATGGCAGTGCTATCCTTTTCATAGCTTGTGTTGGTTGTGCTGTAGTGGCTTGAATGGTCAGGCACTTTTTGATAGTTGCGTGGGTATCCATTTTGTTGGAAGATGGTGGACTGTTTCCTTTTTCTGGTGTTCTGGTGTTCTGCTGCAGTGTGTTTGTGCTTGTCTGAATAATTTTCTTACATAGATCCTCTTGTGGGAGGTTGAGTTGTTTGGTAATGGAGCACTTGGTTATTGTGGGTTGTTTTTTGATAGACTTGCATTTCTAATTTGCTATCATTTCCTCTGCTGATGAGGGTATCCAGGAAGGGTAGTGTGTTGTTGTTGTTTTCTTCTTCCCTTGTGAATTAAAAATTAAAAATTATTTTTGTCAAGAATGGATTGCCATCTATGGGTATGATTATGCTCATTTGAGCCCTGAGACAAGCTAAATATATCCTCTCCTTTTGCAGGGAGGGAAGGAAATGCTACTCTATCTTCCATCCTTCCAGTCTGCAGTTGGCAAACAGGTACTTGACTAACCAGGTTGATTCTTATATTATTTCTCTTTCAGGTATTGTAGATGAGGGAATCACTGCAATACCTGAAATCTCTTCTACACAGTCAAGGAGGAAAAGCATTTAGGCTATTTTCTTGCTCCTCAAGACTGACATGATTAATTCTAAAGCAGAGACACAACCTGCTGCCTTCCAGTTACAGTATTTTGGACTACAGTTTTTTTGTGCATCATGGCATCAAGGCTGGTGGATTGTTTGAGAACAGGCCTTGGGAGTTGTCAGTTGCTGTTTGTTGCAGTGGGTTTGTGGAGTTGATGCTGGTTTGTGGATGGAGAGGAAGGGTTAGAGGACTACCGAGTTCCTGGATAGTGTGGTGACCACTCTTGATGGCTTGAGCAAAGCTCCGAGAATGGCATTCTGGACAGTCAATGAAGTGGCATGAATGCTGTTTGGGTTCCTATTGGGGATTGCCTGGGGAGGTTGCAGGAGGCAATGGACAAGCTGGATGAGTTGGCAGCATTGGCAGATTGGCAGCTGCTGGCTGGTGGAGAGCGGCTCAGAGATGGAAGTGTCTCTGCTTTACAAATGGATTAGGACAATCCAGCTATCACCAGAAACTGGAAAGGGCAGCAGGCTCATTATGTCTGAGTTTTCTGGCTGCACAGAGGTAGGGATGGTGGCCTTGCTGTTGTGAAGGGCTTGGTTATACGGATGCTGGTATTGGGCATCAGCAGGAGCAGGAGCTGGCTAGTGAGGACCAGCCAGCATTCTGCAGGTAGTGCATGGCCTGCCTTGTGGGACAAAAGCCATCTTGCCCTCTGTGCCCTTCAGCAGGACTTGGAGAATCTGAATTGCTTATTCTACCTGGCAGGGTCTCCAGATTTTTTCAGCTGTGGCTTCCAAAGAAGCAGATGGAGGAGAACCATGGACTTATGAATGTGATTCACACGAGGCAGAGAGGGAAGTGGTTGTGGATTTGGGGACAGTGGGATTATTTCTGCTTACTCTCCTCTTCACTGGGAACAGAAGGGGGTAAGGGCATATCCTAGCTAATCCATCGACTGTGATTCTCTGATTGGCCTGGTAAAAGCAAGGGTAATCGGAGGATGGTGTGTCTGTGTGGAAGGTGGCTGATGGCCTGGGGGTTCAGGATGCTGAATGCAAGTCAGGAGTGTCCTTAATACCTGGAGCATCAGTGATGGGTCCTATTGACATGTGGAAGGAATGGTGAGGGTTAGGCAATGTGTGTGTGTGTGTGGGCGGGGGGGGGGGGGTTAAGAGCAGGCAATAACATCCCAATGGTGATAGGCAGGGGAAGGTATAATGGAAGCTAGGGGGCAGGCTCTCAGGGAACACAGTCTTGGTATTTAGTACAGATTCCACACTCATGGCCCCTGGACTCTCCCCTTTTGCCCTGTCAACAAACTGTAGGGAGATGAAATGATAGAAGAAATGCCTAGAAGTGGCATTGGCAGAAGAGCAAACTTAGTAAAGGTAAATGTTTCCCCTGCACAGTCATGTCTGACTCTAGGGGCTGGTGCTCATCTCCGTTTGTTAGCTGAAGAGCCAGCGCTGTCCGAAGATGCTTCCGCAGTCATGTGGCTGGCATGACACACGCGGAACGCTGTTACCGTCCCACCGAAGTGGTACCTATTTATCTACTTGCATTTGCATGCTTTCGAACTGCTAGGTTAGCAAGAGCTGGGGCGAGTGCGGGAGCTCACTCCGTCACGCGGCACTCGGGTCTCGAACCGCCGACCTTCCAATCGACAAGCCTGGCCTTTTAACCACTGAGCCAGGGCTTTCCAAAGTGCCGCTGCTGGCGACGGTGGTGCGGGGAGCCACGTGTGCGGCGGCGATGACACAGGAGGGCGTGCAGCGGCGCGTGCGTGCACGGCGGCAGCACGGGGGTGTGTGCGGTGGCGCGTGCGTGCACGGTGGCGGCGGTAGCGGCTGCCGCCACCACCATGCACACACGCGCCGCCACTTCCAGGTGGTGTGGTGACACACTTTTGTGTCACGACACACAGTTTGGAAAGCTCTGCACTGAGCCATCGCGCCCCTGATTTTTAATTTTTAATGTTTAATGATTTTTAATGTGAAAAAGCCTATATTTCAGCTCAGCCTTCTCTAATATGGTATTCTCTAGATCAGAGCTTTCCAAACTGTGTGTCGGGACACATTCGTGTGTCGGCTGCAGTGTCTGGGTGTGTCGTGTCGGCTGCTGCCTCCAAGCCCTGCCAGGATTCCACGCAGGTCCCAGTGCCTGCCTTGTGCCTTGCTGCCTCCAAACCTGCTGTGATTCCGCGCAGGTCCTAGTGCCTGCCTTGTGCCCTGCTGTAAGAGTGTGTCGCGAAATGATGCCCTGCTGTAAGAGTGTGTTGTGAAATGATGCATGTCTAAAAAGTGTGTCACCAACATGAAAGTTTGGAAAGCTCTGCTCTAGATGTACTGGAATTCAACTCAGAGAATTCCCAGCCAGGGTGGAGGTGGTCATACAGGTTAAAGATTCCCAGAATTGAATTGGAGTACACCAGGTCAAGAAAGGCTGCTGTGAACAATACAGAACTAAAATGAACCAGCTGTCTATAAGCAAGCTTGCCACGTTTTACCAGATAAGCTGATGAAATGTCCAAGATAGATATATGTTAGCTACTGCAGGTATCTTCATCATGTTCATAGAATAATAGGGGTGGAATGGACCTTCTACTCCAAACCCCGGCAGGAATCCTCAGACCATCACAGGCAAACGGCTGTTCAACCTTTGTTTGAAAACCTCCAGCGATGGAGCACCCCAACTCCAGGAGGGAGACCGTTCCACTACTTAATAGCTCTCATGGCCAGGAACTTCCTCCTTATTTCAAAGAGGATGTTAAAGCTTCCAAAGATTCTACAAATTATGGGGCAGTAAATTTTGATTGATTATTGGGATAAAAGTTCTTAACAGTTAAAATATTGGGGCTGTGCTGTGTTCAGATTTGATCTCCAAAAGATACAGTATTTCAGAGAACACAGAAATGCAAACAGAGCACCTGCCTACAACACTTTGAAGTAGCTGTGCCTTTTCCTGGGGCGATGTGACTCTCTGAAGCACCTGTTAGACATCAAACTTGAAGCATTGGACAGCCCTAAAAAACCTCATGACTGAGGAACCAATTATTTCACTGATGGTTTTCAGGCATCAGCTGGACAAATATCTGCTAATTATTTCCTGCATTCACTAATACATTGGAAAAGATAACCTGTAAGGCTGATCATTAATCTTTAGAGCATCTAGTATAAGAGACAAACCAGATAAATCAAGGATGGACAACCTTGCAATTGACTTTTTTTTATTTTTGAAACATATGGAATGCTTTTAGACCATGGTAGTGAAAAATCATCAGTGGGGTTCCCTGCCATTCTGTAGAAAAAAATATATATGAAAGCTGGACTGAAAACTCAGATAGATGCTGCGTGGACCATGTGAGTGTATCATAATTTTCTACTTAATGGCAGAAAAGATTTAAAATTTTGAGGCTTACCACCCTCATTTGACACTTCATATCTCACCAAACCATATTAAAAAAATTGAATATTGGCATCACCCTTAGAAACATCACCAATTTCAGCCCATTCTTACATTTTAAAAATAGGGCTGTACAAAGCATGTCAGGCAAAGAATCTCTTTTTGATTCATTAAAACAGCTGCATCCTTTGCAAGGTTCAGATGGCTGCTTCAAAAGGTTGTGCAGGGGGTTGTCTGCACATTTGTGTGTAGACAACACTTCCACTGGGACTGCCAGTAAAGCAAAAACAGTGACAGCTTTTAAAGCATCCATGCAAATCTGTGAAGGACACAGCTGGTTTCATACATCAAGGGAGGTATAAATTGATTATACTGATACCTTTAGTGAAGCACTTCTTTCAAATGTTTTGCACAGCCCTAATAATTCCTTTTAAAATCTCCCATTTTCATAACTGATTTAAAGAATGCAGATAATTATTTTAAAATAATATGTGTGTCACTTGCCCCCTTAAGTGCAACAAGGATTCGGCTTGATTGCTCAAAGAACTATTGTGTCTGAATAGTATCAAATTTGATGCAATGAGCATGTATATCAATAAAAGATTACTAGATCAGTTTCTGTAAAAAAAGCTCACAATATTCCTCAGAGGAAAGAAAAAAATGAAATCCAAGGCATGGCTTTTACAATTACTCAGCTGCTTCAGGAGATACAAATTGATCTGTTAAAATTCAGCAAGCTCTGGTCACAGAACTAGGAAAGGATAAAACCTCAAAACAAAATTGGAATGTTTGGTGGGAGATGAATTGGGACAAATTAAGAAGAATTATACTATGAATTTCATAGCTAAGACAAAAGTATAATGTGGTTAAACTAGTGGAGGACAGGAAGGCATGGCGTGCTATGGTCCATGAGGTCACGAAGAGTTGGACACGACTAAATGACTGAACAACAACAACAACAACAAAAACCAAGAGGTTATTCCAAAGTCAAATACTTGGTTTTGTGAGGATAGTCTAGCTAGCGTTTTAAAAAGTCTCCTGAGGAGTTCAGATACAATTCTTGGACGTTTGAATACCAATGTAGCTATTTGCATTTAGCCACCTAGGAAATATTCCCTTGTTTGCCGCTAGCATAGCCAACTCTTTCAAAAGGTCACTAAGTTCAGAACTAATGGTCCCTCAGGTCTCATTGTTCTCTTGAATAAATAATTTCTCTGTGGCCTTCCAAAATTGGCTGGAGCCTACCAAACAAATCAACACTGAAAGCATCTTCCCTCTGCACGTTTCACCAGTCCCATGGCATAATGATCAACAGAAATAGCTTTTTAAGAGACATCATACAGTTCCTTAGAAGAAGCAAGATGGACAGGGGATTCAGAGAGCTGCTAGCCTTCATAAGTCCACAGAAGGCCTTTGCTTGTTGCTGAATTGGAGTAACTTCCTGCTGAGTTTAAAGTTGGAATTTTGTGTTCTCAGGCAGCCAAACGTGATCCTTCCAGTAAATGCCAATGATTTGTATTGAACTTACTTAAAATCCTTGTCATAGAACAGGATGGAATGCCCTAAATGGGGTTGAAGGCTCCTGGAACCAGCAAATCCTTGCTTGGGCTTTCCTTAGGCTCCGTGTTTGGCTTAGGCTAACTAAGCAGAGCTACTGTTCTCTCACATGTGGGTTGTGTTCATACTACATACAAAGCTGTAGTTTGTTAACTATGTTTTATTGACTGGGTTCACCCAGCATGCTAAACTATAAATCACATTGCAAGGACTGGGTGTATAAAACAAGCAAAGCCAAAAACCATATTATGGCTCAGTTGTGCAAACCTATTCTTTCAGCCAGTCATAATTTAATAATAGTTTATTCAATCAGTCAGGAGGAGAGATGACTTAAAATGTCCATGGTAGAACCTCTTTTTCCAAGAATTTCCCAGTAAAATGTATACTGCCACAAGAGAGGCTGAAACTCCTGACACCCCTAGTCTGCCAGCTGGGGAGATCTTGGGCCTTCAACCCAGAACTTCTTCCTTCAGCACAGCCCTAGACAAGCAGAAAGGAAGGTGTTTTGGACCTTCCTCCTCAAATCCAATAACAAACCTTCTGTCATTTCTGTTTTTTAATATATAATTTTATTAAGAATTTTGATTATAATAGTAAAATCTAATACAAACTAAAAGAAAGAAAAGAGAATAGAAACATCAAATTTGATGTTGTTGTAAACCGCCCAGAGTCCCTCCGGTGAGAGGAGGTGGGCGGTGACAAATCAAATCAAATCAAATCAAATCAAATAAATAAATAAATAAATAAATGAGTAAAGGAGTAAAAAGTGCAAGGAAAAAGAAAAGAGAAAGAGAAGAAAAAGTAAGAATATAATAAAGAGAAAAGATATATATAATGAAGTGACTTCCAACCTCCATCACAACAAGTATAAACAAATTTAGTGACTCTTCACCCCCTCTAAGGTTACCAAAGGGGCGTGGTGGCTCAGCGGGTAAGACGCCAGGCTTGTCAATCAGAAGATCGCAAGTTCGGAGGTTCGAATCCCTAGCCCTGCGTGTGGAGTGAGCTCCCGCACTAGCTCCAGCTCTTGCCAACCTAGCAATTCGAAAGCATGCAAATGCAAGTAGATTAATAGGTACCACTTCGGTGGGTAGGTAACAGCGTTCCGCGTGCGTCATGCCGGCCACATGACTGTGGAAGCATCTTCGGACAACGCTGGCTCTTCGGCTAACAAACGGAGATGAGCACCGGCCCCTAGAGTCAGACACGACTGCACAAATGTGCGGGGGGAACCTTTACCTTTACTTAAGGTTACCAACATCTTCATCCCATATCCCATCTCTTATCTATAAGCAAATCAACTTTTCAGTCCTGGTGTCAGCAGAAAGTCCATAAAGGGTTGCCAGAAATAATAACATACCTTGTTTTAACCTTGATCAAATAAACCAACTTTATATTCCTTCCTTTTACTTCTAACAGTTTTAATCTTTAATTCATTCAAATATTGTCATAGGATTTGATTTCTCTTCATTTCAACTTTGTCCCAATGCACAGAGTTCTTCAAGGCTTTAACAACCCTCTTGTAAATCCAATAGGAAAAAATTATCCAGGTCACTCTCTTGGTTTGTCATTTGTATTTCCCTCTCAAATTTTAAAACATCAGCCAGCTTCTTTTGTAGATCCAGTGAAGCATCCTTTTCTAAGTCATTCTCTTGGCCTGTCAGTTGTAAATCCACTTTTGATATCATCTCTATCTTGTCAGCTAAAATTTGTTCTACATCTGTCATTTCTTCAATAACATCTTTTGGACATAGTCTATCCATAGAAGCAGACATCATTACTGACATTGTTGATATTGTGGCTACTATTTTCTGATTCCATTCTTCAAAAGTCTCCTTCAGTATTTTTATTGTTATAACGTTTTGATCATTTTGTAGGGTTGTATATCTTTCCTCTACCTAAAATCTTTAGTCCCCTCTAGTGTCCAGTTTTTGAAGTCATGAAACTGCTTATTTTTGTTATGTCTTGTAAAAACAAAAACAGGATTTATTTCCCATGAGAAGCTGTTTGTTCTTTATAATTAATTCCAAAAACTTATTGTAAAAGTTTCAGTATTCCAATTTTATCAAAATCTTATTTAGCTTTTTGCTGTTTATTTCAGATTCTTTAAATTCTTAAGCTTATGATTAAAATATTCATTCAGGATTGAAGGCAAACTCACCCAGCATTTTCAAACTTGTCTTTCCAAAGATCTCTAATAGCTTAGAAGTAGCTAATATGCACTTTCTAATTAAAGTGAGGTTTGCGAACTTAGTGTCCTTTAAAAGTCTCTGCTGCAGTTGTGAGCAAAATGGCTAATCCTGTCATCTCCCAGTGCTCAAACCCACAGAAAACCACTGTCCTGCGGTCTCCTCATGAGGAGCAGCCATCTGGAGCATATATGGCCAATCTCCCACCCTCTCCTTACTCAGAGAGTTCCAAGAACCAGACTACTCACCGGTTCCTTGGTCTTTGCTGCGGTTGTCGGCTCCACTTTTGCAGAGCCATCTTCAGTTCACCATACCTCCCCCGGAAGTCCAAACCTTATGTCATTTCTGAAACACAGGAGGTTATTGGACAACCATTAATGCGCTATACATGGGGCTACCCTTGAAGAATATCTGGAAGCTACAACTGATCCAGAATGCGGCCGCACGGGCAATCTTAGGTGCACCAAGATTAGCGCATGTAACACCTTTGCTCCACGAGCTGCACTGGGTTCCAGTTTGCTTCTGGGTTCAATTCAAGGTGTTGGTTATGACCTTTAAAGCCCTACATGGCATGGGGCCAGGTTACCTGAGGGACCGTCTCGTCCCCATTACATCGACCCGTCCCACCCGATCATGCAGAGAGATCCCTTCCGTAAAAGAATTCCATCTAGCAGGGTCTCAGAAGTGTGCCTTCTCCGCAGTTGCTCCCGCCCTCTGGAACATCCTTCCCGCAGAGGTGAGACAGGCCCCCACACTCCTGGACCTCAGAAAAAAACTGAAAACCTGGTTTTGTCACCAAGCCTGGGATGGGAGGGGAAATAGTCATTCTTGGGGATGGCTAGCACCCTTGCACGGATGAAGAGCGGCCCTTATGCTTAGAATTTGAGAACTGTAGCCATCTTGATTTTATTTCATATTTTTCTATTTATATTGTTTAAGAATTTTAATGATATTTTATATTTTTTGTGTATTTGTTTTAGGACCGCTTTGTATTTTAATGATGGTTTGGTTGTGCACCGCCCAGAGTTCTCCTTGTGGAGAAGATGGGCGGGTAATATAAATCCAATAAATAAATGAATAAATTAAGGGAAGCTTTTGATGAGACATTTCCTTCTAAAAGCAATGAAGTCAGATTGCTAGATGTGAAGGGAGTTAGACATAGAAGATAAAAAATGAAGCTGTTTTCTTACTGTGCAAAGCAACTTCAATCTCCCCAGATGGAGACTGCTTGGGGTTCTTTCTATTTCTTCTAAATCAGAAGACTTATAATCAGTGAGAGAGGACATCATTTTTCAGGCCTTCTAGTAGACATACAGTGTCATGTCTAACCCTCTTCAAACGTTGATCCTTGAATGCTACTTGATCCTTAATGTTAAGAGAAACTAAGTTCAGAATGCCTTAGCAGTATGGGGATGTCCAAAATAGCTGGAGCCATAACTCTTTGTGCATCTAGTTATCTCGCTTCATCCTTTCCTCCCCAGTTATCATGTTTTTTTTAAAAGGGCTAAGATTCTAGGTTTACCTTGTATGACCAGAAGGCATTTAGAAACAGCAGAGCAGCTTGTTAGTGAAAGAGGGGAAATAATTTTTGCAGATTCCCAATTCACTACAGGAAATGTATGGAAGGCAGAAAAGTTTTTGCATTAGGAAGGAGGATTAGGAAGAAGAGAAATACTCCTCTTTCTTTTCATGTCTTTTTCTACTGTGCCTAATTGTTTAATTGTTTTTATGACTGTTTGCCACCCAGAGTCATTGGTTTGAGATGGGTGGCTATATAAATTGAATAAAAATAAACAAACAATTAAATAAAATGAACACAGTTCATTCCTACCACAACTCCTGAGAGGCTGCCAGTTTCTTTTTTTATGCTCTTTCTGCAAATATTGGGGTTCCATGAACATTCTAATACCCAATCTCCCATGGTTTCTCAGTGGACCCATTTTCATTCCAGTCCTGTTGGTACGTAACCCTTTATTTATTTATTTATTTATATTTATTTATTTATTTATTTATTTATTAAATTTCTATGACCGCCCATCTCCCCCTCAGGGAGGGACTCTGGGCAGTTCACAGCCACAATAACATCATTAAAATACAATAAAAACACAATAAAACATAAATACAATAAATATAAATTAAAACCAACTGGCAGGTGGTTCGTACAGTGACGCTGAACATATTTAAAATATTTGAGGCGGCTCTAAGAAATCAGCCATCCCCAAGCTTGACCACTTTCCCTCTTGCCCCAGGTGAGATCACAGAGCCAAGTTTTTAATTTTTTCCTGAAGTCCAGGAGTGAAGGGGTCTGTCTTATCTCTGGGGGAAGGATGTTCCATAGGGCAGGTGCCGCTGCAGGGAAGGCTCGCCTCCGAGACACCTAGATGGAACTCTTTCGTAGAGGGTGTCCGCAGCATGCCCTCTCTGCAAGATCAGGTAGGACAGGACGATGTAATGGGGATGAGGCGGTCCCTCGGGTAACCTGGGCCCATGCCATGACTTAGCCCTTGAGTTTTGTTTCAGAAAAATAATATATTTAGGAATAATTCTTTACACAAACTCTACAACAGAGCTTTCCAAACTGTGTGTCGCCACACAAAAGTGTGTTGCCACACACAGTCTGGTTATTTGGTTAAAGTATTCTATGCAGTTATTTGGTTAAAGTATTCTATGCAGAATTAAACGCATGGCATTTTCTCCACTGAATCTGGCCAGAGAGTGGAAAAGTACAAGTTACAAGTGAAAACAATTTACAAGTGACCCTGCATTGAAAGTTTGGTTCTCAAAACATTTGAAACGTAATCAGCAGATGTCCCTCTAGCTAGCCATAATAAACCCTAATCACGATTGTTCTCAAGAGAACTGTAGCTCGAGGGAAGGCCAATACACAACACTGCCATCGTGTGACGCTTTATAGTAAGTACAATTACTACCAAAATGCTATGCTGAAAGAGATGCCCATGTTTGAACCAATCAGATGTGAGCTATGAACCATGGGTATTCCTTCATACTTATGTTCTCACTTATGTTCTTTATATATATCCCTTCTGTTCTTTATGTAGACTGCTATCTACATGTACTTGTATCTGAGCTGTAACCATGCCTGGTCTTTGCACAGACCATGATGTTTTTCTTTCCTCACTTCTGGTGACGGAACTCTGCTTCTGCTTTGATTTTACCTTTTTGCAATAATGCACTATACATCCATTATTGCCTTAGGCTATCAATAAAGATATTGTTAGCCTTACAACACGTTGTTTGGATTACTTCAAGCCTGAAACCCCAAATAGTTAGTTGTTTATTCGTTCAGTCGTTTCCGACTCTTCGTGACTTCATGGACCAGTCCACGCCAGAGCCCTGTCGGCCGTCACCATCCCCAGCTCCCCAATGGTTGAGTCCGTCACCTCCAGAATACCATCCATCCATCTTGCCCTTGGTCGGCCCCTCTTCCTTTTGCCTTCCACTTTCCCTAGCATCAGCTTCTTCTCCAGGGTATCCTGTCTTCTCATTATGTGGCCAAAGTACTTCAGTTTTGCCTTTAATATCATTCCCTCAAGTGAGCAGTCTGGCTTGATTTCCTGGAGTATGGACTGGTATGATCTTCTTGCAGTCCAAGGCACTCTCAGAATTTTCCTCCAACACCACAGTTCAAAAGCATCTATCTTCCTTCGCTCAGCCTTCCTTATGGTCCAGCTCTCGCAGCCATAGGTTACTACAGGGAATACCATTGCTTTAACTATGCGGACCTTTGTTGTCAGTGTGATGTCTCTGCTCTTAACTATTTTATCAAGATTTGCCATTGCTCTCCTCCCAAGAAGTAGACGTCTTCTGATTTCCTGGCTGCAGTCCGCGTCTGCAGTAATCTTTGCGCCTAGAAATACAAAGTCTGTCACTGCCTCCACTTTTTCTCCCTCTATTTGCCAGTCATCAATCAAGCTCGTTGCCATAATCTTGGTTTTTTTGAGGTTTAACTGCAACCCAGCTTTTGCACTTTCTTCTTTCACCTTCGTCATAAGGCTCCTCAGCTCCTCCTCGCTTTCAGCCATCAAAGTGGTATCATCTGCATATCTGAGATTGTTAATGTTTCTTCCAGCGATTTTAACTCCAGCCTTGGATTCCTCAAGCCCAGCATGTCACATGATGTGTTCTGCGTACAGGTTGAATAGGTAGGGTGAGAGTATACAACCCTGCCGTACTCCTTTCCCAATCTTAAACCAGTCCGTTGTTCCGTGCTCTGTTCTTACCGTTGCTACTTGGTCGTTATACAGATTCCTCAGGAGGCAGACAAGATGACTTGGTATCCCCATACCACCAAGAACTTGCCACAATTTGTTATGATCCACACAGTCAAAGGCTTTAGAATAGTCAATAAAACAGAAATAGATGTTTTTCTGAAATTCCCTGGCTTTCTCCATTATCCAGCGGATATTGGCAATTTGGTCTCTAGTTCCTCTGCCTTTTCTAAACCCAGCTTGTACATCTGGCAATTCTCGCTCCATGAATTGCTGGAGTCTACCTTGCAAGATCTTGAGCATTACCTTACTGGCATGTGAAATAAGTGCCACTGTTCGATAGTTTGAACATTCTTTAGTGCTTCCCTTTTTTGGTATGGGGATATAAGTTGATTTTTTCCAATCTGATGGCCATTCTTGTGTTTTCCAAATTTGCTGGCATATGGCATGCATCACCTTGACAGCATCATCTTGCAAGATTTTAAACAGTTCAGCTGGGATACCGTCGTCTCCTGCTGCCTTGTTATTAGCAATGCTTCTTAAGGCCCATTCAACCTCACTCTTCAGGATGTCTGGCTCTAATTCACTGACCACACCGTCAAAGCTATCTCCAATATTATTATCCTTCCTATACAGATCTTCCGTATATTCTTGCCACCTTTTCTTGATCTCTTCTGCTTCTGTTAGGTCCTTACCATCTTTGTTTTTGATCATACCCATTTTTGCCTGGAATTTACCTCCGATGTTTCTAATTTTCTGGAAGAGGTCTCTTGTCCTTCCTATTCTATTGTCTTCTTCCACTTCCGCACATTGCTTGTTTAAAAATAATTCCTTATCTCTTCTGGCTAACCTCTGGAATTTTGCATTTAATTGGGCATATCTCCCCCTATCACTGTTGCCTTTTGCTTTCCTTCTTTCTTGGGCTACTTCCAGTGTTTCAGCAGACAGCCATCTTGCCTTCTTGGTTTTCTTTTTCTTTGGGACGTTTTTTGTTGCCGCCTCCTGAACAATGTTGCAAACTTCTGTCCATAGTTCTTCTGGGACCCTATCTACTAAATCTAGTCCCTTAAATCTATTCTTCACCTCCACTGCATATTCCTTAGGAATATTAGTGAGCTCATATCTAACTCTTAACCATCACCCAATAGGTTATGGGTCCAGAGAGAATTTTGCGTTTTCTTTGCTGCGCTGGATCTAGCTGTAACAACGGGGTTTGTTTTTAAGGCTGTATTTTGAAGTAAACGTGTTTTCTTTGAGTGGTCAGCATGGCTGCTGCTGCAGGGCTAACCAGTCTGCCCTTTGAGCGTTTGAATGGCACAAACTATCGGACCTGGTGTGTGAAGATCAAGTCTTTCTTCCTAAAAGAAGGTTTGTGGAAGTATGTGAGAGATGCACCTCCAGCTGGTGTTATTACTGATGAAGTGCAGTTGTGTTTGGATCGTGCTTATGGCAATTTGATTCTGGGACTAGAATCATCACAGCTACTGCATATCAGTAATTTGGAGACTGCACATGCCTGTTGGGAAGCTCTTAAAGCCCTTTATTCCAAGCAAACCTCTGCTGCCATTGTTGGTATATCACGTCAGCTTTACAACTTGAAGCTGCAGCCCGGTGGAAATGTGATGACCCACCTCCATAAAATCAAGACTTTGTTTCTTGAACTTGAGGACCGGGATGTTGTGATCCCTGATACCCAGAGAGCTTGTATCATCCTGTCAAGCTTGGACAAGAGCTTTGACATGCTCATCGAGGCAACTCAGACGTTGAGGCCCCAAGACCTAACTGTGGATTATCTTACAAATCGGCTGCAAGAAATCCAGCAAGCTCGTGATTTGGAGAAGATGCAGAGTAAGTCATCTGTTGCTGTTCCTGAGGCTTCAGCACAGCGTTTTCCAGTTGGAACAGAGGCTGCGTGTGCTGTGAGGAGATGTTTCCGGTGCAACTCGACCCAACACTTCATGAGAGACCGTCCCCAGCCACCTCGCCCAGCCGGTGGAGCCAGTGGAAAGAGGTTCGTGCGAAAGAAGGGGAAGCAAGCGCCTAGACAACGTACCCAGGTGTCTGCTTTGCTCACGGCTGTGAGTAGACGTTCCCCAGAGACTTGGCTTTTGGACTCAGCCTGTAGTCAAATCATTGTCAACAATGAACAGTTGTTGTTATCAAAAAGCAAGCCTAAAGTCCAACAGGTTGCTCTGGCTGATGGATCTATGGCTGATGTGTCCTTTCAGGGTGAAGTATACATTCCTTGTTTGGGGATAAATGTGCAAAATGTGTTGTGTGTACCTACACTTGACTTTTCCCTCCTTAGCGTTCCAGCCCTGGTAAAGTCTGGTTATACTGTTGTGTTCAAGGGTACTGGATGTTCTATTGAAAAAGATGGGATAGAATGTGCTAGGGGGAGGTTAGTGAATCAATTGTATGAAATGCTTCCTAAGCAGGGGATTGTGTCAGGAAATTGTATTTCCAATGTTCCCCCACATAACAAATGCATTCACTATTATCACAGAGTTCTGGGACATCCCGGGTGGGGAAGTTTGTCCCAACTGGCTAAGGTGTATCCTGAGTTAGGATCCAAAAAGTGGGATGACTTTCTTGATTGTACTGTATGCAAACAATCGAAAATTAAGGCTGCTCCTGTTGCTAGAAAAAGTGACCGGGTGTCAACTAGGCCTTTTCAGTTGGTTCATGGAGATTTAGCCGGCCCCAATGCTCCTAGTGAAGGGGGGGCGCGTTTCATGTTCCTTTTGGTGGATGACCATACTCGCTATACGAGTATATTGGCTTCGTAGAAAAGGAATCTCCCATAGACTTGCCAATGTTGGTGTTCCTGCTGAGAATGGAATAGCTGAAAGGAAGATTGGTGTTGTTAATACCATTAGAAATAGCCTATGTTAGATGCCCAGGTGCCAGCCCGTTTTTGGGGTGAGGCTACCATGACTGCAGTGTATCTGACTAACAGGGTGTGGAATTCAGCTGTGAATGAAGTTCCTTACTTCCTTTTGTTTGGCAAGCGCCCTTCGCTGAAGCATCTGCGTGTTTTTGGAACATTTGCATATGCGCATATTCCTAAGTCTCAGCGAAGGAAGAACCAGCCAAAAGCACAACGCTTAAGGTTTGTTGCTTATTCCTCTAGATCTAAGGGTTACCGTTTTTCTGCAGGCTATGGTCGTGTGGTAGTCTCCAGAAGTGCTAATTTTGAGCACCCTACTGGTTGGGATAGGTTGAATGCTAGTTCAGAGGTATTGTTGCAATCTAGTGTACAGCCAACTGTCCATGCTCCTGTGGTTGGACAACAACCAGTTCAGCTGCCTTCTGGTTCCCAGTCTCCTAGTGTGGTGAGAGGATCCCCTCAGGTGAAGGAAGAGGAAATTTCACCTGAGCAAGTTCAGGATCTGAAGGGGGAATCAGGTAGTGAAAAGGCAGAGGACAGTGATGAGGAAGAGGCAGTGGTAATTCCTCGTAGGTCTGCATGCTCCACAAAGGGTGTGAAGCCTGACAGATTTGTGATTCAGCAGGTGAGAGTGTGTCAGATTACCTGTGAACCTCAGTCTTTCCAGGAGATGTTGCTTCTGCCTGTTGAAGAGCAGGAGAAGTGGAACACAGCGATGGATAAGGAGTTTGAGGCATTAGTAAGTCAAAAGGTGTTTGAGGTCACTGATTTGCCCCCATCCCAGAAAGCTGTTGGTTCCAGATGGGTTTTCAGAAAGAAGCTTCTTCCTGATAATACAGTGCAGTACAAAGCCAGGCTTGTTGCTCAGGGATTTGCACAGGAGAGGTTTTTGAACTATGATCTCACATATGCACCCACAGCTAGACCAGAGTCTTTACGTATGGTACTTTCTCTGGCTGCACAGCGTGGACTTGTTGTCCATCATTTTGATGTTGACACAGCATATTTGAATGCAGAGCTCCCTGAAACTGTGTACATGAAGCAGGCTCCTGGCTATGCTTGTGACAATTCTCAGAAGGTGTACAGACTGCGCAAGGCGCTGTACGGATTGAAGCAAGCCGGACGTTGTTGGCATCAATGTTTAGATAAGGCTTTGTTAGAGCTAAAGTTTAAGAAGTCTGTTGCTTATCCTTGTGTGTATGTAAGAGGTTCTGGAAGTGATTACACAGTGTTGCTAACGTATGTTGATGATTTTTGCCTAGCAACTGGTTCTTTGCACCTTGTACAAGAGTTTGCAACACAATTAAGACAGTACTTTCAATTGAAAGACCTAGGTGAGCTGAAATACTATCTAGGTGTTGAAGTCACTAGAGCTCAGAGTGGTGAGTTCTATCTGAGTCAGAAGAGAAAAATTGACCAATTGTTGAGTCAACTTGAAATGTCAAATGCAAAACCAACCAAAACACCAATGACTCTTGATTTCCTAAAGGGTAATGCATGTGAGGAACCTTGTTCTCAATCTGCATTGTATCACTCAGCTGTAGGAAGTTTGCTACACTTAACACAATGGACACACCCTGACTTAGCTTACTCAGTTGGAGTGCTTAGTCGTAAGGTTGCCAAACCATCCATGTGAGATTGGAAAGGGTTAAAGAGAGTCCTACGCTACCTTAAAGGCACAGCTGATTTTTGCCTTAAAATATCAGCCACTAAGGCTGAAATGCCTGTGATTTATGCTGACAGCTCTTTTGCAGAAGAGGGAGACAGAAAGTCTGTGAGTGGTTTTGTTTGTTTGTTTACAAATACACCCATTGCCTGGAGAGCAAGAAAACAAAATTTAATTGCCGTTTCCACCTGTGAAGCCGAATTTGCGGCCCTCAGTGAGGCAATCAATGAAATGTATTGGTTAAAACAATTGTTTACAGATTTATCTGTAGATATAATCTCACCAATAACAATGTATGAAGATTCCCAGGCCTGTCTATCTCTAGCTGCTTCGGAAAATATCAATAATTGCACCAAATACATCCATGTGAAATACCAAAATGTAAGACATGCAATCCAAGAAAAATTTATACAATTAGAGTATTGTCCGTCTGAGCTGAACATTGCAGACATCTTCACGAAAGCACTTTCTCCTACAAAGCATGCAACCATGGTAACCAGATTGGGGCTAGAGCAAATGTGTCTGAAATAAAATCATTTGTGTCCATGTGTGCTTTTGAAATAACAGCTTTCCCCCACAGCGTTTCAAAAATCCATGCGGAAGGGGTGTTAAAGTTATTTGGTTAAAGTATTCTATGCAGAATTAAACGCATGGCATTTTCTCCACTGAATCTGGCCAGAGAGTGGAAAAGTACAAGTTACAAGTGAAAACAATTTACAAGTGACCCTGCATTGAAAGTTTGGTTCTCAAAACATTTGAAACGTAATCAGCAGATGTCCCTCTAGCTAGCCATAATAAACCCTAATCACGATTGTTCTCAAGAGAACTGTAGCTCGAGGGAAGGCCAATACACAACACTGCCATCGTGTGACGCTTTATAGTAAGTACAATTACTACCAAAATGCTATGCTGAAAGAGATGCCCATGTTTGAACCAATCAGATGTGAGCTATGAACCATGGGTATTCCTTCATACTTATGTTCTCACTTATGTTCTTTATATATATCCCTTCTGTTCTTTATGTAGACTGCTATCTACATGTACTTGTATCTGAGCTGTAACCATGCCTGGTCTTTGCACAGACCATGATGTTTTTCTTTCCTCACTTCTGGTGATGGAACTCTGCTTATGCTTTGATTTTACCTTTTTGCAATAATGCACTATACATCCATTATTGCCTTATGCTATCAATAAAGATATTGTTAGCCTTACAACACGTTGTTTGGATTACTTCAAGCCTGAAACCCCAAATAGTTAACCATCACCCAATAGTGTCGCCACACAACCCAGAAGTGCTGATCATCATCAGCGCTTCCGGGTTTTCCCGTGGCGACACACCAACTGCAGCGCGCAAAACCCGAAAGCAGCAGCAGCGCTTCTGGGTTTTTGCGCGCTGCCGCACTTCCGGGTTTTCCTGCGGCGACACACCAATGCCGGTTGGTGTGTCGCTGCAGGAAAAACTTTGGAAAGCCCTGCTCTACAACATGGAGTTGAATCAGAAAAATATAATGAAAAATTCCAAAAGTTGGATGCAACCAGCCTTGCCTTCTCCCAAATATATTGTTTATAACCTCTTCCTGAAGCCTGCTATTTATCCAGTCTTTCCTAACTCATCCACCTCTCCTGAATGCTTAGATCTAGAATAGCTGCTGGTTCTATGGCTGCTTCCTCTTCATTTTGGTGACATGCAGCAGTTATAAAATCCATTTTGAAAGACAATCTGAAGATAGATTTGCCGGTATTTTGTTTTGGGGGAGACAAGCTGAGAATCCACTTCTGAAAACAAGAATTAATGAAGTCTACTCTAGCTGTCTATTGACAAGATCAGTTAGGATCAGTTAGGATCACCTCTTTCCAAGTAGATTCTTTGTCCATCTCAATACAGAATGAATCCTAGGTAACACTGAATAGGTTTCAAACATGTGAGATGTACCTGAATTGGAATAAATGTGACTGCTTTGGTGTTATACGGCATTATGGTTTTTATGATGACATCATGATTGATATTGAATTTATGTTGATAGTATTTATTATTTTTTGATAGCTTGATGGTTTTGATAGTTTTTAAATTATTCAAATATTAAGTTTTATATATTTTGTTGTAAGGCACTGATTGAAGAGGCATAAAAGCATTTGTAGTAAATAAATAAAGTCTTCATTCTTTTTTGAGATCTATTGCTGAGTCCAAAATTCTTTTGAAGCCATGAAATTCAAATTGTTACAAAGGAATCTGTAAAATTTCCAAGTCAAAAGATGCTACTGGAAAAATAAAAGTAGCTGCTTGTTCTTGTTGTTTTTCATCTCTGTCTGTACTGCTGTGACATTTAACACAATGTTAAGTACTCCTTAATTCTTCTAATCACTGAATTAGAGAAGTGACTATTTAATTATCATGAGCTTCCCTGATGCTAAAAGCAAAATGATGCTTTGTCCACAGTAGCACATGAAGAGAAAAAAAATGGCAAGAAAAAGGTAAGGGTATTAATACAGTATGTTGCCATTCATTGCACAATCAGTTTTTCATCGGACTTACAATGCTTACATTCAGTCCCAATACCCTAACAACATTTCTCTTTTTGCTTTCTTTTTTTCAAAGCAGGAAGCAGGAGCAGCCATGGAGCCTACAAAATGATATGTGGCAGGTAAAGTAGATGACCTCAAGATCTTCTGCCACCCTCCGACAGTAAAGAGAACAAGAAAACTTTCAGAAAACAAATATTGTCCTAACAATCATTTTAATATTCATTTTAATTTAGGTTAATTTTTACATGAACATGCTTCCCTTCAAAAGAGAATTAATCTCACGCTGGGACTACATCTCCCAGAATTCACAGTCTTGGTCATGTTGAATTCTGGGAGACATAGTTAGAGGGCACCAGGTTATGGAAGGCTGGGCTAAACCCATTGCCTGCACTGTAGCTTGAATCATGTCAACTGGATTTCTATTTTCTCAGTGGAAACGTTTCGCTCCTTATCCAAGGAGCTTCTTCAGTCTGAGCAAAGTTGGTAAGGGAATCCTAAATATGTTTCTAGGTAGCTGTGTGACCTTGCACCTGGGGTCATGTTTATATTGAGATGTTATTTTTAAGTCCTTTTACCATCTAAAGGAGAATCGTTAAGATCACCATGCTGCTGTTGAGCTTGTGAAATGGTCTTAATCTTCCTAGGCACAATGATTAAGACCATTTCACAAGCTCAACAGCAGCATGGTGATCTTAACGATTCTCCTTTAGATGGTAAAAGGACTTAAAAATAACATCTCAATATAACCATGACCCCAGGTGCAAGGTCACACAGCTACCTAGAAACATATTTAGGATTCCCTTACCAACTTTGCTCAGACTGAAGAAGCTCCTTGGATAAGGAGCGAAACGTTTCCACTGAGAAAATAGAAATCCAGTTGACATGATTCAAGCTACAGACAATTCCACCTGGATGACTGAGAACCTTCATAGACCATTGCCTGCACTGTTTGTAGTGATGTTAGAAGAAGTGTAACACGTAAGGAAGAAGCATGTAATCACAGTAATGTTCCTAACAGAGTCCTTAGATCACAGAAGTGATCAAGGATGCCAGCCTTGCTAAAACCTTAGGTCTTTCCAACTGAATATTTTATAAACATTTGTCAAGTATTTTAGTGGAAGAAAATGAAAGATGCCCATAGAAACGGCATTTTATTGAGCCGGAATTAAGCTGGAGTTTGTGTAGAGCAGGACTGAAGATGGACCTCCGTCTCTGCCACTATTCAGTAATGAAGCAGCCAACACAGCAAGAGGACCTACTTGAATATCTAAGAGGGATTAAACTTAGTCCTATTAAAGCTGTCAGAAACCTGCTAGAAGTCAAGCTTCTCTTTCTCTCCTTCTGTGTATTTCATTTGAGAAACAAAATTCCTTTTGGGTAGAGGAATCATTGAAGCAAAGCAATTCTGTAGTGCTTGTAAAAACAACAATAAAACAACAGAAACAGCAAGCAACGACTTCTTTTAATCAGCCAACATGCAGAAAAATGGCAGCCTTACAAAAATATTCATTTTAAAATCACTTACACAATTTTACCAGGAATAGGAATAAATTTTACGTGGATATGGGTTATGCTTAAAGTGATACTTGTCAGACTTATGGTTAATCAATTGACAATTGTGTCCCAATTCCCCCCCCCCTTAACTTTTCTATCACTTTGAGAAGATAAATACAAAAGAAACACGGAATGCAGGTCATATGGAAGTTTGCAAAAAAGTCAGCTCCGTTGAATTCAGTGGTACTGGGATAAAACTGTAGGCTAAACTGCCACTTTGGGGCAATACGAATTGGGTAGCCGTTTACTTCTGAGCCATGCACAAAGGTAGCCATTTTCTCAGTGTGCTTTGGTTCTGAACATGGCAGTCAGTTTAAAAAACTTCACAGGCATATTCAAAAGAAGAAGGGCTTGGATCACAATGCGCCATCCACCATCTTGCTGATTTTGAGAACTCACCCTGGGATGTTGCTGCTTCTGCTACTCTGGAAGTTGAACTGCAACACTGAGCAGCTCCAACCATGATAGACAATGATGTCAGATGCTGGAAGCTTTAGTTCAACAACCATTCTGCTTCTTATGAGGGAAATGGGAGGGAAAAACCAGAGATGGCCCTCCTTAGATAGGATTCAGATGCAGTCAACTGCAGACGATGAGGAGCTGGCCAGAGAGGTGATGTTTTAGGTGATAGCCAATTCTTTATTCCTTTTTTGACTTACTCAGTTCAGACTACAGTGAGTAGTTAACTACAGTAGTTAAAAATTTGCTTAGTACAATAATAAGGCAATAATAACATGGCAAAATGAAAATCTTACAGTACATATGGCTGTGAAGCAACATAAAATGTAATCTCAGGTGGTAGTCATAACAACATGATGTGGCAGGATTTCTCATGTGTTACATGTTTTCTTGAAGCCTGGACTTATTTCAGGCCATGGACACTCCAGAATGTGGGAAGGACAGAAAAAAGAAAAATTAAATCAAACATTTGGCATTAAGAAACATTAGGTCAAATTTAATGTTCATTTTAATTGAATTAATATGAAATTAAATTTAGTGAAGATAGTTAACTCCTGTGGTTCCCCTACTGTTAGAATAAAATTTGCAATTCACTTCTTTTCTCCTTATCTATAATATTTTCCTGCTCAGAGAAGGTGACTGGAACTGTACACAATATTCTCAATAAGTCAGCACTGTAGATTTAAATAAACCTTTGGATCATACAATATATGAGACACTCAAACCTTATCCTTTTAATTTCCCATGTTGTACCCTTTTAAAAATGCATACACTTGTTAGATGTCATTCCAGATTCCATTCAGCATTTCTTTATGGTTTCAATTAAATATTTAATGCTTAGATTGCACCATAATCTGAGTGGCAACCATTATTTTACTGGTTTTACTACACTGGAGAGGAGTCTCCACATTATTGTTGGACTGAAATTCTATCAGTGAACAAAGTGGCTGCCTTGTAACACCCATTTAGCCATTTTTCCTAATTAGCAACACACAACTGTAAAATAAAGATACAAAAACATCTCAAATGTAATCCATCCATTTAATTGAAAAGCAAAACATGATACTTCCTTTTTAATAGTCTCACACCCTCATAAGCACTCTGAAAAGCTGCCTTGGCAGTTAGCACAGTAAAGATGTCACAGTCCCTTCATAAGAGTCTGGCATTTCAAACTGTTTTACATAATTCATTTGGGGAATTAAGTGTCATTCAGTGACTCACAGATACACCACGGCTGACCCAAGACATTTTGCTCCCGAGCTGGAGCAACTCCACATTCCCTCAGTTCAAGCCACACCAGTTCTTTGGGCCCCTGAGACAAGAAGACAAGCATCTCTCCTGACAGGAAAAATGCAAAAATAACCAAATGACTAAAATTTGCTATCCTTTGATGACACCCCAAATCTGCTATCTCAGATGGTGCTTCATCCCCCCTCCTGGCAAGTCTGCTCCTGACACAAACATACAACTTTCTATCAAGATAGTGGGAAAAAATAGCAGATGAACCTGTGCTGCTGTAATGGGCTGTGAGAATAACTGTGGGAGACAGAAGGAAGAGCCGCAGCCAAGGCAACAGTCAGATAAGAGAAATGTCAGCCCACAGAAGTAATGGGTTGGAGAAAGCGTCTCAGAAGGGACCCTCCCTAGTTTTCTGGAAAGTAAAAGGAAAGGAGGGGAGAAATGCTTTCAGACTTCCAAGATTCTGTTACTGTAACCTTACAATAAAGGTAGTGTTAGTACTCATGGTTTTGGTTTCCTGACTACCTCAGAGGGCTGACAACTGCTTACCCGCAATCCCTTTTTATTGGGGTCATTTGTCTCCAAGTGCCATTGGACTGATATTGGCTAATAAAGGCCAGATTGTTCCTAATCATTATGGAGGGAAACTTGATTAAAAAAGGAGATGCTTGGCACTACTCCTTGAACAGAAAGGTCATGATTGCAGCCATGACCTTTTTTGTTGAGTCTTTTCTTTATCCCCCGATTATGACAGGAGACAAACTAAGACTGACAACAGTAAAAGGTCAGTAGACTCAAGGATGTCTACTTCTTAGGAAGTGTCTTCTCTCCATCAGAGCTAAGGGGCTTTTTCTTAGCAAGGTTTGTTGAGAGGCTACTTGGAGCAGAGCATTTTTATGGGAAGCACCTTAGTGGTTGGGTGGCTATTAAAATATCTTAAGAGAGGAGGGCATGAGGAAAGATAGGAGGGCAGGGATGAAGACAGATTTTATTTTTGAAACTAAATACACTTTCGACTTACAAAAATATATGACAACAAAGAATACCGTTAGATGTGCATTCACCAAACCTATGCAGACTTTCTCCCCACCAACACACAGAAATTACTGTACATGTATACTGTTCTTTCATGTGCATACACACAAGGGTGTCTGTGGGGGTGGTAAAAATAGTCAATATGGCAACCACAACCATGTGATTGAAGCTCCATAATTGTGGGCTTTTGAACAACTATACAAATAGTAACCCTCCTACAAAAAAATTCTGCAATGCAATTTGTAAGTCTAAAAATTGCACAGATTAAAGTCTGCATGAAAAATGACTTAAATTGAAGAAATGTGTTTGCAAAAACTGTATGTTGCAAAATTGCAAACAAAACTGTGTTATGTTTAATGAAACATGCAGAAAGATATACTGTATACAATTTCCAGTGAACTCCTTAAAAATTTGAACTAGTATGGGAATAGAACAAACTGAACTTTTGAATTGAAACATGAGAAAATGTGAGAAACTAGCATCAATAGATTTGCCCACATGTGGGGTTATGGAATTTTTTTCCTCATGAAGCTTTCTCCATTCTCCATTCCATCTCACAAATAAAAAGGCACCATCAATAAACATCCTTAAAATATGACCACTGTGATAGTCATGAATTCATGGCTGATGTGCAACACTGACACGACTAAGTCTGTGCCCAGCATAAAGCCTTGGTGCCGTGGTATGTGGGAAAGACCTTGGGAGACTGGGCCAAGAGATGCTGCCAAGGGAACAGTCAGATAAGAGCAGCGTATCCCACAGCTGGATAGTGGGCAGAGCAAGTGGCTCAGGAGGGACCCTTCCGAGTTACTCAGGCTGTAAAGGAGACGGGGTGGGAGGGGGGAATTGTACTTTCAGACTTGCAAGATTCTGTCGGTGTAGCTTTACAATAAAGTAGAATTAGCTCATCTGGGTGTGATTCCTATCTGGATTACCCCGCAAGGCCGACATCAATCTTGCAAGTCTGAAAGTACTGTACAATTCCCCCCCTGTCTCCTTTACAGCCCAAGAAACTGTCTCTATGCTGTCTCTTATCTGACCATTCCCTTGACAGCATCTCTTGGCCCAGTCTCCCAAGGTCTTTCCCACATACCATTACACTTGCTCTGGAAAAGATGCTTTAAATATAAATATTGTAAATACATTAAATTGGTAGACTCAAAGGAATAGTGTAAAGCATGACTGGCACAGTGCCAAGGCTTTGCAATATGCTTGGTCAGCGCTTGGGCCTCATCCAAGCCTCATTAAAGTCAATGGCTAAGCTTTCGATTATCTTCAAAGTGTTCTGGGATGTTTGTCAGCTTCATTGTTTTGAATATCAGAATTAGGGAAGGGGAAGAAACTGATGTCTAATAGGATTAACATTTCTGAAACGTCATTTTTTTTATCTTGTAAATGATGCACATCCAAGAAGCAATCACCATCTCTTTAAATCAGCACTGTAAAATTGGCCAGGCTAGAGACAAGCATAAGGGGCGTGGTGGCTCAGTGGGTAAGACGCCAGGCTTGTCGATTGGAAGATCGCAAGTTCGGAGGTTCAAATCCCTAGCCCTGCGTGCGGAGTGAGCTCCCGCACTAGCTCCAACTCTTGCCGACCTAGCAATTCGAAAGCATGCAAATGCAAGTAGGTGAATAGGTACCACTTCGGTGGGTAGGTAACAGCGTTCCACGTGCGTCATGCAGCCACATGACCGTGGAAACGTCTTCGGACAACGCTGGCTCTTCGGCTAACAAACAGAGATGAGCACCGGCCCCTAGAGTTGGACACAACTGCACAAATGTGTGGGGGGAACCTTTACCTTTACCTAGAGACAAGCATATACTGTAGGTTGTCTGGTTCATGGCAGTGTACAGAGTGAGAAAGGAAACAGCAAGGAAGGTAGTGTAGAGTTAGGCAAACTGGGAATAATTCTATTAAACTCAACAGGATTTGCTTGTGAATTGACATATATAAAATGTATTGCCCAGTGACTATAGCATATCACACTACCTATAACTCATGGAAAGCTTCTTTGCACTGTCTAATGCAGTGTTTCTCAAACTTAGCATCTTTAAGATGTGTGGACTTTAACTCCTAGAATTCCCCAGCCAGTTGCCAAGGTTGAGAAACACTGGTCTAATGGTAGTCTAATGGTAGGGTTGGCCCTGCTCTGCTTTTGATATTTATATACTGTCTGTTACCAGAATCAGCACCATCACTCTTCAAATTACTAAATCATCATTTAAACCTTATACTTTTTCCACATTTTCTCTGATAGCAGAGGTACATTTGATGTGTTGCCCATTTTGCTATTTTTTACTTTACAAAGTTTTAAATCTCAGCCTACATTCCTGTTCCCTTGCTCTTTATCTCAGACTCTGTAAATGCCTCTAATGATGCTAATACTGATGGCAATGCAGTTTTACATGACTGAAATTCATCCCTGGGCGACAGAGTAATCTCTAAGGTGTCTTAGACAGCTATGGAAACAGAGAGTTATTTCTGGGTAAACCTATATCATTCTTATCACTGTTAAAGGGCCAAAGTCACAAGTATTCCCAATTTCTAACAAGTAATGGAAATATGGGAATTATGAGAATTATTATATGTATAAAATAGTAAATAATGTCCTAGCTTGCTTGGGTGGGATTTTTTTTTCTGTCAGAAACATTATTTAAACTATTTCTACATTTGTTATCCTTGACAAGGATATGATCAAGTTGGATATGTACACTGAAGAACGTAACAATTCTTGAAGCAGCATTCTTTCAACAAATGGGGGACATGATGGGAAGTTTGTAAAACAATGAACTTTTTGAGGTTGGAGGTTCAGGTCTTACCAATCCAGATAGACATAGAGCTCATGTTAACTTTTTTCAGATAAAGGTTTCCCCTGCACAGTCATGTCCGACTCTAGGGGGTGGTGCTCATCTCCATTTTTTAGCCAAAGAGCCAGCGCTGTCCTAAGATGCTTCCGCGGTCATGTGGCCGGCATGACGTGCGTGGAACGCTGTTACCATTCCACCGAAGTGGTACCTATTTATCTACTTGCATTTGCATGCTTTCAAATTGCTAGGTTGGCAAGAGCTGTTTCAAATTGCTAGGTTGGCAAGAGCTGGGGCGAGTGCGGGAGCTCACTCTGTCATGCAGCACTCGGGTCTAGAACCGCCAAAGTTGTGACCTTCCAATCAACAAGCCTGGCATCTTAACCACTGAGCCATTGCTCAGTGTATATTGTGTATATATAAATTGTGTATATATACAGTATATATATTGTGTATATTGTGTATATTTTCAGAATATACACAAGTATATATTTTGCCACAGAACCTGGTATGAGGCCAAACATGTCCTTTGAAAGTAGGTACATGCTATGCTGGCTAAAAATGTTGGGGATTGTAATGAATAACAATTATAGCGAATATCAACTTAGGGAAGGCTGTCCTACAAATTCTTGCACTAAAAATGGATTCAGGAGAATTTATATTAAGTTGTTTGATCTCCCATTCATATCTTCTGAGTCAATTGTTTGGATTTTGCTAATTACAGTAAATACCCTTGAAATACTCATTTCAAAAAAGCCATTCAGTGTAGGAGTTCCCATGTTTCTCTGCTGAATGAGAAGTAGCTGGAATTCTTGAAACAAGAATTTAGACAAGAATTACTCTGAAGGTGAAATAAAACAGGCCAGATATATAGGAGGAGGAAAAAAAACATTTTACTTGTATACACATTTAAACATCTTACATATAGAAAGGAATCAATTTTGGTAATATGTGTTCCTAATTTTTTAAAAAAGATTTATTTTTCCTGATGCATTAAAGTACTGTTTTTTAATAATTCTATTTGATCTGTATATATTATATTCAGAATTTTTATTTTACTATTGCAGGCTCAGTGGCAAGAAAGATATCAATACAACAGGCATGTGTTCAAAACACAAATAAGTAACTATTATCTGAAGAATCTTCCAGACACTTATCAAACATCAAGCATAAGTGTGATAAAAGAGAAAGGCAAAGCTAATGCTATAGAATTAAAAGCAGCCGGCCTCTGGCCATTATTCAAGATAGAGGCTAATCTAACAGAAAATAAAAGATTGACTAAATTGACTACGTTGTGAGGTCACTTCTGGAAAATTGCAAATGTACATAAAATATATAACATAGTGAAATTCAAAGCAGTCTTCAGTTGAGGTTTGTTGTATGAAATGCTGGGATAGAAAATTGGTTCTTCTCCAGGGTGCTGAAGGTTTCTTGAATTTTTAGTTCTTTAGCCTGCTGCAACTTTTTTGTCTGCTTAGATTGGTAAAAATTGTCTCACAAAAGACTTTGTGCTAATATATATTAGATGCACGTAACTATAGCCATAGAATGTCAACAAGTATTTTATTTATTTTTATCTTGCTATTTTTATCTTGCTGTTTTTCTTTTGAATTCTATCAAACAAATGCTACCTTATTTGAATAATTTCCGATGCAGATTTCTTCTGTTAAATTACTGATGATTCTGCAGTTAAATCTTAAGTGCTAAATTAAATAACTACCTTAAAAATAAGATTGCCCAGAACTGTAATGATGTATTGATTCCTTGCCAAGTCTCATCTTCCTTCTCATTTGAATAATTAAGAACTAGGGTATGGTGGCAGGAATTATATTTCTTGCTTTAATGTAGAAAATGTAATATTAGAAAATATAATATGATTTATAAGATGAATCAGAATTAAAATATAGTAGCTCCTTGGATTATTGGAAATAAACTTGGTGGAGTTTTAATTTAAGGAGAAAGGTGTTTCTTTTTAATCGACAATATGCCATCAAGTCAATGCCGACTCTTAGCGACCACATAGATAGACCTTCTCCAGGATGATTTGTCCCCTACCTGACCCATCAGGCCTTCCAATGGTGCACCCATCACCACTGTAATTGAGTTCATCCACCATGCTAATGGTCATCCTCTTCTCTTTCCTTCCACCTTTCCCAGCATTAAAGGCTTCTAAAGAGAACTCAGTCTTCACATAATGTGTCCAAACTATAATAATTTAAGCCTGGTGATTTGTGCCTCAAGTGAGAAGAAGGTAGAAGGATAATATTACTCTCTCACCATTGAATGCTTTGCTGACCTATTCATCATCAAAGTTATTAGACCACACATTCAGAAAGTTGCATCAAACTTTCTATTCAAAGGACAAAATTAATCATTAGCTACTCAAAGCCAAATGAACATGCAACTGTAACATATATTCCAGATACAGATATACGAATATATAGATATAGATAAAAACATTCTTGGATGGTATGCATCTGGCATGTGGGTGTTGTTATATATTCTAGGCCAATTGAAATGTTGTAATTAGTCTGATAAAAGGAGTGAATTCTATGGAATTCAATTTTTCTCATGTCCAAGATGATTCCTCTCTCCCTCTCTTCACAGACATTAGAAATATATATCAGTTTTAACTAGTCATTTTCAATTTTGTGTGTGCTCAGTCATAAACCCATTCAATTAAATGGTTACATTATTCTGTAGTCTCAAAAGATGCACAAGAAAATTTGCATTTCGTATGAACTCTTCCCAGGTTTATATTCTGTGAGCAAGAAATTTATTCCAAAACTGGAAATGTTTGGGATTCAAAGGGTAACTGTGTTCTAATCCTTGTTCTAGTCTTGGGAACATGAATTAGGTTAATTGGCTAAAAAATGAGGACTGAACTAAATTCTGCAACATCTATAATATATAATCTATATAACATCTATTTTTCCAGATGCTTCTATAGTTTTCCATTCATCTAGTGAAAGTTAAATGCTAAAGCTATGCTGAATCTTCCTAGGAACCATGTCTAGGGTAAATATCACTGGAAAAGCACAACTCCACTGAATTGTTGTAATGGCATCTGAGCAATTCTCTCCTGTATTCTATGACCAGCTTATGAAGGAGAAAGGCCTTTTGCTGTGAGACAACTTGTTACCACACCACCTTTGAAAATCAAATGCCTTAATCTCTCTTTTCCAGCTGCTGTGTATTATGTGCCCATCTGATTAGACTGTTGATCCGTGAGACTGTTGATGACACCCACTCACCAAAATCAAGGGAGGCAATGCAGGTATTGGACCAGTCTCTGTAATAGGATGGTGAGGACCAATAAACTGAAGCTGAATCAAGCTTAAGACAAAGGCAATGTGGATTGGCAGCTCATGGAACCAGGAACTGGTAGGTCTCCAGTCCCGGATAGCACTTTGTGAAGAAGGAGACATGGAGTTTTGGTATATTTCTGGATTCATCCCTATCATTTTCTGCTGCCCTTACCACTCTCTGCACAGACTTTCTATCTGAGGCCCTACAGCCTCCAAACCAGATGGAAATACAGCTTGTAAGTACACTCTCTTTCTACAGAGGCACTATAGAGAGTGTACTTACAAGCCGCATTTCCATCTGGTTAGGAGGCTGTAGGGCCTCAGATAGAAAGTCTGTGCAGAGAGTGGTAAGGGCAGCAGAAAAGATAATTGGGATATCTCTGCCCCTCATCCAAGATTTAGCACATGCACACTGTTTGTCCAGAGCTCGAAAGATCATCAGTGATGCCTCCCATCCTCATCATGGTTTGTTTTCTTTGTTACCCTCTGGGAAGAGGTTCCGCTGTATCCGATGTAGAACAGCCAGATTGGGAAACAGCTTTGTCCCCCAGGCTATTGGATTCTTGAATGCCAAATAGGTTCTTTTGTGAGTTAAAGAATGTATGTTTTTTAAGAATGTATATTTTATAAGAATGGGTATTTTATAGTAATTATGGATTTTTATTATTATCATTAGTATTTTATTGCTTGAGTGAATTTGTGAGCCAACTGCAACGAAATTTCATTCTATTGTGCACTTGTATAGTGGGATGACAATAAAGTTATTATTCTATTCTATTCTATTCTATTCTATTCTATTCTATTCTATTCTATTCTATTCTATTCTATTCTATTCTATTCTATTCTATTCTATTTGAGATCCAGGTAGCAATGGTGGCTTAGAGTGCATTCTGTCAGCAATGTCTGATTTGGCAGTTGTAACTCTGTCTGGATAGAGATGGCCTAGCCTCAGTAATCAATGCTCTGGTAATCTCTTTTGATTACTGTAAAACACTCCACACAAGGATGCCCTTGAAGAAAACTTGGAAATTGCAATTAGTGCAGAACATGGCAATGAGGCTGTTTTGTGCATAGCACCGTTCAGAGACTGCACAACACCAATCTAAATGAATTGCACTGGTTGTCTATATGTTACCAATAGTTTGAGTAACAAAAGTCCTTAACAGTTTAGGACCCTGTCAGCCCCACTAGGTAGACCAGATCAGAAAATCAACTCCACAGGAAGATTAGAACGATACTTTATTGAGATAGGCTATATTAACAGAATCTTGCAAGTCTGGGGTGTGTTACCTCCCCTCCTTATACTCCTGTCAATCAGGGAGAGATTTGCCTGTGCCACTTCCAGATATTATCTTGCTTCCGCTGACTTAAATAATGTTTTAAGCCTAGGTTCTTGCACATTTCTGTCAAGGTCTTCTCCCTTACTCCCTACACATTCTGAAAACATGTGGAAATACTTCTTCCAGCATGCACTTGCCTGAACATTAAGATCTTGGTGGCCTGGGGGCTCCTCAACATCTCATTGATGAAACAGGCATAATATATTGGGATACAAAAGAGGGCCTGTGTTACCCAGGCTTTGGACTGCCCTTCCCTGGAAGCCAAACTAGCACCAACATTATTTGTCTTTTGGTGCCAGATGAAGTCTTGGCTTTTTACTCATTCTTGCATTCAAGGTTTAGCATCGTATGTCGATGAAGATTCTCAGTCATCCAGGTGGAATTGTCTGTAGGTTGAGTCATGGCAACTGGATTTCTTTCTTTTGGTTGAAACGTTTCGCTGCTTGTCCAAGTAGCTTCTTCAGTCTGGGCAAACGTTGGTGAGGGAACCCCATATATATCTTCCAGGGTGAACACCTGATACATATGTAAGGTCAATACAGCCACCCTGGAAGACATATATGGGGTCCCCTCACCAACTTTTGCCCAGACTGAAGAAGCTACTTGGACAAGCAGCGAAACGTTTCAACCAAAAGAAAGAAATCCAGTTGCCATGACTCAACCTACAGACAAAGATTTCGCATCCGTACCTTGGCTGTGTCTTTTGTCCCTTAAGTGACCCTTTGTCGAGGTTGTTTATTGTAGTATGCCTTGAATGGGGTATTTTAAATTAGTTTATTTTACTTGGTTTTATTATTTTATCTTGCTTTAGGGATTGTAGTCTGCCATCTATAGCCTGTCCACAGTCCTCTGCAGTGGAGAGGCTATAGATAATAAATAAAAATAAAAATAAATCCTGGCCAATACTTACAAGTTTAGAAATGCTTAGTTCCCTCCATCTACTTCAATTGGCTGTATGAGCGAGAATCACATAGATCAAGCTGTTTGTGTTAACCTGTAGTTATAAACCATCATGACACATAACCATAAAAAGTGATCTAGGCAACAGAATATTTGATGCATTCAGCCCAATGTTGTTAAAGTCTGTAGTCATGAGCATAATAACCCATAAAAATATGGATGATAGCATGCATATAATATTGAACTTTAAGTCAAAAACACTTCCTTCAATTTGGCAGTGGAGGTACCAGATACCCGCTCTTGTTTGGTTGCTCCACCCCTTGCCCCAGGCCAAATAATACCAACTGAACAGTGAAAAGATAAGATAGAAAACAAACAGAAGGAAAGCAGGCAGAAAAAAGCTGTTAGGATCGCGCAACCCAATGAACTTAGTGCATTTGCTTGCTGCTTCCTGCCAGAGTATCCAGCTTGCTGTTTGAATTTGCAGCTCGCCGTTTCCCGCTCGCAGCAGTTTCCCGCCAGCGGTACCAGCTAGACGTGTGTCAAAATTGTTTATGGGATGGGAGGGGTAGCATTCCAGACAGCGAGCAGAAGACGCTGGGAACCAAGGTCAACTGTAACTGTCTGTGCCAGGTGTGGGGAGGGGGGAATGAGTGCTAACGAAAAGTATGTTTTAATTAGAGGCTCCGTGCCTTTTTCTCCAGTTCCAGCTTTTTCTGAGATCCTGTAGCATCTTTCTATTAAATGACTTTCCTTTTCAACAAAGAGACTGAGTGAAGTTGTTTTATTTGAAGTTGAAGCCAGTGGTACATTAAGCTGGAACTTGCAGCTGCACCACTCCACCACCTCCACCTCGTCCGTGTGGAAGCCGCGGCCGCAGCACATCAGCTCACAGCCATCAATGGCCTTGGAGATCTTGTTGCAGTGCCTCCCGCTGGTGGCTCCATTAAACTTCTTCAGCACTGAGACTGAGTGAAGTCATTTTATTTGAAGTTGAAGCCAGTGGTCATTACAAAAGCACTGGTTTTGCCTCAAATATACAATTTCTGCATCTTTGCACCTTACTAACATGGTGAGTCACTTTGTCAGAATACAGTGAGTTCTCTTATTGTAGTTGATAGATTCAGACCCACCAGACATGTAAATACAGCTGTTCGCACTCAGTAAATATTAGGGCCTGCAAATAAGTTGATATATAAATGTAGCCTTTGTCCAATACAAAAGTCTTCTCAGTCATCAAGCCATTAAAGAACCCTACTGTCTCCACTATTTTCCCCTTATAGCTGATCAACTTTACTTTTTCTAAGCTCTCTCTCTCTCATACACACACACACTCCCTTTCCCTCCCACATACACAAAGTTACAAAAGAAAGATGAGTAATGGTTCTAAGAAAGTAAGCTCTAGAGAAAAAAGAAATTGTCAATATTATAGTGCAGCTGTTCAATAGGTTAGCTAAAAGAAAGACAGGTTGTTATTAAGAATAGTACATTTATATCAATGCAGTATATATTTGTAGACCCAATGTTTAATATATCAAGAGCTGCAACAGTTGTATAAAAATCAGTCAAACACTGATTTATAACTAAATTTAGCAGCCTGGTGTTAAACTGGTTCACATGCATGAAAATGCTATGCATTTTTTCATCCATAGTTCTTAATTCTGAACTTTATATATCAGTATTAATGTGGTCCTTCTAGTATTAGTAGTAGTATTAGCTGCTGTTTATTAGCAACTGCCATGATCCCCTGCTTGTCAACTTCTAGTATTCTACAAAATAGGTCAGGCACAATGACAGAATTCCATATCAGCTATAAAACAACTGACTTGATCATTGTAAAGTGTTCATTGCAAGGGGAATTAAAGCTAAATTTGAATAAGCAAACATGTATAGAAAGGGAGTTATTCCATTCTAATGTATACAGAGTAAAATAAAATAAAATAAAATAACTTGTGAGAAATGCAAAAAAGAGAAAAATTGCATTAATATTTTCACTCTGAACTTCGGACTAAGGTTGCAGTTCTTTGGGCATTCCACTTGGAAGTAAGAGACATTAAATATGGAAGGATACTTTACCCCAGTCTGAAATGTTCTTAACAGATATGACTTTCAACAGAGTATCTCTCATCCTGGTACTAACTATATCAGTATTTTGATGGATTACAATATGGTGAAAGCTGTCTTACTGAAATCTCATCATTCCCTTTAAGCTAAGTAAGTGAGTATCAAGAGAATGAAAGCTGAGGAAACAATTTTTAAAAAAGTTAAAATTAAAAAGAGGCACTTTCTTCCAAAAACAACATAATGAAATATCAAGACTCTGTTATGGAAGAAAAATGGGAAATGAGGCACAGGAGATATAATATTTATTCATTCATGCAGTTTATAATATCCTGCAGGAAGCCAGAGTAAGATTAATGCGTATCAGTTTGGTATCTTGTGTTGAACTTTATGGGAAATTCCTACTGAAAAAGCAGAGAAAAGGCAGCATACTGTTTAACAGACATATTGTTTAGTCTTCCTGTCCTATCATATTGAAAGCCAGTGTGATGTAGTAGTTAGGCAACTAGACTTAGCTCAGGGAACTCAAAATCACTTTGTGTTCACACAATATGCTTATTCCTAAATCCAGATTAACAAAAAATGATTGCTATGTTCACATATCATGCTGTGGCCAAATAAATAAGCCATATTACAACTTCCTGTAAATGTCTGGTTCCCATAACATGCTATGACAACACCTGGGTTTGCAATAATGGATTGGAACACAAACCATTCCACCTCATTTTAACCTTGTCTAGTAAAGAGTGTTGCTCTTGTCTAACATACCTGTCCTAGGACATTGTGGAGCTAAAAGCAGGGGAATTGTATAAGCTCCTTGGAGGAAGGGAAAAATGAAAAAATGCCTGCCCCTGTTTAAAAGGCATCTTAACTATACTACAGTAGTGAAGTCACTTCGTTAACTATAGATTCTGATTACTGCCTTCCTGTTGATAAACAGTATTATCTCCTCTGTCAACAACCTGAAATAAATATCCAATTTCATCTAGAGGTTAAGGCTAGAAACCAGGAGACCATGAGTTCTAGTCCCACCTTAGGCATGAAAGCTGGCTGGGTGACCGTGGGCCAGTCACTCTCTCTCAGCCCAACTCACCTCACAGGGTTGCTGTTGTGGTGTTGTTTCTCTTGTTGAAGAGAAACTTCCTACTGGTGCAGAAATTATATATCGAACAGATGGAAAGCTTTTTAATCTTAGTAGGCTGAAAGCAAAAAATAAGGTAATTGCAGCTTCTGTTATAGAACTTCAATATGCTGATGATAACGTAGTCTGTGCACACTCCGAGGAAGATCTTCAAACTATCCTAAACATCTTTGCAGAAGCATATGAAAAGCTCTGCCTCTCGATTAACATTAAAAAAAACCAAAGTGCTTTACCAGCAAGTTTGAACCAATCCCTCCGCAGCGCCATCAATCCAGCTTAAAGGTGTGTCACTAGAAAATGTCGACCACTTTTCTTATCTCGGCAGCCATCTATCTACAAAAGCCGACACTGACGCTGAAATTCAGCATCGCCTGAGCTCTGCAAGTGTAGCTTTCTCCCGAATGAAGCGTAGAGTGTTTGAGGATCGGGACATTCGCAGGGAGACCAAAATGCTTGTTTACAAAGCCATTGTACTACCAACCCTTCTGTATGCCTGTGAAACATGGACCCTCTACAAACGCCACCTCCAACTTCTTGAAAGATTCCATCAATGCTGCCTCCGAAAAATTCTGCAGATTACTTGGGAAGATAGGCGGACTAATGTTAGCGTATTAGAAGAAGCGAAAACCACCAGCATTGAAACAATGATCATCCAACATCAACTTCGCTGGACTGGCCATGTTGTTCGAATACCTGACCATCGTCTTCCAAAGCAGCTACTTTACTCCCAACTTAAGAATGGAAAACGGAATATTGGTGGACAGCAAAAGAGATTCAAAGATACTCTCAAAGCTAATTTTAAAAAATGTAATATCACCATTGAGAACTGGGAAGCCCTAACTCATGAGCGTTTCAATTGGAGGTCATCCTTTATTAATGGTGCTATGGACTTTGAAGAAGCACGAGTACAGGGCGAAAGGGAGAAAAGAGCTAAAAGGAAGGCACGTCAGGCAAACCCTCATCATGACCGTCTCCCACCTGGAAACCTATGCCCTCATTGTGGGAGGTTGTGCGGATCCAGAATTGGCCTTTATAGCCACTTACGGATCCACCGTTAAAATTTTACCTTTGGAAGACAATCTTACTCGGCTACGAGTGATCGCCAATGATGATGAAAAAAAAAGGATGGTTGTTGTGGGGAAAATAGGAGGAGGAAGGAGTATTAGGTACGTTTGCTGCCTTGAGTTATTTATAAAAATAATAAAGGCGGGACAGTAAGTAAGTAAGTAAGTAAGTAAGTAAGTAAGTAAATAAATAAATAAATAAATGTTTCCTCGACATGAGTTGTCATGAAAACAAAAAACTAAGTCTTGAAAGGTAAATCTAAGCCTTGAGGCCTAAACTTTCCTTCTACTAAGTTTATGTAGTAATAGCCAAGTTTAAGTTAAACTGGTATAACATAAAGTTAACTGGTATATACTGGTTATAATTTTTCTTTTAAAAAGGAGGGGGAATGCCAGTCCTCAAGAGATCACATACCCTGTACATCTCAGATCTTGTCACATTTCAATCCAGTTTCTTGTAACTGAAAAAGCTCTAGCTAATTGCCACAGTAAACATATTAAGCTTTAGATCTCAAAAGATAATTCTGAAAAATGATCTTATTAAAATTTTGGAAGTGAAAATAGGCAGCTAATAGCACATATAAAGCACAATCCTTTCTGAAGGTGTACCATAATATCCTTTTCTCACACTTTGCAAACAATGAAACTTGGACCGTAGTGGGGTTCACACAAATTAAGCCATGACAATGCGAGAAACCGAATCCTTATTGGTTGAGGGTCAATTACTGGTGGCAAAGCCCTAAAATGGGGAAATGGATTGTACTACTCCAGACTACAAATGGAAGACCACCTTCATGGGCTTTAAAGCTAACCACATGGTACCTGCAACTGTGGGGATGGGGTGGGGAAAATCCCCTGGGGTGGTCTCTATTCACTGAAAGCCAGCAGTTTCAAAGTACAGAGAGTTGATTCTGTCACCCAGCCCTCACCATGTCATTGGATGCTAAAAACTATTACTTCCCTTGTGACAGATGCTCCAGTGTCAGGATTTATTCAACATTCAAAAATTAAAATCAAGGAGGGTGTATAAGCGTCTTCTTCGGACAACGCTGGCTCTTCGGCTAACAAACGGAGATGAGCACCGGCCCCTAGAGTCGGACACGACTGCACAAATGTGCGGGGGGAACCTTTACCTTTTTAATAGTATAGGCAGTGGACAGATAACCTTCTCTTGAAGGAAGAAGAATTACTTTTACTGCTTCTGACCCTCTCGCAGAGGAAGAGGAAGAGGAGGAGAAGCAGAAGAAGTTGGTTTTTTTGGTAACTCTACACAAGCTGTGTGTAGCTTTATGCAGTTCACTAAGCCATCTATTAAGATCTGCCTAGTTAAACCTCCTAGGTTTTTCTCCCACTCTGGAATTGCAAAAAGAGGGGGAAAAAAGTTGTTGCCAAGCAGCTGGTACACCAAAATACACAACCACTAATTGGACTCTTCGCTGGTTCAAGTTGTGCTAGTTTGCTCTGCAAACATTACGTAGGGAAGGAAAACTGACTAAGAAGGCTGACTGTGCGATGGGAATGTGTTTGGTTCGTTTTTCTAGCCAACCTCATGGTGAAATTATCTTAAGTGGCAAGGGAATTCTGAATTGGTTAATTTCACTCTTGAAGGGAGGACTTATTTTTAAGCAGCCTATACAATTTTGAAATCACAGAGAAAAGGGCAGGGACAGCCACAAACAACCTTCTAAGTTAATCAAAACATGCCCCTTCTGTGCAGTCTTCTAAGAACAGCAGTCAAGGCAGCTGAGCCTCAAAGTAAAATACTTCTCTGTTTCTTTTCTTCCTTCAGATTAGGCTCTGGGTACACATGTGGATATGCAACCATTTTTGTTTCACGCTCATTAACACAACATTAATTTTCTATATTTCCAAGACATGGTAATTATTAACTGGGTTTAGATATCATGCTTAGGCATGTTTAACTATGATTTCTTGAATAACGATCAACATAATAAGCTAACCATTAGGAAAAAATTCTAATAGTAAAAGTAGCTTCATAGTGGGGGGAGGGGTGAATGGTAAAACATGTGACATAATGGAAACCATGTGACTTTGAGCTTTGATGTCACAATGGACATTTCATTTTCATGCCAGCACAGTTTGTACAGTGAGTTGACAGTGGAACCAATTGCCCAGAGAGACAGTAGGGTCTCCTCACGGGATATTAATCAGCCATCTTCCAGGATGCTTTAATCTGAGCAAGAGGTTGGACTTGATGGCCTAAACAGAGTCAGTTCCAATTCTATGATAAACCAAACAAAGGATTTAATGGTTTAATATAATATGTGAACCTAGTCACTGACACGGTGCATCTTACTCATCAAAGGCACTGTCTAAAATCTGGTCACACTTCTAAGGGTTTGGCTTGGCTTTTCTGAGGTAAGCACCTTAAAACCCCAAACAAACCAACAATCCCTCCACAACACAGTTTAATTGGACTGAGACATGCAAACTGTGAACGCGCTACACCACCTTCTCTAGAAGGGCAATTCTCAGAGCTGGACATCAACAACTTTACACCAGTTCCTTGCTTCTTCAAACTGAATGTTTGTTTCACAGCAGTACAGCCCAATTCTCTCTAGGAATACTGAAAAGACAGCCAAAATTCAGTGGAACTTGCTCCTGTGTAGATGTGCGTAGGCAAACAATGGCAAATTTATATTATAATCCTCAACAGATTTGTGTAGAGTAAACCTAATTAAAAACAAGAGGGCATCCTTATGAATAAACACACCCAACACTGAACAATTAAAATCCCTAAGCAGTGACTAATGAGTTTTTTCCCCTAACTCTTCTGATTCAGATAAAAAGAATCATCTGTCTTACTAATACAAATGATAAATCAAGAAGTGCAATTGTATCTGCAAAAACTTGAAGCAATGATTTGACAGAATAGCTGTTTCAAGTTCTTTTGGGAGGGAAAAAAACTTTCTAATTTCAGATTGTTCTGCAAGAATCTAAAAGAAAACCTACTGTACACATTCTATTTTTTCCCTCTTGCTTTTGCCCGGATTGTTTAAATAAATTATTCAGCCAGTATTTGAACGTTTGTAAAACTATTTTTAAGTGGAAAACCTTCATTAACAATCCATCAATAATAATGGTTTGCTAAAAAAAATATCTCAGCTGTTGCAGAATAAATTAATTACAAGCTACCTTATTTTTATGCAAGGTTTCTTTAAAAAACAAAAGCTAAGTAAAAATAGACAGCTTTGCAAATGTATTGATGCTATTATTATTATTATTTGCATTCAAAATTCAAAGGTCTTTCAAATTTACTGATATATCTCATTTATATTTCTCCATAACTGGCAGTGGACCTCTGGGAATTCTTGAATGCACTACAAAAGGAAATTACCAATTTCAGGTATTAAAGAAGAATCCTTATTCTGCATTGCATTGGCATGAGCTGCAACTCATAATGTTTGGCTAATATGGGTAATAATTTGCTCATAATGAGTTCAATCCAGTTAAGCTGATATCAGTCTCATTGCTTCCAATGAAAGGAAATTAAATAAATATATGCTAGATGGTGCAGTCTACTCAGCAGTTAGTCCCTTTGAGTTTAATCAGCTCTACTCTCAGATGCAGCATGTAGAGTTAGAGCTTAAATCTCTTGAACTGATATCAGTGGTGTTGGGGCTTAATAGGCTTAGTTTTGGCTAAAAAAGGTAAAGGTTCCCCCCGCACATTTGTGCAGTCGTGTCCGACTCTAGGGGCCGGTGCTCACCTCCGTTTCTTAGCCGAAGAGCCAGCGTTGTCCGAAGACGCTTCCACGGTCATGTGGCTGGCATGACGCGCGGGGAACGCTGTTACCTACCCACCGAAGTGGTACCTATTCATCTACTTGCACTTGCATGCTTTCGAATTGCTAGGTTGGCAAGAGCTGGGGCGAGTGCGGGAGCTCACTCTGTCACGCGGGGCTGGAGATTCGAACCTTCGAACTTGCAATCTTCCGATCGACAAGCCTGGCGTCTTACCCGCTGAGCCACCACGCCCCTTTATCTAAAATCTAGTTTTGGCTAGATTGTGCCAAATCATTCTGCTCACAACCTGTAATTCATCAATACACCAGATACATACAGATCTCAATGAAGTTGCAGTTAGTTGTGATAAAAGCCTAACTCTTGTTGACGTGGTAGAACCCGTTATTAGGCTAGCCACTATCTTGGTTTTTTGACACCCCCCTGCAGATACCCCTGCCATTTTCAACTGCCAGTGAGGGCTCCCACCACCAAATGGTCCATTGTTCAAAACGCTACCACTAAAAATTTAAACTGGATGTTGGAGGAAGGTGATGCTAAAATTTACTCCTTGCTATCTAGTTTTCCGTGTACTGCATATGACAGTTATTCTAAGTTACATGGAAACACATCATGTAGGCCCCACCAGCAGCCTCGAATGGAACAGCCCAAGTCCAAATTTGTCCAACTAAGCCAAAATCCGTTAGTGGCTGAGCCAGTCATAAATAGTTAATTGGTTTCAGTGGGACTGTGATCCACCTTTCTGAGCTGGTAAACCTATTTCTACAGCATTTTACTTCTGGCCTTCAGAGAATTAAAAGGAACAAGAAAGAAAGAAGAAATAAAAAGAGATGAATAAATAAAAATGCCAGATGAAGGTGTACCATCCAAAGCTTCCGAGCTATTTTCACTGGCTTGATGACAGATAAGTTGCATAAAGGGAACTATATCCTTCAACGGTCTTGAATTTTACAGACAGTTTTGGCTACCACAAAAGACTTCTGACATATTGGAAGCGGCGCAAAGAATGGTAACAGCAAGAATAATGAGATGGGAACAAGGAGAGATTAAAGGAACTGGAGATGCTTAGCTTTGAGAAAAGATAATCAACAATTCTAGCAGTCTTGTAATACCTAAGAAGACGTCACACCAAGGAAGTCCATGATCTGTTCCTACAAAGAACTTAAATTACAGAAAGGCAGATTTCCATTAAATATCAGCAAAACTTTTTAACAGTACAGTTTGACACTAGGACTAATTTCAGAAAGAGGTGCTGGCCTTTCCTTCATTGGATAGGTTCAAGCAGAGACTGGATAAACACTTGTCAAGCAATTTTAATTGGGATTTCTGCATGAGTAAAGGGTTGGAATCAATTATCTGAATGGCTCCTTCTAGTTTTATGATTCTAAGCACTAGAGACAGATTTCCGCTCAGCAGCAATTTCTCAGTCTAATTGGCCAAGAGTGAAAGGAACAAAGAAAAATAGAGGATAGATATGATGAATTTAATTCTTTGCATACCATAATGGCATTGCAAATATAGTATGTTTAGATTTGTGCTGTTATTCTCTGAGAATTCTACCCACCAACAATCTTATAAAGTCTACAATTGAATTATCTAAATGTACATAATCTTGCTTTAAAAAAATCAGTTTCCATCACCACAGGGGAAAGACAGAACATGCAGAACAACATAACTTAAAGATAGAACATTGTATCTTGTTAGTTTTTATTTTTCAACGTTTGTCTGTGAAACAGCTCTTCTATTGTTCTGCAGTATATTTGGTATTAAGACACACCTAGTACTTAGCTTGATATTGTACAGAAGAGATTTTAGGAATGTTAGCTCACCAACTTATGGCACTACTGATAAACAATAGCTAGTTATTCATTAAATAATTATTTAATCAAGTAACATTTATTTTTGAAGTAATCTTTTAATTAAAAGAAAAAGTTTGAAGTGTTTTTTTAAGCCACCCAGCTTAAGTACAATTACGTAAAGTTAAACACATTTAAATATTGTTATTTATTGCATTTACATTCTGTCTTTTTTTCTGGAAGCTCAAGGCACATCATGGAAGATCTCTCGTAATGTTATCCCTACAACAACCCTGCAATGCAGTCTGGCCTGAGAGAGAATGAGTGATCCAACGTCATCCACGTGAGCTCTGTGGTTGGGTGAAAACCAAAGTACAGTTATGAATACTTAGAATTAGACAGTTATAACATGGTCCTGTGAATGTTTACTTTACATCTTTCAATGGGTCTTACTTCCAAGTACATGAATGCAAGATTGTGGTCTAAGGTACAGAGTTGAGTCTCTCCAGTTGAAATTAATGGCACTTCAAAGGGTTTAACGTATGCAGAATTGTTCCCCTTGTTATTAATATTAACAAACATACAGCACAAGCAGCCACCCATTCAATTTCCTCAAGCAATGAATGATTGTTTCTCCTGGGGCAAAAACAAAGCAGCCTCTTTTAAAATGCTTTCCTGTTTTTAATAGATGGCATTTTAACACAAAACCTCTCTAGTCCAGATTCACAAGAGAGATCCATGGAGAGGTGAAGAGAAGTATGCTGCTACTGCATTGTGTTCATTGAAAGGATAGGGAAAAGCCAAATATCTAGTCTAATCGGGACAGGAGAAGACAGCTCAATACTACATCAATGCTGAAGTTGGTTTTCAATAGGGCAAAATGTAAGTCTGGATGGACCAGAATATATTGCAGTGGACAGTTCACAAGATGTATCAGGTGGGTGTCCTATAGTACCAATATCTGATGATAAAATAAATTACTGTACATCACCTTGGTGTTAGTCACTGCAAAGGTATCTTGTTCCAGATTTAATGTAAGAAAAAGGCTGATACACTAAAAAAAATGCCTTAAAGAGAGACAGATACATCCCAAAACATTCCTGTGAAGTAATAACTCCATTCTCTCTCATCGATATAGATACACAAGCATAGCTAAACTGTTCTGCATTCGCAGTTTTGCAAGGCATAGGGTATGTAATACTGCAGAGAAAGAGAAAAAAGTCTGATTATTTTTTTCAAAGAAGAGGATCATGGAGATCATTGGAGGGTAGAGATCATTTTTCAACTTAGGCTGAAACAGGGATTGATCCTACAAAATGAAACAAGAGCTAATCTCTAAAATGGAGAGTGAAAGTGTTGGAAAAGAGAAGGAGGAAGAGAGAACAATTACAGATTTCACAAAAAGGTTAATGCATTCTTGGTTGTTTCCAATTGGACTAACCACTAGTCCCCCATTCCTGTGTCCCAAGATAGGACTCCAAATGCACACTCAGAAGTAGACTCTCCCTTTGCACAAAACTCCCCGCTTTAAACTCTCCCTTAGTTTTTCATTATTGTCAGTAGACCTAAACACAGTCCTTTAAATGCCCTTATATGTTAGTATAACCCACCCACCCCCAAAGAATGAAATGTAGATTCGCTGTAATATATAATCTGAATCGTTCGTGTATGTACATCCCAACAGTACTGCCTGAACCATTTATTTCAGGGAATATTGTTTTATATTTGGTAGCACTGAGCAGTTTTTCTTTGTCTTCTCTGTTTGGGAAGAAAAAAAAAAGACGCATCCTTCTGTTTGCAAGAACAAAAAAAAAAAGTAAACGAAGAACGCAATTTAATTTGACATGCGTTTGAATACTGATGGGTCGGTTAGTTCTTTCATATATATTAGCAATAGTAATCATTATCTTCAAGATTATAATAACAGCCACTCAAATATATACAAACACCAAAATCAATGTCTTTTGGCGAGGTCCCCACAAAAAGAAGTCAACAAAATCAAGACAGTACCACTGTTTGCAAGAGCCCAGGAGTATCTGTTTCCAAGCGCGACCTTTCTGGATGGGGGTTCTGGGGCTCTGGGGCAGAAGTCGAGGGGATGCTAGAATCCCGGGCGATTTCCCCTGGACTGGATGATCCTTTTCCTTGGGGTGTCTCATACGAATCGCCTGCCAGGGTGCTGGTGCCGGTGCTGCTGCAGTGGTCCCGTTCATACTCCTCTTGTGCCCTCTGCATTTTCCGCTTCTTCATCTTCCTCTTGTGAACTTGGAAGGTGATCAGGGAAAGAAGGACCAGGCAGCAGATGAGGGCGACCAAGACAATTAAGACAAAAGTGGACGAGAAGGACTGGAAGAACTGCCCCATTTGTGTGATGCAAGTGCTGCTGGCGTTGGAAGAGCCAGATGTCCTATTCCAAAGGCAGGGGGGCGGGGAGAGGCTGATCCCTTTGGACAGCTCGGCACTCATTGAGGAGGGTCGTTTGCTCTTCCCCCCCCCTCAAAAGATGCTGCAGAGGTCTCCGCTGAGATGCTCGCCACCTTACACTGGGGAGGGAAATGCCTTGCCCAGCCCTTCACACCTCCCTCATTCTTCTTTGCTGGAGAAAAGGAAGGCGAAAAGATAAATAAACGTTCCATGCCTTAAAACAAACCGAACAGACACCCTTCGGCCCAAGCGAGCGACCTTTCTTCGCGATTTTTCACCCTCCTTTCAGCCACCGCCTGATTTCCACCCCAAAAAGAGCTACAGCCCAGTGGTGGTATTTGAAATAAGCAGGCACAGTCTGTTAGGGGCGAGATCTTCAAAGGTAAGAAATCGGGGACTGCATTGTATGAATCCCCGCTGTCCTCCACACCCCTTGCAAATTCGTGGGTCGCGGTTGCTGGCTGCCACAGAGATTTAAATCTATATATACCAGCAACCACATCCCCCCCGCCGCACCCCGCCAATTACTCAGCAGCTTGATAGCTCGGACTACCTGACCATTTCCCCAAGTTCTCGAGGCTGAGAAAGTTTGGACGTTGTGCAGCTTCTGGGGTTTTCTCCCCCGGCCACCCACCCACCCCCACGGCAGCACCCGCCACCGGCGACACCCCGCCTGCATGACAGCTAACCCCGCAGGCGCCTCCGGAGGAAGACCCGCTGCGCGGAGCAAAGGCGAGCCTTGTGAGAAGGAAGGAAGGAAGGAAGGAAGGAAGGAAGGAAGGAAGGAAGGAAGGAAGGAAGGAAGGAAGGAAGGAAGGAAGGAAAGAAAGAAAGAAAGAAAGAAAGAAAGAAAGAAAGAAAGAAAGAAAGAAAGAAAGAAAGAAAGAAAGAAAGAAAGAAAGAAAGAGAAAGCTGCGCTTCTTTAGCTCACCTGCTCCGGGGGGTCTGCGGAACGGGAGGGAGGGCGAGAGAAGGAGGGTGGCGAGGATGCCCCCGACCACGGGCTGCGGAAAGCGTTGAATGAAACGGGCAAAGCCGCCGCCGCCGCCTCTCGCAAAAAGTGGGCTCGCAGCCTATAGCCAGCCCAGGCGGTGACATCACGCAGCCAAGGTCTCCGACTGGCTGCGCTTCCCGCCGCCGTTCCTACTTGTCGCCTCGCCGACACGGGTGTACGAGCCGGCGGCGCCTCCGTGGCCCCCCGACGCGGCCCCTCGGACAAAGCGCGCCCCTTCTGCCCCGCGATGGCGCGGCGTGGAACTAAGGGGGAACACCAAGCACGCTTAAGTTAAGTTCAGACCAAGATCCAGTCTTCAGCACTTCAGGCGAGGGAGCGCGGACCCTGCTTGGAAGTGAGGGACAGCCAAGTTGTTCTGAGCGGCTGCTTTCAGCCCAACCAGGGTTAGCCTAGAAAAAAAGAGGGTCCGCTGCCACTTCCTCCAAATAACAGGTATTTGGAGGTATTTCGGGAACTGTGGTTTGCTCAATTAGCCTCTGTTGGCCGGGTTCACAAGCAACACACAAAAGGTGGGGTTAGAACATCTCACTTCCGAAAAAATATATAATGGCTTAGTGCTATGTGTGAACCTAGTCGTTTCGTTTCTATAATATGTTTAACCTGCTTACTGAATTAAACCATTTTGGGGTTCACGCAATTCACTGAACCATCAACTGATCAATGCACTACATGCTAAGCCCCGCCCTTTCCATGCCACATACAGTGGTTCTTACCCAGCTGAGCAGCTGTGCAAATGCATCGGTTGTCTTTAACTAACCTAGTTCAGTAGGTGATGTGAATGCAGCCACACTTACCCTGTCTGATCTATCAGCGCTTTTCCCCTCTCAGCCACCTTTTCTGATTCCCGGTCTAAGCGCTATCTCGGCCTGTATAATTTGGTGTTACCCAGAATTGCAATTTTTGTTCTTGTTCAGTCGTTTAGTTGTGTCCGACTCTTCGTGACCTCATGGACCATAGCACGCCAGGCCTTCCTGTCCTCCACTGTCTCCCGGAGTTTACTCAAATTCATGTTCGTTACATCGGTGATGCTATCTAACCATCTCATCCTCTGCCGTCCCCTTCTCCTTTTGCCTTCAGTCTTTCCCAGCATCAGGGTCTTTTCCAGTGAGTCCTCTCTTCGCATTAGGTGGCCAAAGTATTTGAGCTTCAGCTTCAGCATCTGTCCTTCCAATGAGCAGTCAGGGTTGATTTCCTTTAGGATTGACTGGTTTGACCTCCTTGCAGTCCAAGGGACTCTCAAGAGTCTTCTCCAGCACCACAGCTCGAAAGCATCAATTCTTCGGCGCTCAGCCTTCTTTATGGTCCAACTCTCACAGCCATACATTACTACTGGAAAAACCATAGCTTTAACTATACGGACCTTTGTCGGCAAGGTGATGTCTCTGCTTTTTAATATGCTGTCTAGGTTTGCCATAGCTTTCCTCCCAAGGAGCAAGCATCTTTTAATTTCATGGCTGCAGTCACCGTCTGCGGTGATCTTGGAGCCCAAGAAAATAAAATCTGTCACTGCTTCCATTTCTTCCCCTCCTATTTGCCAGGAAGTGATGGGACCAGATGCCATGATCTGGGTTTTTTTAATGTTGAGTTTCAAGCCAGCTTTTGCACTCTCCTCTTTCACCCTCATCAAGAGGCTCTTTAGTTCCTCTTCACTTTCTGCCATTAGGGTGGTATCGTCTGCATATCTGAGGTTGTTGATATTTCTCCCGGCAATCTTAACTCCGGCTTGTGATTCATCCAGCCCGGCCTTTCTCATGATGTACTCTGCATATAAGTTAAATAAGCTTATTATTTTTTGAATTTCGAATTTTGAATATTGAATGCAATACAATACACCTAAAAGGGACAGGGCTTCAATCATGCGGTCCTGTGGCCTTTTTTGACCCCCACCCCAGGAGACAGTGCTATCCGTTCAATCGTGTCTGATTCTCGGCGATTCTATGGACCAGCTCTCTCCACTATTTCCGATCTTGTATAGCTTCTTTTAGTTGTTTAATGCTCTGGCTGGTGTTGACTTTGATGGTGTCTATCCATTGTGGTTTTTGGTGGCCTACAGCCCTAATCATCCACCACAATGGGAATGATGGGAGTGGCAGTGTGGGGCTCTGAATGGGGCAGGGGCAGGACTCAAGATCTGTAAGTAAAGGCAGGGAGTGGGGGGGGTCACCTCTCAGATAGTTGAACAGTTTTGTTGTTGTTTATTCGTTCAGTCGTTTCCGACTCTTCGTGACTTCATGGACCAGCCCACGCCAGAGCTTTCTGTCGGCCGTCACCATCCCCAGCTCCCCAATGGTTGAGTCCGTCGCCTCCAGAATACCATCCATCCATCTTGCCCTTGGTCGGCCCCTCTTCCTTTTGCCTTCCACTTTTCCTAGCATCAGCATCTTCTCCAGGGTATCCTGTCTTCTCATTATGTGGCCAAAGTACTTCAGTTTTGCCTTTAATATCATTCCCTCAAGTGAGCAGTCTGGCTTGATTTCCTGGAGTATGGACTGGTTTGATCTTCTTGCAGTCCAAGGCACTCTCAGAATTTTCCTCCAACACCACAGTTCAAAAGCATCTATCTTCCTTCGCTCAGCCTTCCTTATGGTCCAGCTCTCGCAGCCATAGGTTACTACAGGAAATACCATTGCTTTAACTATGCGGACCTTTGTTGTCAGTGTGATGTCTCTGCTCTTAACTATTTTATCAAGATTTGCCATTGCTCTCCTCCCAAGAAGTAGACGTCTTCTGATTTCCTGGCTGCAGTCAGCATCTGCAGTAATCTTTGCGCCTAGAAATACAAAGTCTGTCACTGCCTCCACTTTTTCTCCCTCTATTTGCCAGTCATCAATCAAGCTCGTTGCCATAATCTTGGTTTTTTTGAGGTTTAACTGCAACCCAGCTTTTGCACTTTCTTCTTTCACCTTCGTCATAAGGCTCCTCAACTCCTCCTCGCTTTCAGCCATCAAAGTGGTATCATCTGCATATCTGAGATTGTTAATGTTTCTTCCAGTGATTTTAACTCCAGCCTTGGATTCCTCAAGCCCAGCATGTCGCATGATGTGTTCTGCGTACAGGTTGAATAGGTAGGGTGAGAGTATACAACCCTGCCGTACTCCTTTCCCAATCTTAAACCAGTCCGTTGTTCCGTGCTCTGTTCTTACCGTTGCTACTTGGTCGTTATACAGATTCCTTAGGAGGCAGACAAGATGACTTGGTATCCCCATACCACCAAGAACTTGCCACAATTTGTTATGATCCACACAGTCAAAGGCTTTAGAATAGTCAATAAAACAGAAATAGATGTTTTTCTGAAATTCCCTGGCTTTCTCCATTATCCAGCGGATATTGGCAATTTGGTCTCTAGTTCCTCTGCCTTTTCTAAACCCAGCTTGTACATCTGGCAATTCTCGCTCCATGAATTGCTGGAGTCTACCTTGCAAGATCTTGAGCATTACCTTACTGGCATGTGAAATAAGTGCCACTGTTCGATAGTTTGAACATTCTTTAGTGCTTCCCTTTTTTGGTATGGGGATATAAGTTGATTTTTTCCAATCTGATGGCCATTCTTGTGTTTTCCAAATTTGCTGGCATATGGCATGCATCACCTTGACAGCATCATCTTGCAAGATTTTAAACAGTTCAGCTGGGATACCGTCGTCTCCTGCTGCCTTGTTATTAGCAATGCTTCTTAAGGCCCATTCAACCTCACTCTTCAGGATGTCTGGCTCTAACTCACTGACCACACCGTCAAAGCTATCTCCAATATTATTATCCTTCCTATACAGATCTTCCGTATATTCTTGCCACCTTTTCTTGATCTCTTCTGCTTCTGTTAGGTCCTTACCATCTTTGTTTTTGATCATACCCATTTTTGCCTGGAATTTACCTCCGATGTTTCTAATTTTCTGGAAGAGGTCTCTTGTCCTTCCTATTCTATTGTCTTCTTCCACTTCCGCACATTGCTTGTTTAAAAATAATTCCTTATCTCTTCTGGCTAACCTCTGGAATTTTGCATTGAATTGGGCATATCTCCCCCTATCACTGTTGCCTTTTGCTTTCCTTCTTTCTTGGGCTACTTCCAGTGTTTCAGCAGACAGCCATCTTGCCTTCTTGGTTTTCTTTTTCTTTGGGACGTTTTTTGTTGCCGCCTCCTGAACAATGTTGCGAACTTCTGTCCATAGTTCTTCTGGGACCCTATCTACTAAATCTAGTCCCTTAAATCTATTCTTCACCTCCACTGCATATTCCTTAGGAATATTAGTGAGCTCATATCTAACTGATCTGTGGGTCTTCCCTATTCTCTTTAGTCTGATTCTAAATTTTGCAATAAGAAGTTCGTGATCTGAACTACAGTCAGCTCCAGGTCTTGTTTTTACCGACTGTATAGATGTCCGCCACCTTTGGCTGCAAAGGATGTAGTCAATCTGATTTCGGTGTCGACCATCTGGTGAAGTCCATGTATAAAGTCGTCTTTTAGGTTGTTGGAAGAGAGTGTTTGTTATGCACAGTGAGTTGTCTTGGCAAAATTCTATCAGCCTATGTCCTGCTTCATTTTGTTCTCCCAGACCATGCTTGCCTGTAATTCCAGGTGTCGTCTGACTACCCACCTTAGCATTCCAGTCTCCTGTAATGAAAATAACATCTCTTTTTGGTGTATTATCTAGTAGGTGCTGCAGATCCTCATAGAACTGATCTACTTCTGCTTCTTCAGCATCTGTGGTTGGGGCGTATATTTGGATCACTGTGATGTTAAATGGCTTACCCTGAATTCGAATTGAGATCATTCTATCGTTTTTTGGATTGTATCCAAGCACTGCTTTAGCCACTTTATTATTAATTATGAAGGCTACTCCATTTCTTCTGTGGTCCTCTTGTCCACAGTAGTAGATCTGGTGGTCATCTGATGTGAAGTGGCCCATCCCAGTCCATTTCAGTTCACTGACACCTAAAATGTCTATATTTAATCTTGACATCTCACCAATAACCACATCCAATTTGCCCTGGCTCATAGATCTTACATTCCAGGTTCCTATGGTGTGTTGATCTTTAGAACATCGGATTCGTCGTTCACCACCAGCACCGTCGGCCGCTAGCCGTCCTTTCGGCTTTGAGCTAGCTGCGTCATCACATCTGGGGCTAGTTGAACGTATCCTCTGTTCCTCCCCAGTAGCATTTTGACCATCTTCCGACCTGGGAGTCCCATCTTCCGATGGTATACCGACATATCTTTGGTTGTACTGATCCATTTAGTTTTCATGGCAAGAATACTGGGGTGGGTTGCCATTACCTTCCCCAGGGATCGTATTTAGTCTGACCTCTCTGCCACGACCTTCCCGTCTTGGGTGTCCCTTCACGGTTTAGCTCATGGTTTCATTGAGGTGCTCAAGCTCCAGCACCACGACAAGGTAACGATCTCCTTTGCTGGAGTGAACAGTTTTATTACCATTTATATTGCCATTCTCTATGTGTTACTGAGAAATAAAACTGACAAGAAAAAATGGGACGCAGCGGGTGCGCTACCTGGAAAGGTACATCTACGACCGGCAGGAGTTTGTCCGCTTCGACAGCGACCTCAGGAAGTACGTGGCCATGACCGAGTTGGGGCAGCCAATAAGAACAAATTGCAGTACCGGAGGGCCCAAGTGGATCGCATCTGCCGATCCAACTACGGGGTGTTCAGCTTCGAGGCGGCCAAGACGAGGCGTCTGATTGGCCGGAGAAGTGAGTCCGGGAGGGAGGAGCTTCCCGGGGAAGTCCATTAAATTCCCCTTATAAAGATTTGCTCCTTATTTATTCTGCGCGCTCAGACCGAGTCCCATAAATATTCCTCTTTTTCCCGGCCTCCAAACTTCCTTCCTCCCTTCTTTTTATTTTTTATTCTTGATTCCGAGTCATTTGGAGTCCGGCAGCTTCTAAACCCAACAAACAAAGAAATAAACAAATAAAGCTGGAAATTATAATTCCGTGTTTAAACCAAGATGTAAACCTCAATCATACACAGTCACCTAGAAACATATTTAAGGATTCCCTTACTAACTTTGCTCAGACTGAAGAAGCTCCTTGGATAAGGAGCGAAACGTTTCCACTGAGAAAATAGAAATCCAGTTGATATGATTCAAGCTACAGACAATTCCACCTGGATGACTGAGAACCTTCATAGACATACTGACAAGAAAAAAGCAATAGCAAACTATTTTAGTATAGTTGCGAAACTACATAGCCATGTTGTCACCCTGTGATGCCCATCAAAAGCAGGTGGAGCTTTGATTGCACAATGGGTAGTCCTTATTTAGTGACCATAATTGGGACTGGCAACTCAGTCGTTAAGTGAGGCGGCCGCTAAGTGAAATCATGACTGTGATTATGATCTTAGTTCAACTTTCCTTTGCTTTACAGACCTGTGAGGACTGGTCGCAAAGTTACTTTTCATCACTGTCGTAACTGCGGTCACTATAGAAGGCGGTCACTAAATGAGGACTACCTGTGCGGTGCCTACCATCTTGACTTTTTTGACCATAACTTGCAAACACCCCTGCTGTTCTGAGTGCCTTCCTTTGCTGAGGTTATACAAGTAGCTACCCAGAAGCCGACTTTCTCAGTTATAAGCTCCTACCCCATCCCTGCTTTATTGTCTTTTCAATGCCCCGCAAATATGTTTTGACATTCCCAGGATTTAAAATCCACATATTGTTTTTTAACATGCCACTGCTTAGAGACATTTTATTTGGATTGCCACTTCTGTTTTTTAATGTTATCTATGTTAATTATTAATTATAGTACTTTGGCCACATAATGAGAAGACAGGATACCCTGGAGAAGATGCTGATGCTAGGGAAAGTGGAAGGCAAAAGGAAGAGGGGCTGACCAAGGGAAAGATGGATGGATGATATTCTGGAGGTGACAGATTCGACCGTGGGGGAGCTGGGGATGGTGACGGCCGACGGGAAGTTCTGGCATGGGCTGGTCCATGAAGTCATGAAGAGTCGGAAGCGACTGAACGAATAAACAACAAAAATGTTAATTATTATGTCTTACTATACATTTTTATTGTTTTGTAATTTTGTATGATTCTAGCCTGTTCTGAGCCACCCAGGGAAAGCCTGTTTCTGAAGGGGAACATGCAAAATGTTAAAATAAATAAAATGAATTTCAATTATGGTCACATCTACATGGATAGTACCCAAAAGCAAGTTATTTTGGCACCCACAGCAGAAAAACTCAAAAGTGTTTCTCCATGGACATTAAAGCATGAGAATGATATGTAATTAATACTGGTTTTTTCATGGCAACTATTCACTTGCCTTTTCATAATATCCCAGATCAGCTGCTAGAAGCCAGTGTCTTACTTTTCCCTAATGTAGGACCTTCCCAGCCAAAAGTTAAGACAGAGAAGGAAATCAGAGAGCAACTTAAAGCTAAAAAAAAATACTGGAAATACAGTTTTCTAAAATATTCCAACTCAGTGTCTATGAAGGTTCTCAGTCATCCAGGTGGAATTGTCTGTAGCTTGAATCATGTCAACTGGATTTCTATTTTCTCAGTGGAAACGTTTCGCTCCTTATCCAAGGAGCTTCTTCAGTCTGAGCAAAGTTGGCAAGGGAATCCTAAATATGTTTCTAGGTAGCTGTGTGACCTTACACCTGGGGCTAGGTCATGGTTATTTTGAGATGTTATTTCTAAGTCCTTTTATCATCTAAAGGAGGATCGTTAAGATCACCATGCTGCTGTTGAGCTTCCAACTCAGTCTAGCAAATAAGATGCACGTGGACCTGTCTCAAGAGTCCTCATCAGACAAGGAGGAGGACAACTAGGAAGAAACATTCCAAGAACCAGACAACAATGGAGCATAGACACATGGGAAGAGATGGACTGGGCATCACTGGCTCCCATGAGAAGGCTGTAAACCCACAACCCTACTGTGCTGCCCCACAGCTCCTGGGAAGAGTTGCCTCAATAATGTTGCCACCAACCTTTTCTCCCCTGGGAGAAAAATATCCTAGTTTACTCAGGAGGAGGCAAATGGCAACCCTCCTTCCATCTCTAGCTTGACCAGTATTAAAAACCCTGTCCTAAAGGCTTTCCTCAAAATAATTATCACTAATTCACTATGTTGACAATGAAGATATCAAAGTGGTAGATGGCTTCTGCCTTTTTGGATCAACCATCAACCGTAAAGGAACAAGCAGTCGAAATATGCTGCAGACTAGCACTCAGTAGAGCAGCCATGAAGGTCTTGGAAAATATATTCAGATGTTGTGATGTGTCTATACCAGAGCTTTCCAAACTGTGTGTCGCGACACAAAAGTGTGTCGCCACACACAGTCTGGTGTGTCGCCACACAAACTGGAAGCGCTGATCATCATCAGCGCTTCCGGGTTTTCCCACGGCGACACACCAACTGCAGCACGCAAAACCCGAAAGCAGCAGCAGCGCTTCCGGGTTTTTGCGCGCTGCCGCACTTCCGGGTTTTCCCGCGGCGACACACCAACGCCGGTTGGTGTGTCGCCACGGGAAAAACTTTGGAAAGCCCTGGTCTATACATACAAAATCAGAATCATCCAAGCCATGGTATTCCCTGTGACACTCTATGGAAGCGGAAGTTGGACTCTGAAGAAGCAAAATAAAAACTTTGAACATTGGTGTTGGAGAAGACTCCTGAGAATTCTGTGGACAGCAAAGAGAACAAAGCAGTGGATCATTGAACAAATCAACCCAGAGTTCTCACTCAATTCATAAATGACCAGGCTCAAATTATCCTATTTCAGACACATGTATGCAAGGACCTTGCTCTCTGGAGAAGGCTCTTATGCTGGGAAAAGTGGAAGGGAAGAGAAGAGGATGACTAGCAGCAAGATGGATGGACTCGGTTACAATGGCTATGAATGCATCATTGGAAGACCTGAAAGACCAGGTATAAATTCCTGATTTCAAAACTAGAAACTTATTTTTTTATCTGCCTCTCAACTACAGGGAAAGTGCTCAAACAGGAAGAAAGATAAAAGGAATTGAAATAAGACCAACTCTCCTCTTTTTAAAAGCCCACCTGACAAGGGAAAACATCTACTTCTGAATAGCTCCTTAACATTTGATTTTCCTGGGTTTTCATTGTATCTATGCCCTACTGGATCAAGCTCATTTTCCTTTAATTGTTTAACTTATTATTAACTTGTATTAACTTCTTAGAAAGATCCTGCACATCTAGGTCCCAGCAGCTACGCTAAGCCTACAACAGACCTTAATTGCCTTCCTGGGACCCAGCAGACTCTGATGCGGATCAGGACCTTCCTCCAAATATTTTTCAAGAATGCCGCCACCATCTTTAGGTCAAATGTCAGGAGATGGCAGAGGGGCGTGGTGGCTCAGCGGGTAAGACGCCAGGCTTGTCGATCTGAAGATCGCAAGTTCGGAGGTTCGAATCCCTAGCCCTGCATGTGGAGTGAGCTCCCACACTAGCTCCAGCTCTTGCCAACCTAGCAATTCGAAAGCATGCAAATGCAAGTAGATGAATAGGTACCACTTCGGTGGGAAGGTAACAGCGTTCCGCGTGCATCATGCGGCCACATGACCAAGGAAGCGTCTTCGGACAACGCTGGCTCTTCGGCTAACAAACGGAGATGAGCACCGGCCCCTAGAGTCAGACACGACTGCACAAATGTGCGGGAGGTACCTTTACCTTTACCTTTACCTTTACCTTTACCTTTACCTTTACCTTTACCTTTACCTTTACCTTTACCTTTACCTTTACCTTTACCTTTACCTTTACCTTTACCTTTACCTTTACCTTTACCGGAGATGGAGAGGTGTAATAGTGCTTGGCTAAGTTGAGAAGCTAGACTGGGCCATTTTGGGAATAAACTAAAGAACCTGTCCAACTGTGCTTGGGTGGGACCACAGGGTTCTGGTACGCAGGTACTGTAAGTTGGACATAGCAGTGGCTGCTTGAACAATGTAAATCCACGATGGCCATTCACGATTCCCAGCTCGACAGAATCCTTGCTACCTGGACATCCTTGGCATTTGACGTCAGCTCGTTTCTTGACTTATCAGTGTGTGTACTCCTTCAGACTGTTTCCCCAATAAGCTTGCTTTTTTGTTCTTAATGTGGACTGGCTTTATGAGGATGAGACTGACTTGATGGAGTAATAACCCAGTTAATGAACTGTCATTCATGAGACCAGGACAGTTTCACATATTGTGCTAAATCATGCTTTGTTGAGCTAACCATAGTGTTCCAAGGTTATATCTAATGCTGACCTGCAAATGGCAATACACTTTTTAATAGCTCGATCTGAGCATCATGCATGAACTCAGCCACCAAATCTATGAAAACCTTCACACAACGCCTTGCACTTTGACTGATGAGAAGGTTCTATGGATGCCAGGAAGAGATCCAGAGAACCAAGCAAGTCCATTTTGTTTCCTATGTTGCATTAAAAGACACTCCGTTTCCTCTCCTCCCCCAAACAACTGCTTGTTTAAATCTGCTCTTCCCTCATTCAGTTCAATTCTCTCATTCGTACAGTTCATAAGAACAACAGTTTTATGGGCCTTTGAGATAAATAAGACTGCTGGAAGGAAGACTCCATTACCCTTACTCATGAGAAATTTCATTTCTTGCTTCCAGTGTCTAAACTAAAGCAATTCTGCCTTTGCCTGCTGTCCCCCTCCCCCAGCAACATGTGAGCATATAAAAATATCTTTCTCTGGACCTTACTCCATACATTTGAGGAAGTGGACAGAGATCCACAAAAGCTTATATAATGATAAATGTGTTCTTGTGCGCCAACCATCTAACATGGGTACCCTTTCTGAAATCACAGTTTCTGGTATTAGAGCTTTTTATTTCCTTTCATCATGGAAAGGAACCCTTTGACAGCACATAGCCGGCTAGAGTTTCTGATTAAATGGAATGTGCACTTTACTTTGCAATCAAAGCTGAAATGGTTTAATGACTAATTAAACAAGTGCTGCATACCTACTGAACCCATTTGTGGCCATACAGTGCTGCAAGTAGATGTAGATGCAAACTGTGGGGTGCAACATAAAAGCCCACTTTTCTACACATGTGAATCTACCTAGCAGTGCAGAGAAACTGCCTCAGTATCCCTAGAGTGTTCTGAAATGTTTAAGTAAGTAAATATTACTCTGTATTTATTGCTATGCATATTGCTGCACAAGACCATATGGTCTCCTAAATGAAGATGTAAAATTGTAAAAACTGGAAAAATTAGGAAAGAACAAGGAAACCAATTTAAATAAGGGCTTAGAAGGAAATGAGTTGCCTGTTGCCTTGCATGTGTATGTGTATGTCCCCTTTATGGGTAGCGTATAGCAATGTTTAGCTCCAAGAAAGTGAGCAATTTCTATTGCACTGTTGCCATTTCCATTTTTTGAACTTCCAATAAATGTTTTTTTTTATCTTTGACTGCTTCCAGCCTTATATCACTTCTCTTCAGAATAGTGCAATTTGTGTTACGTAGAGATAAGACACATTGAAACCCACAGCTCTCAGCCCTCTGCAAATGGAGAAATGGTGGCAACAATGAGATGGCACAGCTTTTAGTACAATATGATATGATGCCTATTCCTATTCAGGGCCAAAAGGTCACTTCCAGAGCAGTGGCTGTGTTATCCTGTCAAACGAAGCTTGTGGCACCTTAAGATGAGAATCCACTTGATTCTCAGCTGCACGACATAGTGTGCTCTGTTAGCAGGGATACAGTATACTTGTTTGTGGATATTGATGCAAAGGAGAGGAAAATCAAGCCAGATGTTAACACATATGCATTCTGTATATGCATGTCTATCATGCTATTCTAGTTTAGGATAAGAAAAACCAAGTAGTAAGCAAAATTTATTTGTTTGTTTGTTTATTTGTTTATTTATTTGTTTGGTGGCTCAGTGGGTAAGACGCCAGGCTTGTCAATCGGAAGATTGCAAGTTCGGAGGTTCGAATCCCTAGCCCCGCATGACGGACTGAGCTCCCGCACTAGCTCCAGCTCTTGCCAACCTAGCAATTTGAAAGCATGCAAATGTAAGTAGATGAATAGGTACCACTTCGGTGGGTAGGTAACAGCGTTCCACACGAGTCATGCAGCCACATGACCACGGAAGCGTCTTCAGACAACACTGGCTCTTCAGCCAACAAATGGAGATGAGCACCGTCCCCTAGAGTCGGACACGACTGCACAAATGTGCGGGGGGAACCTTTACCTTTTACATCTCACTATAAAAGTGACTCTGAATTAAAGGTAGGTGATATAATAAAGGAAATACAGTTTATACCAACAACATTGATTATGCTTCTTCATTTTTTCTATCCTCATAAACCATCCTTGTTTGCACCACAGACACATAACATTATTCTTTAAACTTCTCAGGTCTCTTTTTTTAGGATCTCATTAATTCCATCTAATCAATGTTTTCTTGGTCTTCCCCTTCTTTTCAACCCATTCCCTCTTCATACATTTATTTTGCCATTTGATTGTCATTCATTCTTTCTAAGACAAAGCAACCTCAACATACTCCTCCTATTCTGGTCAGTGATTATGTATTCAGCCCACATTCCTTCAGCACCTACTTATTCTTGAACCAACCATTTCTTGTTTTACCAGACACACTTCTTAAGTAATCCATTCCCACTGCATTCAACTCCCTTTTATGTTTCTCCTAACTAAACTGTCACTTCCACATAACAAAGTGTCCAGAAACATGCTCATACACAGAAAATTTCACTTCTTTTGACATTCATTCCTCAGAACAAACCATATTCTAACCACTACCTTTCTACTAGTAGTACTTTCATGACTTAATATTTTTCAATCCATTTGTATACAAATTCATGTACTTACTCCAATTTTTCACCATTTATGTATTACTTGCCATCATTCACTCAATTTTCCGTCTCAAACACAAATACCTTATCTTTGAGACATTAATTTTCAGATCCCTACTCTCACGGAATCATGCAGTCTGTATAATACTCATTGCAAATCATTCAGGTTCTCAGCCAACCACACTGCATCATCTGCATAAAAATGCAGCATTATCTGCATTCATGTCGACAAACAACACACTTCTATCATCACCATAAGCATTATGCATTTATCCATAAATACATTAAACATCACATATCCTTGTCTTACTCCTAGCTCAATTTTGAAGCACATGCTAACCATGCCATTTATTCTTATGTATGCATTACTTACAGTATGTATCACTTTTATCACCTTCAGCAACCAAACTTCAATTCCATATTTCTGCAAAGCAGTTCATAATTCAAGCTCTTTCACTTTATTATATCCTTTCTCAAAATCAACACTTGTACAACAAACCCTATTTCTCATATTCATTTATCTCTCAAAGATCTGCTGGAAAGCAAAAATCTGATCTGCGTACCACATACCACACTGGAAGCTGCATTGTACTATCCTAATTGTGCTCATTGTTACTTCTTGGACCCTTTCAATCAGAATTCTGTCAGACACATCCACAGGTACCTTAATAAACTAATCTCACTGCAATTTCCCTCTTTATATAAGGCAATAAAAACATTAAAAACATTCTTTTAATTTCCAGGCATATATCCTGTCTTTACACATGCATTAATCAAGTTGCACAGCCAAGCCATAAGCAAATCAGATTCACATTTTAACATTTTTCTAGTGATGTTGCATCTACCCACAAATATTCACACAGTATTTATGACTTTCATCGTTCTTCCCCCTCTGGATGCTATCGTTTACAGGATTCATTTCAATTCCACTGTTCTTAACTATTTTTGACACTCGGTGTCTTGGAATGGAGCAGCATATAAACCAAAGTAATTTTTAAAAAATCTATTCCTTGTGCTCTTTGACCATAATCATTGCAAGTATTGCTTTCTGTTTCTCTATTATACAATATATTTGCCTTATCTTCATTTTTACAGCAATAAAAAAAAACTTTCTCATCCTCTTTTGCTTTTATTTTATAATTCCATTAAGCATCTCTCCATCTTCTCATCAGCATAATTCCAAACACTTCTGTGGCACTTTGGAACATAATTCATTTCATTCTGTTCCAAGCTTCCAAATTTCTATATCAAACTTCTTATGCCAATTTTCTATTTATTAGGTTTGGAGATTAATCTGTTTTCTAATTTTTTCCCCTGCAGGACTTTTTCACTTCTTTTCTTTCTTCCATATCTATTTTATCCCAAGTTCTACTCCTGACACTACCAAATAATGCTATGTCCCACATTCGGAAACTCTGATCGATCTTATATCCTTCACTAATTCTTGCGGTCCTTCATCTAGACAGTCAAATAAATCAGACTATTTGATTTATTCCTTTTCCATGTATATGTTTTGATGCATATTAATAAATTCATTAAATGTGATATAGAGAATATGGAGATTGCCTTGAAGAAGGTTTTCAACTGCTGTTATGTAAACACCAGCTTAGCCTTTAAAACAGGGTTTCTCAACCAGGGTTCCGTGGAACCCTAGGGTTCCGCAAGAGGTCACTAGGAGTTCCCTGGGAGATCACGAGTTATTTAAAAAATTATTTCAAATTCGGGCAACTTCACATTAAAGAAGCAAGTTTCATTCTTTATTTTTAGTTTTAAGAACACTGTTAATGCAGATATACAAGCCTACACATGAAACGAATATAATAATTTTGTAACTTCTGGCCTACATTTGAGCCTGAATGTGCAGGGGTTCCCCGAGTCCTGAAAAATATTTCAAGGGTTCCTCCAGGATCAAAAAGTTGAGAAAGGCTGCTTTAAAGGAAGGAGGGAATGAGAAAGAAATTTGAGATTAACCAGCCTTCATTCTCTTTGGTATAAAAGAGAGGAAGAGAGAATCTCCATCATGCTTTCAAGATACTGTTTTTTATACCCTATAATAATAAAATGGAGTTCCAGTAGTCCTTGTGGAATCTGTTTTCTGACCTGGCTTGCCTTGAAGAGCTGACATATGAATAGACTTATGCTTAATTCACATTTTCAAAACAGACCTTTTCTAAACAGATATTCATCAGACACTATTCTCATCAATTGGGTCTCGAAATTATTTTACTGTACTTATTTGTCTTTTTGACACCCATCCATTCATGTCACTTATCTGCACAACTTTTTCATGCAAAAGGAATTCATTTAGAATGTTGCTCAATTTTTCTCAAAACAAATCCCTGGCTCTTTCATTACCATCATTCACTGGAGCATCACCCCCATAGTTTCTGCACATCCTACCCAGAAAATTAGGGAGTGACTTCTAAGGGACCCCACCTACCAGGAGATACAGTATGAGGAGTACCTCCTCTGTAGGTAGTACCTACCTACAGGAATACCTCTCTGTAACAGCTCCCCACCCCTGGAATAGCTTGCTCCCTGAAGCACAGATGGCCCCCATCCCCATGGCCCTTCACAATGAGGTGAAAACACGGCTCTTCCCAAGGGCCTTTGGGGATTAGCTACATACGGTGGCATCATTTTCCATAACTCCATCATTTTAGTCTTTCACCTCTAGTTGCTATTTTAATTAATTTTATTCAGAATTTGTATTCTGTTTTTAGTATGTAAATTCTGTAAGCTGCCTAAAGTCTGGTTAGTTTGAGGTGGCCAGATAAATTTCATAAACAAACAAACAAACAAACATGCAGCTATCACCAGTCTATTATTTCCTACTTTCTTACTCACCCATAACAATCTAGATGACATGAATTCTTATTTTCTGAAATATATTTTAGTTCATTCATAATTAAACCTATATCTTCCATCCATATATTCATTAACTTCAGTCAGGAATATCAGGCCAACTTTCACAAAATTTGATAAACTGTGACCAAAATGGATTTATGCCTAACAGACAAATCAAAGACAATTTGCGGACAGTAATAAACTTAATAGAGTATGCAAACGTACATAATGAAAAACCTATAATGTTATTATTTTTAGACGCTGAAAAAGCATTTGATAATGTAAATTGGGACTATATAATTAAAACTTTAGAATATAGAAATTTTGGAAATAATTTTATAAAAGCAATTCAAGCTATTTACAAAGTACAGAAAACCAATGTTATAGTGAATGAAGAAGAAACGCAAGAAATAAATATAGAAAAAGGTACACGTCAGGGATGCCCAATGTCTCCATTAATATTTATATTAGTATTGGAAAGTTTATTGGAAAAAATTAGAAAAGATGACAATATTGAAGGAATAAAAAAAGAAACATATAAATTAAAAGCATTTGCTGATGATTTGGTGATAACAGTACAAAATCCATTAGATTCAATAGAAAACTTAAACAAAAAGTTAAAAGAATTTGGAGATTTGGCAGGTTTTAAAATAAATAAACAAAAGACCAAAATGATAAATTTAAATATGATAAAAGAAGAGAGAATGAAATTGGAATATAAAACAGGATTTCAAAATGTGAAACAAATTAAATATCTAGGAGTACAGATAACAGCTAAAAATATAGATTTACTTAAAAATAATTATATCAAAGTATGGAAAGATATCAAAAAAGATTTAGAAAAGTGGGAATCTCTACAATTATCACTATTAGGTAGGATTGCTACAATAAAAATGAATGTACTACCTAGAATTTTGTATCTGTTCCAGACGATACCCATAGAAATTACGGACCAAACCTTTTCAAATTGGCAAAAAGATATAACAAAATTTATATGGCAAGGGAAAAAACCCAGAATAAAATTAAGATATTTACAAGATATAAAAGAAAGAGGAGGATTGGGATTACCAAATTTAAAATTATATTACGAAACTTGCGGTTTGGTCTGGTTGAAAGAATGGATAAAATTGGAAAATACAAATATATTAAATTTATAAGGTCATGATAATAGATTTGGATGGCATGGGTATATGTGGTATAACAAAAGCAAAATCAATAAGGCATTTAGTAATCACATAATTAGGAAATCAATACTAAAAATATGGAACAGATACAAAAATTCTTTACTACCTGCACTTCCATTGTGGACATCTCCTCAGGAGGCAAATGCCAGAATAGAGAATCCAAAAGATTAAAAATGGTTAAGATACAAAAACCTACTTAAATTTAATGGAAATAATTATGAATTCAAAACAAGGGAAGAACTAGAATGGGAGGGTTTTGAATGTCATTGGTTTAAATATCTACAATTAAAAGAACAATTTAAATTAGACCGAAAGACATTTAAATTTGTGAATTCAACAGATAATTGGGATAATATATTATGGAATGAGAATGATCATCTAATATCCAAACTGTATAAAAAATTATTGGATTTAAAAACTAGCGATATAAAAACCAAAAATTACATGACAAAATGGGAAGAAAATTTGGGTAGAGAGATCGGTTATGAGGATTGGCAAACTATCTGGATGAAAAATATTAAATTCTCCTTAAGTAATAGTTTAAGAGAAAATAGTTATAAAATGATTTTTAGATGGTATTTGCCTCCAGAGAGGTTGTATAAAATGAAGTGTTTAAGATCAAATGTATGTTGGAAATGTAATATAAAGGTGGGCTCTTTTTACCATCTATGGTGGACTTGCAAAAAAACTAAAAAATACTGGGAAAAAATTCATGGTAATATTTGCAAAATAATAAAAATAAATATGGAAAAAAAACCAGAATTATACCTATTGGGCCTCATGGACATAAAGACAAATAAGGATCACAAAAAACTACTACACCATCTGATAACAGCAGCAAGGATAATATTTGCGAAACACTGGAAAGAAGAATACATCCCATCAACAGAAGAATGGATGATTAAAGCAATGGAAATAGCACAGATGGACAGATTAACAATTTTAATAAAATGCAAAGAAATTGGAGATTATGAACTAATATGGAATCCCTTTTTAGAATTTCTACAAAAGGACTACAATATAAAATTACCATTGTGAAACTGGGAAAATCAAAAGGAAAAATAGTATAAAGAAAACAAACGTTAAATATGTATGAACAAACTGAAAAGAAATATTAAAAATGTAAAAAATAAACTACATGTGGAAGGAAAAAAAAGTGAAATATGCAAGGAGATAAAGTATAAATATATTAAAGAAATATTAAAGGGAGGGAGAAATATAATAGAAATATAGTAAATATTAAATAAATGTAAAAAGGTTTCTTCGTAAAAGAAACAGGAAGTCTTTTTTAAATTAATTGTTTTATGTGTAACTTTGTTTGTTGTTATATGTAAGTAGGTCTTTTATGTGTTGTAAATCTTTGTAAATGTATCTATCTTTATGTTGTATATTTTAAATAATAAAACTATTAAAAAAAAGGAATATCAGGCCAACACTCAGAACTTATATTCTTCACAAACATACAACATACCTATTTTTCTCCCCTTCCCTTCCCTTCCCTTCCCTTCCCTTCCCTTCCCTTCCCTTCCCTTCCCTTCCCTTCCCTTCCCTCCCCTTCCCGAATTCATGCTTTTTATCATATAAATCTCTTACATTTCAGGTTGCAGTTTTCCCGATGCCATGTGTCAACAGATAGCCCAATCGTGGCTTTGGGCAATTGAGGCTTCTATAATAATACAAAGAATAAATCAGCTTGGTTACTAACCTTACCTGCATCTGTGCCACATGCAGTATTCCTGTTAATAACAAGGAACCAATATCAGTTCTGACAGAGTTTGGCATATTTTGGCCACAAGTGAAGCAAAGCCCTCTGTTACTGCAAGTATCCTTATACTATTCTATGCAAACTAGTATCCCTAATCTAAAGACTGCTTTGCCAGGCAACATATAATTGGCTGCATCCTACCAACTAGGAGATACATTCACTGTCCTGTCAGACTCAAGATATCCAGAGAGTAATTAAATGCACAGTATGTGAATGGAAGGTGATGTAAAGTGCAACAAGTAAGCCAAGTGTCCATCCATGATATTCATGATAACATAATCACCCAATTTGGCTAGGAAGCTCTTATAAAATCTGTTTGGCTCTCTTGGTGCTTATCTCCACCTCCCAGCTGATCACTCACCGCTTGATCTATAAACTCCGTTTATGACCTTCTGGTTATGATCGGCCATCCGGAAGACAAAGGGGGTAATTCCTAGGATTCTCCTTTATCCAGGGAACAATTCTGGGCTCCGGGGGATCCTGCCCAAGCCCTAAAACGCCATGCTACCAGGTCTACTTGCGAAGCTAATTTGCAAAGAGACGCTGTTCAAAACGCCATTCCCCTACTTATCACATTCTTAATCCCCCAAATGCCCACTTAAATATCCAAGTTTTCAACAGCTTTCTGAGTATTAATAATGGGGAGGCAGTTCTAATTTCTAAGAGCCAATGAATCCACTGGTGGGAAGTGCCAACTGAGAAGACTTGTCCCCAATTCTCCATTCAGCACACCTCAGGGGAGTAGGGACTCTTAGCAAGTACTCTCTTCCGGGTAGGCAGATGCTATTTAAGGCAAACAATCTTGGATACCAGGTCCTAACCCATGTAGGACTTTATAGGCACTTTGAATTGCACCTGCAAACACATGGGAAACATGTGAACAGCTTTCAATTTTTTTAAATAAAATTTTTATTAAGTTTCAAGACAAAGATAAAAGCTACAAAAAAACAAAAAATGACAGAAAAAGAAAAAGAAACTAAAAAGGTGTGAAAACACAAGAGATTTTTTTTCTTCAAAATTACAGAAAGATGTGGCTTCTGACTTTTAACAGCAAGGATATACAAAAATTTCCATAATCAATCTCTTACTCTATATTAAACCAAAACCACATTATTTCTATAAGTCATTCCACTTTAGCACATGGGTGGTTAACCACCCATGGAACGCTCCAAATAAATGGAGAAAACTTAAAGAAGGTCGATATCTTCCGATATCTTGGCTCCCATCTCCAAGGCGACGGTGGCATCAGCGGTGACGTGCGAGCAAGGGTGAATGCGGCCTGGCTGCATTGGCGAGAACTCACCGATGTGCTTTGGAACCAACAAATGTCAATCCGTCCAAATCTAAGATCTATAAGATGATTGTCCACCCTGTGGCATTGTATGGCACCGAGTGTTGGGTAGCAACAAAGAGTGTAGAGAGCCATCTCCATGTTATGGAAATGCGTATGCTCTGTTGGATATCGGGCATCTCCCTACTTGACCATGTCACAAATGATGCCATTCAACAACAACTAGGCGAGTCATTAATTACAGAGAAGATGAGAGAAAGCCAGTTTCGTTGGTATGGACATGTCCTTAGAGCGGCACCTTCCACTGTCGCCAAAATAGCTTACCATCTTAAAATCGATGGCTGACAGCCATGTGGGCGACCAAAACAGAGATGGCAGGACACCATCAATAAGGACATGCAAATTGATGGGCTACGCCCTGAGGATGCGGATGATTGGGCAAAGTGGTGTTTCAAGATCTGAAAAGCAGACCCTGCAAAAATAGCGGGAAAATGCTAGGAAGAAGAAGATTCCACTTTAGCACATAATAAAAATCACTAAGTACAGTTACTTATATTAAAATTAAAAAAAAATCATATACACCTCCTAAACAACTTCCCCCCAAAAGATAACACATATTTAATTATTCCCTTCCTACTAATATTCTATACCAGAGCTTTCCAAACTGTGTGTGGCGACACACACAGCGTGGTGTGTCGCCACACCACCCGGAAGCGGCGGCGCGCGCATGCACGGCGGCCGCCATGCGCGCGCGCGCCGCCGCACGCCCCCCGTGCCGCCGCACGCCCCCCGCGCCGCCGCACGACCCCCTGCGCCGTCGCCGTTCGCGCGCGTGTCGCCGCCGCCGCCACTGGGTGTGTCGCCAGCGGCGGCACTTTGAAAAGCCCTGTTCTATACATTTCTGTCTACTATAATAAAAATTAAAATGGAAAAGCACATAAATTGTCTGCCATTATACTTAATCGTTAACATCAGTCAAACCCTTAAAGCAAACCAGATAGTCATTCTTTAACCCTTATCCCACTTCAAAATAAACCAGAGCATTTACAGATCCCCACAATGCGCACAGAGCTTTCCTCTTGAAAGAATCACAGCCCAACTGCCCCCCTCAAAAATTCCAGCTTCTCCTCAAGAAACCTCCCATACATAATGACCCCTTCTTTTTCATGGCATTCCACCAGGAAGTCAATTTCACTTATTCCCTTAAATTTCTCCAACTCCACTATCCAATCTTCATCCAGCATCTCAATAGAAATCCCAATTTCACTCTTAGAAGAAACATTTATATCAGTGTTGAATTCCTTGATTTCATCTACCACATCCCCAACCTGATGGCATGTTTTAGATCTCATATTTTCCACAATGTGCTTAATATCTTGCATAAAAGCTTGGTAGATGTCAGATGAAATCTGTTTAAAATCTTGGTGGAAATCAGAAAAAATCTGTTTAAAATCTTCCATGTCTCACGCAGTAGATTATGGTAAGACTGGTAAGAGCTTTCAGCTGGGAGGTGGGGCTCATCATTTTCCAAGCCACGCTGTAGCCTTAAAGGGACACTAAGACTGACCACCCCATTTCTAAATCGCGTGTGTGTATATATATATATATATATATATATATATATATATATATATATATATATATTATATATTATATATATATATAATGGCTTCTTGTTCAGGCCATCATGCAGTGTGCCTTACTTGCACTCTAACAGAATATATATATGATTTAGAAATGGGGTGGCTGGTCTTAGTGTCCCTTTAAGGCTACAGCGTGGCTTGGAAAATGATGATGGCCCCGCCTCCCAGCTGAAAGCTCTTACCAGTCGAACGCAAAACACTGTTTGTGATCTTCTGGCTACAAGCAGCCATCGGGAGGACAGATAGGATGATTCCAGGCATTCTCCTTTATCTGGATAACGTTTCTGGGCTTCAGGAAAACCTGCCTGAGCCCGAAAAAAGTTGCTGCATTATCGGCTCCGCCCGTTTAGCCTGCAAGCACAGCTGTTCAGTCCGCCATTCCCCTCCGGAAGCCCTGAACAGCCTTCAATTTTTGATTTTTTAAAAATGTTCTTTTTTCTTTTTTGAAAACCGATAATTAGTTGCCAAGGCTGGTCGTGGCTAAGAAAGGAATAACAGTGAGGAGCTGAGAGTCCGTTTTCCCTCCCACCTTTTTACTGTTTGGGATTCCTCCCCACATTGCTTTTCTAGCCCATGCTAGCCATAATGAGGCCAAAACTTCAAAACATGCATTGTGACATCACAATGCAAGTATGAAAGGGGCAAAGTTTCTGCTGCAGCATCACAGTGAACATATTCTCCCTTTTCCTGTACCTATGTGAAACATTCAACATTTTATCTTCCTTTCCTCTTCCATGGCCAGTTGCACCCTCCAAGTTCTCTTATTAAAATAAAAACTGCAGGAGTGTCTATATATATCTGGCATGTTATCTCATCTGAGCACCAAAACGGCACCTTTGACATTAATCCAGATGTACAGAACCATGCTCCTCTGTATTATGGCTTCTTGTTCAGGCCATCATGCCGTGTGCCTTACTTGCACTCTAACAGAATTACTTTTGACTACCAAATATTATAACATAATCTCTGAAAAGGCGGTATCATTTGCCAGACTGTCAAGCCATACACTGAACATCTGTGCGCTGGGTTGTTGGTTCCCAGCCTCCCAGGTGGCTTCACACCATTTACTGAAAAGCAGCTATTGATGCCTGCAGGAGCACTAACTCGACGGGAAACCAAATAATTTGGTAATGGCCTGTAAATCAAAAACTGTCATGTACTATAGAGTTTCTTGCAAACAAAGTCACAATTATTGCTAGAGTATAACTAGCAAACTTAGACAAGGCTATTTGGTTTGGCCATAACAATACAGACAGTTAGAGGACACACTCCAGGTCATTCCTCTGAATTTTCAGCTTGCATTTTTTAAAGATAATATGTCTCTTTTCTTCATCATTTATATTCCTATGTATTAATCATGATAGTGCCTTTTGTATTTTTATTGTTATATCCTTCCTGTAATACATAGTATTTTATTGATTTTAGAGTTTTAGAGTTTTTAATGTTTAATGTTGTAAATAACCACAACTCCCAGGGAATTATGATTATTGGAAGGACTCAAAACATAATCATGAATGTCTGTAGCTTGAATCATGTCAACTGGATTTCTATTTTCTTAGTGGAAACGTTTCACTCCTTATCCAAGGAGCTTCTTCAGTCTGAGAAGCTCCTTGGATAAGGAGTGAAACGTTTCCACTAAGAAAATAGAAATCCAGTTGACATGATTCAAGCTACAGACAATTCCACCTGGATGACTGAGAACCTTCATAGACATAATCATGAATGGAAAAAGTAAAATCTCCAAGTTAAACTCCACTGTTGGTGGCTTCCTGGACATGTTCATGAAGTTTTCTTGGCCACTATTCAGACATGGTTTGTCACTGCTTTTTTCTGGGGTATTTTTTTCAACCTCCTAGTCTGGCCTCAGGACTGATATTTTCTGATGGTTGACCATCTAAGTCTGACCCAGCTTTACTTTAAGATCAGCCGAAGTCAGCTAGTTGATGCCACTTAAATGTATGTATTATTTGATACATTATACAGGTACAAATAAATAGGCTAATGCATATCTGAGGCCTTGCCATTTTGCCTTGATTATGAGATCTGAGTTCCTCACGTACACGCAGCAAAAATATCTGTCCATAATTTGCAGGCAGGTTACCAGGGGAATTGGTGGGGGTGGGGGATCGATCAACAAAGTTAAGGTGGAGGCCATGACCACACAATTGAACCCTCCCTTTTTGCATGTAACCTGTGGATGCCCCTGCAGGTTACATTAACATCTACCCATGCATGTCTTCATAATATTCACTCACCTAAAGAGGAGTTCAGTAGTTTATGACTGTTTATTCATGATTGCCTATCTAAACCATGTGTAGGTTTAGCCTGTTCTGCAAATGCCAGAAACTACTGATGTTAGAAGAAGTGAGTTTTCAACCATAGGGATTAATTCTCACACAAAACAGCTCTGGGTTAGCCATGTCATCCTAACAGAAATAAGAGGGTTAACAGCGGGTTAATCATGTCTTTCTGCTACGGCCACAGAAATGAAATTTTAGAGCAGCTCTGCAGAACTAGACTGCTGTCAGAACTCCTTGCTGGTCACATTACTTCATTTTCAAGGAGGAAAACGTGGGAAGAGAACAGTCTGGATGAATTAAGAGTCCCCCAACTACATCTTTAAAAAAAGCAGGAAGAAGTGATGGCTTGCATGGCACCTTTATGGCCATTCCGTATTGAATGAGAATGAGTGTAGCAATAGGCTGGATCAACTGTGTTATACAATCACAATCGGTGAGTGACTCACCATGATCCCAGCTGAGCTCTTGTGTTTTTCATGAGTGATGAAATTTGGCTCCCTCCCAAATCCCAAGCCTCTTTTCAATTGCATAACTTCTTTCGTTGGACTAGCTGCGTGGTCTGCGATGGCCCTGATACTCTTTGCTAGCAGCAGCATCACGAGCAATCCGGGACATGGAGAATGCCAGCATAGACTAAATTAGTGGACTGAGAGCAGGATGCAAGAGAATGTGTACATGGAATAATAATATTATTCTCTACAGGACTGGATTTAGGGGCAGCAAATCAAAGTAATTGTTATGGGTCTTTTATCACTGCATGAATGCATACCTTAATGCATCCAGATCTAGTGATGCTGGTGTGAAACTATAGAGCCATTTATGTCAGGAATAAACCATTCAGGTTAATTGTACATCCATGCTGTAACCTGTGCCACAAATGCAATCTGGCTCTTAATAATACCTATAAGGCTTCTCATGTCACTTTTGTCTCTTGTTGCTGTTTTAAATGAATCATGGTATGTCTTAAATGTTCACTGCTGATACCACCACCACCGACGACAACAAAATTCTGAAAGATCCCACCAATATTGTTTTCCAGTTCAGTCAAAGACTAGCTGAGCATCAGCTAGTCCAGAATGTAGTTGCTTGAGTCACGCTGGGAGTGTTGCGGTTCTCCCATGAAATACCCCTATTTCAAAAGCTGCACTGGTTTCAAGGTGCCGGTTGTTTCATTTAAAGCCTTACATGGCTCAGGACATGGCTATCTATGGCAGGGTTCCTCAACCTCAGCCATTTTAAAATCTGCAACAGAAGACAAAGCGCTGATACTTTGTAAGACACAAAGAGAGATCTGATGCTTTCTTTAAAGCAATGTTTCTCAACCTTGGCAACTTGGCATGCTGGCTGGGGAATTCTGGGAGTTGAAGTCCACACAACTTAAATTTGCTAAGGTTGAGAAACACTGCTTTAAAGAAAGGGTGATTAGATTGCCCGAGTAATTTTAGAATTTACTACAAGAGTCTACAATCTATCTTGGAATAAGTTTAACCTTATCTGGAAATGATCAGAAACATTGGTGCAAAGAATCCATTCTAAATTACATGTTTCAAAACCTAGATTTACAGTGGGAAAGGGTGATAGAAATATCATTAAACAGAGCCTTGATCTACTGACAAGAAGACAAACTTGTCTGCTCTTATCTGAATTCCTGCTCTCTAAAGCAGCCAAATATAAGGATTCTGTATCTGTATATATAGATATCCAGTGACAAAAAATCTAGCTTCAGTTCCAGAAGGATCCATATGATTTGGGTTTAGGAGGTAATGGATCATAAAAGCTGCTGGAATTTTCATGCACTGGTCATTTTAGTGAGACAAGGAATCGGTTTCTACACGGGGATCCAAGGGGGGGGGGGGCAGGTGTCAAAACAGTCAAGATGCCAGTTCAACCATGCAACTGAAGCTCTACCCTTTTTAACACGTGTTGTACTATCTCCCTTGTTTATGATGTGGAAGACCATAAAACTAAATTTCAGAATGGCACTTAAATAGTGTCTTATGGTAAAGACACAAGTCATTGATAGAATGATGCTGGTTTGAAATTCCTTAATAAAAAAGCTAGACTTCATATACTCAAAGGCGTTGATTATGATTACCATATTCATAAGCACAAGGGTGGCAATAAAGTCTATATGAAGCTGTTATATAAGTGGGCTGGACTCCAAGTGCTGGAAATAAAAGATATCCGGATGTCTTTAGTGAAACTTAAGCATTCATATTAGGAATTTAGAAATAAAAGTGTTATTAGCAAAAACAAGCTAGAAATTTCCATCTTCAGAATAAAACTTCTGTGGACACAATCTCCTGCCATTATCATGACTTTCTCAAATATTTTGTTTCTTCTATCTACAGTCACCAGGTCAGATACTTCAGGCCCCAATAAATATGAAAGTTTCTTTTTAGGTTGTTAAGATTAAACGTTGAGATTGAATTAAAGCCTGCTATGTGTCTCATGCAGAATGAAATTGTGTTGAGCTCAACTTCTTGACTTCATGGACACATTCAAGTGGTTTTCATGAAAACAATATGCAAATGGTTTGCCATTGCCTTTTGTGTTTGGATGCGTGTGTGCTTTTGAGTGTGTGCTTTTAAGTCAGTCTTTGACAAGTCCCTGCAGTTATCTTGGCAACATTTTTGGAAGTGGTTTGCCATTGCCTTCTTCATAAGGCTGAGAAAGAGTGAGTGGCCCAAAGTCACCCAGTTGGCTTCCTAAAACTCACGTTCTCCCAGTTTCTAGCCCAGTGCCTTTAACCCTTTCTGACTGTGTTGTTTAGCAACAGAGTTGACGATCCCAATTGCAGTAAGTAAGTGAGGACTACCTGTATATAGGATTGCACTGCTACTGATCCCTACTGTGTTGAATAGAACTTTGAATGTAAGATTGCTGTCTATGATATCTATGGCTGGGTGTCTGTGTCTGCCTGCCTGCCTGTCTGTTTCTGCTTATTAGCAAGAACAGCGATACTCTAGCTGTTTTACTACATAAAATCAATATCACCTCCCTTTGGGCTGCTGTTTGCCCCACAGTAATACCAATATAGGGAAGAACAGATTGTACCTTTTGAAAACTAAACTCAAGAATGCAAGTATGCCTGAATATGAGAAGTTAATGAATATACAGCAACTCTCTGCTTCAGTTGCCATACAGCTAAAAACATGTCAATGCAAAAGCTGAGAATCTGAGTGCTAATTTTAGTTATGCAGGACTTATTTTGATTTTATAAGACCATTTGTCTTGTGTAGTGCTGAAGGCTAAATCTTTTGAGCCAGATGGTGGGCAAAGATTAATTAATCTGATAGACCAGGTGAAAAAGAGTTATGGTGGGGATGCTACAGATCGTTTTTAAATCTCTTCTGCATTTGGCAACAGAAGCACTGTTTCCTTGTATCACTGGATGGAACATACCTTTTTACTAGAAGGGGAAATTAAATCTTCCAGCATGTGATACACACTCATAGGAAACTACAAATCTGCAATTTTTCATGTTTAATGTTTTGGAGCCAGGTCCATTAAAACTGATACTAAGAAGCAAATAAAAAGATTTAACTCTGCAAAATGGCACGTGAGAAGAATAGCATTCTCCAGACAACTGGAGAAACACATGCCTTTCCTATCTATGGAACGCTGGGGGAGGATTTTTCAATATTTAAATATTAGGGGAACAATAAAATGTTTAATTTTTCTTCAACAGCGAGCATTAAATCTTACTTAGACTTTCCTACAATATTTTTCACCCTTATGCCTTTACTGAAATCATGTTTCCTGAAAGAGGAGTGATCTCTCAGAATGAGAGTACATTTATCATGTTGGCCGGGGGAGCCGGGGGGGGGGGGTAACTCACAACATTCAGGGTGACCAAAATTCATTAGTCTTTGAGCCACATTCCAAAAGCCTTTTGCAATCCATCAGTTTGGATAGGAGACTTTGCATGCATCTCAGCAGACCTCTTGGAAACAAAAATGGGGGGGGGGGGGGGAGAGAGAGAGAGAGAGAGAGAGAGAGAGAGAGAGAGAGAGAGAGAGAAGAGGGGTTCCTATAGGAATATAGGAATAGCCTTTCCATGAAGCAAGGTAAGACTCTTGGGCAGTCAGGTGCACAAAAGAGTGAGTCCCTGCTTCCCCCTTCCACTGCCATTTTCTGCAACCATAAGCTCCTGGTCAACCACAAGCAAGAGTGCCTAAAAGGAAGGTAAAAAAAGTCAAGATGGCAGCCACAAACATTTGATCAAAGCCCTACCCCAGAGCTTTGCAAACTGTGTGTCAGGACACGTTAGTGTGTTGGCTGCAGTGTCTGGGTGTGTCGCGGCTGCTGCTGCCTCCGGTCTTCCACACAGGTCCTAGTGCCTGCCTTGTGCCTTGCTGCCTCCAAACCTGCCCTGCCAGGATTCTGCGCAGGTCCTAGTGCCTGCCTTGTGCCTGGCTTCCTCCAAACCAGCTGTGATTCCGTGCAGGTCCTAGTGCCTGCCTTGTGCCCTGCTGTAAGAGTGTGTCGCAAAATGATGCATGTCTAAAAAGTGTGTCACCAACATGAAAAGGTTGGAAAGCTCTGCCCTACCCTTTTTTACATGCATAATGCACATAAAACCAGACACAGTTTGATTGCACCATCATGACCACCATCTTGATTTTTTTTTACCATACTCTGTGGATACCCCTGTATAGAGGGATGCTGCTTAGGTCAACCTGTATAGCTCAACCTCAGTACATGATTTGATGAATAAAATGCTGGTTGAGTGCAATACTCACTTATCAAACAATGAACTGTAAATTCCTCCAGCTCTTTTTTTAAAAAACCTGTGTTAACTGAGATATTCCATCTTTGTAGGTTCCAAAAAATGTAGATGATGCAACTATTCAAATTCCTTCCAATGAACAGCTTACAGTCAAGGAATTGGAGGCTAACCAAGGATATCCAACATGCTTATCAACAGAGGCATGCACAGGAAGTGTAAAAAAAGACAAGATACAGGTTGTGACTGCACAATCAAAACCCCATTTCTTTTTTATGTTTGTCATGGCTATAATCTTGACTTTTTTGGCAAGCATGGAGAGCAAATTATTTTCTTGGGCAACTGCTAAGACTCCATGGAATGACTATCTCCTTAGGCCATTTGGGGGTTTCCTGAGAGTGTCACTAAAATGGTGACACTAAAATTTTCACAGGGCCACACAAAATAAGTATCTTGGGCATAATATTAGAAAATGTGAATTATTAGTTTGTTTTTTTATTTATTTTTCAGTTAGTGTTCCTCCTACAGAAGTCCAGAGTAGTGTACAAAAAAGAAAGGAGAATAATACCATCTTCACTAAATTTATTTATTTAACACATTTAAACGTGACTCTGGGCAGTGTACAACCAATAGTTAAAACAGTATCACAACTAATAAAACACTTTAAAAATAAATAAAAACAAGATAAATAAGATAATAAAACAAGATTGCGGGAGAACACCCATCTAAACACAATACAACCATTGTGCATGTTCCCCATTGGGCTCCCCAAGATTACTGGAAGAACCACGTTTTCAGAGCCTTCTGAAAGACTAACAGGGATGGGGCTAACCTTTCCTCGGGGGGGGGGGGATGATGTTCCAGAGGTCGGGGGCCACAGCAGAAAAGGCTCGTTGTCTGTGTCCCATCAGATGAAGCTCTTTGGCAGATGAGACCCGCAACATACCCCTCCTGCTGAACCTGATGGGGTGGGTAGATGTGATCTGGAAGAGGCGGTCCCTCAACGACTGGCCATAAAACAATCTGGTGTAAAATAAGGCCATTAAAACACCAAATGTTCTACAGTGAAAACAAAGTTCATTGTAAAAGGCAATCTGGTCCTGGAGGAATTGTTGCCCTGCAGATGCTTGGATGTCCTAGCCCATCTTCAGTTGTCACTTAAACAGAGCCAGCCAGAGACATCCCCTGGGGGGCAGGTTTCCAAAAGGTCAAGATGGCAGCCGTGCAATGGAAGCCCCACCCCTTTTTATGAGCATTGCAATGCATTAAAAAAGGGCGGGACTTTGATTGCACCATTCTGGCCACCATCTTTGGTTTTTTGGATCTGTCCCCCACACAAATGCCTCTGGAGCCAGGTTTATATCCACCTGAATCCTGCTGCTGCTTCCTGTCAACTGGAGTCTCCTGTCACTAAGAGAGCCCCTGCCCTCAGACATGGAATGGTACTCTGATTTCCCTTCTTGGAACTACTCCAGAGGCTCAGGGACCAGGCTACAAATCAAGTGACACCCAATTTTTGTATAGGACCTCACAGAAAATCCAGGCTCCCAATAAAAGAATATCATTTTCTATGGAAAAGTGGCACAAAACTTAGAAACTTCAGTTAAGGCACACTGTGATTTATCCTGAAAGACTTCTCTAAGTTTTGTTGCAAAGTCATTTTGAGTACCTCCAAAGCCTTTTTCCTTTACATTTTTTCCTTCTTTTTATTGGAAGAAAAAAGATTGGATATCAAACAATAATCAGGTCCTAATGGCCCTTAGCTCTTATTTTCAACATTTATTTTTCTTCTACTAATGATGCTCCATCCAGTGTTGTCTCTTTGCTTGGTTCCCTTCTTCTGTGCACGGTAAAGAAAACTGTTTTATTTCTCATGATTGTTCACTTCTATCTCCCTTATTTACAGCTTGCACCAAATGTGGTTGCTTTGTGCTGTTTAAGAGGGGGGTTAGGATTTCCCCCCCCCCTTTTGAACATGTAAGTAGCTTAAAGGTTGAGGAAAAAAGGTTGTGATGGGAAAATGTAGGGAACTGTACACAGTAACAATCGAAGAGAATATTTGTAGCTCAGTGCTGAACTGTACACAGTAACCCCAAGAGAGAATAAAACTTCATCTCTTCCTCAAGATCAACAGAATAATTTAAATATTGATAATATTATTTATTAATAAGTAATAATGTTACTATATAGAGTAGTTCACAGCCTATAGTCCAGAGCTTTCCAAACTGTGTGTCGCGACACAAAAGTGTGTCGCCACACACAGTCTGGTGTGTCGCCACACAACCCGGAAGCGCTGATCATCATCATCAGCGCTTCCGGGTTTTCCCGCAGCGACACACCAACGGTGAGCAAAAACTGAAAGCGGCAGCAGCGCTTCTGGGTTTTTGCACGCTGCCGCAATGGCGGCACTTCCGGGTTTTCCCGCGGCGACACACCAACGGCGGTTGGTGTGTCACCGCGGGAAAACTTTGGAAAGCCCTGCTATAGTCCATTGCTAACTAACTCAACATTCCTAATTCTTAAACCAACAATAACTTTAAAATCATTACATTTTGCCTTTTTTTGAGCACCAAGTAAAGGACTTGACTACAGCATAATTATTACTCATAAATTAGAGTCTTCCAACCACTTTGATGGTACTCTTTGGTGTAGATCTTCTGAAGTCAGTATCTTATTTTACTAACGTGGCCCATAATTCTTCAGCAATATTCCCCATACCTAATGATAATGCTATTGGTGAACAACTTCAGATACTGCATATCATATATAGTATGGATTACAACTGCTTTTGATTTTTTTTACACAAAAGTCAATTATTATCCTTAACCTCAAAAGAATATGGAGCAACCTCCTTTGTTACTGTTACTTCATTATACAGTACCACCACTTGCCATCATACATTTTCACTGACAATCAGATTGTCTTACTATCATTATACAATGTATAGTCGAAGGCTTTCACGGCCGGAATCCGATGGTTGTTGTGGGTTTTCCGGGCTGTGTGGCCGTGTTCTGGCAGTTTTGGTTCCTGCTTTAGTTATGCGACCCCCGAGCAGGAACTAAAACTGCCAGAACACGGCCACACAGCCTGGAAAACCCACAACAACCATATCATTATACATTTTCTTTTCACATACCACCTTATATTTTTCATTATTCTTTTGAATATGAAGTGTGATATCACTAAGGATACAGAATATAGTAGAAAATATTCTACTGAAAAAACAATTCTGCAGGATTATAGATGCTGAGCTATAATTTAGTAATGCTAAATAAATCTTTATCTTTGTTGCTTTAGTTTCCTATAGCATATGTTTAATAACTTTACATACCTGGCAAATAAACTGAGATTCATTATTTGTCATAAAATTTAACAAAATGCCATATGTTGCACAAACACCTTTTATTCTACCAATAATATGACTAGCACTGAACTTATTAAATTCACAGATTTCATGATATTGAGAATTTATTTATTTATTATATTTATTTATTTATATTTGTCTTAAAGCATACTTCTATATTTATATAGAATACTGATCTAACATTAATAAATGTTATCACCTCATATTCATATAAATCTGTTCCAGCTTTAGAGAAAGGATTTTAAAAAGTAATTACTAGCCCGGGTATCTGACTTGGTAATTTTTGTATTTTAATGCAGCACACAGTTGCTTACAAAATTCTCTACATCCCATTTAACTTCAAGCCAATAAAAACACAGGCATATTGGTTGTACATATACATAGGAAAACATAGCCATTATGCTATTCCCTTTTGGGGTAAACAATGTTTTGCAAAGCATAGAAAAGGAATAACCAATAGTAAGCTAAATGAATTAAAGCATGACATAAGAAAGAGAAAAGGAACTATAGTTAAATCTAGTTTACATCAACATCATTCCCTGTGGTCTCATGCTTTTCTATCCTTGAAAGCCATCCTTGTTTCAACCATATTCATAAACCATTTCATACATTGTCTTTTGTTCCTTAAACTTGTCTCTTTTTTTTGAAGATCTCACCAGCTCCATCCAGTCATGACTTTCTCAGCATTTCTTTTCATCTTGACTCATTTACTCTTCTTCTCTCTCTATATATAGACATATTTTCATTTTCTCCTCATTCCTTCATTCCTTCTCTTTATATGACCAGACTACATCAATGTACTTTTTTCATACTGGTTACTCACTTTGCATTCAATCCACATTCATCACCCATTCATAATTGACACTATTTCTTCTTGTCTTAAAGCACACTCGTTAACTAACCCATTCCTGTTGCATTCCATTTATTTTTATGTTTCTCCTGCTTTACCAAATTCTCAGTTTGGTCACTCCCATGCTATATGCAGCATTCCCTGCTAATTGTAAGGACAGTACTGGTCCCTTTAGGCATATTTTGGCCAGTACACAAGTGCAACCAACATGCAGTTTTATCTCATGCATGCTCATGCTACTCTATGCAAGCTATTAGGATCTCTAATTTAGAGACTACATTGCAAGTTAACACACTATTGCCTGCCAGCTGGGAAGGGCATGCAGGTACTGACACACACTTAGGACATATAGTTTTATTTTTTTTAATATCTTAGTGCTCCTCATGAATGCAGCACAATATTATGTCCCCTGTCTCAATATAGTGAGGACTCACTGTTTCATAATTCTTCATCTATTAAAAATAAGTCAGGCTTGAATCTATTGTGTATGTTTTGTACTGTTCTCTAATCAGCATTGCCTTGCAGCAATTCCATTACATTTCCTCAAAGTATTGTCAACCTTTGTTGCCATACTCCTGGCTCTCACAGTTGATCAAAAACTGAAATGAAATATTCTGACGATAACCAGATACATATTACATACATATATAAAAATTCCCTTCTCACCCCTATGGGTGGTATGTGTCTTCCTCAACCTCGGGTCCTCTACCAAAGGCCTGGGAGTTTGAGGGTTTTGCGCAGTATCTTAGCTGTTCCTAGCATTGCACTCTTCTGGACAGAGAGCTCTGATGTTGCTCCTGGGATCTGTTAGAGCCACTCTCCCAGCTTGGGAGTCACAGCCCTGAGTGCTCCTACCACCACTGGGACCACTTTGGCCTTCACTTTCCACATCCTCTCTAGTTCCTCCTTCAGGTGCCAGTACTTCTCCAGCTTCTCATACTCCTTCTTCCTGATGTTGCTTTCACTTGGCACCGCTACATCTATCACCACCGCCATCTTCTGGTCCTTGTCTACCACCACAATGTCTGGTTGATTGGCCAGTACCTGCCTGTCTGTCTGGATCTGGAAGTCCCACAGGATCTTAGCCCTGTCATTCTCCACGACCTTCTGTGGAATCTCCCATCTGGGCTTGGGAGGGTCTAGCCCATACATTGTGCAGATGTTCCTGTACACAATGCCAGCTACTCGGTTGTGCTGTTCAGTGTATGCTGTTCCTGTCTGCATCTTACACCCTGCCACTATGTGTTGGACTGTCTCTGAGGCCTCTCTGCACAGTCTGCACCTTGAGTCCTGTCTAGTGTGGTAGACCCCTGCTTCTATGGATCGGGTGCTTAGTACCTGTTCTTGTGCTGCTATGATCAGTGCCTCAGTGCTGTCTTTTAGTCCAGCCCTTTCCAGCCACTGGTAGGATTTCCCAATGTCAGCCACCTCAGCTATCTGTCGATGGTACATCCCATGCAGGGTCTTGTCTTGCCATGGTACTTCCTCTGCTTGATCTTTCTTCCATGTCTGCTGCTGCTTCAGGCATTCTCTCAGCAGCTCATCTTTAGGTGCCATCTTACTGATGTACTCCTGGATGCTCTGGGTCTCATCCAGGACAGTGGCTTTGACACTCATCAGACCCCGCCCACCCTCTTTCCAGCTGGTGTACAGTCTCTGGGTGTTGGACTTGGGGTGAAAGCCTCCGTACATTGTGAGGAGCTTCCGGGTCTTCACATCAGCAGCCTCCATGTCCTCCTTTGGCCAGCTCACTATACCGGCAGGGTATCTGATGACTGGCAGGGCATACATGTTAATGGCATGGATCTTGTTCTTCCCATTGAGCTGGCTCTTCAGGACCTGTCTTATCCTTTGGTGGTACTTGGATGTTGCTGTCTTCCTTGCCTCCTCATCGTGGTTCCCATGTGACTGTGGATACCAAGGTACTTGTAGCTGGTCTGTATGTCTGCTATGTGGCCTGCTGGTAGTTCCACCCCATCAGTCTTAACTACCTTCCCTCGCTTTACTACCATCCGGCCACACTTCTCTAGTCCAAATGACATCCCAATGTCCTCACTGTAGATCCGTGTCAGGTGGATCAGTGAGTCGATGTCTTGTTCACTCTTAGCATACAGCTTGATGTCATCCATGTAAAGGAGGTGGCTGATGGTAGTTCCACTCCTGAACTTGTATCCATATCCAGTTCTTGTGATAATCTGGCTGAAGGGGTTCAAGCCCATGCAGAACAACAGTGGGGACAGTGCATCACCTTGGTACTGTATATGCCACACTTGATGGCCACTTGTGCGAGCTGTCTTGAGTTGACTTCCAGTGTTGTCTTCCACAGCCCCATTGAGTTCTTGAGGAAGGTCCTTAGTGTCTTGTTGACTTTGTATAGTGCCAGGCATTCACAGTTCCATGTGTGTGGCATTGAGTCGTAGGCTTTCCTGTAGTCAATCCAGGCTGTGCTCAGATTGGTCTGTCTAGACCTTGAATCTTGAGCGACTGCTCTATCTATGAGCATCTGGTGTTTGGAGCCTCTGGTGTTGTTCCCAAAGCCCTTCTGAGCTGTGCTCATGTACTGGCCCATATGGTCCTGCAGCTTGGAGGCTATGATGCCTGATAGGACTTTCCATGTTGTGGGGAGGCAGGTTATTGGCTGGTAGTTGGACGGTGTTGTTCCCTTTTTGGGGTCTTTCATGATCAGCACTGTCCTACCTTGTGTTAGCCAGTCTGGGTGGGAGCCTGCTGTTAGCAGCTGGTTCATCTGTGCTGCTAGGCATTCATGCACTGCTGTTAGTTTCTTTAGCCAGTAGGTGTGGATCATGTCTGGGCCAGGTGCTGTCCAGCTCTTCATGTTCTTGACACACTGTTGGATATCTGCTACTGTGAGGGTGACTGGTTCCTGCTCTGGGAGATTTCTGTGGTCTGCTCTCAGGTCCTGCAGCCACTTTGCACTGGTGTTATGTGTCTTCTCTTTCTCCCATATGTTCTTCCAGTACTGTTCCGTTTCTGCTGTTGGTGGCTCTACTGTTACTGTGTTGTTGTACTGCAGCTGGGAGTACACCTTGGATGGGTCTTTGGTGAACAGGGCATTTATCTTCTTGGCCTCTGCTTCTCTAGTGTATCTCCTTAGCCTGGTAGCCAATGCTATGAGCCTTGTTTAGCAGTCTCTAGGACTTCAGATGGAGTCAGGCCCTTGTATTTTTTCAGTAGCTGAGTCTTTTCCTTAATCTCCACACCCTTCTGTACTTCTACCAGCTGACTAACTTCTCTCCGAGTTGCCCTGATCTTAGCCTCCAACCTCATTTTCCAGGATGTGTGTGTAGTGCTGTTCTTCTTGATCATGTAGCCAAGCATATCTAGGATTACAGTGGCTGTAGTATATACCAGTTCATTGGTTTGAGCTATAGTGGTAGTAGGGATTGTTGTGAGGGCTCTGTTGGCATCTTCTAGCATACTATCTGATCGTACTTCACTGAGCCTTGGTCTCAGAGAGTTGACTGTAGTTAGTTTATCCATGATTTTTTGCCTTATATCAGCTGCTGTGCTCTATAATGGAGGGGGTGGCAGTGACGTTCCAGCTTCAGGTGTTGGCTGCACCTCCAGTTGTTCTTCCGGGTCTTCTTGAATCTGGGATATAATGTGTAGTTGGTCTATCTCAAGTTGTGAGAGCAGCTTCCTCTTCACTATGTTGAAGCGTTGGGTAACTAGCTGTCTATGAAGGTTCTCAGTTATCCAGGTGCAATTGTCTGTAGCTTGAATCATGTCAACTGGATTTCTATTTTCTCAGTGGAAACGTTTCGCTCTTATCCAAGGAGCTTCTTCAGTCTGGGTAACTAGCTGTTTCTCAGTTAGTGTGGATGCAGGCCTTCTGTCCATCCATAGTTTCCTCATATGTTTCATATATCCCCTCTCATTAGGTCTACTGTTGTAGTAGCGTTCCATCAATTCCAGGTTCTCTTGTCTCGTCCATGTATGGTTTGTTATGTAATGTAATATGTATCTGGTTATCGTCAGAATATTTGGCTGCTGCTGCTGCTTCTCCTTCTCCTCCCCCTCTCCTCCTCTCCTCCTCTTGAGGTTCTGTTTTAGACATTGCCCTTGAAGCATAAACTACAGGCTTTCAAAACCCTGCTCATATTTTGGAAGTAATAATGGTCCTTAGCCATGATGAGATGCATCAGGCATTATTTTAATTGAATTTGAAACTTCATAGTACACCTGGCACAGGTGCAGTTTTAATAATTTTTTTAAGATCATGGAATTGCTTGAGCTAATGAGAATCCCAGTTCCATAAAATTTGTTTAGCCAGTAACATGTTCAAATTACAGGTAGTCCTCGGGTTACAATGGCAATTGGGACTGGGATTGCCGTCGCTAAGCGATGCGGTCATAAAGTGCGATGTCACATGACTGCATTGCTTAGTGACGACAATCCCAGCAGTCCCGGTTGCCATCATAATCCCAAGATGTGCGGGTTGTTAAGTGGGAAGAGGCAGGAGTCCCAGGTAAGGAGCGCGGGGGTGCTGTGGGGGGTGCCACGGGGGTGTGTGGGAAGCGCTGGGAGGCCCAACACAGGCCATGCATGAGTGCAGGGAGGCTGGGGGAAGGAGGGTGCAGTGCCGCGTGAGTGCAGGGAGGCCAAGGGGACTTACCAGAGTGACTTGCAACCTTCCCTGCTGGTTTCCCCATTGACTTTGCTTGTGGGAAGCTGGCAGGGAAGGTCGCAAATGGCAATCATGTGACAGTGGGGCGCTGCAACCCAACTGTCGTAAGTGCAAGCCGGTTGCCAAGCGCCTGAGTCACGATCACATGATCATGGGGGTGGTGCGACAGCCAGAACTTCAAGGACTGGTCGTAAGTACCACTCGTTGAGTGCCATTGCAACTTTAAATAGTCGCTGAATGAGTGGCTGGTAAGTGAGGAGTACCTGTGTGCTTTGTTTGGTTTTGTTTTTCTAGTGTATTGAGAAGGGAGTTTCTCAGAAAGTGCACTATGACCCCAGATTTCTGCAATTCTTCTTTGTCAGTTCAGACACCTCATCAATAGCTTGTTCTCAGTGTGAGTTATAGTGTGTTCTGTAAACTTTTCACTTAAATATGTTAATTCCTTTATCTTAAATTTACATTTTCCTTAATTTCAACTGAGTGTTTTGCTATATATAATTCATGGTCCTCTAAAGTAGAATCTCACTTTCAACACCCCAAGGCAGAAGATAACATTCAAGTCTTGCATCTTCCAGGGCCTCTTGCTTTGATAAACACCCTCGCTGACTTTTGCCAATTTTGCTTTTACAATCTTTTACAATTATTCTTTTTTCCTCTTTGAAACTAACTATAAATAGGGATACCACTTTCATTCTCTTTATGCTTTCCACGAGGTTCTCTTTTTCACCCATACTTTAAAAAAATTACTGGGATGGAACTACTGAAAATGTTCTGGCAGTTGAAGGAGAAAACATTTCCAACCATTTCCAACAACAAAAAATGCCTTTGATTCTGTTTTGCACTCACAAACCTAATGAGTGAAAGTTGAAGTCCACACATCTTAAAATTGCCAAGTTTGAAAAACACTGGCCTAGATTATGTATGTGTAGAGTCTCTTCTAAATAATACATTCTATGATTCTATGGAATAGTGAGAGATTTGTTTTCTAAATTCACCTATTCCAGGAGGAGGAATTGTAGTTAGAAAGGAGTCATATTGCCTTTTAGCATCATCTAAAATAGGGATTATGGGAAATAGACCCCATTGGATTCAGTGTGATATGCTTTCAGAGAAACTTGTATAGCAGTGGACTACATGTTATCAAGGAAGGTATCTTGCTTATCTAGCCATATTTATTGGGAGATCTACAGAGAAACCCATCAGTTTCAAAATTAAGACCCAAACACTGCAAAGACAAACCTATGCATATGCCCACAAATCTCTAAATAGATTGCTAAATCATGCATAAAAGTATTAACAAAGGTTCTAGATCAGGGTTTTTCATACTGTGTTCTGTAGAACCCTGGAGTTCCATAAGAGACTAAGACCAAAAAAAAATCAATATAACACAGTCAATTCTCTATCACTAGAGCTTTACCTCTTGATCAGGGGTTCTGCGAATATGTTTTTTTTCAACTGGTCGGTCCAGCAGCCTGAAAAAGTTTGAAAACTCCTCTTCTAGATAAGTCTAGATAAGGTGCTATCTTTAATTGCAATCCAATATGCTTTAATTGTTATTAAATGAATGTATATCTTTGCTCAAAAAATAGATGAGTTAAAGTGAGAAATGGCAAACAGTTGAAAATGAATGACAGTAGACTTTTCACCTGGCATTCTCCAATAAGGTTATAAATTAATCCACTTAGTTTCATGTGAGAAGGATGTCCACATAGAGGCATTAATAATGCTGCAAAATTACACATCCTAGGAAAGAGGTGAACCATTAAAATTCGTGCCACAGTACCTGGAGCTGAAACCCCTGCTAATGAGAAGAGAAACAGGAAGGGAGCTGAGCGTCCTGCACTTGATTTCCTTTTATAACAAAAGGCAAAAAGTTGTTAATGCCTCATTTTGGAAGCTCCGAGATCTAGCTGATGAGAATCTAGGAAGATAATTAAAGAAGGATGAATTAAAGATCAACTTGGAAAGTGCAAGGATGGCAGAAGCAATATTTAGAATTGTAACCTCATTAGAAAACTAATGAGATGAGATGGGCTGTATGACTGACATTATTTGTTCAAGCTTGTCAAATCTAAAATTCTTTTCAGAATAACCCTGTATTCAGCAGTAGGCAGCAGAGATAAAGTATCTAGAAACTGGTGCTTCTAAGAGAATTCATCACTGCTACAGTCCACTTTTTAAAAAAATAGAAATGGAATAAAATCTTGAAAAGCTTATAGATGATTGAAAGTATCCCAAAATTCTTCTATGGTTCTCCTGTATGGCATTCTTAGGAAATTTCCTTCTATTTGTGTATTTATTTATTAGAATAAGAGAAATATTGTTTATGATTCTACATTAATGCCCAATGGAATGGATCCAAATATGGTCATGCTTAGACCCACTGAAATAAATGGGAAAGATTTTTTCCCATTATTACAAAGTTTTTTAAAAAAAAAATCATCCAGGAAGGAAACTGATCTCAACATTAAAAAAACTCTACATTATACTGTATATTACAAACAGATAGTCCTTGTTTAGCAACTACCTCGGATAGCAACTGTTCGCAATTATGACGGTGATGAAAAAGTAACTGTGACCAATGCCCGTATTTATGACCTTCGCAAGTCTGTAAAGCAAAGGAAAGCTGAAGTAAGATTGTAAGCGCAGTCACGGTTTCACTTAGTGACTGCTTCACTTAACGACCGAGATGCCAGTTGTCATTGTGGTCACTAAACGAGGACTACTTGTATATTTCTTTAGAAGCTGGATGGGCAGTATAGTGCTGATGGATTTATAGGAGATTGACGAAGAGGAATTGGATAGTAGTGTGTACCTCTTTCCCTTAGATGCATGTTACATAGAACTCTATGTGATTTTATATCTTGATGTTATTGTTCAGTATTGTATGCAGAATTAAGCAAGCATTTATTTTAGTAACTAAAGGGTCATACTTGGAGGATACTTTGTTCTGCTTATCCTTAGTGAGACACCTGTTTAAGCAGGATGAGCTTTCTCATCTTCAATCCAATTAACCTTGAGAAACTGATACTCCTTAACTTTGAGATGGTCTCATCGCCACCTAGTATAAACAAAGACTCCTAATCCTTGATGGTCTCATTCTTGGCAGGAGGGCAACACATTCCATTCCTCAAACTGGGCATAAGCACAAAAGTCACCCTTTGTATTCTTCAGTAACTGGTACTGAGCTTCTAATTCTGAAGATAGCCATCAAAGATCAGCAATACAGTGAACTTGGTGCAGAGGGGGTAGGTATTTTGCCAAAACTATATTTTTTTCCTGATAGCTGAAATCTCATGATACCCCCAAACTGTATGTAATATTGTGTAATAAAAGTAAAATCTCATGGGAATCTGTCAGGCCCAGCCCAAGAACAACAATGAATCAATCCATTCAAACTCCAGTTCTTTATTTGCTCATACCGTATAGACAGAATCTTGCCAGACTCAAGCTACTCTACCTAACCTAAGGGGAAATAACCTGGGAAGGCTATTCTGAACCTCTTAGCCTTCCCACGTTCTATCCCTGGACTGTGTTTTCTCTTATCTTGCCCTCCTCCTTGGAATGTGCTCCCTCCTTCCTGAGAACCAGCAGCATTAGTGAAATCCACCACAGAATCTGACAATGCCAAAATCTCAGGCGGTATCACAAGTGATTTTACTATTCTAATACATCTTTCATGATTTTGTGACATTTATTTATTTGGTTGGTTGGTTTTGATGTCACCAACTCCAACCAACATCATCTAAATCTCTTTTAGGTACACTGGCAGGGTTGAAAAGTTTGTCAATTCCTGACAGCCATCATGACTTATAAGCATTTGTACTCTTCTCAATTAATTTGTCCAACCCTCTTAAAGTTATCTGCCATTTTACCATCATTATTAAAGTTATGAAATTTTCCTTTAGCAAGTGCTATAAGTTAATTATACGAGTTTTTTTTCTGTTTGACCACTCATTCATTTTTTTCAGAACGGAAAACCCCCAAATATTGCAACCTTTCCAGAGTTGTTGTTCCAACTCCTTGAATGCATATTGGCCAAACCATCCTGTAAGAAGTTTTTTTTTACAAAAGTCCTGTTCAAATTAGGTACTCTTGGCAGTTTTCATCCAAGAGAACTTTCCCTAACAGATCATCTACCAATTATGACTAAGCCCTTTAGAAGCTGTTTCTTAGAACAGCTTGACAAGATGTTCCCTATGAGGGTGCATTATTGTTATAATGCTAAGACAAAGGCATAAGCTAAATACTTAATATATGTCAAACAAGGCTTCATTTACACTCTTCCATTTATTAACAAAGATTATTCATCTTCATGTGTAGCTGGTGAACAATAGCAACAGCTATTGTTTGCTTCACTAATATATTGTTTATCACAAGTTGAAATATCTTGAATAAGAAGGCAGGCAAACAAGCAGATTCTTTCCTCCCCCAAATGCAGATGATGTTCAGACTCTAGCATTCATTCATTCATTCATTCATTCTCAACTGCCTTTATATGCCACCCAATAACCAACACTCTCTGTAAACCATTACAAAATGAAATATTTTCTACTAGGGTACCCTAATCATTCTCACTCAATGTCTCCTAATAGAAAAATGCATAGAGCAGTCTATACTATATTGCACTAGTTCTTAAACAATTGCTGAACATCATAGCATGCTCAACAAGTATAAAAGGAACAATCCAATGTTTTCTCAACAGTTACTTCGGCAGTAGTTCAATCACTCAATCATAATAAATGTGCCAGACTTACAAAATGATAACACAGGAAAATTCTGCTGATTCTAAAAACCACTATGTCATCTGAACAAGGCTTCTTGCTGGAGATCAATGGTGACTGCCACTGGAACATTATTACTTGGAATCATGGTATGTCATGTTGCACTTGACCAGTGTTGCATGCCAGGATGTCATATTAGTGCAACAGATGTTGGTGCTAGATTCCTCGTTGCCACATGATTTATGATAGTATAAAATCAAGCTGCTGCAGAGTTTAAAAAGGGAAGTGGAATACAGAGGAGCAGGGTGGATCAAGGACGGACTCATGTGCATTCTATCCTCAGAGAATGTTGGTAATCATGGATCACCCATATTGGAGCAGATTTGCAGATAGAAACATGGATCTATGTAACATGGATAGATAGACTCACTGTGCTTCTTTGCAAAGGATCTTGCGTTGATGGAGCTCTCAACTGCAAGAGGATAATTTTAAATTATTTGAATTATAGAAGCATAGAGTTGCAAGAATCCAAATTAAAGTTTCCAGAACGGATGGCTGTTTAGTCTCTACTTGAACTATCCATATCTCTTTGGATAACTGGTTCTGTTGTCTAACTGCTCTTACTGTTAGAAAGCCTTTTCTAATCGATCTAATTTTTTCCCAATCAAGGAACTCCTAAGGGGAGAACAGCACCTCCACCAACACAAGCAGGACAAGCCATGGTATATAAACAGAGAGCAAATCCCACTTCCTTTTCACACTGAAGATGTTGCCTAGTCTGGCAATGAAACGTCTGCAAGAAAACAACAAGGCTCAGAGAGCACCAAGGACTACATAGTTCAACCCTGAGCTACAAATATTCTCTTCAATTGGTACTTTTTCTAATATTCTGTCAGAAACTATTTTCCTGTAATTTAAATCTCTTATTCCATATCATGTACTCTGGAATGAAAGATATCAGGTCTTGATCTTCTGTGTGACATCCTTTCGAGTATTTGAAGAATGCTATCATATCCCCACTCAGTCTTATCTCCTCAAGACTAAATATTCCCAATTACCTCAATCGCTCTTATGTCTATGAAGGTTCTCAGTCATCCAGGTGGAATTGTCTGTAGCTTGAATCATGTCAACTGGATTTCTATTTTCTTAGTGGAAACGTTTCACTCCTTATCCAAGGAGCTTCTTCAGTCTGAGTAAAGTTAGTAAGGGAATCCTTAAATATGTTTCTAGGCTGGCTGTGTGACCTTGCACCTGGGGCTAGGTCATGGTTATTTTGAGATGTTTGTTTCTAAGTCCCTTTATCATCTAAAGGAGGATCGTTAAGATTACCCTGCTGCTGTTGAGCTTGTGAAATGGTCTTAATCTTCCTAGGCACAGAAGACAAAGCAGGAAGGAAGATAGGGGAAAGGTTATGCCTGAGGCCCCCACCTCTATTCAAGGAAGGATTTTCCAAGTTGGCATGAATGGATTCCTTGACCCCTCTCTCAAACCACCTATCTTCTCTGTCTAAAAGGTGAACATTAATGTCCTCAAATGAGTGTCCTTTTTCCTTTAGATGAAGATAAACTGCTGACTCTGGTCCTGTGGTGTTACTTCTCCTGTGTTGGGCCATCCTCCTGTACAAAGGTTGTTTGGTTTCTCCAATGTAGAGTTCAGAGCACTCCTCACTGCACTGGATAGCATACACTACATTGCTTTCCTTGTGTTTTGGAGTTTGATCTTTGGGGTGTACAAGCCTCTGTCTCAGTGTGTTGGTGGGTTTGAAATATACAGGTATGTGGTGTTTGCCAAATATCCGTTTTATCTTTTCAGACACGCCAGCCATGTAAGGAATGACCAGGTTCTTCCGTTTACTCTGAGTCTCAGCCCTATCTGTCGCTGTTTTAGGTCTGGTAGACTTAGATTTAGTGAAGGCCCAATTTGGATATCCACAGGCCTGCAGAGCTGTTCTCAGATGCTGCTTTTCATTCTTTTTGGAATCCATGGAGGTGGGGATGGTTTCTGCTCTGTGTGACAATGTCCTGATGACTCCTAGTTTGTGCTGCAGTGGATGGTGGGAGTCAAACATCAGGTATTGATCTGTGTGTGTGGGTTTCCTGTAGATCCCTATTTCTAGCTTGCCACCGGTCCCAATGAGGACTTCACAGTCTAGGAATGCCAGTCTGTTGTCCTTGGTGTCTTCTCTGGTGAAGCTAATGTTGGCATCTATAGTGTTTATATGGTCCGTGAAGGCCTGTACTTCCTGGGCCTTGATTTTGACCCAGGTGTCATCCACATACCTAAACCAGTGGGTGGGCACCGTTCCCTGGAATGTGTTGAGTGCTTTCTTCTCCACTTCTTCCATGTATAAATTGGCCACAATGGGTGACACAGGAGAACCCATGGCACAGCCGTGTTTTTGTCTGTAAAAGTCACCTCTGTATGTGAAATAAGTGGTGTTAAGACACAGGTCCAGAAGATGGCAGATCTGGTTTGGGTTGAGATGGCTTCTCCTTTCCAGGGTGCTGTCCTCTTCTAGTCTCTTCCTGACAGCGGATAGAGCATGAGTGGTGGGGATGCTGGTGAAAAGGGAGGACACATCAAAGGAGACCATAGTTTCATCTGTATCCAGTTTCAGGATCTTTGCTTTGGAAACAAATTCTTCCGAATTATGGATGTGGTGTTCAGAGTGTCCAACTAGAGGTGCTAGTATGGTAGAGAGGTGTTTGGCAATGTTGTATGTTACCGAATTGATGCTGCTGACTATGGGTCGGAGGGGTGTTCCTTCCTTGTGGATCTTAGGAAGTCCGTAGATGCAGGGGATGGCTTCTCCAGGATACAGACGGTGGTAGGTAATCCTATCGATGGAGCCATCATGTTCCAATTGTTTCAAACTGTCTATTGCCTTTTTCTTGTAATTGTTGGTGGGGTCTCTTTTCAGTTTTTCATATGTATGGTGATCCTCCAAAAGTGAGGTAATTTTATTGTGGTAGTCTGCAGTGTTTAGAACCACTGTACATCTTCCTTTGTCAGCAGGTAAAATGGTGATGGTTTCATCTTTGCTGAGGGCTGTCAGGGCTCTCCTCTCTTGGACGGTAAGGTTGGGGGGAGGAGGTTGAGCACTGGACAGAGCTGCAGATATTTTAAGCCGGAGTTGTTCTGCTTCTTCAAAAGGTAGGTGGTTGTTGTGGATGGCAGATTCTGTGGCTGTAATGAGCTCCACAACCGGAACTTGCTTGGGAGTGATGGCAAAATTAAGACCTTTGGCTAGGACATCTCTCTCTGGTTGGGTAAGTTCTCTGTCTGAGAGATTTTTCACCCACATGTTCTTTTTGTCCTCTGTGGTCCTGTTGTTGTTGTTCCTCCCAGCGGTTTCTCCAGTTCCTTGTTTCTGCTTGCTGCGAGAAAGAAGAATGTCAAATTTCTTAGTTTGCCTCTCCTTTGTCTTGTGATGCTGGGCCAGCTGTACTTTATTGCCAAGCTGAATAACTCTATCCAGGATTGGGTCAGGAAGGAATCCCTTTAGATGATAAAGGGACTTAGAAACAAACATCTCAAAATAACCATGACCTAGCCCCAGGTGCAAGGTCACACAGCCAGCCTAGAAACATATTTAAGGATTCCCTTACTAACTTTACTCAGACTGAAGAAGCTCCTTGGATAAGGAGTGAAACGTTTCCACTAAGAAAATAGAAATCCAGTTGACATGATTCAAGCTACACTCAATCGCTCTTCATAGGCTTAGTTTCTATTCCCCTGGCCATTGTCATTGCATTCTTTGAATGTGTTCTGGTTTTTCTGAATCCTTCTTAATGTGCTATCCAGAAATGGAATAATACTGAAGTTCTGACTAGTGCAGAAAAAAATGAAACAATTACTTCCCATAATTTAGGAACTATTATTCTGTCAATATAACATACAGTTGTGTTTATCGCATCCATGTCTCACTGATGACTCACATTCAGTTTCAAATCAACTGCTATTCCAAGAATTGTTTACACATGTACTGTTACCAAACCAGGTATCCCACATGCTGTAACTAATGATGTCGATTTTTGTTTCCTAAGTGAAGACCTAGCTCTCTGGAGAAGGCTCTAACACTGGGAAAGGTGGATGGAAAAAGAAGAAGAGGATGACCAGCAGCAAGATGGATGGACTCTGTTACAGTGGCAGTGGGTGTACTGTTGAGAATCTGATGGACCAGGTTAGGAACAGATCGTCCTGGAGAAAATCTATCTACGTGGTTGCTAAGAGTCAACAATGACTTGATGGCACATAATCAATCAAAAGTAAAAAAAAACATTGCATTTATCTCTGTTAAATTTTGTTCCATTATTTTCAGCCCATTTCTTTTATCTGTCAAGATCAATTTGAATGTTATTTTTGTTTTTTAGGGTATTCATTGTCCCACCTGCAAACCTTTACCTCTTCATTCCAGTTATTAATGAAAATGTTGAAGAATACAAGGCCCAGCACTGCACATTGTGACACCAAATTCAATATCTAACTCCCCTTTGATGGGTCATTATTGATGAGCTCTGAGTAGGATTTTCAAGCCAGTTATGTATCTATTTAGGGGGCGTGGTGGCTCAGTCGGTAAGACGCCAGGCTTGTTGATCAGAAGATCGCAAGTTCGGAGGTTCGAATCCCTAGCCCTGCATGCGGAGTGAGCTCCCTCACTAGCTCCAGCTCTTGCCAACCTAGCAATTCGAAAGCATGCAAATGCAAGTAGATTAATAGGTACCACTTTGGTGGGTAGGTAACAGTGTTCCGCGTGCGTCATGCGGCCACATGACCGTGGAAGCGTCTTCTGACAACGCTGGCTCTTCGGCTAACAAACAGAGATGAGCACCGGCCCCTAGAGTCGGACACGACTGCACAAAATGTGCGGGGGGAACCTTTACTTTACCCTATGTATCCATTTAATTGCCATGCCATCCAACTCACATTTAATTAGCTTGCTAATCAGAATGTCTTGAGTACTTTGTCAATTACATTACTGAATTCATTATATATTATGCCCATAGCATTCCACAATCTACAAAGGCAAGTTACCAGTTCAAAAAATGAGATAAGGTCCTGACAAAACCTTGCTGACTTCTGGTAATTACTACATTGTTTTCAAGATCCTCATAGATTAATAACTGACTGGTGGGTCTGTTGTTCCCTGGATCCTTCTTTTTCCCCTTTTCAAAGTTAGGGGCAAAATTTGTCCTCCCCCCTGCCCCAGTCATCTGGCTTTACCAGTTCTTCCAGAGTTATCAGAGATAGCACATAAATGTTCATCTGAACTATCAGCAAGTTCCTAGGATGCATATGCTGATGCATTATTTTGAAAGTGTCAATAGGCCCTTGTATGGAGCTGACCCTGTTGACCCTTGGATTTTCAAAAAGTCTTTGACAAAGTTCTGGTCATAGGATAAGGGGATCTGTTTTTTTATGGATTGCTAACTGGTTGAAAAAACAGAAAAAGAGTGGGAAGAAACAGAAAATTTGTTCATTGAAGCGAAGTAAGAAGTGGAGTACCTCAAGGATCTGTTGGAACAGATGCTTTTTAACTTATTCATTAATTGACTTAAGAATAAACAGTGAGCTGGCCAAGTTTGCAGATTATAGTTTAGTATACCACCCTAAATTATTCAGGGTGGTAAGAAACAAAATTGACTGGGAATTGCTTCAGAAGGATCTTTGGGTGAATGGTCATCTCCGGGTCAAGGATTCACTAGGGAGCAGGCAAACAAATGGAAATCTGGTTAAATTTAATTAAGTTAAACTGACATGGGGCAAACTAACTGTAAAGTGGTGGGCATGGGGACAAAAAAAAATCTAGATTCACTTATATACTGATAGGATCTGAGCTGTCAGTCCCAGAAGAAAGATCTGGGGGTCATAGTGGATGGTCCAATGATGATGTCAACTCAGTGTACAGCAGTTGTGCAAAAGGCAAATTCTTTGCTTGGAGTCATTAAGAAGTAACTAAAAATAAAGTTGCTATCATTGTATTGTCCTTAAACAAATATATAATATGTTCACATTTGGAATATTCTGTACATTGAAAAAAGGATATAATACAGCTGGAAAAATATACAGAAGACAGCAACCAAAATTATCAGATCACTGACTTTCCATATGAGAAAGGCTCTAGTGCAGAGCTTTCCAAACGTTTCCTGTTGGTGATACACAACAACGGCGGCGGCAGCGGCGGTGGCGTGGCAGCGCACGTGGCGGTGGCGGCAGCGCGGCAACGGCAGTGGCAGTGTGCACGTGTGTCACGTGAAACCCAGAAGCGCTGATGGCGCGCCACCGCTGCCACGCACCATCAGCGCTTCCGGGTTTTTGTGCGACACACCTGCACACCGCAGGCGACACAGTACTGTGTCGCGACACACAGTTTGGAAAGCTATGCTCTAGTGGTTAAGGTGCTGGGCTAGAAACCAGGAAACTGTGAGTTCTAGTCCCGCCTTAGGCATGAAAGCAGGCTGAGTGACCTTGGGCCAGTCTCTCAGCCCAACTCACCTCACAGGGTTGTTGTTGTGGGGAAAATAGAAGGAGGAAGGAGTATTAGGTATGTTCGCCACCTTGAGTTATTTATAAAAAATAATAAAGGTGGGATAAAAATAAATAAATAAATAAAAATAAATAGAATGTTTGGGATTCTTTAGCTTGGAAAAAAAGGCAAGTGAGTGGGACACGATTGGGAGGTTCAAAGTTATTCATGGTATGAAAAAGTGGACAGTGGGAAGTTTTTTTACCTCTCTCAGAACTCTAGGAGTAGCAATCATCTAATTAAGCTGATTGGGAGGAGATTTAGAACAGACAAAACAAATCACTTTTTCCCAGAATGAATAATTAACCTGTAGAATTATTATCATAAGGCATAGTGATGGTCACTAACTTGGGTGGCTTTAAAAGGGGAGATATATTCAAGTTCAAGTTTATTACAGTCATTGACCAATGTTTTATTCAAATCTAAAATTAAAAAGTACTAAGGAAATTAGAAAGGGCAGTGAGTATATTCATGGAGGACAATTCTATTAAGGACTATTCATCTTGAGACTCAATGTTATTTCTAGGATGGGGGCAGCAGGGAAACAACAGCAGGAATGGGGCTTGTCTCCTCTTTCTGCTCAGGAAGGAAACCGACTGGCCACTGTGAGAAACAGAATGCTGAACTAAGGTCTTTGTCTGATCCGGGAAGGTTGTTCTTATGTTCTCAATCTTACGTTTTCATCCTATTTTCCACAATTGTCTTATGGAAAAGACTGAGCCAAAATAAGAGTTGAGTAGCTCTGTCAGCATTTTGCCATCTTCTTTGAGCATCTGGTAGTGTATACTGAATGTATTTTGTTGTCCTTTCATTCTGAACATATCTGAAGAAGGTATCTTTTTAGCATCATTCACCAGCTACAGCTCATTCTGAGTTTCCACATCGTGACAGTTTTAGTTTTCTGGGCACATCTTTCAATGCCAGCTTTCTCTCTGGACTTCCTCAGTGACCTGTTTCTCTTTCCTCCTCCCTTAAATGTCCTTTCTTGTTTCCAGATCTCCACTAAACTGTTTGCATAGCCAGATTAGCTTCTTCTGCTGTCTTCCATTTCTTTCCTCACTGGAATGGTATGTGCGGATCCAGAATTGGCCTTTATAGCCACTTACGGATCCACCGTTAAAATTTTACCTTTGGAAGACAATCTTACTCGGCTACGAGTGATCGCCAATGAATGCAATTGTGTTCTTAGTATCTCCATCTTTAGGTTTTATACGGTCTGAAAAGAAACCAGAGTACAGGTTATATACATTTTTATAAACCTTTGTGAGATGCAATTGAATATTCTTATTTATTTGTATCAGCAAATGACAATATCTGACTTGCTATGCCTGGGCTCATAAGCTAGGTAGGGTTGGGCCTGATTATTATTTAGATGGGAACTACCATGGATTAACAGAGTGAAATTAAAAAATAATACTTCAAGAAGGCAATGGCAAAGAACTTCTATACTGTTGCCAAGAAAACTGGAGATATATTGGGGTAGTCATGAAAAGTCAAGCTTGACTTGAGGGCATATTTACCTAGACAGCATACATATTTAAGCTGATCGGCTGCTAGAAAATGCCTCTTCACATTCAGCTGATACACTCCATATTTCTTACATTATTATCCATGTTGATTTGCTATTCTCCTCCTGTTTGATTCTGATTTGCATTCCTCTGTAGTTTTCCTTCATTCAACCTCTTTAGTCTTATCTCTTGATACAGTTCTAATATTCTGAAGTGAAAAGTCTAAGATAAATGTGTTAGGCAAAGAAGAAGTTTCAAAAGCTTGCAGAGCAAAAAAAAATCAACTATCTTGTCTTATTTTATTTACAATAGTGCCATGAGACACAATGCAGCATTGATCACAGTATCAAATTCCAACAGGTGTAACAATCCATGCCAATGTGGGTGGGGAAGGTAAGATTAGCAAACACAGACATCAGGAATTAGGTAGATGTTAATGCACAACATGAGTGACATCTGGAGGTAGAGGGGTGGTGCGTGTACAAAAAGGGCAGGGCTTTGGCTGTGATGCTATGACCACCATCTTGCCTCCCACAAATGTCCCTTCTCATGATCTTCTCATGGAATCCCCACAACTAATCCCTAAACTCTTTGTGCTATGCCAGCTTTTTCTCCTGCATTCATTCTCATTCAATTTCATGAAACTGAAAACTTCTCTTTCCAAATTGCTGTCAAAGGAAAAGAGGATTCCAGGAAATCAGGAGTTGAGTGGAGTTGGCTTGTACTTATTTTTCTGTATTGATCTGTTTTGATGAGTTTTCTTCCATCCATGAGTGTGGGCTGTGTGGCTGAAAACAAAGGAATTAACTCAGGTGCAAATGGCTACAGGACATCTGCTGCAGCAAAACACTGTATGACCTTGAAGAGTGACCTGACAATTAGCCTCTGCTAATGTGTATGTGTCTGAGTATTATATCTTTCATAATAAAATTTCTGGTGGCCTGTGGTTTCCCTGGTTTTCCAGATTTCAGTTAAAGCCCAAGGGAAGGTATCATGAGGAAGTCTACCCTTTGTCAGGGTTCAAAGCTGAATCCTGCCATTAATTGTGTAGCGTTAGTGTAAGCTTGTGGAATGTGAGGAGGGGGCGAGCTGTGCCAAGCACAGGGCTGTGGTTTCCATCAGAGACTGTGGGATGCGGATGTAGTGGCAACCTGCGGAAGACCTTTGTATCTCGAGGAGTTAGGTGGCATGTTTTGATTTTCCTTTCCCACACCTAGGAGATTAGAGTTTATTTTGAGTTATACTGATGTTTAATTGGCTTCTTTTATTTCTGCTTGGCATGGGAGGGGGAAGAGAAGAAGAATATGCCCACTCCTCCAAAAGCCCTCCAGAACATATCTTTGTTGGAAGTGGGGGGAGAGAAAACCCCCAGCTTGTTAAGTTTAAGCATAAGTTCACTCCTCCAGCCGCCCCTCTAGCGGCTTGGAATGGAGGGGGGATGATAAGAAATTGTTTATGCTTAGGCACTTGCTTATCTGATGGCTTCCCAGGCTCTGGCAATGATGTCACCCCAGAAGGAATCCCAGTCAAGGTCAGGCTATGCAGCTTCAGTACCATGGAAACTTTGTTTGCTTAAGTTTATAATAAAGCTTTAAGTTTCTTTATCCACTGGTGTGTTATTATCTCTGGATCAGAACCAATTGTTCAGGCCCCTGATCAAGGCTTGGACTCTTGGCAACACATCGGCGCCAAGGTCGGCCACCTGCAGGAGTCGGAGAGAGGCCTGGGAATGGAGAGTGAAAGCAATGGACATTGACATCATAGGTGCTGCAAAATTGGTGCACAAGGGGGAGAGTTAAGTTAGGGCTGGTTTGGCACCAATCCGGCATTCGGATCTTTGGGAGTGCTTCAATTTACATGTATCCTTATTAAAGCTTATTCTGCATTTCAATTAAGTGCATTGAGAAGTGTTTATTGGGGCATTGAAGTTGGAGTCATTACACCTTTCAGCTTCTTCATATGAGGATGGATTTGGAGTGATGGAAAGATAGAACAGAAAATAGCAATCCTTGTCTTTAATAATCAGTAAAGCTAAAAAATACAAGCACAAGCAACGTGAAATAAATTTTCAAGCACTCTGAGAACAAGATATTTAAAAAGGGGAGGAATATTTTTGACAAATTGCCAGGTGGATTTCAGCACACCATAATATATTTCATTGTTAGTAGTATGTTATGAATACTCAAGGGAGCTATTAATAATATATCACAGTTCGGTTTCTGGGGCATTAATGCAATCCTTTGCATCGCCATCTTGGAATTAGTTCCGCTGGATTCATTTGATTTCTACTTCTGATTGAATTGTTTCAAGTTGCAAAATACCACCTTCAACTTTATTCTTATTCAGTTGAAAGTGCTTTGATAAAGATGTAAATTTTAATTCTCAATTAGAAATGAATTCAGTCTTCCAAAGAAGTTTATTCAAACTTGTCAAGCCCCTGGCAAGACTTGTCAAGCTCTTGGCAAGACTGAGGAAGCAACAACGACACAGATTTCAGGGAGACTGGGGTAAATACAGAATCTTGAAAACCATAAGAGGAATTTTCCAGCCTTCGTTATAGTGAGTTCATTAAAGCAAAGTCTCTTTGAAGGACACCTGGCTATAAAGCTTCTGGGTCCAATTCAAGGTGTTGGTTATCACCTTTAAAGACCTACATGGCATGGGACCAGGCTACCTGAGGGACCGTCCCATCCCCATAACATCAAACCATCCCACTCGGTCATGCAGAGAGGGCATGCTGCGGACTCCGTCAGTAAGGGAATGTCACCTGGCAGGGTCTAGAAGGCGGGCCTTCTCTGCGGTGGCGCCCGCCCTGTGGAACATTCTACCCCTGGAGGTGAGGCAGGCCCCATTGCTCCTGGCCTTCAGAAAGAACTTAAAGAACTGGTTCTGCCACCTTGCTTGGGATGGGGGGGGGGAACAGTTCCTCCTGGGGATGGCTGGTGCCATAGAGCCCTTTTAAACACAAGTTCGTCGCCTCTTGAATTTTATATTTATTTTAATTATGATTATATTATATGTTGTTTTAATTGTTTGATTTTTTGTAAACCACCCAGAGTCCCCCTTGGGGGAGATGGAGCAGTGATATAAATCGAATTATAAATAAATAAATAAATAAATAAATAAATAAATAAATAAATAAATAAATACATACAGGAGCCCAGCCAGTCCCTGCTCAGTTGCCTGTGGTCTGCATAGCAGACCACTTTGCCTCTGAAGATGCCAGCCAGAGTTGCTGGTGAAACATCAGGAAATCTGTTCTGTAGACCAAGACCACAGTCACTAAACCCTGAACCCCAACACCGTCCAACAGGTACCGGCCGTGAAAGCCTACACCAGTATATTCTCTTTGAAGAACTTCTTCCCAGCAGCCGGACTGAGTTGCCTTTTCTGAGACAAAAATTCAAATATCTCTCCCCCAGCTTTTCCAGAATCTCTCACAAGGAGGAACCCATATGAGGAAAGTATACAATCTCTATTGATATTTTTCTTATTTTCCTCATCTTTGTTTCTGCTATGCTAATACACATACATGCATTGATCTTGTGATACATATATACACATGGAGGCCTACAAATTGCTTTTGGTTTGCTTTTTGGAAGCTTCCTTTTTCTCTTCTCTTTTTCTCTTTGTGCAGTTTTTGGAACTGAGTCAGTGTACAACATGGATGCTTCTAAAATCCTTCAGATAGTTTACTTCTTAGAGCAGGGCTTTCCAAAGTGCTGCCGCTGGCGACACACCAGCGGCAGCGGTGGTGCGCGCGTGCACGGCGACGGCGCGGGGGGCGTGCGGCGGTGCGCGCGCGCACGGTGGCGGCGCGGGGGGGCGTGCGGCGGCGCGGGGGGCGTGTGGCGGCGCGCGCGCGCAGCGCCGCTTCCAGATGGTGTGTCACCACACCACGCTGTGTGTGGCGACACACTTTTGTGTCGCCACACACAGTTTGGAAAGCTCTGTCTTAGAGAATGCTTGGATCTGGAGTAGTTAAGGAAACAAAGAATATATCAACCATGCCTGGGAGCCTCTGCAAATTGGCCACAGGCTCCCAAAATTGTGACATTTGAAAGGCTTGTTTTCACCTCATTCATTTGCCAGAGCAACACAGTCCATCAGGATCCAATAGCAGTTGACATCATTATTCCTGTTCAGAAAACAGAGCTGTATTACTCTGTAGGAGCACCCTTATCTTACTCTACACAGAGATCTGAGATTTCTATTGTACTGAATGCATCCCCAAACCCTTGATTTAATCTTTCATTTCTTTCATTCGTACTTTTTTTTTGGTCTTTCCCCCCTATTTTTGCAGCTTCTTGCTGCCTCTACTGTACTAAGAATTCAGAAATTGGAACACGAGAATGCACCAAACCTTTAGCTCTTTGTTCAGAAAATGAAAGATCTGTCTAGCACAAAAGAGCTTTGTTGGGATGTTTATGATGGGGTCTCCTCAGCCAGACAGTACTATTTTGTTTCCTTTCAAACTGGGGAAACAGCTCATGTCCTTTGTCTTCTTCCTGTGGCAATTAAAAGGAGCTTCATGCGGGAAGGCACATCCAGCAGAGCTCTACTGTTGCAAACCCAATATCACACATCTTTTACAGAAGCCATAATGATCACAAGATACTCTTTTCTCCTTTAGTTTTTCCCAGACCTCCAGACAAGATAAACCCTTCTAATTATTTTGCTCTTATCTATTTTAATTATGGCCCCAGTCTGGGCATCCCAACAATGGGAATCCTTCTTGCTGCTCATGACTTTTCTGTGAGGGCTGTAAAAAGGCAAAGTTGGAGGGTCATCTGCCCTTCAACAATCACTTAATAGAGGCAGTACTAGTTGGTGGGTTGTACTAAATGTGCACCTAATACTTGTGCTTATTGGCCAGTTCTATCCGTTAACAGAATCCTGTGTATCTTTCATGCTTCACAACTTGGTGAGTTTGCATAACATTCTGAAAGGATGACTCTGGACTGGATCAACCAGTATCATGCATGAAGTAGATCTGTTAAAATAAACAGGACTTAAATAGTCAGGAATAAGCTTCTTATGGATCTTAAGACATCTATGCCAGCCTTCTCCAAACATACGATATATTGGGCCATGAATTCCCCGAATTGCAACCAGCATAGCCAATGTCATGCTGGATGAGACTTCTGGGAATTTTAGTCTCAAAACATTTGGAGAATACCAGGTTTGGAAAGGCTTTTCTACAGTATGTTGACTAGCTTTGGATCCAGCCCAATCTTTTGAGGGAGGGATGTTATTTAATAAATATATAATAATTATTAATTAATTAATTAATTAAATCACAAGCATTTATGAGACCTACAGTAACTATATTTGCTAGACAGTATGGATAATATAGATCTCGCTATATAGATATATAAAAGGGTAATAAAGCCAAGTTCAGCCTTGTACTTTTCAGATACAAAGTGGAAATATGAACCTCTATCAAGATTTGTGACAGTAGAATCTTTGACAGAATAATGGTCATCTTAATGAGCAGTTACGTCAAAGGTTATTTGGAAGCTATAACAGCCAACAGGGCAGGACTAAAATTGCTGTTGATTTATTTGGCTGGTTGGCCTGCCCATCTAGGTGAATTTGGTTAGATGTGAACAGCAGCTGTTTAATTAGGCTGGATAACTGTGATTAACCCATTCCCATGTGTGTTATATGCCTGATTGTTTCTTTAGCCTTTTCATAAAAAAAGAATATTCTCTGAAACTGCTAGATCAATTCCTGATAGATCAATTCCCACTCTGTTTCATTCAAAAGCTTGCCACATGCAAGCAAAGCAATCTTAGAATTCAGATCTCTGTATGCCATTGATTGCTCTGCTCTAAGAACTTTTGATGCAAATGCAGCTGCTCCATTCAGAGAGAGACTAAGACAATTCATGCCTATCTGAGATTACTGTGGCATTACGCCCAGCATGATTTGAGAGGCAAAAGACAAGGGAAGAACAATATTCATCCATCAGGGAGGCAATGCTATGCAAGAAGAAAAGAACACTAGTCATATGGAGGCTAGGTTATAAATAAAGAGGGATCTTTCAGATAAAGATCTCATCTTCAGTACCCATATGAGATGAGCCCCATGAGGATCACGTGATTTTGTAACTGGGGACTGGTAAGTGAGCAGTTGTAGTATATTCCAGGGCTAGTGGGAATGTGTCCACAAAGAGGGGAATGTCATTTCAAGCAGCTAATAACATTTCAGAAATGGCACATCTCACTACCTGGTACTTGAAGAAGGTGTCTATGATCCTGGATTTCACTGCAGCAATGTGATGTACAGAATCATTGACATACCAGCCTTAGGAGTTTAGAAAGCAATAAAGCCTTGCTACTATGGTGAGAACAGGGGGAAACACTAGCAATTTATTTTCTATTTTTGTGACAAGTGGAAGAGATGTGTACTTAGGCATGGGCCTGAGGGGGCTGAAATGAGGGATTTAGTTATTGGCTGCCAAGCAAGCAATGTTTGGCTGACAGTTTTCTATTCTGCTTTTTGCCAGAAAGAACAAGCATGGATTAGCTGGCAGGTTTCTGTAAGTTCTATACATTTGCAAAGCATGTGCTCATAGTGTCCAAATAAAACTGAAAATAGTCAAAAGGGAGGGGCGCAACCCTGGGTGCATTTCTAAACTGGTTATAGAAAAGCTGGAAGATGAAAAGGCTGGTTGACTCAGAATGTCTATGAAACAAAACTATATAAAGGTACTTTGTACCCTCCTTAAGTGGAAGTTAAGTTAAGTTAAGTTAAGTTAAGTTAAGTTAAGTTAAGTTAAGTTAAGTTAAGTTAAGTTAAGTTTTAAGTTAAGTTAAGCCCCAGCTCTTGCCAACCTAGCAATTCGAAAGCATGCAAATGCAAGTAGATTAATAGGTACCACTTTGGTGGGTAGCTAACAGCGTTCTGTGTGCGTCATGCGGGCCACATGACCGTGGAATCGTCTTCGGACAACGCTGGCTCTTCAGCTAACAAACGGAGATGAGCACCGCCCCCTAGAGTCGGACACGACTGCACAAAAAAAATGTGCGGTGGGAACCTTTACCTTTTTTTAAGTGGCAGAACCTTGTATTCTGTCCCCAGCACTGTTCAAATAAACTTGGCTCAAGCAGATCATGTGGTCTCCACTATTCATTTGGGTCATGGGGAATTTTCCCCTTCACCTGATATCTCTAGTATGTACTTTTCTTTACAGTCCAGATTCAGTTCTCATTGATGAGGTGTTTTGCATTGCGGAGATAACACCCATAATTTTGACAAGGCAATTTGCATAATGCAAAGCCCCCTTTTTGGTTCTTCTCTTAGCTGGAGATGGGCTTCCCCACTCCACAATCCTGTCTAGAAGTGAAGGGCCCTGTTATCTCACAGAGCTGCCTTGAAGAGCTGCTTCACATGGACTTTTACTGAAAGTCATCATCCCTTGAAGGTTTTCATAAGCTTAATATTCATATAAAATCAGGTTATCAATTGCCTGTTCATTTGAGTTGCAATGTTATGCATAGTAACACAATGGAACTTACTTCCAGACAAGCATTAATAATGATGTTAATAATACTTTTGCACATTGCAGGAGGCTATATTTAACTGCACAGTCCTCATTAATATAGTAGCTTTTATTCCTAAAATGAGAATATAGTATGGCTTTAGCAGCTGTTAGAATATGAAGGTCTGATAGTAGGGGTATAAGAAGAAGTAGCTGAAAGGATTAAACTCAGAAGAAAACTTCTAGTGCTCCAAGTTAGATTCATATCATAATAAACTAAGTACTTTCTTATCAAGCTATTGCTTGAATCAATACCTACCGCATTTATGATGGCTATCCTAAAAGCATGCATCAGTATAATAAAATTTCTCCAAATGGCTCAGTGGATTTAAGCCATTCACATTTTTTTAAAAAAAATGGATCAAAACATTTTTTTACTTCATATTTTTAGCCCAACTTCAGAATTACAGTCCAGGGTTGAATTATTTCATGCACACAAACATTTAAACTGTTGGTATCCTCTTAAATTATGTGACTTGAAATACCAAATCAGATATACACAGCCAAAATGGTAATCTGTTGGGTTCACACATCACGTTGGGATTACTTTTCATGAAAGGTGGGCTAAAATTCTTATAACTAAATAAGTTATAAGTATGAACACCACCAATTTTAGTTTATGGAACAAGCCATGGTTAAACAAATTGTGATTTAGTCTGATGTGTAAACCAGCCCAGTCTTGGTTCTTAGGAAGCAGATCCAGTGCTGCCCTTTGGGATCCATATTCCACAAATGCATATTGTTGCTTAGATAATGCCAGAGATGCATTGAACATTTTTTGTCTGAGGGAGGGAAGAAGGAAGGAGCTTACATCATCTGCAATATGATAATTAATGGGCGTGGTATTAATAGATGTATTTTATAACCCATATTTTTAATCTTAAACCTAAAACAATTACCCAGTGCAATTTCAGCTTTAAAACAGAGAAGCAACAGACAACTGGAGTAGTCTTTCTTCTTATGCTGAGATGCACCAGATTTGGTTTAAATGATACTAGTGAGTGTTTTACATATATTAATAATTTAGCACCTACAAACTATATGAACATCCTAATAACCTTTTGCCCCATTTTTTGCTGATACACAAGTAACTGTCCTCAATTTCTCTTTCCCTTTCCTCAAGCCAGTATCTTATTTGGCAATTCAGTGGCCAACTATCTGGTGTTTTTCTCCTTGCAATTCCCTTTTTTTTAAAAAAATGTTTTCCTCTGCCAGATCTTTTTTTCCCCTCTAAGAATACTCTCATGTATTAAGAACAATACATTAATTATAGCTGCAGCTTTACCCTTTCCCACTTTGGGTCTTTTCCTTCAGAGAAATTCATTAAGGTTGCTAAGCCTGACTTTTCCTTAATGCATGTGAACTGATCGACTCAAGATAATCTGTTCTTGTATTGTCCTTGATCCAATCTTTGCCATTTTACTCTCAGAAAACCACACCAAGAGATTCCATTAGCTGGATTTTTAAAAATGCAGCAACAGCACTGGAACACAACCATAGGTGAGGAATGTTGGTTTCAAGAGCTTTAGCTACAAACATCTGGCCTTATGTTAGCATTATACCAATTAAATACAGAAATCTCTTAAGAAAATACACCAGCATTTCAGGAAATGATTGTGTATAATATAGCAATCCATGCAGGCTGATCTGCTGTTCTCCATTCTGGTGCAAAAATCACCTATTCTGAATTCTGAACATCAGTCTTTTCCACCTAGATGCCTTCCAGGTGCATGAATTTCTACCTGCAACATTTTCAGCAATAGCTGTACTAGCTGGTGAATTCTGGCACTTGAGTTTACACATCCTGATGATGCTCAAGGTGAGGTCATCTGCTGCATATAGTAGGGCTACCAGATCTGGACTGCAAAAATCTCTATGACCACTAGATGGCAGTAAAGAGGTGTTCTTACTGCCATCTAGTGGTCATCCAGATTTTTGCAGTCCACATCTGGCAACTTTACTGTACACTGTGCCAATACTGTAAAGTCAGTTGTCAGAGATGTAACTCTAAGCCAGTGTTTTCCAAACTTGGCAATTTCAAGATGCGTGGACTTCAACTCCCAGAATTCCCCAGCCAGCCATGGCATGGCTGGCTGGCTGGGGAATTCTGGGAGTTGAAGTCCACACATCTTAAAGTTGCCAAGTTTGGAAAACACTGCTCTAAGCCATAGTGAAACATAAGAAGCTCTGGGATTACATACTCCCTTCTTCTCTTCAGTGTCGTAAAGATTAGCAACACTGGCCTTCTATTTCTCACTGGTTGTGATTTATTATTACACTGAAAGGACAACCTAAGTTTAGTTTTAAACTATGGTTTATTATTCTAGCTTATGAAAACTACAATTTATTAATAAATTAAGATGGCAAAACAAGAAAAAACGAGAACAACGTTGTCACCCCAATTTCTATCATAATTCTTCAATGCATAGTCTGTCCGTGTATTGAGACTGAGAGACAGTGTGCTGTAGTGTGCTGTAGTATCAAGGAAGACCCAGGTTCAAATCCACTGTCAGCCATGGAAGTTTTACTGAGTAACTTTGGGTCAGTCTGTCCCTCTCTGTCAGTCCAACCTACCTTGTAGGGCTTCTGCAGAACAGAATAAAATGAGGGGAGAAGCCACCTTAAAATCCTTTAAAAAGTCAGAATAAATAGCTGAGGTGCGTAGAGTTAAATGGCACCAATATCCTTTTTAAAAAATGGAGAAATTTCTCCTCTTCCTTCTGGGGCTAAAAAGACAAAAAAAACAATAGTATAGAGCAGTGTTTCTCAACCTTGGCAACTTTAAGACATGTGGACTTCAACTCCCAGAATTCCCCAGCCAGCCATGGGTGGCTGTCCATCTCTGACATACCATGTGATATACCATGTCACTTTGTCAGTAGTGCCATCTGGTATACAGTATACAGCGAAAAGGCTAATGTGAAATGGAGTGCACTTTGAGATGAGAATAAGGAATAGGATATGAGAGCACTCCTAAAGTACCAGGGTGCCACAGCCTCATCCGTATTATCCCAGGTGCAGGACATGTAAAACATGGTGTTAAGTTTCAGGAAGGCAGATTCCAGTTGCATAAGGATAAGCTTCCCAATAATAAGAGCACTTCAACGATGGGCCTAATTACTAAAGGAGGTGGTGGGTTCCCATATGCTGGATACCTTCATGCAGAGGTTGGATGGATATTTGTTAGGGATGCTTGAATGTGGATTAGCCAAGCAAGCTCTATGATTTATGAATCGCCAAAGGAAATTTTTTTTTTATCAATCGTGTCCAATTCTTGGAGACTGCCTAGACAAGTCCCTGCAGTTTTCTTGGCAAGGTTTCTCAGAAGTGGTTTGCCATTGCCTCCTTCCTAGGGCTGAGTGTGTGTGACTGGCCCAAGGTCACCCAGCTGGCTTCCTAAAACTCACATTCTCCCAGTTTCTAGCCTGATGCCTTAACCACTACACCACAATGGCTCTCAAAAACGATTATACACACCACCCAATAGCAAGGGGAGAAGAGGATGCTTTGAAACACATTTAGAATGCAGATTTAAAAACCATCGCTATAATGGAAAGGGAAACAGTGGGGAAAACTCTGCTCAGATGACTTATATGTGGCTGCTCAGTTTCCTAAGCAATTTAAATTAGATTTAAAAACGAAGAACCCTATCTATCTGATAGCCTTTCAAACAGAAGAATATTCCCCGAATGCTCTTCAAATAAAAGACTGTACAAGTAGTCCTCGCTTAACAATCATTTGTTTAGTGATGGTTCAGACTTACAATGGTGCTGAAAAAGTTGACTTGCAACCGGTTCTCATACTTACGACTGTCGCAGTGTCCCCATGGTCACATGATCACAATTTGGGCACTTGGCAACCAGTTCGCATTTATGACCGTCGCAGCATCCCATGGTCACGTGATTGCCATTTTCAACCTTACAGTCTGGCTTCTGGCAAGCAAAATCAATGGGGAACTGCATGATTCGCTTAATGACCATGTGGTTCGCTTAACTCCCACAGTGATTTGCTTAATGACTGCCATAAAAAGGTAATAAAATCAGGTCAGATTCACTTAATAACCGCTTCGCTTAGCAACCAAAATTCCCATCTCAATTGTGGTCGTTAAGCAAGGACTACCTGTACCCTATGAAATAGAATATATGGCTGTCTACAGTGAAAATTTCAATGTGGCTACCACTGCAGGACAGTAACAAGGATAGATGTATTTCTCTGGTTTGGGAGGCAGAATGTGCCATTTTCTTCTGACTAGAGAAGCAAAACTTATATGTGTCCCTTGCCCTGCAAAACCTTGGGGGCATTCCCGATAGCCCTTCCAAGTTGTAGCCAAATTGTAATTTATAACATGATAGAAGATAGACACTGTTAATTAATGACATGTGGCCATATTTGTTGGGAATTACGTGGGAAGGAAGTCTGGCTGAGGAAGGCTAATCTACAAGGTCAGCTGCAGTGAACGGTTTTCCTTTGGAAATACAATAGACCACACAGACATTTTGATCGAAAGCACTGCTTTCTTCTTTTATAACACCTCTTCCTTGTTGTGTAAATCTTGCCAGAGATTTTGGATTTGCAGCAATTCTGCTTTTGCTTTAGCTTTGTCATCATTTATACTCTTCTTCGGCAGCATCTCATTAGCTCTACTGAAAGTAGGAGATAGTGTACATATATTTAGAGTACACGGGGGTGTATATAGTTTCAGATATTAATAGGCATCTAATAGCTACACAGAGAATCATGTTACTATGATGTTACCAAGCAGTATCTTCATATCTGTTTGATACCCTTGGCTACCCTGGCCACATTCTTGTTAACTTCGAAATCAACTGATTTTCACACAGTTCACTGACATTTCTGGATTCAACGCGACTGTTTCAGACTTCAACTTCATGGTTCTAATTTGTAAAATGATAAAGCCTCAACAATAAGAGAGAAGAATTACCACGGTTGGGTTGAAAGTGAAAAGAAAACGTTTTAACTCATACAGTTTAAAAATAGAATAATTGTCCTGTCTTATACCCATAAAATGAGCCATGTTGTAGTTGTCTGATTTTGGCTTAACATACTGTATGAATACAGTCACTGCAGTCTGAAAATAAATAATGGCTCCATCTGGTGTATAGCTGTTGTGAGATGGGTGGCTCTATAAAACACAGAAATACTGGACAACACCAACAGCCACTACGTTAGACTATACAGGGAAGCCATTGAAATACATAAACACCAACACAGTTTCAATAAAGAAGAAGAAAGCTTAAAGATCAGCAAAACCTGCCTGCCAGTCCTGAAAAACACAGCTTACAAAAGGTCAATGAACACTACTCAACCACAGAAATATACTCACACAATAGATGTGCTAATCCCACACACGACAGCACCACACCCCCTAATCACCTTGATAAACCCTCTCCTAATCTCTTGTAAATGACCCACAGAAGACACACACCCTCTCAGCAGCTATAAACACCAGCAGGAAGACACACCCTCCACTTGGGCACAGACAGAATCTTCTAGCTGTGCTCCTGTCCTCTGAAGATGCCAGCCACAGCAACTGGCGAAACGTTAGGAACCAAAACTGCCAGAACATGGCCACACAGCCCGGAAAACCCACAAAAACCATCGGATTCCGGCCATGAAAGCCTTCGACTATACAATTCTTAAACTTTTGAATATAGTCTTTTCTTTGTTTATGACTGGAGAGAGACGTGTCTCCTTTTCTCAATTCATCTATACCAGGGCTTTCCAAACTGAATGTCGTGACACAATACTGTGTCGCCTGGGGACCCCAAGTGTGACACGCAAGAACCTGGAAGCGCCGATGGGGCACTGCCAATGCATGCGGCAGCAGGCCATCAGCACTTCTGGGTTCCAGGATGCCACCGCTGCCACCGCTGTGCACGAAAAGCCGAAAGCGCGGCGGTGGCGGCGGTGGCAACCCGGAAGCGCCACCGCCGGCTCGCGAAAAAGCCTCAGATCACCGCAAAAAGTGACGGTGGGGGGGGTGCCCCGGGGTGGAAAATATCCGCACCAATCACCTGTGAGGCCAGGAGTTGGAGGCGTGTCTCCTCCCCGCCGCACAGCTGATCGGCGTGGATATTTTCCACCCCGGGGCGCCCCCCCACCGTCACTTTTTGCGGTGACCTGAGGCTTTTTCGCCTCGCGACCGCAGCTTTTCTTGGCAGAGGCAAGGCAGGGCAGGGCAGCTGCAGGGCAACCCTGCCCTGCCCAAGACAGAAGCCAATCACGTGGGTCCAGGGGCAGGGTTTCCACCTGAGAGCCAATCGCATGGGCCGGGGCCAGGGTTTCCACCCAGGAGCCAATCGCGTGGGACAGGGGGCGGGGAGCCCTGTTATTACTGTGTCGCAAAATGATGCATGTCTAAAAGGTGTGTCACCAACATGAAAAGTTTGGAAAGCTCTGATCTATACAATTGTTGACGGGCCCTTAATTTATTGCTGCAATTGTTCTGACGTTAGCTCCTAATCTTCATAACCATGCGCTCCCTGCCATTTGCATCTCACCCTCAAGGAGACTTTCCTCCTCCTCATGTGACTAAACTGCAGTCACTTTTTGTGCTGACCTGCCTTGTCTCCTCTCCCATCAACATCTTTATTATTTAGCTACCAGCAATACAAGCCTTTTCCCATTTTACTGATTTCAGTGCAGTCAACTTCACTGTCTTCACTGTGGTTGCTATGTCAGATAGGTTAGCATGTCTAAGCACTTCTGCCAGCATGACCCAACCTATCAGTGTCTGAGCTTTTCTGGATTAAAAAAATAAAGTGCAGGTTTATGTTAATCCAAAGCCAGTGGTAGGAGTTCCCATTTCTATCCTGTTTTTTTTTTTCTTCATAACAACCTATGTAGTGAATGTTTTAATGCTCAGGAAGGGATCTGAATCCAAGTCCTCAAATTCTGGTATGCAACAACTACACTAAAATAGCTCACCAATAGCCTTGTAGCTTTAATATTGTAAAGTTTTAACTTGTTTGTCATTTTTAAAAAATGGAGTCTGTGGTTCTGCTATTGATTTTCCCACCCAGGGCAGGATCCGGGTTTTCTGCATGCCAGCATTTCCAAGACACATCATTTTTCTATCCAGATAAAGGTCCCAACAAATCTGGGAGATAATATGCAATAAGAGGAGCTAATAATTGGACTGACCCTTGGGGAGACTGATCTGTACAATGTTATGATTTAAGAGTCATCATAGACCCTTCTAGCTGACTAGGCAAAGAGTGGTTGCAGTGGGGACCTGTAATAATGGTCTGTGGGAATGACCTTGGGAGGCAGGAGGAAGAGCCGCAGCCTAGACAACAGTCATACAAAAGGTATCTCAGCCCACAGAAGGAAAAGGGGCATGGGAAGAGTCTCAGAAGGGACCCTCCCTAGTTTTCCAGAGAGTAAAAGGAAAGGAGGGGAGGAATACTTTCAGACTTGCAAGATTATATTAATATGACTTTACAATAAAGGTAGTGTTAGTACTTGTGGTTTCTGCTTCTTGTCTGGACTACCTCAAAGGGCTGACAGGACCACTCTGCCTAGCTACTGCTCTCCTGGGCAGAGCAATCCTAAGAGATCACAAAGAACACAGTGGTCGGCTACGAGTGATCACCAAGAAGAAACCAAGAAGAAAAATTGCTATTTGCAAATAGCACAGTATTTCACAGACTTATTCGCATTTTGGAATGAAGGAATGAAAAATGAACATAATTGAAGACTTTAGAAGGGGGCCTCTAAAGGGAATGGGGGACTTTTGGATGCAGCAGATTCAAAACATTCTTGATCCCCCAGTGTTCCTGCTTATGATAGATCTACCTTTATTTATTTATTTAGTTACTAGTTAAATTTATATGACCACCCATCTCCCCCAACAGGGGACTCTGGGAGGTTTACAATAAAAACCCATAAAGGTTACCACAAACATATTTGCAGTCTCTGGGCCACTAGGGTGATATTCACCTGATCTAGCCATCTGCAGCCAATGGGCTTAGGGGCTATAGCTATGCTGTTAATCTCTACAGAATCTGACATCTTGACTTTCATTTACCATTTTGATCTCATGCTAAGTATGGCATCCCCCCCTCATTTTTCTACTGGTACCCACTAGATGTTCTGCCTTGCCTGACTTTAAAAAAAAGATTATTTGAGAAAAAAATATGAACTAGGAAGATGGCATCTGGCAAAGCAAAACACCAACCCCTGTATTATATTTATTTTCAGCAATACCTTTGGGTTTCACAAAGAAGAGAGCTTCCTACATGGCTAGTTTGCCTTCTGATTAACAGGTGTTTTATAATTATGACCAAATAATTTGTGAGTAGGCAGCCCTCCCATGGCAGCCATTTTGTGAGTACACCTACCATACACACTCAAAATATTACTCACCCTCTCTTGGGAGGGGGAAAATAGAACTCAGGAACTCTGTCCCCAGTGGGTACAATCACCATAGAAGGCAACAATACAGAGTACAACAATTGCATAGATTTATTGAATCAAAGCTTGCATACAGTTGTCCCTTTAGTTCATTTCTCAATCCCAGGACTACTAATTAGAGGCACACATTGCTGATCAACACAATTTTTCCAATTAATGTAAACTGCGAGGTCATCTAAATTAGTAATCTGATGGTTATCAAAAGTTGTCTGGCAACTAATTATTTCTAGAAAGATTTCCCACGGTGGAAAAGAGAATAAGAGAGGTAGCAGGCAAAAAGCAGCAAACAAAATAGCAAGCTATAGTATAGAGTTGTTCTTACACTCTTACACCCTTACACTCTATGCACACATACAGCTTGGCTGGTTTTCATCAATCTTGTCATGCAATTGTTACAATTTTTGAAGATAATTTAGAGAGGATCTAGCTGTTCTTGGGTGAGACCCAGTTTGGTGTAGTGGTTAAGTCATCAGGCTAGAAACCAGGAGACTGCGAGTTAGGCACAAAGCCAACTGGGTGACCTTGGGCTAGTTGCTCTCTCTCAGGCCTAGGAATGAGGCAATGGCAAACCACTTCCAAAATCTTGCCAGAAAACCACAGGGACTTGTCCAGGCCATCACCAGGAGTCAACACTGAATTGAAGGCAAAAAAAAAAGAAAAAAAGGAAGCTGTTATTTTGTAGTTCGTAATGATAGAAATTCATGTCTTGACTTTGGTTGCTTTTATCTTTGATCTTCTCCTGGTCTTTGGTCCATCATTGTTTTAGTCCACCCTAGCATGCTGACTAGATTTAGCACCCTAGCATGGGACTAGATTTAGTAGAAAAGGTCCCGGAAGAACTATGGACAGAAGTTCGCAACATTGTTCAGGAGGCGGCAACAAAAAACGTCCCAAAGAAAAAGAAAACCAAGAAGGCAAGATGGCTGTCTGCTGAGACACTGGAAGTGGCCCAAGAAAGAAGGAAAGCAAAAGGCAACAGTGATAGGGGGAGATATGCCCAATTAAATGCATAATTCCAGAGGTCAGCCAGAAGAGATAAGGAATTATTTTTAAACAAGCAATGCGTGGAAGTGGAAGAAGACAATCATTGGCGATCACTAGTAGCCGAGTAAGATTGTCTTCCAAAGGTAAAATTTTAACGGTGGATCCGTAAGTGGCTATAAAGGCCAATTCTGGATCCGCACAACCTACCACAATGAGGGCATAGGTTTCCGGGTGGGAGATGGTCATGATGAGGGTTTGCCTGACGTGCCTTCCTTTTAGCTCTTTTCTCCTTTTCACCCTGTACTCGTGCTTCTTCAAAGTCCATAGTGCCATTAATAAAGGCTGACCTCCAATTGAAACGCTCATGAGTTAGGGCTTCCCAGTTCTTAATGCTGATATTACATTTTTTTAAATTAGCTTTGAGAGTATCTTTGAATCTCTTTTGCTGTCCACCAATATTCCGTTTTCCATTCTTACGCTGGGAGTAAAGTAGCTGCTTTAAAAGACGATGGTCAGGCATTCGAACATGACCGGTCCAGCGAAGTTGATGTTGGATGATCATAGTTTCAGTGCTGGTGGTTTTCGCTTCTTCTAATACTCTAACATTAGTCCGCCTATCTTCCCAAGTAATTTGCAGAATTTTTCGGAGGCAGCATTGATGGAATCTTTCAAGAAGTTGGAGGTGGCGTTTGTAGAGGGTCCATGTTTCACAGGCGTACAGAAGGGTTGGTAGTACAATGGCTTTGTAAACAAGCATTTTGGTCTCCGTGCAAATGTCCCGATCCTCAAACACTCTACGCTTCATTCGGGAGAAAGCTACACTCGCAGAGCTCAGGTGATGCTGAATTTCAGCGTAGATGTCGGCTTTTGTAGATAGATGGCTGCAAGATAAGAAAAGTGATCGACATTTTCTAGTGACACACCTTTAAGCTGGATTGATGGTGCTGCAGAGGGATTGGTTCGAACTTGCTGGTAAAGCACTTTGGTTTTTTTAATGTTAATCGAGAAGCTGAGTTTTTCATATGCTTCTGCAAAGATGTTTAGGATAGTTTGAAGATCTTCCTTGGAGTGTGCACAGACTACGTTATCATCAGCATATTGAAGTTCTATAACAGAAGTTGCAATTACCTTATTTTTTGCTTTCAGCCTACTAAGATTAAAAAGCTTTCCATCTGTTCGATATATAATTTCTACACCAGTAGGAAGTTTCTCTTCAACAAGGTGTATAATCATAGCTATGAAGATAGCGAATAAGGTTGGAGCAATAACACATCCCTGTTTAACGCCGGATTCCACTTTAAATGGATCGCTTTGAGAGCCATTGTTATTCAGGATTGTTGCCATCATGTCGTCATGGAGTAACCGCAAGATGTTCACAAATTTATCAGGGCATCCGATTTTCAGAAGGATGGTCCAGAGAGCAGTACGATTTACAGTATCAAAAGCTTTAGTCAGATCAATAAACGCCATGTACAGAGGGCGGTTTTGCTCCTTGCATTTTTCTTGAAGCTGTCGTGCAGTGAAGATCATATCCACTGTTCCCTGGAAGGGCGGAAGCCATTTTGCGTTTCAGGCAGGATGTCTTCTGATACAGATAGGAGACGGTTTGCAATGATCTTTGCCAGGATTTTGCCTGCTGTGGCTAGAAGGGAGATGCCTCGATAGTTTCCACAGTCTGACTTCCTCCAAACTAGGGGGTACTGCAAGATCATCTCTTATTTGTTTTTGCGGGATTTGCAAGAAGACTTCATCAGCCACAGTAGAGTGACGATTAAGGAGATTGTAGTAATGCTCTTTCCAGCGCAGTGCAATAGACTCTTTGTCCTTTAGAAGTTTAGCACCATCTACTGAGCGTAAGGGATTTGTACCATAGTTTGTTGGTCCATAGATGGCCTTTATGGCATTAAAAAAGCCCGTGCATCATGAGCATCTGCAAAATGTTGGGTTTCTTGGGCTTTTTTTATCCACCATATGTTCTTAAGTTCTCTAGTTCTTCTTTGGACTTCTGCCTTTGCACTGGCGTAGATTTTTTTCTTAACGGCACAGTTAATATCCTTTTGCCATATCTGGAAGGCTTTCCTTTTCTTGTCAATAATATGTTCAATCTCACTATCGTTCTCATCAAACCACTCCTGATGTCTCTTAGTCTGGTATCCGATAGTTTGTTCACAGGCTGAAATAATAGAAGTCTTCAATTTAATCCAGTGTTCTTCAACATTTTCAGGAAGTTCCATAGGCAGATGTTCCTTGAGAGTTGATTGAAAGCAAGCTCGTTTAATAGGATCTTGAAGGGCCAGTGTATTCATTTTACGCCTTGGTTTTCTTCATTGGAGCCTACGATGTGGGACAATCTTTATGGCCATCGTGGATCGAATTAATCGATGGTCTGTCCAGCAGTCATCGGCGCTCATCATGGCTCTGGTGAGAAGTACATCACGGCGATCTCTAGCACAGACAATTACATAATCTAAAAGAGATTTCGTAAGTGCTTCGACCGTGGGTGCTTCCATGATGTTTTAAATTTATTTTTCTGGCGAAAGGGTGTGTTAGTAATGACAAGGTTATGCTCTGCACATTTAGTCAGAAGTAAGATTCCATTCAATGTATTGTCGAAGGCTTTCACGGCCGGAGTTCAATGGCTGTTGTGGGTCTTCCGGGCTGTGTGGCCGTGTTCTGGAAGTTGTGGTTCCTAACATTTCGCCAGCATCTGTGGCCACAGATGCTGGCGAAATGTTAGGAACCACAACTTCCAGAACACGGCCACACAGCCCGGAAGACCCACAACAGCCATAAGATTCCATTCGTTTTGCTGTTGTCAACTCCTTCTTTCCCAATGATCCCTGGCCACAAATCAAAATCACGCCCAACTCTTGCATTGAAATCGCCCAGGAGGATAATTTTATCCTCCTTTGGTATCTCTGATTAGATGGTGTCCAGCTGGGTATAAAAATTTTCCTTGATATCCTCATCTGCATCTAGTGTTGGTGCGTAAGCACTTAGGATAGTTGCCTGTTGGTTTTTGGCGAGTTTTATTCGCAGAGTTGAGAGTCGTTCGTTAATCCCAGTGGGAACTTCTGACAAGAGCTTCACAAGGTCGTTTTTGATAGCAAAGCCTACCCCATGTATTTGTCGTTCTTGTTCAGGCAGTCCTTTCCAAAAGAAGGTATAACCTCCTTTTTCTTCCTTCAACTGTCCTTCTCCTGCTCTTCGAGTTTCTTGGAGTGCTGCTATATCAATATTAAAACGTCTCAGCTCCCTTGCAATAATGGCAGTCCTACGTTCAGGTCGTTCACTATCCATATTGTCTTGCAGTGTCCGTATATTCCATGTTCCAAAATTCATGTGTTTTTTACGACCGCTAGATGGTGGCCCCACTGGTCGCGGTAATCCAGTCAGGGAGAAAATGAGGCAGACTATGTTTAGGGCACCTTTTCTAGCCCCCTCCCCATATGGGGTGAGCAGAGTGGATCCTAAACAGGGCTGCTCAGTCGTGGATACAGCTGCCGAACTACTCAACTGCCTCGATCCTTGAGTCAGGGCGACTGAATCCGTATCCACCGCCCATGTGCTGGTCCATGACTAGGAGCTTCCGGATTTCACAGTCCTGCCCCCGTTGCCATTCGTCAGTCACCATGGGACTTTTGGTTGTTTTGGGTTTGGTGTGGTTGGAAGACGCCTGTGCGTAAATTTGTTTTATGTGTGGAGATCGGTGCACAACGATCAGCACACATCCTTCACAGAAAAAGGCTCTAATCCAATGGCATGGATACCATGACGATTGGTGACCTTTTGTCTGCTGCAGCCTTCATCCGCCTTCGCAGCCATTGTAACAATACACCTTGTTATCTTCCGCCTGTTCTGCCATTGAGGACTTTCTTGGATCGTTCTTTGTCTGGTTCCTCCCCCTGGACCTTACCGCCATGGGTGACCCTGCCAGGAGTACATGACTCCCGACGGCTTCGCTCACAGGGTTCATTGGGAACACACAAGCCCACTCACCACAACAAGGTGACGATCCAGCGAGTGAGAAGAAGACAATAGAATAAGAAGGACAAAAGACCTCTTCCAGAAAATTAGAAACATCGGAGGTAAATTCCAGGCAAAAATGGGTATGATCAATAACAAAGATGGCAAGGACCTAACAGAAGCAGAAGAGATCAAGAAAAGGTGGCAAGTATATACGGGAGATCTGTATAGGAAGGATAATAATATCGGGGATAGCTTTGACAGTGTGGTCAGTGAGTTAGAGCCAGACATCCTGAAGAGTGAGGTTGAATGGGCCTTAAGAAGCATTACTAATAACAAGGCAGCAGGAGTCTGTGGCTTGAATCATGTCAACTGGATTTCTATTTTCTCAGTAGAAACGTTTCACTCCTTATCCAAGGAGCTTCTTCAGTCTGAGTAAAGTTAGTAAGGGAATCCTTAAATATGTTTCTAGGGTGGCTGTGTGACCTTGCACCTGGGGCTAGGTCATGGTTATTTTGAGATGTTTATTTCTAAGTCCCTTTATCATCTAAAGGAGGATCATTAAGATTACCCTGCTGCTGTTGAGCTTGCGAAATGGTCTTAATCTTCCTAGGCACAGAAGACAAAGCAGGAAGGAAGATAGGGGAAAGGTTGTGCCTGAGGCCCCCACCTCTATTCAAGGAAGGATTTTCCAAGTTGGCATAAATGGATTCCTTGACCCCTCTCTCAAACCACCTATCTTCTCTGTCTAAAATGTGAACATTAATGTCCTCAAATGAGTGTCCTTTTTCCTTTAGATGAAGATAAACTGCTGACTCTGGTCCTGTGGTGTTACTTCTCCTGTGTTGGGCCATCCTCCTGTACAAAGGTTGTTTGGTTTCTCCAATGTAGAGTTCAGAGCACTCCTCACTGCACTGGATTGCATACACTACATTGCTTTCCTTGTGTTTTGGAGTTTGATCTTTGGGGTGTACAAGCCTCTGTCTCAGTGTGTTGGTGGGTTTGAAATATACAGGTATGTGGTGTTTGCCAAATATCCGTTTTATCTTTTCAGACACGCCAGCCATGTAAGGAATGACCAGGTTCTTCCGTTTACTCTGAGTCTCAGCCCTATCTGTGGCTGTTTTAGGTCTGGTAGACTTAGATTTAGTGAAGGCCCAATTTGGATATCCACAGGCCTTCAGAGCTGTTCTCAGGTGCTGTTTTTCATTCTTTTTGGAATCCATGGAGGTGGGGATGGGAAGGCAGCAGGAGACGACGGTATCCCAGCTGAACTGTTTAAAATCTTGTAAGATGATGCTGTCAAGGTGATGCATGCCATATGCCAGCAAATTTGGAAAACACAAGAATGGCCATCAGATTGGAAAAAATCAACTTATATCCCCATACCAAAAAAGGGAAACACTAAAGAATGTTTAAACTATCGAACAGTGACACTTATTTCACATGCCAGTAAGGTAATGCTCCAGATCTTGCAAGGTAGACTCCAGCAATTCATGGAGTGAGAATTGCCATATGTACAAGCTGGGTTTAGAAAAGGCAGAGGTATAAATATAAGTATAAATAAATAAATAAATAAATAAACTAGAGACCAAATTGCCAATATCCGCTGAATAATGGAGAAAGCCAGGGAGTTTCAGAAAAACATCTATTTGTGTTTTATTGACTATTCTAAAGCTTTTGACTGTGTGGATCATAACAAATTGTGGCAAGTTCTTGGTGGTGTGGGGATACCAAGTCATCTTGTCTGCCTCCTGAGGAATCTGTATAACGACCAAGTAGCAACGGTAAGAACAGACCACAGAACAACGGACTGGTTTAAGATTGGGAAAGGAGTACGGCAGGGTTGTATACTCTCACCCTACCTATTCAGCTTGTACACAGAACACATCATGCAACATTCTGGGCTTGATGAATCCAAGGCTGGAGTTTAAATCACTGGAAGAAACATTAACAATCTCAGATATGCAGATAATACCACTTTGATGGCTGAAAGCGAGGAGGAGCTGAGGAGCCTTATGACGAAGGTGAAAGAAGAAAGTGCAAAAGCTGGGTTGCAGTTAAACCTCAAAAAACCCAAGATTATGGCAGCCAGATTGATTGATAACTGCCAAATAGAGGGAGAAAATGTGGAGGCAGTGACAGACTTTGTATTTCTAGGCGCAAAGATTACTGCAGACGCTGACTGCAGCCAGGAAATCAGAAGATGTCTACTTCTTGGGAGGAGAGCAATGACAAATCTTGATAAAATAGTTAAGAGCAGAGACATCACACTGACAACAAAGGTCCACATAGTTAAAGCAATGGTATTCCCTGTAGTAACCTATGGCTGTGAGAGCTGGACCATAAGGAAGGCCGAGCGAAGGAAGAGAGATGCTTTTGAACTGTGGTGTTGGAGGAAAATTCTGAGAGTGCCTTGGACTGCAAGAACATCAAACCAGTCCATACTCCAGGAAATAAAGCCAGAGTGCTCACTTGAGGGAATGATATTAAAGGCAAAACTGAAGTACTTTGGCCACATAATGAGAAGTCAGGATACCCTGGAGAAGATGCTGATGCTAGGGAAAGTGGAATGCAAAAGGAAGAGGGGCCGACCAAGGGCAAGATGGGTGGATGATATTCTGGAGGTGACGGACTCGACCGTGGAGGAGCTGGGGATGGCGAAACTCTGGCATGGGCTGGTCCATGAAGTCACGAAGAGTCGGAAGCGACTGAACAAATAAACAAGAAACTAAGCATGCTGTTGCATTTCTATGCACCTGTGCATTCAGATGGACTGTCTGTTCTTCATTACTCTGAGTATTGATCACATTGTTCATTAAGCTCATTACCCATCATGATCACTAGAAAAGGTCATTTGCTGGGCAACCCTGCAAAGAGGTTGCAATCCATTCAAATATGGATCCTCTATGGTTCAGTTAGCCTGTGGTTTCTCTGGGTCCAACACCAACACCAATATCCAACACCAATATCCCTGACCTATTGAAAAGAAAACTGTGTCTAAGTTTGGTTTATTAAAAATTAAGCATTTATCTACTTTAAACAAAGAAACAAATAAAGCATTGAGACAGTTAAAATTAGAGGTGATATAATGATTCTCCTAACTGTAATAAGAGAATAGATTTGGCGGTTCACTGAATTTTCAAAATTGCCCAGACTATACTGTTGCTAGGTAGTTGAAATACATCCTTTACTCCAGTTATAGTCCTGAAAGAAGTATTTTTGAAATGGAGAGCATACAGTTTCCATTATAAAAATTAGTGGGCCAATTTTCTGCCTATTCAGAGCAGCTTTCTTTTTCATCTGATTTTTTTCCCTTATGGCTTCATATGCATAGCTTTTCATTTTGCTCTTCTTTATGTCTTTCTTTATTCTTAATGTCAAGGAATTGGAAAAGTTCAGCTTTTATCCTTCAGCTGCAGAGCTTCCAGCATTGGTTAATTGCATACTTTGAGCTGAACTGTCATTTTCATTTTTGGCACATGTGATTTATGGGAAATTATGAGCCACATTATTGCTATGAATGAATGACCATGCAGCTCAGGATGCAATAAAAGTAATGATTTGAACTAAAAAAAAGGCCAGTCTACCAATAAACTGTGGACCCCAATCTTAAAAGAATAAAAAGCAGAATCACATAAAGCTTTAAAGGGATGATTCTATTTAAAGGAGATTTAATCCAATGACACCTTTGAATTCAATCTTCTAATCAAACTGAAGCATCAAGTTCAATCAGGTGCCTTTGAAACACTTTGGAAGGAAATGAAGGTGATTCAGAGATTCAATTAATTTTCTGGCTTGCAGAATCTCAGACACTGTTGCAGCATTTATTTCATATATGACAAAGCTGATGGGGTCAAATGCTGTGATGGATTTCCTGATACTGTGATGATAACTTGCCAATGAGTTTTATCGCCCTGCACACCCAATCTATGACAACACCTGGGAGAGTGCTGCTTGCTTCCTTGTACTCACTCTTCTACTAGAATTTGTTTAGGTAGATTCCCTTGGAGAGAGAGGGAGAGAGATTTAAATTTATTCTTCTGGTCTTTTTTAAACTTGTGTTCTTTTTCTTGTTCGAGCTAGTATTTTTGTACAAATCCATATCCTGTTATGCTTATCCTTCCTTAACCCCCAATCTATTCACCTGGTATGTTCATCTTCAGTAAATCTCTATATGGAGCCTATCTCTGTAGATCTTCACCTCTTTCAGCCTCTCCTTTCATTCCTTCCATTCTCACTGCAATCATCATCATCATCATCGGATTTCTTTCTGCTAGTTGACTGTCTCTGTCTTGCATTTTACTGAGTGAAGGTGAGACGGTATGCTCTGTTTAATACAGTCTATAGTATGTTTCCTTGTATCAGGGTACTATATACACAATAATGATAACACACACACACACACACACTTCCTAGGTATCTTTTAAAACAAAATTGTTAAAACAAAATTGTTATAAGACATAATTCCTGGAAGACGCTAACCTTCTGAATGAATTATGCTAATAAGCCTTGATAGCTCAAAAAGCAAATGGACAGAGGATGGTAGATTCTTTTTTAAAGTTAATAAGAACTTACTTTAAAAAAAAGTTTATAAAAGTTTTTATTTTTAATGTAAAGCAGGAAACAACTCCTCCTCCTCCTCCTCCTCCTCCTCCTCCTCCTCCTCCTCCTCCTCCTCCTCCTCCTCCTCCTCCTCCTCCTCCTCTTCAAGTCAGTCTTGATTCCTGGTGACCACTTGGACAAATTTCTTCAGTTTTCTTGGCATTGGTTTGGAATTGGTTTGCCATTGCCTTCTTCCCAGGGCTGACAGTGACTGGCCCAAAGTCACCCAGCTGGCTTCATACCTTAAGCATGATTAGAACTCACTGTCCCCCAGTTTCTAGCCCTTTAAATACTATGCCAAACTGACTCTTGCCTTCCCCATTGGTTCAGGAGAACTTTCCTGTAGACTTTTTGCTGGACAATTTAGATGCTTCTGAGCCTGTCCTTTCCTCAACTCCATCTGTTTTGAAAGACGTCCAAGAGGATATTTCAGACTTTATTGCAGTGAAACCCTTAAAGCTATCTGGCTGAAACCTTGCGTGGTTAGTCTGTAGCTTGAATCATGTCAACTGGATTTCTATTTTCTTAGTAGAAATGTTTCGCTCCTTATCCAAGGAGCTTCTTCAGTCTGAGCAAAGTTGGTAAGGGAATCCTAAATATGTTCCTAGGTAGCTGTGTGACCTTACACCTGGGGCTAGGTCATGGTTATATTGAGATGTAATTTTTAAGTCCTTTTATCATCTAAAGGAGGGTCGTTAAAATCACCAGGCTGCTGTTGAGCTTCTGAAATGGTCTTAATCTTCCTAGGCACAGAAGACAAAACGGGGAGGAAGATGGGGGAGAGTTTGTGCCTGAGGCCCACACCTCTATTCAAGGAAGGATTTTCCAAGTTGGCATAAATGGATTCCTTGACCCCTCTCTCAAACCACCTATCTTCTCTGTCTAAAATGTGAACATTAATGTCCTCAAATGAGTGTCCTTTTTCTTTTAGATGAAGATAAACTGCTGACTCTGGTCCTGTGGTGTTATTTCTCCTGTGTTGGGCCATCCTCCTGTACATAGGTTGTTTGGTTTCTCCAATGTAGAGTTCAGAGCACTCCTCACTGCACTGGATTGCATAAACTACATTGCTTTTCTTGTGTTTTGGAGTTTGATCTTTGGGGTGTACAAGCCTCTGTCTCAGTGTGTTGGTGGGTTTGAAATATACAGGTATGTGGTGTTTGCCAAATATCCGTTTTATCTTTTCAGACACGCCAGCCATGTAGGGAATGACCAAAGGAGAGGCAAACTAAGAAATTTGACATTCTTCTTTCTCGCAGCAAGCAGAAACAAGGAACTGGAGAAACCGCTGGGAGGAACAACAACAACAGGACCACAGAGGACAAAAAGAACATGTGGGTGAAAAATCTCTCAGACAGAGAACTTACCCAACCAGAGAGAGATGTCCTAGCCAAAGGTCTTAATTTTGCCATCACTCCCAAGCAAGTTCCGGTTGTGGAGCTCATTACAGCCACAGAATCTGCCATCCACAACAACCACCTACCTTTTGAAGAAGCAGAACAACTCCGGCTTAAAATATCTGCAGCTCTGTCCAGTGCTCAACCTCCTCCCCCCAACCTTACCGCCCAAGAGAGGAGAGCCCTGACAGCCCTCAGCAAAGATGAAACCATCACCATTTTACCTGCTGACAAAGGAAGATGTACAGTGGTTCTAAACACTGCAGACTACCACAATAAAATTACCTCACTTTTGGAGGATCACCATACATATGAAAAACTGAAAAGAGACCCCACCAACAATTACAAGAAAAAGGCAATAGACAGTTTGAAACAATTGGAACATGATGGCTCCATCGATAGGATTACCTACCACCGTCTGTATCCTGGAGAAGCCATCCCCTGCATCTACGGACTTCCTAAGATCCACAAGGAAGGAACACCCCTCCGACCCATAGTCAGCAGCATCAATTCGGTAACATACAACATTGCCAAACACCTCTCTACCATACTAGCACCTCTAGTTGGACACTCTGAACACCACATCCATAATTCGGAAGAATTTGTTTCCAAAGCAAAGATCCTGAAACTGGATACAGATGAAACTATGGTCTCCTTTGATGTGTCCTCCCTTTTCACCAGCATCCCCACCACTCATGCTCTATCCGCTGTCAGGAAGAGACTAGAAGAGGACAGCACCCTGGAAAGGAGAAGCCATCTCAACCCAAACCAGATCTGCCATCTTCTGGACCTGTGTCTTAACACCACTTATTTCACATACAGAGGTGACTTTTACAGACAAAAACACGGCTGTGCCATGGGTTCTCCTGTGTCACCCATTGTGGCCAATTTATACATGGAAGAAGTGGAGAAGAAAGCACTCAACACATTCCAGGGAACGGTGCCCACCCACTGGTTTAGGTATGTGGATGACACCTGGGTCAAAATCAAGGCCCAGGAAGTACAGGCCTTCACGGACCATATAAACACTATAGATGCCAACATTAGCTTCACCAGAGAAGACACCAAGGACAACAGACTGGCATTCCTAGACTGTGAAGTCCTCATTGGGACCGGTGGCAAGCTAGAAATAGGGATCTACAGGAAACCCACACACACAGATCAATATCTGATGTTTGACTCCCACCATCCACTGCAGCACAAACTAGGAGTCATCAGGACATTGTCACACAGAGCAGAAACCATCCCCACCTCCATGGATTCCAAAAAGAATGAAAATCAGCACCTGAGAACAGCCCTGAAGGCCTGTGGATATCCAAATTGGGCCTTCACCAAATCTAAATCTACCAGACCTAAAACAGCGACAGATAGGGCTGAGACTCAGAGTAAACGAAAGAACCTGGTCATTCCCTACATGGCTGGCGTGTCTGAAAAGATAAAACGGATATTTGGCAAACACCACATACCTGTATATTTCAAACCCACCAACACACTGAGACAGAGGCTTGTACACCCCAAAGATCAAACTCCAAAACACAAGAAAAGCAATGTAGTTTATGCAATCCAGTGCAGTGAGGAGTGCTCTGAACTCTACATTGGAGAAACCAAACAACTTTTGTACAGGAGGATGGCCCAACACAGGAGAAGTAACACCACAGGACCAGAGTCAGCAGTTTATCTTCATCTAAAGGAAAAAGGACACTCATTTGAGGACATTAATGTTCACATTTTAGACAGAGAAGATAGGTGGTTTGAGAGAGGGGTCAAGGAATCCATTTATGCCAACTTGGAAAATCCTTCCTTGAATAGAGGTGTGGGCCTCAGGCACAAACTCTCCCCCATCTTCCTCCCCGTTTTGTCTTCTGTGCCTAGGAAGATTAAGACCATTTCAGAAGCTCAGCAGCAGCCTGGTGATTTTAACGACCCTCCTTTAGATGATAAAAGGACTTAAAAATTACATCTCAATATAACCATGACCTAGCCCCAGGTGTAAGGTCACACAGCTACCTAGGAACATATTTAGGATTCCCTTACCAACTTTGCTCAGACTGAAGAAGCTCCTTGGATAAGGAGCGAAACGTTTCTACTAAGAAAATAGAAATCCAGTTGACATGATTCAAGCTACAGACAATTCCACCTGGATGACTGAGAACCTTCATAGACATCTTGCGTGGTTAGTGTTTTGGAATCTACTATCCCTGATATTTTCAACCCATTCTGTCCCAAATGGGAATACTTGCAGGCATTTTGGTGCTTTCAATTATAGCCTATGGATGCATCTTTTATCAAAGCTTATTGTCTTTGAATCTTGAATGTCAAATTCAATTGAATCTTGCCACCTTTTAATCTTGAATCAGAACTTAGATGATTCATCACACCCTTATTAATATGCTGCCCATATGAAATAAGTGTTTCACTTATTGAAATGCGAGGACAGTCAGGATCGGTGTGTCAGGAGCAAGGCACAAACACTCTTGGAGAAGACACTACAACCACGAATATAGAACTGCTTTCACTCTTTTCTCCTTCACTTCTTTCCTTTCCTTCCATACTAAGTTTTCCCCCAAGACTCACTCTTGACACCACCAAAAGCTGGTCTGTCCCACATTCAGAACTTTTCATGATCCTTGTATCTCACTAATTCTTTCAGTGATTTATCATAAGCAGTCAAATGAATCATATTTTTTAGATTTATAGTCATTCCTTTGCCATATATATATATATATATATATATATATGTATATGTATATGTATATGTATGTATATATATATATATATATATATATATATATATATGCATGCATGCATGCATGCATGCATGCATGCATGCATGCAGACAGAGACTAGTTCTTAACCACATTTTTGAAACAAATAGATGTTTTCCAAGCAGAGTAACACCAAACACTCAACATTTTCATTCCTTCTTGGGTCTCTAAATGGCTCAGTCACCTTTCCTGGACATTTTCCTCTCATTCCCACCCATCTAATAAAATATCCCCCTGCCCTGGACTGCATTCATTTAAAATGTGTCCCAATTGCTTACCTAAACTCATATTTTGGGGGCGCGGTAGCTCAGCGGGTTAAACCGCTGAGTTGTTAGTCTGCTGACCATAAGGTCGGCAGTTCGAATCCGCATGGCGAGGTGAGCTCTCGTCACTAGCCCAAGCTCTCTGCCAACCCAGCGATTCGAAAGCTAAATAGCAAGTAGATAAATGGGTACCACTCACGTGGGGCAATATGCTGGCATCCTGTCGGGGAGTCACCTCGGAACCGAAGATAAAGATCTGGAGAAGCCCGTGGATGGCGGCTGAGGACGGCGGCAGAGGACGACGGATCCCAATTTAACAACTTCCGGGATGTCAGCAGCCGGCTCCGAAAGCGAGGCATTCTGGGGCTTGTAGTTCCGATGCCTAGAAAGAAGAGCCGGTTCCCTCACCCCCTCCCTAATCGCGCGGGTATTGTAATATATATGGATGTATAATTAAATATATGCAATGATGTTGTAAGCCGCCTAGAGTCCTCCAGTAGGGAGGGGATAGGCGGGGTATAAATAAGATAAATAAATAAATAAATAAATTTTGTTCTTCCATTATCACCATTCACTGGAGCATAACATGTAAGTATCAGCAACCTAGGGATTCCTACTTTTACACATGCTAATAACAATCTTTCCCAGTCTACAACTGTAATAAACATTGACTAACTTAGATGACACTAACTCATACTTTCTGACAAATATTTTAACTCTTTCAGATTTTTTTAGTTTATTGCGGTCTTAGACCAGTACAGGGATAATGTTCTGTGAAATATACATAGTCTATCCTAAAATGATAACAACGTGGGATAAAATAGGAAGATAAAAATTAAAATAAAATTAAAATATATTTATAGACTATGTAACTAGACTCTATAAGTGCAATCTAAGATACAGCCTATACTAAATGAGAATATGGACATTAAGAATTTATTAAATATAAAATGTAAAACATGAGTATCTAAAATTACCACTAGTAAAGGCAAAGGTTTTCCCCTGCACAGTCGCATCCAACGCTAGGGGGCAGTGCTCATCTCCGTTTCTTAGCCAAAGAGCCAGCGCTGTCCAAAGACGCTTCTGTGGTCATGTGGCCGGCATGACGCGCGTGGAACGCTGTTACCATCCCACCGAAGTGGTACCTATTTATCTACTTGTATTTGCATGCTTTCAAATTGCTAGGTTGGCAAGAGCTGGGGCAAGTGCGGGAGCTCACTCCGTCACACGGCACTTGGGTCTCAAACCGCCGACCTTCCAATCGACAAGCCTGGCATCTTAACCACTGAGCCATCATGCCCCCTATAAAAAATTACCACTATGTTATATATATAAAAAGAAAATTTAAATGATTTACTATTACATACAATACATTACAGAAATTAGCCCATCAGGGTCTGACGAATCTTCATTGCTGCAGCACAAAACCTTGCTACCTGCACTGTGACAATAGAGTTTTCATCTATAAGCAGCAATTGAATGTAGTCAGAATCTGTACGACTGGAGTATTTACTAATCAGGGGTATGATGAGTTTGGTATGAATGTCTCTATAGAAAACACAATGCAGAAGAACTTGGACTTTAGTTTCCACCTCTCCAGAGTCACAAGGACAAAGCCTTGCAGCCAATGGTATTTTTTTATATTTACCCTCCAATACCGCAGAGGGGAGAGCGTGACAACGAGCTAAAGAAAAGGCTCTCTGATAGCTGGGTATTTCAAGCTGTGTGAGATAACTGGCTGCAGAAGCGATATATTTGTTGTGCGCTGGAGACAGGAAGAATCGAGCCTTCCCTGTATCTGCTTGCCTCTCTGTATCCTTTATCCTTTGTTTCAGCTCTTGTTTGGCTCAGTTGAAGTCCATCTCAAGGACTGTAGATGGGGAATATCCTAGCTTTAAAAGATTTGAATCAATGGCCTTGATCCATGTGAATTGAAAATTGTCCTGGAAGATGAGAGGTGCAAGGCCCTTGGGGCAGAATTTGAGCTTTAGCCAATGGTTTAGAGAGGCTAAACACACTCTTGATTCAACTCTCATCATGCCTGTTTCAAGCTGTAGGTCTGCATTTGAAATGCATCGAGGTATCTGGAGTGCTGCTCTTATGAATTTGGCTTGTAGTCTTCCCAGAGGTGTAAAACATGAGGATGGAGGGCCAACTAAAGTCCCATAAAGAAGCCGAGCTAACAACTTGGCCTGAAAGAGTTTGAGTGCGGCAACTCTTTCAGTTATAATTAAACCTACATTTTAATTTCCCTGCTTGTACAATATTCAACAACTTCAATCTAAAGATCAGTCTACCTTCATTGAGATCTATTTTGTCCCTCAATTTTCTCTTAGTTTAACAGATTCTCAAACATAACTATTTTTGTATAGTCGAAGGCTTTCACAGCCGGAATCCGATGGTTGTTGTGGGTTTTCCGGGCTGTGTGGCCGTGTTCTGGCAGTTTTGGTTCCTAACGTTTCGCCAGTAGCTGTGGCTGGCATCTTCAGAGGACAGGAGTAACTATTTTTTATAGTTTTATATATATTTACATAAATTTATATAAAATTATAGTTTTATATAATTTTATATAAATTATAACTATTTTTCTTTCATTTCTTTCATTAATTCAAGCATTTTACCATTTATTCTTACATGCCAAGTTGCAATATACCCTGGTCAGCACTAGCTGAGTCCATAGATCGTGACCTCTACCATCCATCGTGGCTCTGGTCAATCAAAGCTGTCACATAACACTTCTCATTAAGATAGAGAAGGTATAGACCAAGTTACCACACTTATCTCATGCAATATTCTCAGCTAATGATAAGAACAGTATCAATAAATTCTGGCACTTTTTGGCCAGCTGCGGGAGCTACAGCACCCTGGAAAGGTGTTGCCCTTGATATTCTTCTCCTACCAATTGCAACCGTTTTTCAATGCTCCAATGAGCTTGGAACTACCATCTTCCATCATGCTGCAGGTATGGCAAAGATACCTATGTCATTGGGTCAAGCTTAAGTCCTAGTGATTCTGAAGACCCAACTCCAAAGCAGTTGTGTGCCGATATCTTCTTCTGGGATGTTTTTATAACTTCCCAGTCTAGCCTACAAGATTGGAATTCCTGTTGGCCATCCATCCCAGTACGAACCAGGCCCAATCCCAGTGTAGCGTATAACTGCAAACAAGACTAAGTGCTACCAGCAAACGGTTCAGAATTTCACTTGTTTTTTTACTCACTGCAAACTTCATAATGGATGAGACAGTAAGAATCTCCCATTTAATTTCAGTATGCTTAAGATTTAGCCATACCAGCTGAGGACTTTTCAGGCCTTACTTTGAAATATCTGAATTTGAATCCCTGAATATTCATGATGCTGAATTAGGGGTAGTCTCCCTCTCTTCCTGATATGCTTCACATTCTTAATGCGGTGTCACAGACAAGAACAATATTGTCCTCTTCACACTGAGAATAGCATTGTTCTTAATAGCTGTGTTCAAATAACATTTAACCAGGTCAATTCAATTAATTTATTTCTGTCATTTAGACAAACACGGAAAGCATAAGACATAAAAAAGAAATTTCCAACATGAGTATGTCCTGTAATATATGTTGTAAATTTGAACATCGTGTCATCTTGGCTATACTTTAAAATTCTGCTAATACTGACTTATGCTAATATCTACTTAAAAAACCTAGCTAATTGATTGTAAACTCTGGTTGTAAACCGCCCAGAGTCTGCCATGGTAGAGATGGGCGGGGATAAATCCAAATAATAAATAAATAAATAAAAAAAAAATAATTGATGCATTTGCTACTTTGCCCAGCTGCTATCTTAGAAATGCAGGCATAGCCCAAAACTTGCAGACCTGTGCTAGAAACACCCAATAAGAGGTAATGTATTGTATATAAAATACATTAGAAGAAGCTGATGCTAGGGAAAGTGGAAGGCCAAAGGAAGAGGGGCTGACCAAGGGCAAGATGGATGGATGATATTCTGGAGGTGACAGACCCAACCATGGGGGAGCTGGGGATGGTGACGGCCGACAAGAAGCTCTGGCGTGGGCTGGTCCATGAAGTCACGAAGAGTCGGAAGCGACTGAACGAATAAACAACAAATATAAAATACAACCACCCTACCTGGTGTGTTCAATAAAATGGGTATATTCAAAATATCCTTGTGAAAGGGGCAACTTTGAAGAGCACAACCAATTGTCCTTGTCCCTCCAGTCTCACAAATATGCTAGCAAAAGAAATTTGACATCTGCCTACCAGGAGTGCTAAAGGCAAGGACAGGACAGTGTGAAAGCCCTATCCTCTAACAAATGTTTGGAATAAAGCTTCTCCCATTTCAGTCTGAGCAGGCTAACTTACATCCATTTAGAAGTCAGAATCCCAAAATTGTTGTCTAGAGTTGTCAAAATCCAGAGATATCACAAAATTATATCTAACGTTATTACAGGTTTTTTTTCCCTAGGTGGATTTATAATTATCCACCAAGAATGGATGGAGCCGAAATGACTGACGTGTTATTTTCAACCAAAACTTAAAAAAAATATCTCTAAGTTCAGACCTCATTAAAATTAATGTAATCTAAAATACAAGAGGCTGCATTACTCATGCAGCTGAGAACTGAAAGGATAGCTCTTAAAATGTTGGATTGGATTATTTCCAGTAACCTGTAATCCTTGCAAAAACTGGCCCAAATTCACATCTTTTTTTTTTTCATACTAGGCATGGAAAGAACTTGATATCTAATATAATAATAATAATAATAATAATAATAATAATAATAATAATAAATGGAACAGCAGAAGAAGCAGGTAAGTATGCCCATCTCCTGATCCAGACCAATTTTATGTAAGGGTCATTCTGCATACAATAGCAATCTGATCAATTTATCAAAGGCATCAGCTATAATGATGTCTGGTTGCAATTGGTGCTCTCTAGATTTTTAATCATTGTAATTAGTAGGCCTGCTGATTTCAATCATCAATAATTTAATTCATGAATTATGTCCTGGAGTTGGAGCAGAGGTAATACAGTTCAGATATTAATTTCATAATAAGCAGTTCTAGGGATGGATTAAAACAGAGTACTTTTCATTATTCTTGTTAAGAATTTTTAAAAAAGAAAGAAAACTTGCATTCTTTTCAATATTTCTAAAGATTTTGCCATTACTTAATAATTCTGATTATAACACAAGAAATTGATGGGCTGTGTTCAAAATAATTATAAACCACCATTAAAGCAAATTGCACATAAACTTAAGGCTTTGGCAAGACAAATACAGTAACTCTCTCAACAGGAATAATTAATTTGATTAAAATGGTTATGTCACAAGAGTACTTGGGCCTCTCCAGATAAGGAATAGTATAATTATTATTTTTTGATGCCTGTAGACTTTTTTTTAATGAGAAGTCTGCTTATTATTATCACAATGCATGTAGGACAACTATATTTTTGTTTATACACCTAATTCCTTCCAGAAAGAGCATAGTAATCAGGGGTGTATACAGGGTGTGGTCAAAAAAGTCAAGATCGTGGCCACAACTATGTGATCAAAGCTATGCCTGTTTTTTATGTGTTGTTTCATGCCATTGCAGGCGCCATCTTGATTTTCTGGCCATATGCTGCAAAATCCTCTGATGGCAATGAAAGGCTACAGTATGTTCTGTATCTTGGGAATAGAGACCAGAGAATGAAAAAGCGATACATGGCTGGTCTGCCAGCAGCAACGTTTTAGCAAATTTTATGAAGAATGAGGCAAAGATGGGATTGCCAACTCCTGAAATAAAAATAAAAAGGTGTGACCCCCAAAAAGTCCTCTAAATTTTCACTGATTCAGAAGAAGAATGCTGAGTCCTCATGCTATGATCTTTTTTTTTCCTTTTTGGAATATCAGACTGCTTGTTTACAGTATTGCATTAATTGACATGATTCACACTTTTTCCATCTTAATAACAGCACTGTTCAATCCTTAATACCTAGCAGGTCTCTTCTAGAAAAATTATATGAGTCCCTCCTTGAGAGGGAGATGGGCGGTCATAGAAATTTAATAAATAATAATAATAATAATAATAATAATATGCCAATCAATATTTTATTTTATTTTATTTTATTATTTTATTTTATTATTTTATTTATTTTATTTTATTTTAATTTATAAAGTTAAAATCAATTATTAATTGATTATTAATTATAATTATTAAATACATTTATTTTATTTTATTTTATTTTATTTTATTTTATTTTTTTATTTATTTTATTTTATTTTATTTTATTTTATTTTATTTTATTTTATTTTATTTTATTTTAATTTGTCCATCTAAGATTTTTTCTTTTTTCTTCTTTTTTCAATGCCACATCAACCACCTAGATGGTCCATTAGCATCTGAACTTTTAGGTATAAATTAGCACAAAGGGTTTTTGGAAACAAAGGTGCTTATCCCAACAGTTTGCTGAAGTGAACTTTCACATTCTCAGTTTCCAAACTTCTTAAGACAATTTGTGTGACATACCCCCTTTTGGGGGTGGGGGGAATGATTTCATGTAATTATTTGGGCAACAAATAAATATGCCACTTATTTTTAATAATTAAATTTTTTAATCTATAGATCACAGGGGCTCTCAGACTTTATGGTACTGTAACCATTCGCTAAGCTTTTACAGCAACACAACAAGCAAAGCCTGGAGCTCATTTTAACATCACTCCTGCTTTGCCTGTGAAGGCAAACTGAGAGTGCAGTCAAAAATTACTTTTGCTTTGCCAGAGTAAAGTTTTGACATAGTTCCCCCTTTGCCTCTGCAAATCTGATCCAGATAAAAAAAAAGAAAGAATGGGACCCACCTCTAAATTGCTCAAGATCTCCCCAAGGAGGTTGAGGATTTCTTAGTTAAAGAATAAAACAGCTGTTATTTAACTTCCTCCTTATTACTAAACTGTCAGAGTTTGGTCTTCCCTTTGTTGATGCTTAATCTCAGACTAATCTGAGATTAGACTAATCTGCACACAGTCTTATCCTCTCATTCTGAATTTACAACTAAGAGCTCCTACATGCCTCCTAGGATAAGATCAAAATCTAAGTCGAAGCTAAACACAACTCTGAAACTGTTAGGAAAAATACCCTGCCAGAAGGCGTCCTACCCTCGCTCCCTCTGCTCGCAGAGATTGTTAATGACACATGTCAATCTCCAAAAAAGACAAAAAGAATTACTGCTTGGGCATATGCATACACTCTAGGAGAGACACAAAAAGAGAGAGAGGCCCATGAAGACGAGTAACAATTGATTCTCCTAATACTCCATGGCTGTGCTCATCTGAGTAAGAATTATATTATTATTATATTCTCTTTGATTGGTAAGAATTATCACTGGCGATCACTCGTAGCCAAGTAAGATTGTCTTCCAAAGGAAAATTTTAATGGTGGATCCGTAAGTGGCTATAAAGGCCAATTCTGGATCCGCACAACCTCCCACAATGAGGGCATAGGTTTCCGGGTGGGAGACGGTCGTGATGAGGGTTTGCCTGACGTGCCTTCCTTTTAGCTCTTTTCTCCCTTTCGCCCTGTACTCGTGCTTCTTCAAAGTCCATAGCACCATTAATAAAGGATGACCTCCAATTGAAACGCTCATGAGTTAGGGCTTCCCAGTTCTCAATGGTGATATTACATTTTTTAAAATTAGCTTTGAGAGTATCTTTGAATCTCTTTTGCTGTCCACCAATATTCCGTTTTCCATTCTTAAGTTGGGAGTAAAGTAGCTCCTTTGGAAGACGATGGTCAGGCATTCGAACAACATGACCGGTCCAGCGAAGTTGATGTTGGATGATCATTGTTTCAATGCTGGTGGTTTTCGCTTCTTCTAATACTCTAACATTAGTCCGCCTATCTTCCCAAGTAATCTGCAGAATTTTTCGGAGGCAGCATTGATGGAATCTTTCAAGAAGTTGGAGGTGGCGTTTGTAGAGGGTCCATGTTTCACAGGCGTACAGAAGGGTTGGTAGTACAATGGCTTTGTAAACAAGCATTTTGGTCTCCCTGCGAATGTCCCGATCCTCAAACACTCTATGCTTCATTCGGGAGAAAGCTACACTCGCAGAGCTCAGGCGATGCTGAATTTCAGCGTCGATGTCGGCTTTTGTAGATAGATGGCTGCCGAGATAAGAAAAGTGGTCGACATTTTCTAGTGACACACCTTTAAGCTGGATTGATGGCGCTGCGGAGGGATTGGTTCGAACTTGCTGGTAAAGCACTTTGGTTTTTTTAAAGTTAATCGAGAGGCCGAGCTTTTCATATGCTTCTGCAAAGATGTTTAGGATAGTTTGAAGATCTTCCTTGGAGTGTGCACAGACTACGTTATCATCAGCATATTGAAGTTGCAATTACCTTATTTTTTGCTTTCAGCCTTTATATTTTCTGCAATTATATTTATATTTATTTATATATATATATATATATATATATTTATATTTCATATAGAATTATATGCCTATTGTTGTGGCATTAGATTTAGGGGGTATCAAAGTATTCTTGTAGCAATATTTTATTTGTTTGGAGTATTTTCATCCTTTTTGCTAAATTCTCCCTGAAGAAGAAAAAGCTCTCTTTTTCTTTCAGATGCACTCTATTTCCTGAGTGTAGGAAATAGAGTAGGTAGTGAGTGTAGGTAGTGAGTAACCCCCATACTGAAACCAGTAGCAACTCAATTCATCAGATCTCATAGTAAGTTTCCTGTGTGAGGTAAGTAGTCTTGCTGTGAGGCTAATGTACAAAATACCCCAAGGAACACTATGAAGTGGGCCTTTAGGGGATGTATTATTAACCCTTGAACCTGATAGTGAAGTAAGCTGTAGGCCAACAAGATGAAACTTAGAACGGTTGCTATAAAAATTGCAAATGAATTCTGTTTTTCAACTCCAACTAAATGGATAGCCCTCTGAAAATCAATTGCAGAAAAATGTCATATCTCCTTCAAGAATTCCCCCTTACAGTATAAGAACAATGCATTCAATAAAAAAGCCTTCCCTGAATGATGTTCTTTGGATGGGCTGAACTTCAGCTACACTGGTTGGAAATCCAAAACATGTGGAGGCTTCTTTGTTGGGGAACATCAAGAGATCTGTTATCTGGAGATTAGTTCAAAATGAGGACTATGCTTCCAGCCCTCATTCTTTCGAAGGAGTAATTCTGAGCAACCATGGTAGTCGCCAGACTAGCCAAAACAGTGAAGATGTTTCCACCATGGCCATTAAGCACTAAGTAAACAGGAGTTGGAAATATTTTAGCTACTCCAATCCCCCTCCCCAAATGTTGACTGAAAAACAAAATCCCATTGGGATTGTTGGAGTCTGGCAAATCAAGCATGCCTCATTAGCATATGGGTGATTGCTCTAGGAGGCAAACTCTGTGCTACTAGAGGAAGCTGCTTGTTGCCCCTCCCACTTCCTCTCTCTCTCTCTGATTCTTTCACTGATGGAGTAGGACGCACATGCCTGAGCTCCTCCATGGAGAGGCTATGTGCTAGGCCTCAACTCAGGAGGCTTTTTCCCCTTTCTCCACACAGCCTCTGGCAGCAAACAGGGCCAGAGGTATACAGTTTAGGGAACAGAAAGAAGGAAACCAATCTTCTACTGAAATGGCTGTAGCTGGACAAAATAAATGTAAGAACTCTTTTGTACTCACTTTTTTACCTGCAATGTCTAAGCGTGTGTTTCTTTATGCTTGGGTGGGCTAAAAATGTAAGAATAAGAATCTGAATCTCTCTAACGTGCTCACAGGCTGTGTTTTTAAACAATATTCCTTTTTCTGCACACGAGTTTACACAACGTTAGGCTCTGCTCCATTAACTGGTTCTAACAGGCCACTGAATGATCTTCAGGGATTACAGCTCAACACCAGTTTAAATAAAGTAGTGAAAGGAAAGATGCTCTTGTTACTATTGTCCTGGAGGTCTGTCAGCAAGTGGCAGGTAAATATATGCATTATCCTGGCTTCCAGGATAATGAAATGAAACAGCTTTAAAAAACCATCTGGTTCTCACTGAATAACATTTATCCATTACGGTCATTCTACAACATTTTAATTTGCTAATTTAATTGATTCAGGCTTGCTTTCCTAGTGAATAAACAAATCACCTCTATCTGGCATGGATTGGTGGTTCCCAAACATTTATAGCTGTCTCTGCTATAGAACCAGGATAAGAACAAGGTTAAAGTTTATAAGCTTCTCGTTGCCTGCTTGAAAAAATGGAGTCCAGACACTTTTTCCAGTACACATGTTCTGTCTTGGGGATCTATAATGACCTTGAATCCATTGATTTGCCTATGTGGGGACGAGAGACTAATGTAGATAAACTTGTTAGATGATGGTGGCCTTTGGGGTTTCAGGCTTGAAGTAATTCAAACAACGTGTTGTAAGGCTAACAATATCTTTATTGATAGCATAAGGCAATAATGGATGTATGGTGCATTATTGCAAAAAGGAAAAACCAAAGCATAAGCAGAGTTCCATCACCAGAATGGAAAGAAAACATCATGGTCTGTGCAAAGACCAGGCATAGTTACAGTTCAGATACAAGGGACATGTAGATAGCAGTCTACATAAAGAAAGCATAGAAAGAACATAAGTGAGACGAATACCCATGGTTCATAGCTGAAATATACCCATGGTTCAGAATTCTGATTGGTTCATATGGGCTAGGCAACTTTTCAGTTTACAGTTGTTGTACTTACTATAAAGCGTCACACGATGGCAGTGTTGCGCATTGGCTTTCCCTCGAGATTCAGTTCTCCTGGGAAAGTACTGTTAAGGTTTTGTTTTGACTAGATAGAAAGGACATCTGTTGTTTACGAGCTACTGTGTTTGCAACAGAGAGACTTGTAAATTTCCACTTTCAGGCCAGGTTCATAGTGAAGGAAATGCCATGCGTTTGATTCTGCATAGCATAACTTAACCAAATAACTTTAACACCCCTTCCGCATGGATTTTCGAAACGCTGTGGGGGAAAACTCATTTCACAGGCACACAGAGACACAAATGATTTTATTTCAAACACATTTGTTCTAGTCCCAACTTGGTAACCATGGTAATATGCTTATCAAGAGGTAGGGCTTTCGTGAAGATGTCTGCAATGTTTAGTTCAGAAGGACAATATTCTAACTGGATAAATCCTTCTTGAATTGCATGTCTTACATTTTTGTATTTCACATCGATATATTTGGTACAGCCTCTGACTTTTTCAGAGATAGCAAGTGAAAGACAGGCCTGGGAGTCTTCATACACTGTCATTGGTGAGGTTATATCTACAGAAAGATCTACAAACAATTGTTTTAACCAGTGTATTTCATTGATTGCCTCACTGAGGGCCACGAATTCGGCCTCACACGTGGAAACGGCTATTGCATTTTGTTTTCTTGCTCTCCAGGCAATGGGTGTATTTGCAAACAAACAAACAAAGCCACTCACAGACTTTCTGTCTCCCTCTTCTGCAAAAGAGCTGTCAGCATAAATCACAGGCATTTCAGCTTTAGTAGCTGACACTTTAAGGCAAAGATCAGCTGTGCCTTTAAGGTAACGTAGGACCCTCTTTAACCCTTGCCAATCTCGCATGGATGGTTTGGCAACCTTATGACTGAGTATTCCAACTGAGTAAGCTAAGTCAGGGCGTGTCCATTGTGTTAAGTGTAGCAAACTTCCTACAGCTGAGTGATATAATTCAGATTGAGGACAAACTTCTTCACATACATCACCCTTTAGGAAATCAAGAGTCATTGGTGTTTTGGTAGGTTTTGCATTTGACATTTCAAGTTGACTCAACAATTGGTCAATTTTTCTTTTCTGACTCAGATAGAATTCACCACTCTGAGCTCTAGTGACTTCAACACCTAGATAGTATTTCAGCTCACCTAGGTCTTTCAATTGAAAGTACTGTCTCAATTGTGTTGCAAACTCTTGTACAAGGTGCAAAGAACCAGTTGCTAGGCAAAAATCGTCAACATATGTTAGCAACAACGTGTAATCACTTCCAGAACCTCTTACATACACACAAGGATCAGCAACTGATTTTTTAAAGTTTAACTTCATTAAAGCCTTATCTAAACATTGATGCCAACAACGTCTGGCTTGTTTTAATCCATACAGCGCCTTGCGCAGCCTGTACACCTTCTGAGAATTGCCACAAGCATAGCCAGGAGCCTGCTTCATGTACACTGTTTCAGGGAGATCTGGATTCAGATATGCTGTGTCAACATCAAAATGATGGACAACAAGTTCACGCTGTGCAGCCAGAGAAAGTACCATACGTAAAGATTCTGGTCTAGCTGTGGGTGCATATGTGAGATCATAGTTCAAAAACCTCTCCTGTGCAAATCCCTGAGCAACAAGCCTGGCTTTGTACTGCACTGTATTATCAGGAAGAAGTTTCTTTCTGAAAACCCATCTGGAACCAACAGCTTTCTGGGATGGGGGCAAATCAGTGACCTCAAACACCTTTTGATTCACTAATGCCTCAAACTCCTTATCCATCGCTGTGTTCCACTTCTCCTGCTCTTCAACAGGCAGAAGCAACACCTCCTGGAAAGACTGAGGTTCACAGGTGATTTGACACACTCTCACCTGCTGAATCACAAACCTGTCAGGCTTCACACCCTTTGTGGAACGTGCAGACCTACGAGGAATTACCACTGCCTCTTCCTCATCACTGTCCTCTGCCTTTTCACTACCTGATTCCCCCTTCAGGTCCTGAACCTGCTCAGGTGAAATTTCCTCTTCCTTCACCTGAGGGGACCCTCTCACCACACTAGGAGACTGGGAACCAGAAGGCAGCTGAACTGGTTGTTGTCCAGCCACAGGAGCATGGACAGTTGGCTGTACACTAGATTGCAACAATACCTCTGAACTAGCATTCAACCTATCCCAACCAGTAGGGTGCTCAAAATTAGCACTTCTGGAGACTACCACATGACCATAGCCTGCAGAAAAACGGTAACCCTTAGATCTAGATGAGTAACCAACAAACCTTAAGCATTGTGCTTTTGGCTGGTTCTTCCTTCGCTGAAACTTAGGAATATGCACATATGCAAATGTTCCAAAAACACGCAGATGCTTCAGCGAAGGGCGCTTGCCAAACAAAAGGAAGTAGGGAACTTCATTCACAGATGAATTCCACACCCTGTTAGTCAGATACACTGCAGTCATGGTAGCCTCGCCCCAGAAACGGGCTGGCACCTGGGCATCTAACATCAGGCTATTTCTAATGGTATTAACAACACCAATCTTCCTTTCAGCTATTCCATTCTCAGCAGGAACACCAACATTGGCAAGTCTATGGGAGATTCCTTTCCTACGAAGCCAATTCTGAAACTCATGGCCTAGAAATTCTCCTCCACAATCTGATTGAAACTGACCTACTTGATAGCCATAGTTTCTCTCCACCATTGCAACAAACTCCTTAAAGCGAGCAAAAGCCTCCGCTTTAGATTTGAGCAAATAACAAAACGTATAGCGAGTATGGTCATCCACCAAAAGAAACATGAAATGTGCCCCCCCTTCACTAGGAGCATTGGGGCCGGCTAAATCTCCATGAACCAACTGAAAAGGTCTAGTTGACACCCTGTCACTTTTCCTAGCAACAGGAGCAGCCTTAATTTTGGATTGTTTGCACACAGTACAATCAAGAAAGTCATCACACTTTTTGGATCCTAACTCAGGATACACCTTGGCCATTTGGGACAAACTTCCCCACCCGGGATGTCCCAGAACTCTGTGATAATAGTGAATGCATTTGTTTGTTTGTTTGCAAATACATCCATTGCCTGGAGAGCAAGAAAACAAAATGCAATAGCCGTTTCCACGTGTGAGGCCGAATTCGCGGCCCTCAGTGAGGCAATCAATGAAATACACTGGTTAAAACAATTGTTTAACTTTAACAAAACTTTGATAATGATTCTTTCCTGTTGGATTCTTCTCTTCCTTAAAGGAGAGACAAAATAGTTCTGCACACCTCTGATGGAAATCAAAGCTTTCCTCACAAATGTGCATGTCTGTACACTTACACTCCTTGCTAAGGATAAGAGCTGATGGCTGCACTTGAATGCATCCCAAAAATAAAACATGGGACATCTCCTGAAAAACCCAGATTCCTGTCTAAATCTAGCCTTGGTATAACTTCCTTGGTCAAAGTGTATCTCAGCCTCCAATATTCAAAGTCTCTGAAAAAGATACATTATGCAAATTTAGCCTGTTTCCTCCTTGACATACATCCCACACAACATAGTAAGGAATCTTACTCTTAGATAGTTCATATGAACATTGGCAGCAAAACAGTCTTATCCAAGTGGACATGTCCTGTCACATCCAAAGCCCTGCTGATTCATATACAGTACGTTTTTTTAATATCTAGTGTTTATTTTTTTAAACTCAGTCATTGGCTTCTTTGGTGAAATTATTTAGACCAGCTCCATGCTAGCATATTTTGTGGGCTCCATCCCAGGAAGTGAAAAGAGTTTGGAATCAGAATCACAGACATTTTTGTTTTGGGGTTGACTCAAGCATTGCCAGCAATAGCTCTACATCCAAATGACTTCCTATGACTACTGGGGCAGATGGGCTTCCCTCTACTTTCAATCCTTCCTATCTTTTCTACCCAGTGCTTCTAAGGGTTAGGATAGTGAATGGACAGCATAATAGCTTATCAACCGCCAAGATCTTATGAAAAGAGTTGGGCATCCATTAAAAATGGGCAGGCTTCAGCCTGTACAATGTTGTCATCTTCTCTAAGACCTACTAGAGTTATTGCTTTGGGAAGGAGCTGGAATAATGTGTCAGGATTTAGCATCCTTCCAGTATAATGGATGGGTATTGTAGTATTGTAGTAGCATGCTTGTAGTAGCAGTGTGGTATGTTGATTACAGTTGTTGAGACGGCCTGAATAGCTCCAAGGTCAGCTTGGCTGGCGCTATCAGGGCTTGTTAGCAGAATGATTTGCAGCTGGGAGTTAGGAGAGTTGTTCAAGGGAAATCAGCATTTAGGGAGGGGCTGGCACAGAGGGGGCCAGTACTGGGATTTCTGTAACAGCATTTGCGCAGGCTTTTCCTCAGTCTGACCTTTGCCTTGGACTGATCACCTGTATTAATAAAGACTTCTTCCACATCCTCTGATGGCTTGTGATTGAGAGACTCTGAATTAATAACTGAGAATCAGATTCATCACATAATGCCATTTAAAATGGTCAGTGTTATAAATTAGAACATCTGACTCCCTTAAGCTCATCTGCTGAGCTTGGAAATCCAACTGAGTAGATAGGATACAAAATGTATGATGAAGCGTATCTGCTCAATGAGGACCCAACTGATGTCTCTGCCGATATGTGGCACCTAATTAATTTTACTGAACTGTTAAATCCCTCTTCATTTGCATTAATTTTAAATTAGGCTCTGTGAGGAATGCTGAGCTTTTCAAAGCAACTGTGAGGGCAAGAGCAGAAAAACAAAATGAAGGCAGGGAGGTGAACAGTTAGTTAGTTAGTTAGTTAGTTAGTTAGTTAGTTAGTTAGTTTACAGCTGCCCAATTCAGAGACTCTGGGAGGTTCAGAGTCACTTGTTGAGATGGGCAGCTATAGAAATTAAATAAATAAATACATCATAAAAATATCAAGGTATATAAAAATAATTTCTAAACAATTATAATAAAAATACAAAGCACAATCAGAAAAACCAACATTGAACATACGTAGTAATCAGAAACCAACACTGAACATAGTAATCAGAGATGATACATAGCAGACATGAGCTATACTACCCATTTTTCCGAAGGTCTACTGGAAATGGATGATTTTCACTAGTTTTATAAAAGGCAGCAAGAAGGGTACCATCCTAGCCTCAGGGGTAAGAGAATTCTAATAATTCAAAGGAAAATGCTTGTCTCAGCCCTCCTGTCCCTAAAGCCACCAGAGAGATGGAACCATCAGCATATCCTCCTGGTTAGATTCTACTCAGATCAAACAATCCATCAGAAACTGTGGCCCTAAGCTGTAAAGGGGTTTATAGTTAACATCCAACTCTTTGAATTGGACCCAGAAACCAATAGATATCTGAGAAAAAGTGTAATTCTGCTAATCCAAGTCTGACTCATTAGCAAACTCACCTCACAGGGTTGTTGTTGTGGGGAAAATAGGAGGAGGAAGGAGTAATAGGTATGTTCCCCGCCTTGAGTTGTTTATAAAAAAAATAAAGGCGGGATAGAAAATAAATAAATAAATAAATAAATAAATAAATAAATAAATAAATAAATAAATAAATATTTTAAAAAGTGAGGTTATATCAATGAAGCATGATTAATGATTCTCAATAGTATCAGTGAAGGCCCTGGGTGAAGCAGATTATCTGGACCCTTTCCAGTCTGGGTTCAGGACAGGGTACAGTACTGAGATGGCATTGGTCTCACTTGCAGATGACCTTTGGAGGGTTCGGGACATGGGTGGTACAACCATCCTGGACTTCCTGGACCTCTCAGCAGCTTTTGATGCCAGTGACCATGCATCCTTCTGAGCTGGCTAGGAGTGGGAGGCACTGCTTTGAGGTGGTTCTCCTCCTTGGCTGGTTTCAGATGGTGTTGGTGGGGGAAGAGAGCTTAAGCCCTAGGCCCCTGCAATGTGGAGTGCCTCAGGGATCGGGTCTCTCTCCTCTCCTCTTTAACATCTACATAAAAGAGCTGGAGCTGTGATTTGGGGGCCTTTCTGGACTCATGGGTCCTGCTCAAGCAGCGTATGGGTGATACCTGGCCCCATGTTAATGAATGACCTTACCCAGTGGCTTCATGGAGGGCAAGACTATTGAGCCCTGAGGTACCCCCAAAGCAGGGGCTTTGGGTTGGACTTCTCCCCGCTGTCAACGCTGACTGGAACCAGTTACAGAGAAAGGGGGAGAAGCAAGACTCCCAGTACCAAACCCAACTATTCCTTAAAGCTCAATTCCAATCACAGGGTTGATGTTGGAAGGAGAGGAGTTCACTAATGGATTTTAAGTGGGGAGGGGAAGAAGCTTAGAGACCTCCCTGTCTCGTTTATTAGAGAGAGATTGACTGGGAAGAACATTATCTCATTCACCAACCTAAACATTAAACTCTTGTCAATTTCTCTACTACTTTTACCAAAAGCAGCACACCTGGGCTGATAAACACCCAACAAGTGCTTTAGAACAGGGGTACCCAATCTTTTTGGCATGAGGGACCGGTTTCATGGAAGACAATTTTTCCACGGACTGGGGGAGGGGGAGGGGTTTGCAGGCGGGAGCCAATCGTGTGGACCGGGGGGAAGGGTTTGCAGGTGGGAGCCAATCATGCGGATTGGGGGGGTTTGCAGGCGGGAGCCAATTCCACAGACCAGGGGGCGGGGTTTGCAGGCAGGAGCCAATCGCGCAGACTGGGGGGCGGGGTTTGCAGGCGGGAGCCAATCGCCCGGGGCGGGGTTCGGAGACCAGCATGGCGGACCGGTTCCTAACAGGCCACGGACCGGTACCAGTCTGTGGCCGGGGGTTGGGGACCCCTGCTTTAGAAGGTGGCAGGCAAGCATTACACAGGCAAATGCCTCTGCAAGAGCCAAGTGTCCGGTCTCTCCTGCAGTCCAAGCCAGAATGGTCATGGAGGGCATTGCTGAGGGACTGGTGGGGAGGGGTAGTGCCCACCCCAGCCTATAGTAGCCAATAGGGCTGGGCGGCCCCTGGCCCCTGAACATGACATCACCCTCAGGAGAAGAGGGAAAATACTACTTTTAAACTGGAAAAGCTAAAGGTTATAGTCAACCTGCCTCTGCAGCAGGCTGAGGATGGGATGGTGGCAGCATCATGAGGATGTGCTCTTTAAGAATGGTTAGTGGGGCATGTTCATGCTGCAGCTACAGGGACATGAGGAAGAGTTCGGTATTAAGTAGGCCATTATTCCATTGTGCATGTAAGATTTTTTTTTTAACCCGTTCACTCGTGTCCAATTCTCAGAGACTGCCTGGACAAGTCCCTGCAGTTTTCTTGGCAAGGCTTTTCAGAAGTGATTTGCCATTGCCTCCTTCCTAGGGCTGAGAGAGAGTGACTGGCCCAAGGTCACCCAGCTGCCTTTGTGCCTAAAGCAAGACTAGAACTCACCGTCTCCCGGTTTCTAGCCTGATGCCTTAACCACTTCACCAAACTGGCTCTCTAATGTAAGATAGCTCTTGTGAAAAACAAAATAATGGGTGGGATAAAGAAAGAATGAATCCAGAATACGTTAAGTCCAGGGGTGGACTATCTTATGTGGCTACTATTTAAAAAAAGAACTCGGGCCTTGTAATCTACAGGCTCCCCACTCTTGGGTTAACAGCTGATCATGACGAATTCTGCTAAAGCTTTATTTAACTCCATAACTGATGCTGATACACATCTATTAAACAAAAATCAATGCTTGGGCAGTGACAGCACATCCTCAGTCTGCATTGCCAAGTTGCAACCTTGTTTTGACATCACTCCAAACTTGGGATGGCAGGAAACTCTGTGCTCTGCCCAAGCAGAATCCATCACTGACCCAATGCCTGGAACCTGGAGGACCTTCCAGCCGGAGATCTCAGCAGGTGGTAGCACTTAACCCACATTGGGTGACCTAAAAAGCTAAGGATAATAAGCCCTGGAAGTCCTTGGATGGGAAACCATAAGGAAATCCTAGGGCTTTTAGTTAAACTTCTGGGGAGTCAAACGTCCTGGGAGAAGGAAACGGAAAGCCACCCTATTCACTGTTGCCAAGAAAATTGCAAGGATGTGTCTATATAAGACTCTAGAACACAAAAGAAACTTAATAATTGGTTAATTAGAGATGCCAAGGATTAAGCCCAAGACTTTTGGCAAACACACACACACCTACTACTACTACTACTTTCCTATAGCACAGTGTTTCTCAACCTTGGCAACTTGAAGATGTGTGGACTTCAACTCCCAGAATTCCCCAGCCAGCATGGCTGGCTGGGGAATTCTGGCAGTTGAAGTCCACACATCTTCAAGCTGCCAAGGTTGAGAAACACTGCTATAGCATATTTATTTCTTTTCTGGTCTGGTGGCAGAATGTTTGTGCGCAGGGAGGCTCAGCTTCCATCTTGCAGCAGCAACAGCAGTAAAACATAGCAGGATTTCTCCCATGGAGACAGAAATCATTTCAGAATGGCAGCTTGGTGAGCTGTGTCGCTGCCAAGCTTAAGGAATAATGGCAGGCTAAAGACACTTAGCAGCTCTCATCAATCCATCCACATCGGAATAAACCATTGCACACTCCCAGCCAACTGAAGAATAATAAAAAAACCTAACTTCCTAGTAAAGATTTCCCCTGAGCTCCAGACTGCAGCATGTGTCCACTTGAGACAAGAAGTTTAATTCTTAATTCACAGTATCCAAAGGATTTTAAAAAATATTTTTTCAGTGTGCAAACTGGAAAAAGAAAGAGCTTTAAGATGACTCAGATTTTTCCCCTGTCCTTCAGATGCTTACAGGGGGAATCTGAGAACTTTGCAAGCTCCTACTCATGACAACCCTCTCTAGAAGCCACTGGAGGCAGATTCCAGAAGAGTAGATGTGTTATATTGATTGACTAGGTTCAGCCAGTGATGGCTAGCATTAGCAATTTCAGGTCATGGGCCGGCAACGTGGCACCCCTAGGAAACAGGGTGGCTGCTAGGTTCCTGAGCTCCCCAAATAAAATAATGTTAAAATCACTGAAATTGTACAAGATCTTATATAAAAATATCAATATCTCTCAAGGCCTCATGTTAGATTATCAAAATCTAGCATGATACTGTTGAAATCTCATGAGACTGCTTAAGTGTCAAGCTGAAGGATGTTGAAGCCTTGCAAGATTTCACTGAAGATTCCACAAGAGAACTTTAAAAAAAAGGTAAAGGTTTCCCCTGCACAGTCGTGTCCGACTCTAGGGGCCAGTGCTCATCTCCGTTTCATAGCCGAAGAGCCAGCGTTGTCCGAAGACGCTTCCGTGGTCATGTGGCCGGCATGATGCACGCGGAACGCTGTTACCATCCCACTGAAGTGGTACCTATTAATCTACTTGCATTTGCATGCTTTCGAATTGCTAGGTTGGCAAGAGCTGGGGCGAGTGCGGGAGCTCACTCCGTCATGTGGGGCTAGGGATTCGAACCTCCGAACTTACAAGATGTTAATGCTGGAGAGGGCTAATATGCAAAAGCTAGAAAAAATGGTCAATTCCTTTCTTAACTTCTTGTGTTCCTTGTTTTAAATGTGTCAACTTTCAGATGTGCGATTTCAACTCCCAGAATTCCCCAGCCAGCATGGCTGGCTGGGGAATTCTGGGAGTTGAAGTCCACACATCTGAAAGTTGCTGAGGCTGAGAAACACTGCAGTAGAGTGTAACATTTTGAAAGGTAATTGTATGTTTTTTTCACCCATTAGTTCAAAAGTTCAAATTAGTTAAATATGAAAGAATGGAATTTCTCCCTATCCTGAAGTCTAGGTACAGATTTAAGAAGAATCTTGAAAAAGCAAACTTAAAATGTGTGAAATATAATGTAACCTGAAAACAAAAAATGATATGTTTAATTGGAAAGTTAAAGTGTCAAGGTAACATTTGAGTTCCATTCCCGGTTACAGTGGCATACTACAGCCCAAATACCACCTAAAAATTAACCATATGCTCTTAAATCTCAACTGTGCTGAATAATTGGTAGATTGATTAGGAAGTATATTAAATGATGAACTACTAAATATATTGATTGGCACCAAGTGGTTTAAAACTGTTCTGTAAATTTCTCAGGAGAAACTTGATTTCTCTGAGATCTTCTCTCGAAGAAATAGATGGCTTAGCTGGTGATGAGGAGCAGACAATCAAGGTTGCATGTAACGGACTGGGAGCAGACATTTTGAATAGTATCTACGTTTTCTTTGCACAACTGGACAAATGCCTTTTTAGTGTGTGGGTGTGGATGTTTTTAATTATAGCGGCTTGATGAGGGACACAGACTTACCATCCCCTCTGCCTTTCTACCTCACTTTACCCCTAATTCTCTCATGAGGGAGATGAAAACAAGCAATCCACATAGAGGGATCTCCTAGAGAATGTTCTTCTTTCTGTGTCCAACAACAGGAGAGGGTTTAGACAACATGGCTTATCAGGACACAATAGTTGCTTGAAAGAAACCCAAACACCACTGATGTATGGGAAAGGGAGCTGGTAAAACATGCTGATATGTAAGAGAAAAGGAACAAGAAGTAACATTGTTGGAAAGTTGAAGTCTCTTTAGGGTGAGAGATAAGCCATCTGGAGCATCTCATCTGGGAATGTAGATCTACCACCTTATAGAAGACGACCTGTTTGCAGTTAAAACTAATCCTCTAACTTGGTTAATGTGTTAACACGTAACACTTCCTTCCTTGACCCAGTTAAGAGTCTTACAAGAACAAACTGCATATAGTTACCTGGGAATAAGTCTGAAGGGGGAACGTAGTGCATCTTACCTCAATCTAAACATGCACGGAATTACAGAGCCTGGCAGTGATTCCATGCAGATTCATCAGGAATACATTCTGTTGGATTTAGTTCAATTCTACACTTACTTACTCAAAATGAAGCACCACTGAATTCAGTGGAATTTACTGTCAAGAACCTAGAGGAAGAATCACAGCCTAAGCTAACAGTCATGCAGATATTTATCTGTTTGTTTGTTTGTTTGTTTAAATTTATTGGCTGCCCAACTCCAGTGGATTTTGGACCATCTGCATCTAGGATTGCAGCTCCATGTGTCTATTGGAATATGGCTTTAGTGCACAAAGATCTAATATGTTTATGCTTGGAATGTCCTGAGAAAGTGAGAGGTGTAAATAAACAAGTTACACCAAATTAGCAAAGTGAGAATTAGGGATAATTCAGCTCCAAATAACTATAATATCAGGCCAGAAAACTGTATGTTGCCAGGGCAAAAAAAGGTTGATAGAACATTCAGCAGTTGCGCAATTTGCTGCAACAGGGATACAAGACACACATCATTTTAAAGTCTGGCTAAACCTGCGGGGGAGGGAATAAATTTGAGGATTGCAAGAGCCAGTTTGGTGTAGTGGTTAAGGCATCAGGCTAGAAACTGGCAGACCGTGAGTTTTAGTACCTGTCTTGGGCATGAAGCCAGCTGGGCGACCTTGGGACAGTCACTCTCTCTCAGCCCTAGGAATCAGGCAATGGCAAACCACTTCTGAAATCTTGCCAAGAAAACTGCATGGACTTGTCCAGGCAGTTGCCAGGAGTCAACACTGACTCAAAGGCACAAAAAAAAAAAAAAAAAAAAAAATCTGAGGATCAGCTGCAGGAGGGGAGGGGGAGCAGTGAATTTTAAGATATTTGTTGTGATTGATTTTCCATTTTTATGGGAGCTTGGCCAGCAACCCTTTGGTTAGTAGATTGCTTGTTAACAATGGTGCAGCTAAATAATTTTAGATCTTGGAATTAATGGTCTTACAGGGGTCTTTTTAGACAACGGCACATTCCTTCAGTTGTGAAGCACAGGGCAGTAATCCCCTGGTTTGCTTGGGAATAAGCATCATTTTTCCTGAAGGAAAAGATCATGCATTTTTAACAGAAAAAAAGAAAAGAAAATGAATATTAATTCCAAGCTTGGTCTTGAAAATACTTCAAAATAAGAAGAAAGGGTGGTGCAGTAATTATTATCAGCATAAGTGGTAATATTCTTACCGCCATTACCTGCTGATTCCACAGATCTTGGTCCTAAGTTCCAGCTGTAGCTCCACCACTGCTTATTAATGGCCCTGTGTTTTCTCAACGTGGGCAAAGTCAGGTGGGCCAGCAAGCCTGCAAAATGGTAACAGTAATGTTCTCAGGCTCAATGATTGTATTCCCTTGGGCTGCAGTGTCATGAACTACACAGATGTGATACCAAATTCAGGCAATTTCAATGAAAGGGCGATGGATGGATGGATGGATGGATGGATGGATGGATGGATGGATGGATGGATGGATTCATTCATTCATTCATTCATTCATTCATTCATTCATTCATTCATTCATTCTCTCACCTTTTCTTTCTTCTTCCTAGTGATGATGTTGCTGAAAAAGTGATTGCAACTGCAACATGAGAAATCAGCAGTTTCTGTGGTTCTTCCGCGCACACTTAGGACTTCAAGGGCTTTTGTTTCCTTACTAAGTTATATGACTCAAGGGCATCTCATTATGCAACTGCAAGTGTCTAATGTTCAGTTAAGTTCCATTCTTTAATTATGCAGTGTTCTTGTTTGCAGAAGGCTTATTCCCCAGACAGAAGGAGCATCAGCACTCCTTCAAAAGCAATTACATATATGCCAGGAATGTCCCCTCTGCAAATGAAGATTTGCCATCCTTTCCTATTGATTCTGCATCTTCCTTGGCAGTTATTATCATGGCAAGGTATTTATGGTCTAAGCCAATGTTTCTCAACCTTGGCAACTTTAAGATATGTGGACTTCAACTCCCAGAATTCCCCAGCCAGCTTGGAAGTTGAAGTCCACATATCTTAGAGTTGCCAAGGTTGAGAAACACTGGTCTAAGCAAATGAATAACCTTCCCTGTGATTCCAAATGCAACGTTTAAGAGTGCAGGATGAATCCCTATGGACTTAATCAGATTGAGAGGAGGCCCACTGAAATCAATGGGGCTACTCATTTGTAAACTAGGTCTCCTTGATTTTGCTGGATCAGTTCATGCTTAATGACTAAAATGGATTTGACTCCATGATCTTATCCAAGCCTAGTTGATCCAATATCAATGATATTTGTTTTTTCTTTTTTCTTTTACCAGATTCAGCACCTGGCCAACCTTATCCAGGCAGAAAAACTAAACCAGGTTGGCAGTCCGGCAGAGAATCCAATGGTTTTAGGCTAGACTAGGAAGCTAAAAAAAAATCCTAAATGAAGGTAGTGGCAAACTATTTTGTTACTGTTACCCAAAAAAAATGACAGATGAACATGTGAAGTTCACAGGAGTTGAATCCAACCCAGGTGTGAGGTGCCACTCTTCCATTGCCCCAGTGCCCGGTTCTCTTGCCCTTTGATAATTGTGCCAACATGTCTTTTAGCAATGGTAGTGGGTACTGATTTGTTACCTAGATGGCATTTAGTCCCCTGTAATCTGTGCACAGTCTCAGCAACCTGTCTTTTTTCTTCCGAAATAGGACTGGGGCTGCTAGGGGGGAGTTAGCTGGTTTGATGAAGCCACGTGCTAAATTTTTGTCAATAAATTTTCATAATTCTTGCAGCTCTCTTTGCGTCATGGCATACATTTTGGGCTTCGGGAATGTGGGTCCCGGGATTAATTCAATGGCGCAATCTGTTTTTCTATGGGGGGGGGTAGTTGTTTGCATTCATTTTCATTGAATACGTCTTCAACAGGGACATAGCTGCCTGAGATGGTTATTCCCTCCCCATTGTCCTTTTCCCCCTCTAGTTCTACCCCTGCTGCCCCTGGTTCTGCGCAGTCTGTGAGTTTGGAGTTGTGCTCCCCCATGTATGTCCCATCGATGAATTCCATCTCTCTGGACACCCAGTCGATCTGGGGGTTCCTCTCCCTTAACCATTTTAACCCTAACACGATGGGTTGTGTTGCGATAGGGGCCACAATGAAGCGTATTGTCTCTGTGTGTATGCCCACTGACATTTTTACAGCTTCCGTAAAATGTCCCACTGGCCCCCCTTTCATGTCTGACCCATCAAGTTGGCAGAATGTGATTGGTGTTTTTAGTTTAAACAAGTTTAGTCTTAGTTTCATTGTGACCGATGGGTGCATTAAGCACCTGGAGCAACCAGTGTCTATCATTGCAGCCCCCACGAATTGTTCCCTCCCATCCAAAGTTTCAAGGTTTACCTTTACTTGCATGGTGGGGCAGTCTCCGGTTGTCATTAGGTCGCTGCACCCTGTGTTGAAGGCCTGTCCCGTGGCGCACTTTAAGACAGACCGCTGTCGTTTCCCGCCGGCATGAACTCTTCATCCGTAGAGTCCTCCGTGGTCGACTCCCTGGCAGTATATTTCTTCCTTTCTGTAGCGGCTTTCGCTGTCGACTGCTTGTAGGTTGACGGTTTGTGGGGTTTTTCTTTCGCTCTTGGGTTTTCCGGTTGCTGTGTACACTCATGGATTCTGTGTCCTTCTCTTCCACATTTGAAGCACAGTCTGTTTTTAGTTCTCCTCTCTTTTTCCTCCGCCCAAGCTTTTCTGTCAAAGTCTCGCTTTTGTTGATGTTGGCTAGCGTATTGGTTTCTCCCCGTGTTTTGATACTGACGATAGGAGCGCACCCGCATTTTCGTGCTTTCTACTTTCCCCGCCAGCTGGATCCACTCATCTAATGTCTCAGGGTCTCCCCTTCCTATTGCCATGTCCAGTAATTCTGGCCGTAGTCCCATCTGGAAGTATTCCACCCGGAATGACTCCGGCCAATTCGGTACCCTGCTCACCAGTTTTTTAAATTCCAAAGCGTATTCTGCTACGGTGCGGTGCCCTTGCCTTAATCTCTGGATCTCTGCTTTGGCTGACATTCGGGACAGCGTGTCCTCGAATCTTTTCTGCAAAGCTTTCATGAACATGTGAAAATTATACAGTTCTTTAGCTCGGGTCTCATGCAGGGTAGCCAGCCACTTTGCTGCCTCCCCCACGAGAAGATTTGATACATATCGTACTTTTGCCTCTTCGTTGAGGAAGAATCTTTCAGACTCTTCCATGAAGCCTCGCACGTGGTTTAGGAAACATGCCAGCTTCTCTGGATCGCCATCAAATTTTGTTTTTAGTTTAGTTACGATTACCGGCCTATTTACCGAGTGGAAGGGCATGTTACTTACAGTGGTCAGGAGTGTGGGTGGCTCTCTTGGTTCCTCGTTTTCCTCTTCTTCCTCCTGGTCGCTTTCTTCTGTGCTTTCGACTTCAGAGGAAATGGTGGACGAACTATCTTCATTCGCTGCCCCCCGATTGTTCCTTCGGTGTTGGGGCTTTTGTAGTAGTTTTTCCAGTGCGGCTTGGATTGCTGTTAGCTTTGAGTCCATATTATCCAATCCCATCTCTACACGGGATGCTCTGTCCTCCAGCACTGCGATTCGTTGAGCCTGGGAGATTCGGGATTTGGCTGCTTGCTTTCCTGGCCCAGGATTCATGCCGCCCCCAACTCCTATTGACCATTCCACCGATCGGTTGTGGGTGTTCTGTGCTGGGGTTCGGAGGGGTTCCGGGGCCTCTTTTCCCTTGGCTCTCTTCCCTTTCCCTTTTCCCGTTACCTCGGTTGGGACCCCCGTCACTGGGTGTGCATCTCTTGTCACCTGCTCCGCGGAGGTGCTGGGTACGATGTCGTCTGTGGTTACGGTTGATGCTCCGGCTTTTTCCATTTTCCTGGTTTGAGGAGTTGGAGTCCGACCACCCGACGTGTTGAGGCTGATCGTCAACCGTGGGACCACCTGACATGTGCTGCTGTGGTCCCAGGAAAATCAGCTTTTGAGTGATTCACGTCTTTATGTGAGGTGCCACTCTTCAATTGCCCCAATGCCCGGTTCTCTTACACCAATTGACAGACACAATTCGGCTCAGCAGTAACTGGTTTATTGGAGAGTAAAAGTTAACACGCAAAGAAAGACGTGAATGAGTTTAAGCAGTTCTACGCTGTACATTTAAACTTTTCTAATCCCATAGAGTTTTCCCCACCCCCATTGTCCTTGGTTTCCCCCCTCATTCCGCTGGGCTCGTTCCGGGTGCTCAGACAGTCGTTAGCGCTGGTATCTCCTGGATCGTTCGGGGTTGATGCGAGTTCGTTCTTTCAACTAAGCGCTCGTCTGCTTCCGCATCAGTTTCTTTTCCCCCCTAATCCACACGCTCGTCTGTTGGAATGGCAGGACTCTGCCAGAGTTCTGACATCAGGACAGTAAAATTTTTTTACTAATCAAATAGGATACAGAATAAATTAGGGTCATGGGGTGCTGTAGAAACCTTGATATTGCATCTTAAAATGGAAATGTTTCATCTGGGAAGTGATCCCTCTTAACTTAATTTGAATCAAACTTGACAAAGACTGAAAAAAGGCTCTATTAAACCACTTACTACAAAATGTAGGGTAAGTTCCATTAGCGGCATTTGGAGTATTTTATTCTATTTGAATATTGTTGCTGTTCTTTTTTTTTTCTTCCTTATGTTGCTCTGGGGCCTGGAGACTGCCAGGAGTCCATCTACTGGTGGCATAGCTCTTGGAATCACTAATGCATGAAGCCCTAGTGCAGAGCTTTCCAAACTGTGTGTCGAGACATGTTAGTGTGTCGGCTGCAGTGTCTGGGTGTGTTGCGGCTGCTGCCGCCTCCGAGCCCTGCCAGGGTTCCGCGCAGGTCCTAGTGCCTGCCTTGTGCCTGGCTGCCTCCAAACCTGCTGTGATTCTGCGCAGGTCCTAGTGCCTGCCTTGTGCCCTGCTGTAAGAGTGTGTCGCGAAATGATGCCCTGCTGTAAGAGTGTGTCGCGAAATGATGTATGTCTAAAAAGTGTGTCAACAACATGAAAAGTTTGGAAAGCTCTGCCCTTATGACATGTCAAGTTGCAAACCAAATGTCCATCCCCTAATATACCACATTAAGCATTTTTTTAATTTACAGACTTTTTTTGTTGTTCAGTCGTTTAGTCGTGTCCGACTCTTCGTTACCTCATGGACCATAGCATGCCAGGCCTTCCTGTCCTCCACTGTCTCTCGGAGTTTACTCAAATTCATGTTCATTACATCGGTGATGCTATCTAACCATCTCATCCTCTGCCGTCCCCTTCTCCTTTGCCTTCAGTCTTTCCCAGCATCAGGGTCTTTTCCAGTGAGTCCTCCCTTCGCATTAGGTGGCCAAAGTATTTGAGCTTCAGCTTCAGCATCTGTCCTTCCAATGAGCAGTCAGGGTTGATTTCCTTTAGGATTGACTGGTTTGACCTCCTTGCAGTCCAAGGGACTCTCAAGAGTCTTCTCCAGCACCACAGTTCGAAAGCATCAATTCTTCGGCGCTCAGCCTTCCTTATGGTCCAACTCTCACAGCCATACATTGCTACTGGAAAAACCATAGCTTTAACTATACGGATCTTTGTCGGCAAGGTGATGTCTCTGCTTTTTAATATGCTGTCTAGGTTTGCCATTGCTTTCCTCCCAAGGAGCAAGCATCTTTTAATTTCATGGCTGCAGTCACCATCTGCGGTGATCTTGGAGCCCAAGAAAATAAAATCTGTCACTGCTTCCATTTCTTCCCCTATTTGCCAGGAAGTGATGGGACCAGATGCCATGATCTGGGTTTTTATAATGTTGAGTTTCAAGCCAGCTTTTGCACTCTCCTCTTTCACCCTCATCAACTCTTTCTGGAGCTACTCGGAATTGCCCTCCGCTCTTCCCCAGTAGCATTTTGGATACCTTCTGACCTGAGGGGCTCATCTTCCGGCGTCATTTCTTTTAGCCTTTTGATACTGTCCATGGGTTTTCTTGGCAAGGATACTGGAATGGTTTGCCATTCCCTCCTCCAGTTTTGGACCATGTTTTGTCAGAACTCTCCGTCATGACCTGTTCTTCTTGACCTGACTTCATTGAGTTACCCAAGCCCCTTCGCCACGACAAGGCAGTGATCCATGAAGGTGAATTTACAGACTACATTACAACACTTGGAAAAATGTAACTATAATAAATTAACTTTGTGTCAATACTTGCATTGGTTCATAAAGTGCAAGTTAAGGAGTCCTGTATTAAGAAATGAAGCAAAGTTATCTCTTGGTGCCACACTTTTTGGGAATTACTGCCTGTAGAAGCCATTCTATATTTCATCCTATGTCATTTCAGTACTTTTTTCAGCCTGAATATTGAATATATCCATAGGTAAAGAAGCCTTCATTAACCTAATGCCTTCCAGAGTTACTGGAACACAATTCCTAGAGCAGAACTTTCCAAACTTTTCATGTTGGCGACACACCAACGGTGTGTCGTGTGCAAAACCGGAAGCACTGATGGGGGGAACCGGAAGAAGCAACACCCCCACCAATCAGTGCTGCCACCGCCGCCGTTCCCCCCATCAGCACTTCTGGGTTTGCGTGCAACACACCAGGACACCGCAGGTGACACAGTAGTGTGTCGCGACACACATGTTGGAAAGCTATATCATAGAGCAGAGCTTTCCAAACTGTGTGTCGCGACACATTTCTGTGTTGTGGCAAGGGCCCAGGTGTGTCGCAGGGGAACCCGGAAGAGGAGGCCATGCACCACGTGGAGCCCCGCCCATCCCTTGCCGTGCCAACAGGTCCCTGCTCTGAGCCCAGCTCTTCAGCTCTCGCCACAGAAGCCAGGTAAGTTAGCAGCCCGGTAGGGCTGCAACTGAGGGAGAGGGTGCAGGGACGTGACTAGCCCGCCGGGGTGGGGGTGTGGGGGTGCAGGGATTGACTTCTCACTTTTCCCGAGAAGTGCCAGCGGCCTGGCAACTGAGAAAGGGATGGGGAGGTGGCTTCGCTGCCCGCCACGCAGGGCCCCCGCACTGTCCGTGTCTCCGGCTCTCCCTTTCCCTTGGTGGCGGCCCCAGCCAGGCAGAGGCGGGACTGGGCGGGCAGACAGGCGGTGCTCTCTGCCTCCATGGCCTGGCCTGGCTTGCCGCTTCCTCCCGTTGCCTCCAAGTGGAAGATGGCGGCGGTCAGACGCGCGGCCCGCAAGAGCTGAGCTGGGACCGAGCCGAGGGAGCCTGCCCGCAGCTCTGGCCCGACAAGAGGGCTCCCGGCGCTCTGGGGAGACCCAGCATGGGCGGCGGGGACGGGGCCAAAGCAGAAGGAGAGGAGCCACCGGCGGGAGCACGGCATGAGGAGTGCATTGCCGGCACCTGCCCGGCTTCCACCCCCCTTTGTCGGAGAAGGTAAGACACCGCTCCGGTGGGCGGGCGCCTGAGGGGCAGGCGGGCGGGCAGGGGGTTGCCTGCAGCGGGCTCGTCCAACAGTCCTTCCCGGAGCTGCTGGGGCCGGATGGAGCAGTGGGGGACTCGGCATCGCTCCTTCCAGCGGGCGCTCCAAGCCCAGCTTTTCAGCCATTGATCAAGGATCTATTAGGCCCGAGGGCAGGGCTGGCCGAGGGGTTTGGGGGGGGAAGATGGGTCCCTGTTGCCTGAGACATCCTCACGCATCCTCCCCCCCACAATATGGAAGCAATAACAACCACAGCGACCACCACCTGCCACGAAGGCTCTGGCAGAAATGGATCCAAGTGCGGGACGCTCTTCTGGAGAGTGGAAAGTGCAGGATCCCTGCTCTTTCTATCTGGGGAGGCCTTTTCCCTGCTTGGGAACAGCAGCTGAACTCAGGGCGCCGGGCAGGGCCTGAAAGAGAAGGAAAGCCCCAAGAAAGAGCGGGGATCCTGTACTTTCCTGCCCTTGCCACGACACCGAAATGTGTCGCGACACACAGTTTGGAAAGCTCTGATTACATATAATACAATACATACAGTACAAGACTGGGGGGCCGGGGGCGGGATTTGGAGCCGGCAGCCAATCACATAGGGTGGGGTTTGGAGCCGGGAGCCAATCACGTGTGCTGGGGGCGGGGTTTGGAGCTGGGAGCCAATCACGTGGGCCGGGGGCGGGGTTTGGAGCCGGGAGCCAATCAAGTGGGCCGGGGGCGGGGTTTGGAGCCAGGAGCCAATCATGTGGGCTGGGGGGCGGGGACTCCACATTACTGTGTCACGAAATCATGCATGGCTAAAAGGCGTGTCACCAACATGAAAAGTTTGGAAAGCCCTGTCATAGAGAGTTAGAGTCCTAGTCCCTGTGGAAGGAACAGTTCAGGAAAGTTACAGTTCTGTAAATGTCCTACCTTGGAGCCCTAGCTTCTTCCCATAGACCAAATATGCAAGTTAAGTGTCTACCATGCATAATAATTTATAAAATATTATGGAATAATTTATTCTACTTTTTACTGTATCTCACCCTAAGTCCATTTGGAAATTGGCTAAATGAATGAATGAATGAATCAGAGCTTTCCAAACTGTGTGTCGCCACACCACCCGGAAGCGGCGGTGTGCATGGCGGCCGCGGCAGCAGCGCGACTTCTGCATTTTAGCGGAGGCTTCCGCCGCTGCCGCCACCGCCATGCACGCACGCGCCGCTGCACACCCCCCGCGCCGCCACCGTGCACGCGTGCGCCGCCGCACGCCCCCCCGCGCCGCCGCACGCCCCCCCGCGCCACCGCCGTGCACGTGCGCCCCCCCGCACCACCGCCGTGCATGTGCGCCCCCCCACCGCAGCGCTATGTGCTTGCGCGCCGCTGCCGCTGGTGTGTCGCCAGTGGCAGCACTTTGGAAAGCCCTGGAATGAATGAATGAATGAATGAATGAATGAATGAATGAATGAATGACTACTGACTCAAGATCTATGCATTTTCATCATTATTTCCACCACATATCCATTTTGTACCAGTGTCACATTGCATTTTTTTTCTTCTTCTAATGTAAGGGCATTATAAGGGCATTACATTTCTCATGCTTTAGCCATGAAGAATGACAGCTCAGATCCTGGATCCTCTGAATACGGAAGAAGTCTGCATGGCACAGGTCTCTATTCAAGGAGAAGGTTGAAGGGTTAGGATTAGTGGAGCCAATCATCCTTCACTCTCATTTCCACCCTCTAGAGAAAATATTTAGAAGCGTCTAATCATCCTCTCCTGTGTTAGACAGTTGCTAAAGCAGGTCTCCCAATTTTGTGGGAAACATTGCTCGAGGAGGAGGTCCCCCAGCACACACAGTATGACATTGACTCTATGATACATGCCATACATATGATATATGGCATACATACACATCTAGTTTCCCTTCACCCTCACCCCTTTCTATTCTGAACCTATGCAATGAACATTAAATTGGGATGATGAGCTTTATTAGATATATATTCATGAATAGGTTTATGTTCTCCCTTTCTCCTAGCGTAGAGTTTTTAAGAGTTCTGACTTTCTGTTGTTGTTTTGGCTAGTAGATACTGATTTTATAGCCTGTCAACAACATACATAGATTTCTGACTAAAATGTGATTTTTTTAAAAGTTCAAATGTCAACAAAACAAATAAAGCCATTGTGGTTTATAAGTGCTTGATTTCCAGCTTCCCCATGGAGCGTGTGTTGGAAATTCAGCAAATCAAAAAAAAAAAAAAGCAAAAAGGGACGCGGTGGCTCAGCGGGTTAAACCGCTGAAGCTGTAGGGCTGTCGGTCGGAAGGTCGGCAGTTTGAATCCCCATGCAACGAGGTGAGCTCTTATTGCTAGTCCCAGCTCCTGTCAACCCAAACAGCTCGAAAGCTTGCAAGTAGATAAATTGGGTACCACCTTAAGTGGGGAAATATGCTGGCGTCCTGTCGGGGGTTGGTATCCACCGGACGGAAGATGGAAGATCTCTTTGAATGGCGGCGGTTATGGCAGATCCCGGAAGCAACAACATCTACAGGACGTCAGCAGCCAGCTCCAACGCAAGGCACCCTGGGACATGTAGTCCGGAAGCCAGGAAGAGTCAGTTCCCTTACCCCGTCCCCTTGCATGCAGATTAGGAAAAAAAACATTGTATAATTTGAAATGTATAACGATATATGTAAGCCGCCCAGAGTCCTCCGTTAGGAAGGAAATGGGTGGGGTATAAATACAAGTATAAATAAAATAAAAATAAATAAATAAATCAACATGCCTCATTTGCATGTAGATGAGTTCATCCCAGGCTGCAATTCTCTGTGTCTTTGAGGAAGTTGTTTTGTTGCCACTCCTACTCCCACTTCCTCTTTCTCAGTCAGTCCTTCTTTGAGTCTCTCCAGTGGAGAGGCAAGCATGCTGCTTGCTCTCTCTCCATCTTAGGCTATGGATGAGCCTAGGAGAATTTTCCCCCTCTCTCCACGCAGCTAAGAGTCCACAAAGTTTAGAGAAAAGGAAATGAGAAACTGAAACATCATTTTATCTATTGAGAATGCTGTACCTGGACCGAATAAATGTAAGAACTCTTTTGTACTTACTTTTTGAACCTACTATGTCTAAATGTGTGTTTCTTTATGCTTGGGTGGGCTAAAAGTGTAAGATTAAGAACCTAGATCTCTCTAACGTGCTCACTGGCTCTATTTTTAAACAATATTCTTTTTCTGTGCACGAGCTTATACTACATTATTCGCTAGTTCTAACAGGCCACTGAATGATCTTTAGTGTGTAATTTCGTGTCAAATAAATTATTTGTGCAAGAGGATTAGGTTTTGGAACTTCAATTTCGCAATGGAGAAATAATTGAGAATATCATGTATGTTTTCTTTTTGCTGGCACAAGCTAGCAAGATGTATGCCCTCGGGGAGAAAATCAAAATATGCAAAATCTGTGAGGTACAAAACAAGTGGCAGTCTCAAATTCTGATCCCAGTGAGTATCATGATTTGATTAGTAATAACTCACATTAGTAATAACTCACAGTCATACAGACACCATTAGACACAAACAGAATAAAAAGGCTGGATATCTCAACATGGCAATTTCTGTATCTTCAAAGAATCAAGAATGAACCTTATTTTTATGGCTTTCTGGAGAATGGTTAAAACCTAGCTTTTCTGTAAGACCTTTGGAAATTAAGGTACTAGAATAAGATCTGCACCAAATATTGCTTTGTTGTTGTAACTGTTTATTGTTTCTTATTTTATCATTATTTATGTTCTAGTTTGACCTTATTTGTATACTGCCTAGAGCTTTTAGTATGAGGCAGTTTATAAATCTTATAAACAAAGTACAAAGGAAGAACAATTAGATGTTCAGTCTTTGACACCTCTATGACATCACTACATCAGTACTCCCCACACGCCCATCCCATTCCCCTTCCTATGACTCTTTGGGGTTTTTTTAATAAATTTTATTCAGTTTTAAAATACATATTAAAAGTTAAAGCAGGAAATAAAGATAGAAATTCAAAGTAAGAAAAAAGTAAAGAAAAAGTGAAGTCAAGAAAATAATAAACAAAAGAAATATAGAAAATACTGTAGATAGCCTCCAATCTATCTTTGGTCTTTAAATACAATAATTTGCTTTAAATGTTAGTCTTTCATACAATACACAGGAACTTTTCTTCGTCATATACACTTCAATTTCTATAATCCAATCTTCTGGTCTTTATGTAAGTTTCACCTTTCTTGCAATTCTCCAATTATCCATCTGTGGTTTCCACTCCTTGGGATAATATCCATTTAAGTGTTCTTAGCTGTACCAGTTTAATGTTTTTTATTCACTCTTTCCATTTTACATCTATATTTATATCCTTAATAAAGTCCAATTGGTCTTAAATCATATGTATAACAAGTAAAGGGCTTATTTTAATTCTAATAAAATACAATATATTCTATTCATATATATCCATAAAAATAGCATTAATTTAATCATAATCTATATTTAAACTACAATTATACCATATTCTACTTCTTCCTACATATTTACCTAATTAACAGATTTTTGTAACTACATATTCCACTGTCTGTAGCTTGAATCATGTCAACTGGATTTCTATTTTCTCAGTGGAAACGTTTCGCTCCTTATCCAAGGAGCTTCTTCAGTCTGAGCAAAGTTAGTAAGGGAATCCTTAAATATGTTGCTGTGTGACCTTACACCTGGGGCTAGGTCATGGTTATTTTTTTGAGATGTTATTTCTAAGTCCCTTTATCATCTAAAGAAGGATCGTTAATCGAAGTAACACCACAGGACCAGAGTCAGCAGTTTATCTTCATCTAAAGGAAAAAGGACACTCATTTGAGGACATTAATGTTCACATTTTAGACAGAGAAGATAGGTGGTTTGAGAGAGGGGTCAAGGAATCCATTTATGCCAACTTGGAAAATCCTTCCTTGAATAGAGGTGGGGGCCTCAGGCACAATCTTTCCCCTATCTTCCTCCCTGCTTTGTCTTCTGTGCCTAGGAAGATTAAGACCATTTCGCAAGCTCAACAGCAGCATGGTGATCTTAACGATCCTTCTTTAGATGATAAAGGGACTTAGAAATAACATCTCAAAAAAATAACCATGACCTAGCCCCAGGTGTAAGGTCACACAGCAACATATTTAAGGATTCCCTTACTAACTTTGCTCAGACTGAAGAAGCTCCTTGGATAAGGAGCGAAACGTTTCCACTGAGAAAATAGAAATCCAGTTGACATGATTCAAGCTACAGACAATTCCACCTGGATGACTGAGAACCTTCATAGACATACATATTCCACTAATACCTAACCTAACAACAATTCTCATAATATTCATACATATAATTATAAAAATATGTCATCCTGTAATAACATTAGTTCTAATTCCAACTCATCATCCCATCCCGATGGTATATCTTCTCATACATGCACCTCCATAAAAAAAAGTTATCTATAACATCAACTTATATTTATATCACTAATTTCACAATCCCATATCCTACAATTAAAATATCACATTTTTATATATCCATACAGTTTCTCATATCAACTTTACTCTATGTCCAATCCAAATCCATGATTCCCTTAACCTTATGTCCCACATCATACTAAATCTCCTATTCAGGTTATGCCAAGATCACAATATGCAACCTGTTTTGTTCTGTATCTCATGTAGAATATCAGAATATTTTTCTTAACCTTTCCCAGTATTTCACAATAGCTATCTATTTGCATGTTAAAATCTTCCTGTCTCAACTGCCACGCTGTGTTTGTACCCAAATTGTAATGTGTAGCCTGTTTTGTTGACCATCTCATGTAGAATATCAAAATCTTCTTCTGAACCAATGTGTTTAAAATCCTCTTTTACTGTTTCTCCACTATCTCAAAAGAATTCTCTTCCATTTCTAAATCTATCTTTTGTTCCTTTTGTTCCTGACCCTGCAAATCTATCAATAAAAGTTCCAGTGATTTCTTAATTTCTGAAAGAGTTTCACAAAATTCTTTTTTAAAATCTTGAAATGCTGTTGAAAATGCCATTCTCCCCCACCCCCTCCTTCTTCTTTCAGGCTGCCATAGCCAGCCGTTCTAGTCAAAACAAACACTTTTCCCAGGGAGTGAGAAGTCAGCTGATCTATTCGGATGGAAAGTTACCAGCAGGGTCTGTCTATTAAGTAAAAAAAATTTAAAATAAAAGATGAAAAATTCCAATAATCCCAAATTAAGGGAGAAAACAGTATTTCAAACAGTTTATAAAAAAGGGAAAGGATGAATATCAACCAGTATAAAAAGAGAAAAAAATAAAATAAACAAATTCATCAATAGTTAGTCCAACAAAATGTATTCAAAAGATATTTAAAAAAAACTCTTATACTTCCAAGTGAGACAAAATCCACTCTAAAAAAAATAGAAAGGTAAAAAGAAAAAAATGCAGACGTTTCACTATGCTTCCAATATAAAATCCATCATATTTCCACCGTAGTTATTATAGCAAAGAAAGCACAAAATTTGCCAACATTTTGTGCAAAGTCCAGAGATAGACCTTAGATGATAAAACAATCTATTCTAAAAAATTTTTTAAAAAAGTAATCTAAAAGCCGGCTTTAGCTCTAACTTACGATTCCCTGTAAGAGCTTGAAGTATTCTCCTGTTGTCCTCACTGCTTCCAGCCTCTCGCTCTCTCCGTGGTGGAAAAACAACAGAAAAAGCGGGGGGAGGCAATTCCAACAACCCTGTGATCAATCTTCCGATCCTACCCTCTCCAGGGAGAAATTCCAGTGGTCTTATCTTATCTATAGACCACCGCAAACAGGGAAAAGCTAGCCAGGTCTTCAGCACTCTGAAAAACTCTGACTTGTCTAGCTGCTAGTCCGGCTTGGAGTCCCCCTTCCTATGACTCTTTGTGTTGCTCCTCAACCCGCACCCAAAGAGAATAAAAAGTACACAGAAATCACCAAGGCCTTCTTAAATGTGTTGAGGGAAGGGGGTATTGAATGTTCTCCAATCCATAGATAGATAGATCAATAAATGTAGAAGAATTAAATAAATACCTAAGTCAGGAAACAATGGAACAACCACTTAACATATTTACAGTGACTTCATTAGTAGCTTTTGCTCTTTAGTGGAGATTTCGCTTTTTCAACTGCAAATTTGCTTTTTCTTCAATGTTAGGCAATTAGTAATTCTGAATGTATCATATATGAATGTATGTATATAATACAGTGACAACCCTGCTACTTGCTTTCTTTTAGGAAAGAAGGGCACCTACAATATTAACAGAACAAAATAAGTGTCAATAACATAATAAGCTCATGGTAATTATAATAAAGAGCAGGTGGCAGTCGTGGCCAGGAGGGCCTTTGCACAACTTCGTGTTGTGCACCAGTTACGACCTTTCCTGGAACGAGAGGCCCTTCGAACGGTCACTCATGCCCTGGTTATCTCACATATAGACTACTGTAATGCGCTCTACATGGGGCTACCCTTGAAGAGTATCCGGAAGCTTCAGCTGATCCAGAATGCGGCCGCACGGACCATCTTGGAAGTCCCTTATCGGACACATGTAACACCATTGTTACGCGAGCTGCACTGGGTTCCAGTTTGCTTCCAGGTGCAATTCAAGGTGTTGGTTATGACCTTTAAAGCCCTTCATGGCATGGGACCAGGTTACTTAAGGGACCATCTTATCCCCATTACATCGTCCCGTCCCATCCGGTCATGCAGGGAGGGCATGCTACGGACCCCATCGGTTAAAGAATTCCATCTAACGGGGTCACGGAAGCGTGCCTTCTCTGCAGCAGCGCCTGCTCTGTGGAATATCCTTCCCCCAGAGTTAAGACAGTCCACCTCGCTCCTGGACTTCAGGAAAAAACTCAAGACTTGGCTTTGCCAACAGGCCTGGGGCGGGAAGAAGAGTATAAACTCTTGGGGATGGCTAACATCTTAGGATGGCCCTAGAATTGCCCTTCCAATGTTTTAAAGAAGACATCACCATCTTGATTTTATTATATTTATTGTATTTTTAAATTTCCTATTTTAATGTTTAATGTTTTATCAAATTGTAAGCCGCCCAGAGTCCCTTGAGGGAGTTGGGCGGTGAAAAAGTCGAATAAATAAATAAATAGAAATGGGTAAAATGGTCAATTTGCAATCAATTTCAAATTCATGGATATGTAACGATAAATCTGTTCCATCCCATTTTTGCAAGTTTCCTTTTTTGTTTTGTTCTTTTAGCTGTTCCAAAATTCACATCTATTCTCATCATGACTGTCCATTTCTTGGACACAATTGTCCATACTAAATGCAGATTTGGATGTACTGCTCGAGCCAAAAACTGCATCACGAAATTCAAAACACTATATAGTCCAAAGAAGCATTACATTTCAGTTCTTTGGTTAGTCCAGCAACTGCAAATTAGCTTGGTTCACTTAAGATGCAGTGCACACACAGTTCTTCACCCAACCCTATTCATAAGCCAGATACACAAGATAAGAAGCCAGAATATACAAATCCAGCTTTCACTTTCAGAGGGAGTAGAGAATAAACTATGTCAAGCCTTGGGACTTGAGGCATAGCACAAACAAGCCAGATGCCAAATTGAATCTCAGTAGTTGTCTCAAATGCAGGGGAACCAAATTATTGATACCAACTGGGAAATATTCATTGACTCCTAATGTGCTATTAATCATGGAAGATCATTGCTTCCTAGTCTCATGCCCAGAATGGTTAACAAGAACATTAACCATTTGGGTAAGCTATGGAAGGGGAAAAAATCTCTTAACTTTAGCCAAATTCTTTTATACAGACTCAAAAGGAAAAGTGTGTGTTATAGCTGAAAAAGACACTGCAGTAGCAGGGTTTTTGTTTTGTTTTTTAAAAAAGCACTAGTTTTTACATATTTTAAAATCCCACTTTAGCAACTTGAATTATTTCCCAAATTGATCACTATTTCAGGGGTATGCAAGTTGCTGCTCTCCTGATGTTCTGAACCACAATTCCTCAACCCCCTTCCATTGACTATATTGGCTGGGGCTGTGTTGGACTCCAGAACTTCTGAAGAACACAAATTGGCATCTGATAGATGCAACTTATATTGATCTGTAAGGCATTTGAGGCTTAGAAGAAGGCTATTCAAAGGACTGTTTGTCCTTGTATATGTCCAGTTGTACACTAAGAATAGGTAAAGTCTTCTTCAAGATGAGTTCAATTCCTGGTGACTTCATGGACACATCCATGCTGTTTTCTGGGCAACATTTCAGAAGTTGTTTGCCACTGCCCTCTTCTTGGACTTTTTTTCCTCCATTTACTTCCCAGTCTAGCCTATAGGCCAAGTATTCCTGGTGGTCTTCTATCTAAGTTCAAAAGAGGTCCAACCTTGTTTAGCTTTTTGAGATCAGCCAAGATAGCACTACCTGACTGGACTAGGAAAACATCCCCTGTTTTTCACAATGAAGAGCCTGACAGGATCCATCCCCTTCCTGCATCCTTACAAAATGTAATACAAGCAATGCTTTACCATTTTTTTCTGCACTACAGTATGATATAGGCTGACCATATTTCCTTCAGACGAAAACGGGACTTTGGGGATGCCAAAACGGGACAGGGTCTTATGCCACCATGCCGGCCTCCAAACCCCGCCCCCCAGTCCACGCAATTGGCTCCCGCCTGCAAACCCCGCCCCCGCCCCACACGATTGGCTCCCACCTGCAAACCCCGCCTTCGAAAGGGCAGGCTCCGGGGACCCCGAAAATGCCCTCAGTTTAGGCAGGGAGGCTGCGCGTGCGCGCATGTTGCCAAGCGGCGCTCAGCTGTTCTGCGGGGAGAATTTCCACCCCAGCTCCACGGCAGCGTGTGCATGTGGGGAGGGGAGGCTTTTGCCTCCCTGCCAGAACCAAGGGCATTTTCGGGGTCCCCGGAGCCTGCCCTTTTGAAGGGGTAGCGGCAGCGGCAGCAGCAGTGCTGCCCCTTCGAAAGGGCAGGCTCCGGGGACCCCAAAAATGCCCTCAGTTTAGGCAGGGAGGCTGCGCGCGCATGTTGCCAAGCGGCACTCAGCTGTTCTGCGGGGAGAATTTCCACCCCGGCTCCAGGGTAGCGTGTGCGTGCGGGGAGGAGGCTTTTGCCTCCCTGCCAGAACCGAGGGCATTTTCGGGGTCCCCGGAGCCTGCCCTTTTGAAGGGGCAGTGGCAGCAGTGGCAGCCCGGAAGCACCGCCACCGGCACTTCCGTGTTTTTGTTTGGAAAGCCCTGGCCTAGTGTGTGTGTGTGCGCGCGATTACGCTGAGCAAGTAATCTGTGCACATGCACACACACACACACACACACACCCTCTTTCCACAACCTTCCCGTACCTGATCAGGTAAGGAGGCAGGAACCTGGACTGTGGTGCTGCTTCTGCTGCTGGGATCGCACGTGGTAACTGGGCTTCCAGTTGCCGCGCTGATAGGGCCTCTTCCGGGCTGCCTCCAATGGCAAGTCCAGCTCCAGTCCTCCTTCCTGTCTTCCTGTCCTCCTTCCCACTGGGTTTAAAAAAGGGACAAAATTGAGATATTTATCAAAACGACGGGACGGTTGAAAAATGCTAAAATAACGGGACTGTCCCGTTCAAAACGGGACGTATGGTCACCCTAGTATGATATGAAATAGAACAATGAAAAACAGCAGGACACATTTCAATGCTCTCCCAAGTGGAATAGCAGCATGCTGAGTCAACAATCTGCTGTAGCTGCAAAAAATGACAAACACGGTTTTGGACTCTATCAACAAAAGTATACCTTCCATCTCACAGGGATCAATACTTCTACTTTATTTTGCAGTGGTCAGATTTCTGTCTTTAATACTGTATCTATTTCTGGGCACCACATTTTCAGAAGAATTTAGAGAAAGTGAAGCAGTTTCAAGAAGTGCAATAGGAATGGTCAAGGAATTAGGAATTAAGTCCTATGAAAGAAGATCGAAGGAATTAAGAATCTTTAGCTTTGAGAAGATTGAAGGAGATAAGATAGCACAATTCAGGAAGCTGCAGGAAGCTGGAGGCCTATTGAATGAATGATAGGAAAAATGGTAGCAGTAAGAGCAATTCAGTTGTAGAACCAATTACTCAGAAAGATGATGGTGTCTCTTTTGCTGGATGTGTTCAGTCTTCTGTTGGGAATGTTTTAATTAAATGGAACAGTGTGTTGGATGTGATGACCTAAATGGACCCTTTCAATTCTATTAGCAACTTTGTTTTATATGAACTTCAAAGTAATATTGGAGGTCGCCCTCGGAGCGAAGAAGATCCCGGGAATCCCGTAAAAAATGGCGGCGGAGGACGACGGAGCCCGATCGGCGAACATCCAGGACGTCAGCAGCCGACTCGGAAGCGAGGCATGCTGGGACATGTAGTCCAATGCCTACGGATGAAGAGTCGGTTCCCCTACCTCCTTCCTAAGCGCGCGGTTAAATGATGTGTATATGAATTGTTAAATATATATGGAAAATGCTGTAAGCCGCCTAGAGTCCTCCAATAGGGAGGGGATAGGCGGGGTATAAATATGATAAATAAATAAATAAATATATCCTAATGAGAACCACTGCTCCAGCAAAACAATAGTCATAATACATGCATTAGGGTCCATTGTCAGTTTTTGTCATGTAAAAAAAATTAGGACTGCTTTGAGTGATTTCATTGAAACAAATAGCTTTATCATCTCTAAGAGCTGTCTCAGGCAACATAAAAATCATTGCAGAGTGGGGAAAATATGCAAATAAGGAAATGTTAAGAGCCAGGCTTCTGATGTTAGAGTGTCCCAGGGTTGCATTGCTCTGGCAAAATGTGATTAAAAACTGTTCCCTCCTATCCCTATTTGAAATCTCAGACAGGCCATCTTGGTGAACAGACAAGCAGACACATTGGAAAGGAATTGGAGACAAGACTTAATATAAAACAATATGGGACCAAGCTTAATTGTATCTAACTATTGAGTTAACGATTGAGGAGAAAAGCAAAGGAAGACAAGTAGGGTTACATAGCCAGAGCAAAGGTTTAGGGCAGGAGGTCTTTCTAGCCTATTCCAGGCCACTTCTATCAATTTCAGCTTTCAAGCAATCTTATACATATATGCTTAGTTAGAGTACGCCGCACTAAATTCAGTAGGATTTACTCTGAGGTAAGGAAGTATAGAATTTCAGCCTAAATATATGCATACAGGGCAAAAAACGCAGAGAGAAATCTATCCAAATGCTAAAAATGACAGGTTACAAGAAGGATATGGAAAGAGATGAAATATTGAATATACAAACAAAACCGGCTGATGTTTTGATAACTAAAAAGGACATACAAATAATAAATCAGAAAAGTGTCTTGGATAACCTTCTATATTGGATTTACAAAAGGGATTTGTTAATGTTGTCAGCAATCTTATGAAAAGAGACAAAGAGAAAATGAAAAGAAACCAAATGTTTGGACACTATTTGAAGGGAGTAAAGATTAAGGTTGTTGGGAACAAGGGGAAGGAATATAAAGTTGGCTTATTTGACCAAGGTTAATATAGATAGGTTGCTGTTTCTGGATATTTTTAATGGATTTTTTCTAACCAGGACTGGATGATGATGTTTTAAGGTTTTGTCTATAGATAAGACTTATATGGGAAAGAGTTAATTTGCTTTTATTTTAAATTTATCTGATTAAGGTTCAAACAGTTATGTTGTTATCTCTGGTAACTTTATTGGATTTTTACTGACTAGATTAAAATGATGAGGTTTGGGGGATTTGTTTAATGATAGAAAATGAGATATAAAGGTAAAAGGAAGGAATTCAAGTAGGTTTATTAGATCAAGATTGGTTGTTATTTTTGGTAACCCTTAATGGACTTTTGTTGATTTGGATGGATGATGAGGTTTTAAAGATTTGTTTATAGAGAATGAGATGAGATATGGGATGAAGAGATGGTTGTATTTTAAGAGATGGTGATAAGTGGTTAAGTTGTTTATACTTGCTGGGACAAAGGGGGAAGTTATTTCTTTTCTTTTTCTTTTACATTTTTTTCTTTGCACTTTTTAATTTAATTTTTTTTTATTTTTCCATACTTTGTATTAGTTTTATTGGTATAATGTAATCTTTAATAAAATTATTATATAAAAAACAAATGCTAAGAAATATGCTTTGGATTATCAATATTCCAGCTAATGAGGGCAAAGCCCCTGGCATAAGAGAAAAATGATATTTTAGATATTATTTTAAAGTATTAAATTCAAAGCAGTCAGCTTTAAATATATTTGGCTACTTGTGTTATTTCAGTCTTGGGTGTTCTGTACTGATGGATTTACATTAGGAGCTCATTCTCACATCCCACTGAGATGCCACATTAACCAATTTTGGAGGATATATCCTCATGACATCACCTTCAACTCATCTCCAGCCCACCAACAAGGCAGTTGAAAATCATATTTAGCTGTTCTCGTTTTAAAACAGCTTTTCCATCTTCTTCTGACACACGTCTTGCCTTATGAACGAACAGCAAATGCCTCGTTGGCAACATTGATTATGACCTTGTCAGGGACCAGGATTTGCCCAGCTCCCATTGACCATGTTTGGCTGTTTCATACATGCTGTCTTCCCTTTAATGATTGGTCAATGCCCTTCATGGCCATTTTGGCTTGGGCTGTTGGAGAGACTGGACACCTGGTTTCTGCAGGTGAATCTGTCCATGTATGCCTGGCCTGGCATTATGGGGCACTTTATATACATAGGTTGTTGGGGGTTATAAAATACCCAGAATTTACAAGTAGATTAATTATACAGGAGAGGCTAGAGGTATATAGGTGAGAGTTGATATTTTCTGCAAGTCATCCAATTAGCAGCCATTGTAGAAGGTATGATGTGACTCATATTACAGGTGCTATAGTTTAGCTGGGTGTGGCAGATAATTTGTTTGACCTATAACGTGATTGGTTAATATTTGTATAAAAGTAGTGAAGCTTTAGTGTTCACTCTCTTCTCGTTACTTCATCTCATCTGTATCTGTGTTGGACATTACTGGATTGTATTTTGGACTGCGTATGTATATAGAGTAAATAGACTATTTTATCTAATCTCTGCTTGAGTGTCTATTTACTGCACAGAACGTATACCTCTGATGTCTTGGAGAAGCACTGGCCGCCCCAGCGTTGCGTGCTCTGACATAGATTTAGTTCTTCTCTGATGCCAGCCACACCGCTGCCCCCACTGAAACCAATTCATTACCTATATCCGTATTACTTTCCAAAAATGCTATGTTACTGGGTGGTGGTGTGCACCTGCAGCAGTTGTGAGAATTGTAGAAAGTCAACAAATGTAGAGCTTCTTATCATGCCAACTTTCATTTCTACCTGCCATGGAACCAGTAGTTATTCTTCCACAAAACAAAGAAAAAAATTGCAATCCTATAATTTTTTAAGAAACAGCCATCCTTGAAGAAATGATGCCAGAATTTTCATTCTAAACACAAAAGGAAATGTTAAATGCTTGTGTGAAAGTGGAGAAGCCACGAAGGAATTTGAGAGCCCATGCCGTTCATCTAGAAAACTCCAAGGGAAATTATAATCACAGGGATTCTGAAAGGGAATGCATGATCCGCATGAATGGAGAATGGAAACCATTCTAGCAACTCATTTATCATGCAGGCGATAAGAAACATCTGTTAGGAGGCAGAGGGTGGAAGCAAATCTGCCTATGAATGGGCATAAAGTATTAATACCCCTCTGTACAATAGAGGAAGAAAGAAGAAAGCACAAGTCCAAGCAAAGCTTATGGGTGATTATTTTTTACATAGTATTGGGCTTTGTGAAAATGCAAGTCTTATTTTAGAACAAATGCACCTGAGGACATGTGGTGGAGGGTGAAGCAAGATAGAGGAAGAGTCACACGCCTTCTTCTACAAAAAATCCACTACTTGATTGCCCATGGGTCCCTGGGGGACTAAATTTGGTAGTTGTCTTTTCATTGCTGTTTGATCTGGAACAATTAGCAGTTATTAAACCCTCTAGCACTTTCTAATATAGGCATAACAGTTACATTTAGCATACAGGAGCAAGCCAGTTTGTCTTTCTTCCCCAAGTCTGAAACTATTTTGTTTTCTCTTCAGGTATGATTCTTAAAAAGCTCCCAGCCTCCATTCGTTTTTGTGTGTAGGAAGACACATGATAAAGATGAGGATTATATACATATACAATCTTTATTGTGATCAATGATTCATACACAAGGATGGGAATTTAAGAGGGGGGAAGGGGAAGGGTTCCAGTAATCTCTATTAAATATAATCAAGAATACAAAAAAACCTCAAGTTTTCTTAGCATTGGTCCTACTTACAGGTAGTCCTCACTTAACGCCCACAACTGGGACCGGAAATTCGGTTGCTAAGCGAATCAGTCATTAAGCGAAACCGACCCGATTTTACAACCTTTTTTGCAGCAGTTGTTAAGCGAATCACTGCAGGCATTAAGCAAGTCACACGATTTTGCTTGCCAGAAGCTGGCTGGGAAGGTCGAAAATGGCGATCACGTGACCACGAGACGCTGCGACGATCATAAATGCGAACCGATTGCCAAGCACCCAAATTGTGATCATGTGACCACGGGGACGCTGCGACGGTCATAAGTGTGAGAACCGCTCGTAAGACTTTTTTTCAACACCATTGTAAGTCCGAACTGTCACTAAACAAATGGTTGTTAAGTGAGGACTACCTGTAGTTGCAAGGTCCACTTATTTTGCACTTATTTTGCTTTATTCTTACAGCAAAAGTTTATCAATGTATGATGCCACAAGGGATTTTTTTTTTCAGCAAGCTTGTCACACCTGATGCACATTTTGGTTGAGAGGGACTCAGTGACCCAAGGTCACCAGCTGGCTTCTACATCCAAGGGAGAACTAGAACCCAGGTCTTCCTGCTCTTTGTCCATCACCTGAACCACTATGCCATGCTGGCTCTCTTACAAAAATACAGAGATCACAGTAACATATAAATAACAAACAAAATAACAAACAAACATAATAATACTTTTCTAATTTGTAGATTCAGAAACATGAGGGAAACAACATCGATCAAATGCTATCACAACAAATAACAGAATTCATTAATAGATATCTAGATGTGTACTCTATTCAGTAGAGTAGGTCTACTGATGTTTGCAAAGTACCATTGGTTTAAAGGGTTGTTTATTCTTAGTGGGTCTGGATCCATCTCATTATATAGTCACACCTCCACCCCACTGGTTTGCTGTTTTCTGTCTTATTTATTTATTTTATTTATTATTTCAATTTATTCCCCGCCCATCTCCCTTGCAAGGGACTCTGGGCGGGTTACAACAATCTTCAAAGGTGCTTTGAAAGGTCTTCAAAGGTGCTTCAGTAAAATGTCAAGTAAAACAAACAAGAAACAATTTTTTAAAAAACCTCACAGACTTGTGCAACAGTAATTATTGTTTCTTCAGGTTACTACTCTCTTACTTTTTGTCCCAGTTCACCCACTAAAAACCATACTTTGAAAGGTCCTCGGTGTAAGATGTTGTGAGGGAGATAACCACCAGCCATCTCCCCCATTATGCCTCAAAGACATCTGGACCTAACATCAGCTTTGGAAAACTCTATCAACCTGGTGGCTCCTTCAAGGAATCCTCAAAGAGAGATAAAAAAAAATAAGGTTGCTGTCCTGCAAAGTTCAGCCCCTGGTTCTGATGCTTCACTCTGGTGATCCTTCAGAAGGAGGCATGGAATCAGCCAGCACAAATAGGCCAGGAGGGTGGCAGCTTAAAGCAAAGCCCAATCTGCCATTATTTCTCATCCGCCACCTAACAAAATCAGTCCTGGAATGGAAAAGCATGGCCAACAAAGCACATCCAGAAGCAGAATAAGAATGAAAATAAATCAAAACTTTGGCAGGATAATCAAGTCTTGATCACCCTAAAACCAAAAGTGTTCAGTGCACATGGTTCCCAGGAAATTCCAACTCAGATATGTTCAAAGTTGCACTCAACAGCATCAGTGATGCTCACAGTCTATTTCTTATCATGTGTTGTCTTCCAACATTCTTTCAATGTGCAGTGTTCATGCATTCTTTTACTTCAAGGACATTATTTTAGCTGTGTCTTCAGTATGAATATCAGTATTCTTCCCTGTTCCACAGATGTTTGAGAGACTATACTCTGCAGGAATTAAGGGAAGGGAATATAGATATCTTCATTGGAACTGTAATATAATGCATTTCAAAACTTCATTAAAGGGCAATATAATAAGCTTTTGAAATATTAATTTTAGCTAGTGATCAGCCCTGCACTGCATTTGGGCCACAAGTATGGAATATTTATAACATATTAGCCATCACATGTGTTAATATTATGTTTGTGTCAGTTTGTTGTTGTTTATTCGTTCAGTCGTTTCCGACTCTTCGTGACTTCATGGACCAGTCCACGCCAGAGCTTTCTGTCGGCCGTCACCATCCCCAGCTCCCCCATGGTTGAGTCCGTCACCTCCAGAATACCATCCATCCATCCAACTTGCCCTTGGTCGGCCCCTCTTCCTTTTGCCTTCCACTTTTCCTAGCATCAGCTTCTTCTCCAGGGTATCCTGTCTTCTCATTATGTGGCCAAAGTACTTCAGTTTTGCCTTTAATATCATTCCCTCAAGTGAGCAGTCTGGCTTTATTTCCTGGAGTATGGACTGGTTTGATCTTCTTGCAGTCCAAGGCACTCTCAGAATTTTCCTCCAACACCGCAGTTCAAAAGCATCTATCTTCCTTTGCTCAGCCTTCCTTATGGTCCAGCTCTCGCAGCCATAGGTTACTACAGGAAATACCATTGCTTTAACTATGCGGACCTTTGTTGTCAGTGTGATGTCTCTGCTCTTAACTATTTTATCAAGATTTGCCATTGCTCTCCTCCCAAGAAGTAGACGTCTTCTGATTTCCTGGCTGCAGTCAGCGTCTGCAGTAATCTTTGCGCCTAGAAATACAAAGTCTGTCACTGCCTCCACTTTTTCTCCCTCTATTTGCCAGTCATCAATCAAGCTCGTTGCCATAATCTTGGTTTTTTTGAGGTTTAACTGCAACCCAGCTTTTGCACTTTCTTCTTTCACCTTCGTCATAAGGCTCCTCAACTCCTCCTCGCTTTCAGCCATCAAAGTGGTATCATCTGCATATCTGAGATTGTTAATGTTTCTTCCAGCGATTTTAACTCCAGCCTTGGATTCCTCAAGCCCAGCATGTCGCATGATGTGTTCTGCGTACAGGTTGAATAGGTAGGGTGAGAGTATACAGCCCTGCCGTACTCCTTTCCCAATCTTAAACCAGTCCGTTGTTCCGTGCTCTGTTCTTACCGTTGCTACTTGGTCGTTATACAGATTCCTCAGGAGGAAGACAAGATGACTTGGTATCCCCATACCACCAAGAACTTGCCACAATTTGTTATGATCCACACAGTCAAAGGCTTTAGAATAGTCAATAAAACAGAAATAGATGTTTTTCTGAAATTCCCTGGCTTTCTCCATTATCCAGCGGATATTGGCAATTTGGTCTCTAGTTCCTCTGCCTTTTCTAAACCCAGCTTGTACATCTGGTAATTCTCGCTCCATGAATTGCTGCAGTCTACCTTGCAAGATCTTGAGCATTACCTTACTGGCATGTGAAAGAAGTGCCACTGTTCAATAGTTTGAACATTCTTTAGTGCTTCCCTTTTTTGGTATGGGGATATAAGTTGATTTTTTCCAATCTGATGGCCATTCTTGTGTTTTCCAAATTTGCTGGCATATGGCATGCATCACCTTGACAGCATCATCTTGCAAGATTTTAAACAGTTCAGCTGGGATACCGTCGTCTCCTGCTGCCTTGTTATTAGCAATGCTTCTTAAGGCCCATTCAACCTCACTCTTCAGGATGTCTGGCTCTAACTCACTGACCACACCGTCAAAGCTATCTCCAATATTATTATCCTTCCTATACAGATCTTCCGTATATTCTTGCCACCTTTTCTTGATCTCTTCTGCTTCTGTTAGGTCCTTACCATCTTTGTTTTTGATCATACCCATTTTTGCCTGGAATTTACCTCCGATGTTTCTAATTTTCTGGAAGAGGTCTCTTGTCCTTCCTATTCTATTGTCTTCTTCCACTTCCGCACATTGCTTGTTTAAAAATAATTCCTTATATCTTCTGGCTAACCTCTGGAATTTTGCATTTAATTGGGCATATCTCCCCCTATCACTGTTGCCTTTTGCTTTCCTTCTTTCTTGGGCTACTTCCAGTAACTCAGCAGACAGCCATCTTGCCTTCTTGGTTTTCTTTTTCTTTGGGACGTTTTTTGTTGCCGCCTCCTGAACAATGTTGCAAACTTCTGTCCATAGTTCTTCTGGGATCCTATCTACTAAATCTAGTCCCTTAAATCTATTCTTCACCTCCACTGCATATTCCTTAGGAATATTAGTGAGCTCATATCTAACTGATCTGTGGGTCTTCCCTATTCTCTTTAGTCTGATTCTAAATTTTGCAATAAGAAGTTCGTGATCTGAACTACAGTCAGCTCCAGGTCTTGTTTTTACCGACTGTATAGATGTCCGCCACCTTTGGCTGCAAAGGATGTAGTCAATCTGATTTCGGTGTCGACCATCTGGTGAAGTCCATGTATAAAGTCGTCTTTTAGGTTGTTGGAAGAGAGTGTTTGTTATGCACAGTGAGTTGTCTTGGCAAAATTCTATCAGCCTATGTCCTGCTTCATTTTGTTCTCCCAGACCATGCTTGCCTGTAATTCCAGGTGTCGTCTGACTACCCACCTTAGCATTCCAGTCTCCTGTAATGAAAATAACATCTCTTTTTGGTGTATTATCTAGTAGGTGCTGCAGATCCTCATAGAACTGATCTACTTCTGCTTCTTCAGCATCTGTGGTTGGGGCGTATATTTGGATCACTGTGATGTTAAATGGCTTACCCTGAATTCGAATTGAGATCATTCTATCGTTTTTTGGATTGTATCCAAGCACTGCTTTAGCCACTTTATTATTAATTATGAAGGCTACTCCATTTCTTCTGTGGTCCTCTTGTCCACAGTAGTAGATCTGGTGGTCATCTGATGTGAAGTGGCCCATCCCAGTCCATTTCAGTTCACTGACACCTAAAATGTCTATATTTAATCTTGACATCTCACCAATAACCACATCCAATTTGCCCTGGCTCATAGATCTTACATTCCAGGTTCCTATGGTGTGTTGATCTTTAGAACATCGGATTCGTCGTTCACCACCAGCACCGTCGGCCGCTAGCCGTCCTTTCGGCTTTGAGCTAGCTGCGTCATCACATCTGGGGCTAGTTGAACGTATCCTCTGTTCCTCCCCAGTAGCATTTTGACCATCTTCCGACCTGGGAGTCCCATCTTCCGATGGTATACCGACATATCTTTGGTTGTACTGATCCATTTAGTTTTCATGGCAAGAATACTGGGGTGGGTTGCCATTACCTTCCCCAGGGATCGTATTTAGTCTGACCTCTCTGCCACGACCTTCCCGTCTTGGGTGTCCCTTCACGGTTTAGCTCATGGTTTCATTGAGGTGCTCAAGCTCCAGCACCACAACAAGGTTTGTGTCAGGTTATATTATAAACAAACAACTGTATAAAAAGAGAATATGGCCCGCAGAAGAATTCAGGTATCAGCAAGAGACAATTGTGAAGTTTATTCCAAATTAGGGTCCTCAGAAAATCAGTAAAAAATGTACATCAATTGATAAACTGCATCAGACCCTTACTTTAGAAATGGAATCCAAACTCATAGGCTTTAAAAAAAACCTTTTTGTAAAGGCTTCAGAGTCTTCAAAATCAGTTGACCTAAACCAAAGTGATTTGTATGACTGCGATCAAATCTATCTATGCAAATTTGTCATTTTGTGTAGCAGGAATAAATTATCCATGTACAACATAAATCAAATTTATGAGATGGTACAGAAAAATATGCAAAAGAACAACAAAAACCAGACTGTCACTTTTAAGCTAAGATGTGTATACAGTAGTATATCAGGATACTACCATTCAAAAGTGAATGCAATTTTCAGATTTTTAAAACACGCACAGTGATGTGAAAATGGTTGTGCAATTGTATGCAAAATTATTTCACATAGTTATGTGGAAATAGAGTAGTATCCTTAATCTACCAAGTACACAAAGTAAGGTCCAGTAAAAATATTATAAATGTTATTTAAAAAATCAGCATAACAACAAAAAATATACAATCAAAGATGGGAGCAAGATTGTAAAATTCAAAATTAGAGGATGGGCCAAAACAACTATTGACTGATACATGTTAAACAGAGAGAGAGAACATATAATTTTATTTGTCCACCTCTTGCTTCTGCCATGGTCTTCTGCTCGGATCAAGATCAGTTGTGGGTCTGAGCATACAATAGACAGAAGATAGAAGATAAACTCTGCTTAAGGACTAAGAGAGGAGGCAGTTTCTGGGTTTAGGTGAGTGCCAATATTGATTAGAAGAGATATTTGAATGACCATTTAATGACCTGAGATGGCATCTGAAAAATCAGTGTTACTAGATTCTTTTGTGAAAAAGGAGCATTCCAGTTCTATGTAGCATGTGCCAATGAAATAAATAGTGTGTGTGTGACTGTAGGTGTGCAACAACAATAACAAAAAAACACACAAAACCTTAACAAGCTATCAGAAGTGCATAATTAATAAGTGGGCAAACTTATTTGAAGGACCAAGGGACTGACTGTTTTCTCAATGCCTGGGAGCAAACACAAAGTGTTTGTATTTGCAAAGTAAACGAGAAGAATCCTCTGGAGGTTTTGACCATCAACAGCAGTGCTAATTTTAAAAATGAAAGATAAATCTTTTAGATTTTTCAGCTTAAAAACAAAGAATTATAATTATACATTATACATTATATACCACTGCATTTAAAAGAAGATGACCTCTAACTCAAGAATAAAGAAACTCTTGGAAATTTTGGAAATTGGAGAACATATCATAGGCAGCCTCCCAATATGGTTGTCACAGTGGATGCAACCAGTCACAATATACAGTGCCTATTTCCAGAAAGGAAACTGGACTACAATCTCGCAACATGTCTATTTCTAAATAACTCATATGGGGCAAATGTGAAGGACAGAGGAATTAAAAGTATCTTTTTAAAAAATGAAATGAAACTCAAATCAGTCAGGCACCATGTTCTAACAATATGTTTGGCATCTACTAGGAAGAAACTGCCTTGAATGCTTGAGCATGAATCCTCATTATCTGTAAGTTTCTATTTATGTTCAGCTCAGGAAGTCAAGTCTGAGCATGGAACTGAGATGGCATTGGTTGCTTTGCTGGGTGATACTTGTCAGGATCTGGATGGGAGGAGTGCACCCCTCTTCATCCTACCTGACCCCCCAGCAACATTTAATACCATTGATCATGGTATCCTTCTGAAGTACCTATGAAGACTGGGGATTGGAGGCACTGTTCCATAGTGGCCCCACTTCTTCCCAAGAGGATGGTTCCAATCAGTTGCAGCATAGTGTTGATTCTTTGGGTGCTCTCTTGAGGATCAATTCTCTCATCCCTGCAGCACAACATCTATATGATACCACTGGGAATGATTATCCATACATAGATTCAGGATGAATCTAGCTAAACATCACTAAGGCTGAATTGGTGATACCATCAAGATCTTAATTCAGTCCCTGGAGACTGTGATGAAACAAAACAAGCTGAAGTTGAATCCAAATAAGACTAGGTTTCTATTTAACCAGAAATTATCTGGCCCCTTCAGTGGTTACTCTAGACAGAGAGGCACTCCCCTGAAGAAACAAGCTCATGATCTGGGTGGCCTTCTGAATTCATGGCTACTACTCAGTAGGCAGGTGGAGACCATGGCCAGGAGTTTCTTTGCCTAGCTCTCATATGTCATTTTGCAGCACCACCATATACCTTTGAAGACTTTTGAATAGTAGCCACTAGGTACAGCTGATATAGAATGCAGCCACCCACATGCTGATGGGTAAGAGCTGTCACAACCATATTACATCTATACTGCAGGAGCTGCATTGATTGTCAATAGTCTTTCAGGTACAATAAATGTTTCTACGGTTGTAAACTGCCAGAAGTCTTTGGAATCTGCTGATATAGTAATGAAAAAGAGGGACAAACAAATGAATAAGGCATGGGACTTATATATGTGGTCTGCTATTCTTATTTGCTGTGGATCTCTTACTAACATGGTCCTGAACAGGCCTAAAATGAATAACATTTTCATGCCTTGATCATTCTTATTCTCTTTGGAGAATACCATTAGATAAATCACACCATTAGATGAATCATCTGCTGCCACAATTGGGAGCCTGAGCTGTTGAAATCCACTTGGTCATGAACCTGTTAAAAGCAAGAGATGTATTTCTCAGCCCTTATGTGAGGTGGCCAAAATATATATGGTTCGTGTGGTTTACAGTGATGTTTGCATATTAAATGGAAATTTGGCTTGAAAACACGTACAGTCACAAGGACTGCAAATGGCTCATTAGCATCCCATTCAAGAGGAACTGCAAGGACAGTGTTAATGTACAATGTGGAATGAATGGGGTGCCTTTTCTGTCTTCTTGACTACATGATTTATGCAGGAATCCTACCCCCCAATTACACCAGTGGGTGTAATTGCAGGGAGCAGAAAATGCTGCTGCTGCATCTGACTTTATATACAGTACTGTTGATACCAATGCTTTGCAAGCATGGCAGCACAGATCCTGCTGGACTACTAAATCAACAAAAGTCAGGTAAATATCCTGATTGTGTCTACCAGAGAATAGTCATCTCTTGCTAGTAATTTAGGGCAATAGCTTAGTAATATAGTGCTTAGGGCTGCCATGAAGTACATCGTATATCAGTGTAGTATTGTGGACTCCCAAAATGGAAATACATATCTTAAAATCCATTCCTCCCCCCTTGCCTGAAATATGCAAGAACATAAGAATAACACTGTTGGATCAGCTAAAACCCATCTTGGTCCAACATTTTATTACTTATAGTGGTCATCTAGATGCCTCCTGGGAGGAGCTGCAATTGGTGCTTAGATTTTCTGTGTGATATGCATATGTATCCTGTTATTTGCCTCCATCCCCACATACATACATTCCTAATATTAGTAAAGGAAAACTTAAAGTATCACCTAGGCCCCAGAAATGACATCCAAACTAGTGAGTAGATGGGTAAATTTGCAAAATTTGCATTGATGTCTTTTCATATGCTTTGGAGAAAACGAAATGCTATGGAAGAAGAAAGGAAGGAGGAGACGGAAACCTGTTTTTTGCTTGCAGAAGAACCTAAATTGCTCAACTGTATGTGCTATTCTGATCCAGAACCAAAGGGATGAGCTAGAAGGGCTTGTAGAATGAGGATGAGACAGTCCTAAAGTCTGCAGACCTTTCTACACTCCTGAGGTTGGAAGAGCTGGAGGAACACTAGTCAATTTTATTTACTTCTTAAAAAATTTCACTGTGCTTTCTAATAAAATTCATTTCCAGAATAGCTAATGCAGAGATCTATACAATAAAGTCTTTGGACCTCAAGGGTAAAGACCTGGTACTCACCAGAGGGCCCACTGCCTAAAGAATGGAATCCTATCAGGCCTTCCCAGAAATAATGATCAGTGGGTCAAGTGCATTAGCTAATTGCCTTAACTCCCTAGGCGTTGTATCAAGTAGGTGAGCAATTTATGTCTAGTCTGTATTCCCATATAAGACCTCAGTTAATGTTTTAAAAAGCCTCCTAAAATTAGAACCATTATCAGACTACAATTCTAAGTACATTTATAGAGTATACATTTGATTGCTGCCACTAGGACTTATTTATAAGCAAACATCATTGCTAGGATCAAACTGTAGGTATGGCACGATAGAAAGAAGATTACTTTAACTTTCAATCATTAAAATTAGTAGGATTATAAACCCAGAGTAACAATTACAGATAATAGAGCTATACAATGCTTCAGATTTGATTCCAAGAGATGGTTCGGTGCATGTCAGAGTGCAAACAGAGTACCTGCCTGTAACTCTTTAAAGCAGCCACCTCTTTTTCTAGGAGCATGTACTGTAGCTGCTGCAGAGGACAGCCACGTGATCCCAAGGGAAAATGAGGCTGCTTTAGAGACTTGCTGATGGACACTATATTCACTAACATTCATGTAACCCCTCATGTATGCAAAGCACCTTTGGGAAATTGAATGTGAAGCATTACACAGTTCTGGCAGATAATAGAGAACATATCTGATGGTCACCAAATCAATACTTCTTACAACTCAATGTTCTACTATTTGTTTGTTTGTTTGTTTGTTTGTCAATTTTGTCACCGCCCATCTCCCCCAAAAGAGGATTATAATTGAAAGGAATAAATTATTCCTAACACTGTTGCTCCAAGCCATTCTGTTGCCTAAAGTAGAGTTCAGATGGAGTCCTCTTCACTAGGGCAATACTTTAAGAAATATTATCACATAGTTCAGCATGACTTCCTCCATCCACTATAATTCAGCATAACTATCTCTCCTGAAGAGAAATTGGTTTTCTTCTTCTAAAATGCCTCCTGGTTTTGTGTTATCATTTAGGTTATTATGTGTGATTAGTTTTAAATTTGATTTATATGGTATTGGGGAGTTGTTTGCTGTTTATTCGTTCAGTCGCCTCCGACTCTTCGTGACTTCATGGACCAGCCCATGCCAGAGCTTCCTGTCGGCCGTCACCATCCCCAGCTCCCCCATGGTTGAGTCCGTCACCTCCAGAATACCATCCATCCATCTTGCCCTTGGTCGGCCCCTCTTCCTCTTGCCTTCCACTTTCCCTAGCATCAGCTTCTTCTCCAGGGTATCCTGTCTTCTCATTATGTGGCCAAAGTACTTCAGTTTTGCCTTTAATATCATTCCCTCAAGTGAGCAGTCTGGCTTGATTTCCTGGAGTATGGACTGGTTTGATCTTCTTGCAGTCCAAGGCACTCTCAGAATTTTCCTCCAACACCACAGTTCAAAAGCATCTATCTTCCTTCGCTCAGCCTTCCTTATGGTCCAGCTCTCGCAGCCATAGGTTACTACAGGGAATACCATTGCTTTAACTATGCGGACCTTTGTTGTCAGTGTGATGTCTCTGCTCTTAACTATTTTATCAAGATTTGCCATTGCTCTCCTCCCAAGAAGTAGACGTCTTCTGATTTCCTGGCTGCAGTCAGCGTCTGCAGTAATCTTTGTGCCTAGAAATACAAAGTCTGTCACTGCCTCCACTTTTTCTCCCTCTATTTGCCAGTTATCAATCAAGCTGGTTGCCATAATCTTGGTTTTTTTGAGGTTTAACTGCAACCCAGCTTTTGCACTTTCTTCTTTCACCTTCGTCATAAGGCTCCTCAACTCCTCCTCGCTTTCAGCCATCAAAGTGGTATCATCTGCATATCTAAGATTGTTAATGTTTCTTCCAGCGATTTTAACTCCAGCCTTGGATTCCTCAAGCCCAGCACGTCGCATGATGTGTTCTGCGTACAGGTTGAATAGGTAGGGTGAGAGTATACAGCCCTGCCATACTCCTTTCCCAATCTTAAACCAGTCCGTTGTTCCGTGCTCTGTTCTTACCGTTGCTACTTGGTCATTATACAGATTCCTCAGGAGGCAGACAAGATGACTTGGTATCCCCATACCACCAAGAACTTGCCACAATTTGTTATGAATTGGGGAGTTGTACATAACCTATAAACCCTATAGATATAGATTAGATGGATGATGGATGGATGGATGGATGGATGGATGGATGGA